>CM074194.1:10902817-12102817 GCA_037179385.1 Holothuria scabra
GGAGTGTTTCATGAAGTAACTGGCGATATTTCATAGGACTAGGCGGGAAAATACAACAGTTGGTGTAATGTTAAGAAGTGTACAAGGTCTGAAGAAAGCTTCAGTAAATGCGGGGTGGACTTTTACTGAGAAAAGATGATATAAACCCAGCACAAAATAACAGTATTTTTGCCACATGCTTTCATCGGCGAACATGACTTACGACGCCATTTTTAGACTTGTACTTTCCTGTACAAAAGTGATGGCGCTCTTTGAAAATGTTGCCTTTTTGTTGTTGTGTGAACATTACGTCATTTTCCGTTAAACGGTTAACCGCCGGTTAATAGAATCGGTTAAACGGATTGTGAATTAACCGAAAAAAATACAGCCCTAATGCGTTTTAGTCAATAGATGGTCCTATTTAATTTTGGTGGAGATCGAAGGTCTCCTGGGGTCAACAGGGGTCAAAGTCTAAAAATCTTCTTAACACGATATCTCAAGATAGGAAGCTTGGATAGATTTCATATTTGGTATGTAGATGCATTATGGTCAGGAGGTGGTCTGTAGTATTTTAAGGGGAGGTGAAAGGTCACCTGGGGTCACCAGGGGTCAAAGTCTGAAAATCTTGTTATCGCAATATCTCAAGGTAGAAAACTTTGAATAGAATTCATATTTGGTATGTGGATAGGTTATGGTCAGGAAATGGTCCATGTTGTTTTTGGTGGAGGTCAAAGGCAGATATGCCAAGTATCCCTATTTAGGCGGAATAAATGCGATTTTTTACCCTCGATTTAGTCCCATTGTGTTTGGCACAAATGAAAGGTCATCTGGGGTCTCCAGGGGTCAAAGTCTAGGAACCTTTTTAAATACTGTACGATCTTTCGAGATAGTTGTTTGTCCATCTGTCTGTCTGTCTGTTGTTTGCCTGTCTAGCTATGTATGGCTTTTATTGAGGTCAAAAGGTCATCAGGAATGACAATTATTTTTTGAACATGCTAGTATAACATTTGAATGAGAAGAAAATGGTGCATGATGGCATTCTTTGAATTGGAACATTTATGTATCATCGAAACCTCAATGCATTTTTGCATTCTGGTTTAGTAGTGAGTTCAGGGTGCCTCCACGACACTTCTTGGTATCAGCTGTACCAGTCTATCCAATTGCATCACAAAGTTCGCCGATCATACGTTTCCACAGAATCAATAAAAAAAAAAGAATATTTCCGGCTCGCTCGTACGCCATAATAAAAGATGGGACACTCTGTTCGAATGAGCTGGTAAACAATCTCTGAAATGAACGTGCGTGAAGATGCGGGAGGATACGTAAAAATCGTACTGATAAAATACTAGGAATAATTATAATAATATTTATAGCAAATGGTGGACATATTTTACTAACAACGAGGCACAAACTACATAAACCAATTCATTTTTTCCTTTTCTTCAGGTGCTACGCTTTTTCCCCGCAATGGGCTCCACCCCCTGCAACATTTCATTTCCACTAAAATGATTAATATTTTGTAAGCGAAAGAAGATGGAAGGACATTCTGTAATGTGCACATTGGTTTACTTTTCTGGACCGATCGACAGTCCCCGCCAACGGACCCCACTAACTCTACTTAAATGGCTTCTTCATCATTCACTCCCCTTCGCCTAGCCGGGTAATTTCTAGCCTCTTCACTTCTGTTGTACCTTTATGATATATCAAGTATGTAGTAACCTAGCCACCACTACAACGTTTTTTAGGCTACTATAAAATCTGAGAAAGATTTCGGGAAACACGAGGGTTGGAAGAGATGTGGAGTTACAGAAGCGGATTATGGGCTAGCAAACAGGGAAACTGGCCCGAATTTCCCACATTTAGAGTCCCCGCATTTAGAACTGACCATTGGAGAATAATACATATCTTCGATGTTTTGGTACTGTTCTACTGTCACTAAGCTATGCTACAGGTCCACACACAACTGCGTACCCTCCTCCCCTGGGTAGGGGATGCTTTAATCTAACATTGTATACAATGTACATGTTATTCTTGATAATTTCTGATAGGGCTGCCCTCACATTTCTCTTCACTGATGCTCAGGTAGGTATAAGAAATTTTTGGGTGTTTCGAGACGGTTGAGAATTATAAGAGACAGGAAACGACGGTCCAAGGCACTGTGGACTTATGTTGGTAGGCAGGACTGTTGCATACAGTAGAGGCAAAGGTGTAACAAACAGTAGACTTTCATTTTATACTTTATCTTCGGCTTATCATGTACTTTCGGACGTTTTGGGAAGTCACGCTCAAGTTTACAAAAATCTTGCATTGACCATGACGTTGTCCGCCCTCCCGCCCATAGCTGTAATTACGACTCCAGATTCCCAACTCACCAACGGAGGGCCAATGAAGGGGTCATTTTTATCTCCCCTCCCACCCGAGATGAACTTTATAATCTGAACCTTCTGACGTATAATGTAGGCCTAATGAAGCGTGCATAACGTAGATGTGGGTCATCGACATCTGACTGTGGGATTCCCTGTCTTCATTCTTGAAATAATCTATCAAGATATATTATATGGCGGTTACAGGCTGGGCACTTGAATACTCATGATTACAAGGTGCAAGATTCGAGTCCATAAATGATGCGCGTACACAATGGTTTTATACATCTCCGCTTTTTCGGTATGAAAAATTCGGTCTGCCAAACCCCTCACCCAGCGCAATGGAAATCTTCAGTTCCCCCAATGTCAACACTGAAGGGCGTTATGCAAATGATATGATAGTGGTTACTCAACTATCCACTTGTTTTTTTCCAGGGTAGCATACGGACCTGTGTGCTGTATCCCTGCCTGGGGGTTCAAACTGGGGTAGGACTTACTTGTACTTGCATCGATTTGGAATGGTAATTCTTGAACTCAGCGTTCCCGAAACCCCCTAGAACAGTATCTTTTGTTGACTTGACCCTAAGGTATGGTGTTCTACCAGCCCCAGGGGACAGGGTAAGAATTGCAATCATCATCCTTGGCTTAAACATTGCATGTCCTCGTAAAATGACTTATGCGGCAATCGCTAACACCAAATCCAAAACTGATCCTGCCGTCTTCCTCATACTGCCAGCTGGAGGTTTACACTGAGGAGAATTTAAGGGACTATCATGCGACGTAAGTACATGTTTTCAACTTGAGATGCTCAATTTTGTAATCAGCGTGCCCCCAAACCTCCACAAATGATCATTTCACAAAAAGTTACCAAGAGGGAAGACAATACCCCAAACCACAAGCTCCGTTTCCTACGGACAGACTGGGTAGTATTTTGAATGTCTCAAAATCGAATGAAAGAACATTTTGGGATAATCATTAAAGCTGAGTCAAAATAAGCGGTCCGTTTCCTCTTGTTATCCCCCTAGAGAAAGATATGGCTAGTCAAATGGTTTGGTGGTGGGACCAAAATGGGATTTTGCGCCATAACTCTCATTAGGAACATGATAGCAAAAAGCACATATTCGGAAACACCCAAATTCCACCCCAGGCGATTTGGGATATAATGTCGACCCCCTCAGATTTCTGCAAAATTCATATAGGGACGGTAGTCGAACACGCTGGTTTCGAATTCGATGTTTTAGTTGTTCCCTTTGCTTGTATTCTGCACTCAACTCCAAATATTGACCATTTTAAGTTCATTTAAATAAGGAATTCACCCTCGTAAAAGACTACCCTGAATAAGGGGGGGGGGGGGTGCCACGCAAAACGTTGGTTAATATGTGGTAGAAGACACATGCCCGCAAGTGTGTGCCAAGGTATGGTCCTCCTCATGTAAGTTACAGTACAGGTCCAAATTTTTGAAAAGCAGAGTTTTTCCTCTTACCGTACCATCAGACTTTGGAGTCCGTTTTCGACTTGCCTCTGTAGTAGGCCCATCGTGGCTAAGGAGAAGGGGGTGTGGCAAACGTTTTTGATATGGTATAGAAAACACACTCGTCGATACCACCGAGTGTGTGCCCAGGAAAGTTCCCCCTCCCACACGTTACAATAAGGACAAAAAGGTTGAAAAGCTGGTTTTGTCCCATATACCCACCGTGAAGGGGAAGGGTTATGACAAACGTTGGTCAACATGTTATAGGCGAACCAGACACTCACAAAGGATGGTTACCGTCGTCCTCCTCCCAGGGTGAACAGCAATGGTTACAAGTTCCAAACGCAGGTTCTGTGGTTCCAAAACGACACTTCTCCTTTAAAAAATTGCGACTGCTTACGGCGATTTGCGAATGACGTCAAATTTGGATGCATAGTCCCCATGACTGTTTGACCTGTACAAGGAATTAAAATGTCTGAACCATTGATCTTGACTTTAAACAGGTCAAAATTAAGGGTCCATCTCTCTGATCTTGAAATAGTTGGATATTGTGGCACTTAAATGCCTGGCCTCCAAATATTAGGTGACCCAAACACGTGATCTTGTGACCTTGGGAAGTAATTTTTGAATATTTAATAATTTTTGGTCTGATTGTTCACTTTAAAATAAAACGTATTTTGGGGGTCCCATTTGTTCACTTCCGAGTCCCATTGGTTCAAAAAACTTCCCCATTGCCCATTGTTCCATTGATTCATTGTGAAGTACCATTAGTTCAGATAGAACATCCCATTGGTTTACTGTTTAAACCGTCCGGTGCTTTCAAAATTCTCCACCCAGTCCAACCGGTTGCTACGCCAACATTACAGAATTCCGTCCCTTGAACGGTGGACATTGGTACTTTGATCTTGTTTTAAAATCTAACAATACCGTGACATATTTTTGCGGGTCATCCACCTCCAAAAGATTCTTAAGGATTGATTTGTATTTCCATACATGATAGGACTAGAGTTGAACTCAATTGCTAAGGTATTTACCAAATGAATCTCGAACAATAAAACTCGGTTAAAATTAAGTGAACTTATGCATGAAAATGAAATTAAAAAATGCGAAAAAAGGACAACAAATTTCCAATTCAATCTGTTAAATTGTTGATATTGGGACGAAACATATCAGAGAGGTACTTCATGTTCCCAAATTAACGAAAAAGTGGTTATAATTAAAAACAAGTTATATTTCTCGATATTTTCAGCAGATGTTACACCCCTTGTTAGTGTTTGCGCTGTGAAACCTGCTAGAAACCTCATGGTCAGTTGGTTAATTGCGGTGATAAAAAACGTCCCCACCTATGAATGATACGTGTAATACAACCTCTTTTAACTCTAATAAAGAGAAGTACAAACTGTAATTAATTTATTACAGATAGTTTGGAAATCGTTAATAGTTTTTTTAAGTTTGGAACAGTAATTTCACTTGAAAAAACTACTAACCTCTACCTACTTTCACTTACATTTTTACTGCACGCTGCACTGAATTATTTACACTTTTGCGGCGGTAAGTTGTAAACCGCTTTTATATTTCATTTTGATTCCTTGCCGTAGGCCAAGGAATCTATGCGATGGTGATGTCGTGTGTGTGTATGTGTGTGTGTGTGTGTGTGTGTATGTGTGTGTGTATGTATGTGAAGCTTTGGCTTGTAAACACGATATCTCAAGAAGGGTAAGTGTGACTAACCTCATATTTCATGTGTGGGATGGTCATATTCAGAAGATGATCCCTATTGTTTTTGGTGGAGATCAAAGGTCATTTGGGGTCACGAGAGGTCAAAAGGTCAAAACTTTGTAAACACGATATCTTGAGAACGGTACATGTGACTATGCTCATATTTTGTGTGTGGATTGGTCATATTAAGTAGATGATTCCCATCAATTTCCTTTTAGGTCAAAGGTCATTTGGGGTCACGAGAGGTCAATAGGTAAATTCCTTAGAAATTGCTTGTAGACACGGTATCTCAAGAAGAGTAAGTGTGACTATCCTCATGTTTGGTGTGTGCATTGGCCATATTGAGTAGGTGATCCCTATTGTTTTTGGTGGAGATCAAAGGTCATTTGGGGTCAGGAGAGGTCAAAAGGTCAAAACCTTGTAAACACGATATCTCAAGAATGGTACATGTGATTATGCTCATATGTGGTGTGTGGGTTGGTAATATTCAGTAGATGATCCCTATTGTTTTTGGTGGAGATCAAAGGCCATTTGGGGTCACGAGAGGTCAAAAGGTCAAAACCTTGTAAACACGATATCTTGAGAACGGTACATGTGACTATGCTCATATTTGGTGTGTTGGTTGATCATATTGAGTAAATGATCCTTATCAATTTTCGTGGAGGTCAAAGGTCATTTGGGGTCACCAGAGGTCAATAGGTAAATTCCTTAGAAATTGCTCGTAAACATGGTATCTCAAGAAGAGTAAGTGTGACTAATCTCATATTTGGTGTGTGCATTGGCCATATTGAGTAGGTGATCCCTATTGTTTTTGGTGGAGATCAAAGGTCATTTGGGGTCAGGAGAGGTCAAAAGGTCAAAACCTTGTAAACACGATATCTCGAGAATGGTACATGTGATTATGCTCATATGTGGTGTGTGGGTTGGTAATATTGAGTAGATGATCCCTATTGTTTTTGGTGGAGATCAAAGGCCATTTGGGGTCACGAGAGGTCAAAAGGTCAAAACCTTGTAAACACGATATCTCGAGAATGGTACATGTGATTATGCTCATATGTGGTGTGTGGGTTGGTCATATTGAGTAGATGATCCCTATTGTTTTTTGGTGGAGGTCAAAGGTCATTTGGGGTCACGAGAGGTCAATAGGTAAATTCCTTACAAATTGCTTGTAAACATGTAGTGTTGAGCCGATAACCGATAGGTATTATCGGTATCGGCCCATAATGCTGTCTCCGATAATGGCAACCGATTACAAGTATTTCATCATTTCAACAGTAAAGAGGTAAAAGTTCTCGATATGCACTTAAATAAAATGCAGATCATTTTGTTGAACATAAAATATTCAACGAATTCATTGCAGTGAACGTACTCAAACTAGATCAACTACGCCGCAAGCCCGCAGTTCGTAGTCTATAGAATATTTAGCGCAATCCCCATGGGCGTCTGCAGAAAAAAAGTCAGGGGGGCAAAATTTTTAGACGGGGGCAAAACCTCCCAGTCATCACGAATTGACATGAAATGTGCGAAAATTTCAGCTCAAAATGCCTCCCAGATCGCCGGAAATGGCATTTCCAATGCCTATTTTTGGCATAGAAACTTGGAAAAAACGTTTTGTTCGGGTTTTTGCTTTGATTTGTACATGGTTTTTTCAAATTTTTGATTTTTCAGGGGCAAAAGCCCCCTTGCCCTTACCTGCGGACGCCCATGGCAATCCCGATGTTTTTCATTTTGGAAGCAGTTCTTAACAAACACCGCTTGCTTGTTGTGTTCTTTCAACAATTAACGTACACACCCATAGCAGAGTGCACGCACCGTAATGTGCAATCTATAGCCAATTCGCTATACAAATCTGTTGTCCGTTTACGCAAGTCAAATTCTTCCGAATCCCGCGACAAATCTCAATGGAGTTTCACTGTGTGAATTTCGCCACGTGCAGTAACAGTAACTCAATGGGGATTTCCACCACTGTGTACAGCAGAGCGGCATGCTCAATGTTCACGATCGCGAACGTTCGATTGAAAGAGCTAACTCAAGAGACCAATGCCTGAGACAAAATGGATGATCTCATGAAGTATCGTAACCGCTTTTTACGCGCGTAGAAACGGACACAGACAAACAAATGAAAAATTCCATACCGGACCGGATGAAGACATAAACTATGAACTGTCGTAACCAGCGAATGATCAGCGCTGTGTTAGGGAGTCTTATCATTATCAGCAGTATCCATGTACAAACACATTCTCTATACTGTAGTGTGTAAGTATATGCTGAGAACACCTGTGGTATAATGTAGATACGTATGCCGCTCGCAAGTTTTTTTTTCGTAGTAAAGCTTGGGGAATTACACTGTACAGTCCATACACATACCTATAAATGTGGCATACTGTACTTGCGTCACGGCATATATGTTTAGGCGCACAAAAAAAAAAAAAAAACTTTACAGTCTGGCTGTAGGTGACGAAATGTGTTTGTTACCAAGGGGGTTTCTTGGCTGGCGTGTTTTACACCAAATACATCGTGATTGATTGCTTAAAACACTTCGTCAGAAAAACGGAAAATTTTTCAGGGAGACAAAGTAACAGAAACATGAAGACTTAGTTCATAATAAGTTTAAGGTGTAGTAGTGATAAAATTATAATTTTTCAATGAAAACAAAACGTGTGATTACGGAAGATTTTTTTTTGGGGTATCGGTATCGGGCCGATATCGGCAAGTTCCGATATCTCTGTTATTGGCTCAACACTATAAACACGGTATCTCAAGAAGAGTAAGTGTGACTATGCTCATATTTGGTGTGTGCATTGGCCATATTGAGTAGATGATCCCTACTGTTTTTGGTGGTGGTTAAAGGTCATTTGGGGTCACGAGAGGTCAATAGGTCAAAACTTAGTAAACACGATATCTCGAGAACGGTACATGTGACTATGCTCATATTTAGTGTGTAAGTTGGTTGTATTGAGTAGATGATCCCTATCGATTTTCGTGGAGGTCGAAGGTCATTTGGGGTCACGAGAGGTCAAAAGGTCAAAACTTCGTAAACCCAATATCTCAAGAACGGTACAGGTGACTATGCTCATATTTAGAGTGTGGATTGGTCATATTGAGTAGATGATCCCTATTGATTTTCTCAAAGGTCAAAGTTCATTTGTCAGCAAGTTCAAAGCCTGACAAGCTTTCCTGCACAGTCTTTCAAGAAAGGTCACTTGTAGGGTCCTGTTACTTTTCATGTAGATAGCACATAGTGAATACATGGTCCCAGAAGTTTTTGGTGGAGGTCAAATGTTATTTGGGTTCACAACGGGCAAGAGGGATCTCTATGTAGGAAGATTGGATGCCTTGCATGTGTACTTTGTGGGCACATTACAGTATTTAGCCCTGTTAATTGAAAAACATTGCAAAGCAATGTCAATGTGAAAAAAGGCCTTACATTTCAGTGGCAAGGAATCACGAAGCCTTTTGGCTTTCTGGTCATTTAAGGAACAGGAAATGTTAACAAAAACATTTGCAAATGGTTGAAAAAGTAGCAGAAAACTAGCCTTTAAAACAACACTTCAGTCCATCGACCTTTTGGTACGTGGACGTTTTGGCACGGTCACGTTTCGGTAAAGGGGATTTTTTAACTGGTAAACGTTTACACAATTCAAAATACACATAATAAATTTACAGTTTCGCCTGTATGCATTATATTCGCACCACTTATAATTTGATTCAATAAGATTACAGTATAAATATACCTCAATTAAGTTGGATGTTCCAGGTCTTCCTTTAATATTTCTAGAGGTAACTGTTTTTTGCGTCAATGGATAAAACGAACTGTTATTTCAGGTGAACTTTAAAGAAGTCACAATTGTGTAAAATAAGATGATTATAAGTAAACTTTAGAGCCAGGTTTTCAGAAAACCCAGTGTTAAAAAATGGAAAATCACTCTTTTGACCATTAATTTTAAAACGCAAATTGTTGGAACTTCCGATGTATTGGAAACTGCAAACAGGACAGGAAATTATGTATATAACCCAGAGAGAGTCACGAGAAGAAGAGAAGTTTTACATTTAAGCTGTTTTCCACTTGAAGTACTAACTATAAAATCAGAGCAAACCAGCAAAGCACAAATTTGACACCTTTGCTTAGCACAAGACCGACAGGGGTCGAACGAGGATCATACATATATATATATTTATATATATATATATATATATATATATATATATATATATATATATATATATATATATATATATATATATATATATATATATATATATATATATATATATATATATATGAATAGGTACAAAACACCGCAAATATGACAATATTGCACAAGGAAGATAAGGGAAACGTTTACTTTAAAGACACCTTTCTTCGTCATCAGCGTCAGTGCGGAGAAAAGAAAAATTTAGAAACAACAACAACAAAAAAAAGAAATACAAATCCTATCGAGAATGTTATACAGTACCGGCTTCCCTGTAAACCACAGAAGGGAAGTCGCTCATAATACGGTACAAAGGTCTTTGTTTAGGCCGTGGGTATGTGTGGACAGTTTTAGCATTCATTTGCTTTCGGATTTTAGCATTTGAGTGACAGATGGGTAATTAGAATTAAGTAGGATACATCTTTAATTAGACAAAGATTGGTCTGGGTTACCAGTGAAATGTTCGGATATAGGAAAACTTACTGATTTATCTAGAATTGTTTTTTGTGGTTGTTAAACCTCAGTCTAAATTTGGTGTCGGTGTGACCCACATAGTTGCCTTTCTCACACACGAGCCCCGGGCTCGTATATATGGTGTATATATATATACATAACGCTAATTCCCACCTTAGGGGGAAATTATTTTATCTGCTTGTACATAAGGCGAAAAAATAATGATAAAATACATAGGAAAAAGAATTCGCCCTAACGTCTAAACATATAAACTTTATTTCAATGGCCAGCCATCCGTTCGGGTTAACAGCTAGGTGTCCGTAAATTTGACAAATTTGAAGCAATTGTATCTAGGAGGGCGCCCTTGTCCGTTTACGTATTCCTATAGAAAAAGCGTGTAGAAACGTTAAGTCGAAACTTATATTTCGCCCTCAATTTTTCCCTCTAAGGTCGAGCTTTCAACAACAACTTTCCCCTTAAGTGCCGAATTAGGCAAATATATATATATTAATATATATTAATATATATATATATATATATATATATATATATATATATATATATATATATATATATATATATATATATATATATATATATATATATATATATATATATATATATATATATATATATAAAATACTGAAGACAAAGATCGTGTCAAATCTTCTGAGGCAACAAGATATTAAAAACGGTAAAGAGTTCAAAACTTAAAAATTTTAAAACGGCAAAGCTCAGATGTTAAAAACGCACTATGATTCGGGGAGATACACTCCCCTTGCTCACGTGCTAAGAAATAACAGTTATGGAAAAAGTACTAGCTATTAGGCAAAGCTCTACTAAGGCTTACATTTTTTACGTTAAGACCTATAGGGGCAAGAGTATTCAACCGGTAAATCCATTTCAATTCAACCTCCTCCCTAGTTTTCTTATTATTGTTACGTAGCTTTTCGTTACCTATTAATTCGAAATTTTTACACACCTTAAAATGCTTACCAATGGGAGTTTGACCTTTTCTAAACTCCTGTCGGTGACCCCTATGTCTACTTCTAAGGTCTAATCCCGTTTCACCCACATACTGCTTATGGCAATCCAAACAATTAATCAAGTAGATTACGCCTTTGGTGGTACAGGTTAAATCCCCCCTCACCTGGAAATTCTAACCTGTATTAAAACTTTGAACGACAGAAGTTTCACGTAAGACACTACAGGTGACACACCTTTTATCGTGTGTCTTGAAACAACCTCTATTCTCTGCATTATGACGTATTTTAGCTCTTACCAATAAAGATTTTAAATAAGGAGGTTGTCTGTAAACTACTGGGGGCGGGTTAGAAAAACTTTTATTAAAGGTGGGGGACGATTTAAGAATATGAAAATGCTTCTTAATAATATTGTTTAGGGGAGGTAACCTTGGGTTACGGGTAACAACCAGGGGGGCATTAAAACTCCTCCTAGCACAAATGGAACGGTTACGGTTGAGAAGCGTCCTTCTCGGAACAGTACAGGCTTTATTCACCTTCTCTGTAACAATACTCGTAGGATACCCTCTTTCAATCAGATTACTTTTAAGGGTATTAAGGTTTTTTGAGCAGATTCTTCTGTAGAACAGATAGTACGGATACGGAGAGCCTGACCGTAAGCAATATTATCAAGAACATGTTTGCTATGATAAGAATTATATTTGAGATAAAGATTTTTGAACGTAGGTTTAACAAAAAGGTCAGTATTGAGATAACCCTCAGAATTGCGAAAAATATGCAGATCAAGGAAAGGAAGGGAATCAAAACTAAAACACGAAGTACATTCAAGCTCACCAGGGTAAAGATTATTAAGAGTTTTCATAAACTCTTTGAAAAGATCTGGTCCATGGGGACAGAGACCCCAGATATCGTCAGTGTAACGAGACCACATAGGGGGCGAAATAGAACACTTTTGCCATAATTCTTCTTCAACAATGCCCATACCTAAACAGGCGTACCCGGTGGTCATTTTACGACCTATAGAGGTACCGTGTACCTGGGTAAAAAAGTTTCCATTAAATTCAAAATGGTTCTCTGTGAGACAAAGCTTTAAACATTTTTAACATCTGAGCTTTGCCGTTTTAAAACTTTTAAGTTTTGAACTCTTTACCGTTTTTAATATCTTGTTGCCTCAAAAGATTTGACACGATCTTTGTCTTCAGTATTTTATTAAAATTTCAGATCGTTTTAACATTATGCCGTGTGTTTTGTGCATGTTTCTTGTTATCGTTTATATATATATATATATATATGTATATATATATATACATATACATATACATATATATAAGTAGAAAACACCACAAATATGACAATATTAGAGAAACGTATATTTTAAAGACACCTGTCTTCGTCATCAGCGTCAATGCGGAGTGAAGAAAAATTTAGAAACAACAAGAAACAAAACGAAAAAAAAAATACAAATCCTATCGAGAATGTAAAACAGTACCGGCTTCCCTGTAAACCACAGAAGGGAAGTCGCTCAAAACACCAAGATCTTTGTTTAGGCCACGTGTATGTGTTGACAGTTTTAGCATCCATTTGCTTTCGGATTTAAGCCTTTGAGTGACAGATGGGTAATTAGAATTGAGTAGGATACATCTTAAATTAGACAAAGAGTGGTTTGAGTTACTAGTGAAATGTTTGGATATAGGATAATTTAAAGATTCGTCTAGAATAGTTTTTTTGTGGTTGTTAAATCTCAGTCTAAATTTGGTGCCGGTCTGACCCACGTAGTTGCCTCTCTCACACACGTTGCAGCACAGTAAATAAACTACATTAGCCGTGTCACAGTTTAAGGGAGGGGGACGGATGTTACAAGTAGTGCCAGGAGGGGTAAAAGTTTCATCAGTGATAATGAAAGGGCACACCTGACATCTAGGCTTGCCACACTTTTTGTTGCCCGGGTTTCCAGCTGCACGAAGCCTGGATGGTGTGGGGAGGGATTTGAAGTTGGGGGATTGTCGTCTCGCAGTTAAAGGGGGGTCTTCAAAAAGTTCAGAGATTGAACTATCTGCCCGAAGAATAGCAAAATCTGAACGAATACATTTATATAAATTTTTTGTTTTAGACGAATAATCAAAAACAAATGGAATACGTGTATTTTCAACTTTAGTTTTGTAAGACAGTAGTTTGTCCCGGTTGTGACCGGAAGCCTTAGTGATTCCCGTTTTATAACGGGTAGGGGGTACTCATTATTGAGAAAAAATTCCACGAGGTTATTGACATGTTTTTCGTATTCGGGCTGGGTAGAACAAATACCTTTGATTCTAATGCATTGAGAAAACACAATAGACTTTTCCAAACTTAAGTGATGCGAGCTCTTCAAATTGAGGTAGCCATGGGTATCTGTTGGTTTACAATAAAGTGTCGTAACTATGGAACCATTGTTAAGTGTAACTAGTTCGTCAAGGAAAGGAATTTCCTTGGCAGAAAAATCAAATGTGAACTTAAAAAAAGGATGAAAAGCATTGCAAAATGATACAAAAGAATGTAAGTTGGGTAGGCCATGTGGCCAAATAAAAAAAGATGTTGTCAATATATCTATGAAAGTGCAACGGCTGTAAGGGGTAATCTGCCAGCGTTCTCGTTACAAGGTCAGCCATGAAAATTACGGCATAACTAGGTATCCATGGCAGTGCCGCACGTTTGGAGATAATGCTGGCCGTTAAATTCAAAATGATTGTGAGTAAGAATAAATTTAATAATGTCGGTGACATCCTTAATGAATGGTTATTCTTACTCACAATCATGTTGAATTTAACTGCCAGCATTATCTCCAAACGTGCGGCACTGCCATGGGTACCAGAATGGCACCTATTTATGCCGTAATTCTTTTTTATTTGGCCACAAGGCCCACCCAACTTACATTCTTTTGTATCATTTTGCAATGCTTCTCATCCTTGTGCCCTTTCATTATCACTGACGAAACTTTTACCCCTCCTGGCACTACTTGTAACATGCGTCCCCCTCCCTTAAACTGTGACACGGCTAATGTAGTTTATTTACTGTGCTGCAACGTGTGTGGGAAAGGCAACTATGTGGGCCAGACCGGTACCAAATTTAGACTGAGATTTAACAACCACAAATAATTATTCTAGACAAATCTTAAAATTATCCTATTTCCAAACATTTCACTAGTAACTCAAACCACTCTTTGTCTAATTTAAGATGTATCCTACTCAATTCTAATTACCCATCTGTCACTCAAAGGCTTAAATCCGAAAGCAAATGGATGCTAAAACTGTCAACACATACCCGTGGCCTAAACAAAGATCTTGGTGTTTTGAGCGACTTCCCTTCTGTGGTTTACAGGGAAGCCGCTACCTTTTAACATTCTCGATAGGATTTGTATTTTTTTGTTTTGTTTCTTGTTGTTTCTAAATTTTTCTTCATCAGCATTGACGCTGATGACGAAGACAGGTGTCTTTGATATATACGTTTCTCTTATCTTGTGTATGCTCTAATATTGTCATGTTTGTGGTGTTTTCTACTTATTCTTTTATATTACATGGAGCATACGTGGACTTACTTATATTATATATATATATATATATATATATATATATATATATATATATATATATATATATATATATATATATATATATATATATATATAAAAGGTCGAAATGCTAAGAAGCACTGTGGAAGTGTTTAGGCCGTAAAAAGGTTGTAAAAAGTGCTTAAACGTTTGCGGAAAATTCCACGACGTTTCGGGTAGAAACCCTTCATCAGGTGGCAAAAACCAAACTGAACAGCCAACAGTAACAATTGGACACGACAAGCATCAAATCCGAAGCGGTCAGTGTAAAAACAGAAGCAGAAGAAAGTGTTTGTCAGAAAACATGAGTGCGACGAATGAAACACAAAACAAAAAGGGAAAAAAGAGGGTCCTGGATGAAAAGGTACACGCTAAAATCGAACACGGTGGAAAAAAGAAAAGAGAAAACAAAAACCAGGCCCGGACGCAGGGTACATAGGCTTTAAATCTTGACTTTCGTGGCAACATCAAGGGGACTACGCAAAATTGTGACCAATTGGGAGACAATTGATCAAATTTAGTGAAAAGAATGATTCCCACTTTCAAAAGTTGCACATTAATGATAAATGAGAAAAAATGGCGGACACATACCCATATACTTGTGTACAAAACAAAACAATTTGTCCTGTGTTCAAAGTAGACTCAAAAATTGGGTTTTGCAGATATGGGATCATCAAGATAGTCGTCTTCATAACATTTGCATACTATTTTCCCAACAGATGTCATCTGGGGAAAAGATATATGAGAATAATTGAAATGGAGGGCCCTGTCCAAATGATCTATAGACAACAATTATTGAAGTTTTATTAAATGCAAATAAACCATGATATCTCTGTAAGACAAGCTCAGTTGTACATTTTGCCATTGGGGTATTTGTTGGAAAGTTGCTCACTCAGCCACCATTGACCTTAATCACCAGTCTACACCACACCCCACCCGCCTCATAGCGAACAATAACAAACGGTAAAACATCTTGGGTTGACCGTAGTAAATACTAGTTGGGCTTGTCTGGTTTTTCTTCAGTTCTTAAGCTGGGTTGTTTTATTTGGATATAACATGATAGTGGCAGATGCAGGGAAGGGGCACAGACCCCCTCCCCCATTCCATTTAAATAGTGCTTTCTACAGAGGTGTTGAATTTAAAAGGCTGACTGTGAACTCATGGACACAGGCAACTACTAGAATAAGCCTGTACACTTATAAAAATGCCTTGATGGGAACTTGCTTCATGCAGACTTGCCTTGAGGCAAATAAACCATGAAAAATTATCAAAATGGCCAAACAGTGCCAATTATCTTTGGGTCATCATGTAGCTAGGAAGAAAATCTGTTGCCATCCTTAAATGACACCTGCACAGTAAATTTCAGAAAAATCCACTAGCAATTACAGAGGCTGAAACCTTTTGAAAAGTGAGACAGACATTTTGCCCTCTGCAATATAACATAAGCTCTACCCTCACTTTGTGGGTTTAGCTAAAAATGCACCGTATTTGAAAATACTATCGAGACAAAGTTGGAAAAACGGTAAGCATTAAAACCTCATCTCATTTTTCTTTATCCTGTAGAAGGCAAAGCCACATTTTCTTTTGGAATTCCTTTACTAATATCAATTCTTATCCCTTGGCTTTAAAGTGGAAAAATTCATTGATTTTGCAAAGAAAAGAAAAGAAAAAAAAAAAAAAACATGCAAAGAAAGGAACATGTAACAGGGTATAAAAGTACTCTGGTAAACACTTCTGCTACAATTCTGGTTTACATTACAGTTTTTATACAGCAAGTTACAGAGCATCTATGTGATTTCAATGAAAAATTTCCTTTTATTTTACCACAGAACCACACCCAGAATGTCTTCATTTCATTTACATAGCCTATCACAGCATTATCAAGAAGTGTCTTTGCAGTTAGAAAAGTTGGTTCAAACAAATATGGGTACACAAGCAAGTCTTTTTGCAAACACTGATGAATTTTTTTGCAGCTTTATTGCAAATACTTGAGTAAGCACTGCTGTTGTAACTGTTTGACATATGATGTAGATTGCAGGAGACAAACGAAATTGCAGATGAAAACCCCCATAAATCAACAGTTGTTGTTCGGACTGTGAAAGCTTTGGTTCTGTGTCTGTGGGTTCTGAAAAAAAATGAAGGAAAGAATAAAACTGAAGTAAATTATTGAACCTCATTGTATCTCTTTGTTCACTTTTTGTACACATCAAGTTGTGACATATTTGAAATTTAAACTCCTGTGTTAATTTCACTCCCAGAATCTACAACTTTCCTTGGAAGGGTATTAAGTGAGGGGATGCCCCCTTTGATTTTCGACAAAAACAATCCAAGCCGCAGAGAGTGCATTTAATGGATTATTAAAAAGATGTCATTGGCCACTGAGATATCAGGGGCCTTGCCATCTTATCATACTAAGATGCTGTTACATCATTCAGTCAAACTTTGCAACTAATAATCATGAACACAATTATAATACAGTGATGGTTTCTCTACTGGCAATTTACTCAATAAAAGAAATTGCAATAAAAAAATAGTCACAATTTAAATATAATTTAAATATAATTTTGTAGTGTTTTTTGACCTAGCAATTTGAATTGCAGAGAATCCAAGTAAATCGAGCATATTGAATCTGACCTTGACCCACATTAAGAGTGTATTAAATATCTGAGAATATATGACCTTCAGAAACATACTGCACTTTTTAGCCTAAATATTTTTTTTGATAAGTTTGCATGTGACTGTTGCAGAGATGCCAACATTTACATCCAGCAATCAGGGAGGTTTCACACAGTAATCATGGAGCTCTTTTAGAATTAAATGCAAATTTATGAGGGAAAACCTTTCTTGAATCAGGGAGGTTGTCACATTTGTTAGTTGGAATGGACAAAAATCCTTGAATTTTCAGGGAGACTCCCTGAGAATCAGGGAGAGATGGCACCTCTGCTGTTGTGGTAATTTTCAGCCAATTCTCTAGCAATCTACACCATGCCAAAGTGAAACCAATTAGCCCAAAGGTGAAGCGAGTCATTGGTAGCTATTTGTTGCTCGAAACCCGACTCCTGCAGCATCATTGGCAAAGATTTATCCTTTACGTTCATAAATGAATGAAAATGAAACTATCGACAACATCAAGTGAAAAGACATCCCCTCAGCTACACGATACACGGCAACCACTTCTAGAAGTCTAACAGTTTATGGAAATGGTCAATGAAGAAGAGTCCTTGGTCATTAGTCCTTTTGAGCCAACTTTAAAATGAAACTTACTAGACAAGTCCTTGCTGGATTTTCATCTGAGGTTGCCATCCCATCATGCCTTTCTAGCTCTTCTTTCTCAAAGACTGGAATATGAAGTAGAAAGC
Organism: Holothuria scabra; assembly: GCA_037179385.1. Classification (NCBI taxonomy): domain Eukaryota; kingdom Metazoa; phylum Echinodermata; class Holothuroidea; order Aspidochirotida; family Holothuriidae; genus Holothuria; species Holothuria scabra. The sequence goes on from CM074194.1 coordinate 10,920,921, forward strand.
AAAACATAAATATGGCTAGGCTCTCTGATATTGTAAGGTCACATTGTGGCAATAATCCCCTTAACAGGATCGTCTGAAATCCGTGACTACTCAGTGACATGACGTATGTTACCAAGGTTAAAATCCGTGACGAGGACCAAAATCAGTGACGGTACCATGATAACTTTGATAATACCGTTGTCTACAAGCCTACTGAGATGGCCTTGCAGCACACTTTCACCTTTCAAAGCTCAAAATGTAACTGATTTCAAAACTTGCATGCTTTTACATTTTTACACGCTGGCAACGGAGGATCAACTAGTGCGTTTGTTTTCCAAACACGCCGAAGTTTGCGTCAATTACCCCGGTGTACACATATACAACGAGAAATTTATTGTGTGCGTAAAGAACGCTTTTTAAAAATGAATGCACGCTGAAGCAGCGAGTTTAACAGTGTGGGGATAAGGAGTTGAAATCGACGTTTATAAATAAAATATTATCGTTGCATTTAGGATATTTAGTTATACCCTCCGTGACGTGACGTCAAGGTATTGGTTTGGTGGAGCCCGTGACAACAAAATTTAAGGAGCAATCTAGCAAATAATGTTTTCATCAATATTTCATTATCTGCACGTCCAATATGCCAAATGACCATAGGTAAAGTTCCATTGATTAATTTACAGAGACTGATCCATGAGTGTGAGCCTAACGTTAAGAACTTATACACAACATTGAAAAAGTACAGCAGGACCCAATTCAGGACGTGACGTGATTGTGAGTCGTGACGGTAAATGCAATGCATCACAACCGTGATGTCGTCACAGGTTTTAGAATACCCCTTCCCCAACCCTTAATTTACTATGGCCCATTAAAAGTTTGAGCTCTTCAACAAGAACAGTAATTAATCAATCAGTGCATCAATTCCTAACTGCGAGCATTAATTTAAAATCCCATGTCTAGCTCATTTCATTTTCAACCATTAAATATGTATGACACAGATCACCATCCTATTTCTAACTATATAGTCCTGGGTACTTGTAACGTAAGTGTAGTCCTAGGCTAGGCCTACTTGTTAGTTGCTAGTGGTTTAGGAACTTTGATTCCGCACTGAGACTGCCTTTGAACTATCATTGATGCTGTTTGTATACCCACACTAACTTGCAAAGGAGTAAGGATAACGTTAGGCCTAAATAATAAACGTTTGGAAAGGGATTATACACTAGGCCTATGATTATGCCCTTACAAAAAAAAAAAAAAAAAAAAAAAAAAAGTGGAACGTCCCGTGAGGAATTTCCCACGGGATTTTGGCACACGGGAAATGCTTCCCGCGGGGTTTATTCCCCGTGGGAATTATTTCACTCGGGAATCATTCCTCGTGGGGAATAATTCCCACCGGGAATGCTCCCTATGGGGATTGCATGTGAGTTTTCCTGCATTGACATGTACACATACTGTTTGTGAAATCATTTTTGACCAAAAGTTCCAGTAGTTCATGACTTAGCTGAAGAAAATGCATGGCCATATCCCAAATTTCTCCTATCATCATGTTTACAATAATGGATGCAAACCTGAAAATATTTAGCACTGATATAATGTACAATGTAGTCTTGTGGGTCACAATATATAGCTCCACATTCAATATGTAAGGATGCATAGTTTGTTCTTTTATTCCACATCCAAATTAATTTATCATTCCTTTAATTTTCGGACAAAGCTGTAAAGTTCATTAGTCCATGCACCTTTCAACATAGATTCCAACAGCTTTTAAAAACACAAATAGTCCATTCAAGGTGATATGGCCATGCACATCTGTCTTCAGTTCATGCAAAATATATGATATTGTTACACATTGGTAGCACTCCCTTTAAGATACTTGCAACTTCTTTCCTGGCTGAATGCTTTAAGTCCTATTTTATCTGACTGCAGAGTTTGCAGCCTCCATGAACTCTGTTAACATATGTGCACAATGTATACCTTTACAGTATTACAGTACAGTATGTACAGAACTATGTAGTCTTGTCCTCTGTACACTCAGTGTTGTAAACTGTGTGCATGCAAACAGTACAGTCTGTGTGAGCATCCGTAACAATGGCATGTACATTTGAAGAGCTCTCACCTTATCTGAATCTCATCAGCCAATCACAATGAGCTTCCCGCACTACTGGTTTGCTTTGAACAGTTTTGAATGTGTGCTGTATAATGGCTTTTGTGTGTGTGTAAACTGTGTTTATTGTGACCATGGAAGTACAGTGCTACCATGTTGTGACATACAGTAGGACCTGGAAGACTGAAAAGTAGGCCTAAGTTAGTGTAAGTTAGTGTCATATGAAAGATGCCATGTGCATTTATATAAAAAGTACTGTATGTCTTCACTACTGTATATTGTTCACAACATTTATCAATAACAATTCCAATTAGTTAATTTAGAGTACAAAATACTTTAGAAAGGCATGATTAGTAATGTATGTGTATATTAGTATAGATGATTATATAGTTATAAATAAAATCTAATATTGCAAAATATTGCAGCCCATACTGCAGTACTGCTGGAGTATAGAGAACAAACACGTAGCCTAAGTGGCTATAGCTACTGTATAGCCTTCTGTATTCAGTGTAGTGGAGCTAGGATAAGTGATTGATCTACATCGCCCCTCCTCACCTCCTATTTACAATATGTAATCCTTTAGCAAGTCGACAGCGTGACAGGATGGATATATGCTTACCTCTCAATTTACAATGTAGCCACTGTATAAACCTTAACATTGAGGATCCAAGGAAAGGGACAGAGATGTAAACAACTTTGTCAACACTGCCATGTGCCCATGCAATTACACTAGCATCAGCTGTGTGCATGGTCCCATTACAGAAGTGATAGTGATAATGTGTGGTCCCTTTGAAGGAGTGATAGTGATAATCTGTGCCCATGCTGGATCTAGCTGTCACACAGAAATCCCATACAAACTGCATGCATGGCTCTAGCATTGACCATGTATCAGGTTTTCTCCAGCCTTACAAAAAAAGTAAATAAAATAGAATAAAATAAAATTATAGTAGCCTAAAGTACTTTGTCAGGGTGGATGGGTGGGGGGATTTACTGTATAGGTGACCTTGATATTGCAGGCAATGCCAATTATGCCATCTATATTCTAAAGGCCTATTAACACAGTCAACAAGTTATTGCACCTCATAATTACTAGAGTAAAATTAATTTTGACTCCCCTTCTGTTTATTGAATAATCATATTTGTTCCCCAAAATTTAGCTTAAAAAATGTTGCTCTTCAGTAGGCCTATGATATTTACAGTGAAATAACAAATATGCACTGCATGCCATATGGGTACAGTAATTGCATGATATTCCAAAGAAAAATTAAAAAATTCCCATGTGGACTTGTTACTTTCCAATGAGAATTGTTAAATCCCGTGGGGAATTATGGCTTCCCCGTGAGAAATCAAAATACCCCATGGGGAATTAGTATTCCCCATGAGATGCATACTATTTCCCGTGTCAGCTTTCAACTTCCCATGTGTTGCAAAGGAAATCCCATGGGGATTTGTAGCTTCCCATGGGGAATTTTCATTTCCCATGAGAAGTATGCGGGAAGTGATGAATTTCCCACGGTGATTTTCAGACTTCCCATGGGAAATGTTTGCTTCCCGTACAATTCCCATGGGGAATCTTGAATTCCCATGGGATTCCCATGGGAAGTGCTGCACTTCCCATGGGAATTTCATGGGTTCTTTTGTAAGGGCGAGGTCTATGGCAGTTCTGTATTAAGTAACGTGCTTTGGTTGCACAGTTTCACTAAACTGTCTTACGACCATCGACACTGGTAATTCAACCAAGTTTTCATGATTTATGTTATACAGTAATTTAATTAGGCCCCTACCTGTGTCCTGTGTCTTGGTTCTTGCTCTGATCATCGCTTGACTTCTCAAGTTGTGGTGACTAAGAGTAACCCTAACAGTAACAATAGTGAGTCTTGGAAATTGACATTGCGACATTGATTCAATTCACCGCCTCCGATCATCTAAATGCGCACACCAAATCTCTCTTTGGTACAGGATAAAGTTTAAGATTCCGTCATTCTTATGAATGATAACAGATCCCTTGAAGAGTTTTCCAGGCAATGAGTTAAGCAACTGGATCGTTTATGTTTGGATATTAAGACTGTCTTGTTTGTTAACGACACTATAATTTGCGAGGTACCTGGCAGATCTTGTCATGTGATCGCAATGTGGCCTGAATGGAGATCTGTGATTGGGTAGTAACTACGTCATAAGTATTTTGTAAACGAAATACTTTCGTTTCTTTTGGCGAAAAATGTGATTGAATTTTAATCCTTTTCCCAATCATGTGCAATTATTACGATTGGGAATCATCCTTTTATCAATGTAAATATTTTAAGGAACATTTTCAGTGACATTTTGTGTAGTCCCCAGATGCTTGCAACGGAATGAAAGAATTTTGGACTCCGTCCCATGTTCTATATAAAAGAAAGAGCTTACTGTGTTGGGTGTCCTAGATTACGTTATTGTGTAGAAGCTCAGGTGGTGTGAGATTTAATGACAGAATAACCACCTGAAATCTGTGTGAACCATGGTCTCGCAAAGTCTTTTTAGAACGTTTTTTACAACCTTTGTGGCAGAAAATTATGTGAAATCGTAGGTAAATTATCCAGAGAAACCATTTCTAATTAAACTAAACTAAACTAAAAAAACTGAAGATTCATATAGAAAAGTGGCTTGTAAAATGTCTTCAGTTGTAGTCAACCGTAAGGTATCAGTTGCACATTAGACCTTCATTGCCACAATTACCCATTTCATTGCCAATCCAATAAGCGTTGATTCTGTGGGAACGTCTTGGCATGGTTGATTAGTCTGCATGTGAGTTTGTTACTGAGGTTCGGTTTGTGGTCTTTTAGTGTAATAAATGCTTGTTTTTCACTTGTGATATCGACTCTGTCACTGATATCAAGTTTCGAAGCTACACTTTTTTCAGCTGCAGTGATTTGATTGCGTGTGTTGGGTAATGATTTTTTCTATGGTTATTGAACGTTTTGTTGTACCAGCTTGTTGTACTGTTCAGGTTCTAATTTGTAAAAACTGTTGGTTTTGTCTGCCGCAACATATACTTTGTGTCCGCTCTGATTCTGGTCGTGTCGGTTTTTAATAGTGCTTAGAAGGGCTTCCGATTGTTGTTAAACTTAATATTCTGTACAAGGCTCATCATGCCGCCCTCAAACTCTTTTAGTCTGGGTATCTGGGGCGGAGCCTCTGTCGATCGATAGCCGTAATGTTCTTTATTGTTTACACCGGCTTGGGGTTGGGAAAGAAATGAGTTCTCCATCTTACGTTCCTTAAAAAAATCAGTTTTACAGATGAATCTTTTCAAATAGCTCTTGTTTGACGGTATAGGTATGTTCTTTAGATCGTTCCTTTCGAAAACTTTGATTAATGTTCTTAAGAATGCCCTTCAGTTTCTGATTAACACGACCCATACCTCACTATACAACCAACTTCATCACAGAGTTAATCAATTTTCGCTTCAATATGATCGTTTGCAGTAGATTTTGCGTTAAACAAACAAGACAAATAAGTGACTCGAGCAAGATATTAATGTGATATATGACATTGCAGTCTACAAGAACGTGTAAAAATGGAAAACTCAAAACATTCCTTGTTTGTTGCAAAGACTTCCTTGTTTCCTTATCCTTTTATTTCATATATGTATACAAATCAACTTATCACGAATCCTAACACTTATTCACATAAATCCCACTTTCTTGAATCTTTGTAATTTCGCCGACTACTTAAATTTCACATCAGGCAGACACACAAGATCATTTTCCAGTTAAAGTAAACATTCCGAAGGCTTCATTATTTACATTACATGACATTTCATAATAAGCGAATCTTGCCAACTAAGGTTATATACTGAACGGAATGCATCACTGACTGTACATGGATGCATGGAATCTCCGATATTTGAATTTCAAGTTAGACCATTTTAAAGTAAGATAGAGTATATATTAACCACTGTTGGTAAACCATGGAGTCAGAAACAAGACCTTTCGTTGCTAGGAAGAGGAATGACAGAAAACAGATTCCGTTGTTACTGATGATGGTGATGTGGGGCCTTGGTATCATAGAGTGGTCAGTACCTTTAGAAGATGAAGGAAGTACCCGTCGTTCATTCATTGGTGAGTATAACGTCTACCTTTTAGCAGAGAATGGAAACGTAATATGTTAAAGTTTCATTACCACATTTCGTTGTTTCCATCAGTGGCGTCACCAGACTTTTCATTCTAGAGAGGCCCTGGGAGAACAACGATTTTGATAGGTCACCACTAGACACCACTCATGACGTCGGTGGAGCCACCGAGCGCAACATTGGGCTCGCCAAGGTGAATTTCAGGAGGCGAAGACCCTGTTATCTCCTGGGTTTTAGGGTAATTGTGAATCTTGAGAGCCGTCATTTAAAAGGGTAATTCTTTAAAATTAACATTGTTCTCAAAATCCCTAAGCTAACTACAAATAAGATCTTATCGGACCAAGTCTAGTGAAACTAGTACTACCAAGAGCGGAACCGGCTGAGATTTTCAGGAAGGAAGGGGGGTAGGTGAACTATTTAGAAAACAGCTGATGGTGGTTAAATGTGATTCTCTCAAGGAAAGGTGTAATCCTGCCCGAAAGGTTAGCCCAGCTAAATGGCACCTTTAATGGACGGAGTCTGGAGAAAACTTTTGAAAGTAATAAATAGACAACCCCTCATGAAAAACGAAATGGCATTTAGCGCGATTTTTCATTAACGAAAATTGGAATTGCTGCCTTTTCTTATTCAAAGAAATGTGAAATATTCGATTCCTACCTTTTATTGAGAACGATAAATAGCAGTTGGGGTGGTTTGCCCACTTGACGACGCCACTGGTTCCAATGCATTATCATTTGCACTTAGGCATGGAGTAGTTTCTCAAGTAACGAGGCAAATTAATCCAACCACTGGAAAATTTGATGAAAATTGACAGGCTATCAAATGCGCATCGCGTTTCTAGTAAGTTGACTTGAGCTTACTCAGTGGAGATGTTGACTTCAAAGTTGCTCAGTGGCGGCACCAGGATTTAACAGTAAAGGGAACATATGGTGGGAACGACAAACAGTGGAGGGCAAGCAATTTCTCGCGAAGGACAACCCATGCGACTAGTGTTTAGGGCCCTTCATTAAAATCGCTGGTGAGGTTAAGGAGCAAAGGCACGGTGGGGTCCAGGAGGTGATACTTCCCGAAGCCCCAATGAATTATCATATCTCTCAGTCAAATATTAAGCCCCGGGATAGGTATATTGTTTTTCATAATCCATCTTTCATTGCAATGATTAAAAATGCTTTTAATGTCTATCCTGTTGTCACTATATATGTTCATATACATGTGATAGTGGAACTGTTGAAAATGCCCTTGAAGTGAACACACAGTCCTAATGTGGAAACTGCTCTAGTAAAAGTGTACTCCCAGTGACTGAGTGAGTGCCGCGTACTTGCTTAAGCAGGTACGGTTCTGAAAGCAGGAATAGCGTATGCAAGCAACCACATCACCAGCATATGCGTGATGACTGCATAGTGTAGCAGTTTTGGTCTGAGGCTAGTAGGCTAGTGGGCAGCGTAAAAATAGATACTACACAAGCTTTAAAACGTGTTAATGACAGGAAGTTATAAAAAGCTGTTTTTCTTTGAAAACTTTCGAATTGGTTCACTGACTTGTTTGGAAGATTAATTTTACTTACTTTTCAAGAAAACTCATGTCAGGCTACTGTACATTGGGAGCTGAGAGAAGGGAGAGGCAACCGGGGCATAATGCCCCCTCCCCTCAGGGCCGTCAGTGAACTTGCTTCCATATTTTCTGCAAATTTGGTTTATTTATTTTCAAAAGTTGATTACTATATCGTCATTAACTTTCAATACAAATCTAAACAAACTCCACGATTTAAACGGTCAAGCATTTTATTGTTGTTTTCTATCAGATTTTACGAAATTAAAAGCCTAATCCTTTCACCCCGAACAGTTCCAATTCTCTTAACATACTTAATTAAGTAATTAGGCCCTCCCACAACTGTCTAAATCCATCCTCATCCACACACCATCTCATGTTATTGTTTTGGGAGAGTATACAAGACCCGAATGTATAATCAAAAGAGTCTTTGTGCATTACGTGCTTCGCAATATAAACTACAGTGCTGTGCATTTTTGAACTTTTTGTCAACTACACAATTGCGTCAATTGAAGTTTTGTGTAGAATAGTAAAACCTTGTAGTTTATGGTGGAAGTTGACCGCCTTTATAGACAGAAAATTGATATGCAGGACTATCACTGCTGGGAAGCAAGTTGTATAACTCTCCTCCACTTTTCTTCAGCAAGGGGTACTCAATATCTTGCTGATTGCACAAGGAGACCATCGCAGATGTCGAACACCATACTTGAAATCTTATTCAGTAATATAAGTTACATCTGATTATGTTCATGTAAGATGAACCGTTGTTGCATGCTAGAACAGGTTTGGCGAATTTACTGTTTATTTCAGCACGTCCCTAGTATATCGACAGGTGCCGTTTGCTTGATTTACACCAGTCACCAAATGAAACAGCTACCTCAAAAAGTGGAATGTTATCTGAAAGATTTTGAATAAGGTCTATGGGTAGTTCATTTGTTGCATAATACTAGAGCTGACCATCTCATTCCCTGTTTGATGAAATCTATTGAAACATTTGTCAGCTAAGGTTTTAATGCAATTGAATACTAGAGCTGATCATCTCATTCCCTTTTTGATGAAATCTATTGAAACATTTGTCAGCTAAGGTTTTAATCCAATTGAATTACTTATTTACCTTATAGCCTTGCATTGATACTTATTACTTCATTCTTATTGGTATTTCAGGAAATTCAAAATGGCGACGCCGGTTTGTCCTTATATTGTCAGTTTCCTACATTATGGCGAGCGTATTTGTCTCATACTTAGGGGCTTTATGGTATCTTGTGTGTTACTTTGGAAAAGCTGACCATTTAATTCGTTTTTTGTCGGTTGTACTTTGTTATTGGCCAACTGTGATGTCCGTACCAATGTTTTGCCTGGTAGCTTTTTCAAGAAACAGTGGCAAAAGACGTGGTGGGGAAATGGAGAGTACCACATGGACAAATGTGTTCAATGAGTCAGCATTCGTGAACCAATTATCTCACCTGAAAGCTTTCAAGATGGCACCCCTCCCTAAAATAGGGGTGGTTCTATTCTTCTACGGCTTTGCATTATCCATCTCGAGCTTCATCGTAATCCTTTACGTCGACATGTACAAATCGTGTGAGTCGGCGACTTCGTACGTTTGGATGGTCGGGGAAGTGATCGCTTTGTTCTTCTTCGCAACTTTTTCGTATTTTTTGTACCTTAAGAGAGTCATTTTAGAAGAAGAAGGGAAACGCACCCTCTCCTTTGTCAAAAGTAATGAGGGAAATCTTGAAGCTTGCATGGCATCCGTAAAGTCATTCTTTTGCCACTACATGCAACTTAGAAATATGCTCTTGCCATGGCTTTCCATAGTCATGTTTAGCTCAACGTTTGGATTAACGGTGTTTCTGACATGGGCATATGAAACAAACATCAGGTCTTCGAATATGACTGAGCTAGAAAATTCAACGCTACCGATACCAGATCTCGAAACAGAGGCTTTCATTGGAAGAATGTGTGATTACGCTTGCGACGATTACAGTATTTTGATGAGAAGAAATACGTATATCGTGTATAGTATCATTTTGGTTGGAAAATTTTTTATGCCCGCCGTTTTGACTTTTTTCATCGTTAAAGGGCTGGATATGAAACACTTGTGGGATCGTTTACATGTTGAACTCTACCTAATGTTTTCCACGCAAAACTTTGAATTCTGGAAATGTCTTACTAAGTATGTGGAGAAGCTTCATCCTAACGTGACTTTCAGCGCCTTCGCTGGAGTTATGTTACCTGTTTTAGGACTTGCAATAGGGTTGTTTGGAAGTAACCATTACAAGTTCTAAGTTATCATGATGACTCTTAAGAATTATTGCGGCAAGTTATTTTGCTCTAAAAACAAAAATCATTTCGTATCGATTAATTCCCAGTTGAAGTCTTAGATGTGGACCGTAATGCTGGACTCACCGTCTAGTTGGATTTCTTATCCTGTTAAAGCACTGATTGACAGTTTTCATACCTTGTATACAAGTAAAGTAAAGATGAAAAACTGTCCCGTCCGGTATTTGGATAAAAATGACCAGTTCTCCCAGTAAAGTTCCTTGGTAGAGCGTACTGCACGTTGAGCAGCAGGTCGTTGGTTCAGACCGAGATCGTTGCGACTGTGTCCGCTTCCAAAACGCCCCACCTACACTTCCGTAAAGTGGCGCAGCCAGGATTGAATTATTAGGGGGGCCTAGGTAACAAGTGGGGGGGGGGGTTGGTACCCCCGAGGGTCAAGCGCGGCAAGACTATCTAAGCGGAGCGCCACCATGAGTTGGCGCGGAGCGTACAAGAAAATTTTGGGCCTTTTAGACCCTCCAGATGGCCGGAAACGGCACTTCCCACGAGTTTTGAGCTGCATTTACCCAGCCTTGAAATACGAATCTCATGTCTGCCACTTCCAAAAAATGAGAATAAAAAATCAATCTATGAAAAATGGTAATACATATATTTTTATTGACCCCAAAACGTGGCACTTCTGATGTGTGGCCTGGAGGATCAGACTAAAGGGAACCGGTATCCCTTTCCCTTGGGAAAAATTGTAAACTTCGGGAGGACGTAGATCACAAATGCGGCAATATTTGAATGAATTTCAGCTTTAATAGGAAAATCAAAAGTAGTTGTGTCCTCCTCTGAGAAATTTTCTTTGCGTTAGATTTCCTACATGCAAAATGCTGCCATATATATATATATATATATATATATATATATATATATATATATATATATATATATATATATATATATATATATATATATATATATATATATATATATATATATATATATATATATATATATATATATATACTGCTAAATGCGGGCTAAGGTGGACATGCTCGAAAAAGGGTACTTTGGTGGACATATTATTATGGTACTATGGTAGATGTATTATGCACCATTCAGGCATGTTAGAGTGATACTGCATGGTGTTTAGTACCACTGTGGCATGTCTCCAGTACTCCAGTGAGGCTGCTTTTAAGTCCCATGTTGTATTTGAGATATAATGTTGGCTTCACATAAAATCGTACCCACTTACGCTGTGTCACCTTTTTTGAAGTCGACAGATTGACCCAATTTGAAACAGGCAACATATATATCATGCTGATTTCAACCACTGATGTCTACTGAGGAAGTGATTGAATCGGGTTCATTTGTTGACACAAAATAGATGTATTATCAGAAGTCATGCTTTGGAGTTACTCACTCTCCAGAAAATACTCTTCCGAGAGGCCTGAACAATACGTGGACACGAATTGTCCACTTAATGTCAAAGTCCACGTTCTGACTCAATTTTTCATGCGCAATGTCCACGATAGCCCGCATTTAGATAAATATATATATATATATATATATAAATATATATATATATATATATATATATATATATATATATATATATATATATATATATATATATATATTTATATATATATATATATATATATATTTATCTAAATGCGGGCTATCGTGGACATTTTTTTTTTTTTTTTGATTGGTGTTTCATCCTTCGCACTCATGTTTTCTGACAGTCACTTTCGTTCGGTTCTGTTTTCACAGCGATCGCTTCGGATTTGATGTTTGTCGTGTCCAATTGTTACTGTTGGTTGTTCAGTTTGGTTTTTGCCACCTGATGAAGGGTTTATACCCGAAACGTCGTGGAGTTTTCCGCAAACTTTTAAGCACTTTTTACTACCTCTTTTCGACCTACACATTTCAACAGTGCTCCGCAGCATTTCGACCTTATATATATATATATATATATATATATATATATATATATATATATATATATATATATATATATATATATATATATAGTTGCTTCATCTGTTATTTGAACAAAGGCCAAACCAACTTATATTCCACGCAGTTGTCGTCAGCGTTTATTTTCACTTCATCTCTGCTTTCACAGGTTTCTGTATCTCTTCGGAGATCCGCTGGCGAATAAACAATTGTGTTCAGCTGGATAGCATCAACTTTGATCTCTGGTTGGGCTTGCGTCAAACGAGAACTAGTGCTGTTCCAAAAAATTAGGCGCCTGCTCAGGAGGTGAATTGCGAGTTACTTCATCTGTTATTTGAACAAAGGCCAAACCAACTTGGCTTCATGGCTCAGTGGTTAGAGCGTCCGCACTAGAAAGCGGGAGGTCCCGAGTTCGAATCCCGGTGGAGTCAACATCGTTTTTTCACCTCAGCCAGATTTTCCAGCTTTACCAATTTGATTTATATATTCCACGCAGTTGTCGTCAGCGTTTATTTTCACTTCATCTCTGCTTTCACAGGTATATATATAATAGGACTGTTTTCCGTGTATTGGCCAATAGTAACATAGAAAAGATTGAGAAAGTAATTATACTGATGACCAACAAGATTTGTGAGTATCCGAATATATTTCAATCCCTCCTTGGATCTTCCTCAGCGGATTAGACGGGAAATGTACAGCCATTACAAATGAAAATGTAAATGATAACTGTTAATGCATTTTCATTTACTTTTTCAAAGTTAAAACATTGATCCGCGCGTCATGAGTTAGTAGTAAATGTCGCGTTTGCAAGGATCAAAATAAAGTAATTATGGGTAAAATGATAGGAAACCCTGATCTTTCTTTAAGCCATGGGAGAATATTTTCAAGTAATGGATCATGCTAAGTTCGAAGATTTTCCTCTCTCTGATCTCGGAAACACCCCTTTAAGAATAAAACACTTAAATTCCCTCGAGTGATTTGCCTTGCTAAAATGCTAACCTACTGGCAGGCATTGAGTTCCGTCTCTTATGCTCTGTTTGTGGTTATTTATTCTCAGGCGAAATTTAGTAGAGGTCTCTCCAACATAAAGTCCGTTATTACAGGTATAGAACATTTCAATAGATATACGACGTTGGAGGAATCTGGCCAAATTATGACACTATGGAGCAAGCCAAACTATGCTCTGGCCAAATTATGACGCTATGGAGCAAATGATGACGTCCAACTTCCAAGGGGAAGGGATTTTTCATGATTGAATGAACTTTCATTATATTAAGACACTGGCCGGCTGGGGGTGGCTGGCACTCACGTTTGACCTCTACCAAAATGATAAGAATTATGTACTCAATATGGGCCATTTACATGACAAATATGAGGACCCTCCAAGTTACCCTTCTTGAGATATCGTGTTAGTATGTTTTCGGACTTTGACCTCCGGTGTCCCCACATTACCTTTGGCCTCCACCAAAATTGAAACATTTCTTATTTTCAGTAAAATGAATCCACCTACCAAGTATGATATCCATCCAGACGTCCTAATTTAGATATTGTGTAAACAAGGTTTTCAAGCTTTGACCCCTTTCACCCCATATGACCTTTGATCTACACCAAAAACAGCGGGGATTATCTTATCAATATAAGCCATCTTCATGCCAAGTATGAGGACCCACCGAGTTACTGCACTTGAGATGTTTACAAGCAAAGACCTTCAGTCGCACACACACGTACGACATTACTTTCGCATAAACTGCATTCAGCAAGGCATCTTAAACTTAGGAAGTATGAGAAATAGGTGAATTCGTCGATTTCATTACAAAGGTGGTTTTAGTAGACGTAGTAGGTCATTCGATTTCATCACAAATTAAATATGGAATATTTCGGGGACATAATTAGACATACTATCATAAGAGAGGATTTGTGAATATTTCAAACAGTTCGGAAGCTGATCACGGGGTCACCAAAATTTATGAATATCTGATGACGTCACACAATTTTGAATTTTAAATGCTTGTGAAAATGCACACTTGGAAAAAACATAATGTTTTTTATTCTGTATACTTTCAACTACGATCAAGAAAATTATAAAACTTCTCACACTAATTTCGCAAGTTATCATATAACCAATTTCAGAACAAATTGTCGGCCAAATGGATCAAGAATCATCGGGAAACCTTACGTCACCTACAATCGCCGCCAAATGTAAATGAAACAAACCCCCTTCCCCCGTTTCAACGTTGTTTTACTTAGGACTGGTCAGTTTTCCCCTAACCAAAATTTCGGTTTACAACCAAATTTTAACAAGTTGCTGTAAAAATATTCATAATGATGTACTTCAGAGACTCGTGGAATAGTGTTGAATATTATATGTGGGCTATTTTACAGCTAACACGCAGTATTTTTCCCTTGAATACCAATGGTAAACACGGTAAAGCAACTTTAATAGGTTGAAAAGACTACTACTGATTTCTAATCTTTCCTCTCCTAAAGATGGTTTACCGTGGGGGAAAGGGGGAGAGCGGTTCCATGTGAGATGGCTAAAAGGCAATGTAAAATCTGCTACGGAATTGTTTCATTTGTTATCGCGGCGATGTAGGTTTAACGTTGTACGAATGGTCACAAATTTGTCCCGATTTATGGAAATGAGGCATACACTTGGAAAGAGAATTGCTTTTTAATTCTGAATATCTCCAATTACGATTTAGAAAAATATGAAACTTACCAGTTTTACTTTGCGAGTTATCATATTACCAATAACAGGCGAAATGGTCGGCCAAAAGGCCAAGAATCACCGGAACATTTTAGATCACCCTTTCTGAATGTTTGGCGAATATCCACAAGTTCGTCCCGAAAGCATCCTAAAAGTTGCCCAATCAGCACCGAATTCTCAAATTTATTAAAATAGCCAAATATACTTTAGAACATATTTGGTTTCACTGATAAATTTTTCCCATTTCCCTGAAGACGGTCAATCCCCCTTTCTTATGCTACGAATCTGTCTGCAGTAGCCTACACCTGTAGTCAGTCAGTCATCTTGAAACGCAATGCATGAAGGGTAGATAGCATGCATCCATGGGCGTCCGCAAGGGGGGGCAAGGGGGGCACTTGCCCCCCCTGGAAAATCAAACTTGTGAAAAAAATAATTAAAAATAAAAAATTAAAAAAAATTAAAAATAAATCATCAAAATACCTTTACTCACAGCGTCAGTTTTAACTCGCGAAATATGCGGACATTTGACCAGGAATAGCAAAAGAGAAGATGGTGCAGTATGCTGAATAGTGAAATCGTAACTTGGGGACCATCATTCGTGATATCTATTGGAAATTTGTAGTTGTAAAAACTGTGTACTAGGCTCGCCTAGTTGTCAGGTATGTACTGTGCATATGGCATCCGACCATTGATGAATGCGTTGGTCTTGGTTTGGTCCCGTGCTGATCTCAAGTGGTGACGCGCGGGTGTAACTTGGATATACAAGGTGAATACGGGGGTGAAGGGAGGGGGTGTATGCATGGTTCATAATTAGGTAACGGACATAGGCCTATAGGCTGTTTGACAGTTGTAAGTTTTATCGTGCATAGGCGTGCGAGGCCGTTACCGAGAGGCAGATTTCCCTTCAACAAATTTTTTGCATTGAAAATTCTAAAAATCTAAAAATTACAGACATGAAATTCCTGTTTCAGGGCTGGCTACATGCAGCTTATAACACTCGCCAAATGTCGTTTCCGGCCATCTGGAGGGTTTGTAAGGCCCAAAATTTTCTTGTACGCTCCGCGCCAACTGATGATGGCGCTCCGCTTAGATAGTGTACACAATTCAATTATCCATGATTTTTTCCTTCAACAATTTTTTACATTGAAAATTCTAAAGATTACAGACATGAAATTCCTGTTTCCAGGCTGGGTACACGCAGCTTAGAACACTAGCCAAGTGTCATTTCCAGCCATCTGGAGAGTTTGTAAGGCCCAAAATTTTCTTGTACGCTCCACGCCAACCGATGGTGGCGCTCCGCTTAGATAGTGTACACAATTCAATCATCCATGAATGATCTTGCCCCCCCTTATAAAAATTTCTGCGGACGCCCATGCATGCATCAAAGTATGTAAATAGAATACATCGATATAAATAGCAGAAAAACACTCTGTCTGATGTCAAACATAAGCATAACAAACATAATGTCTGGTTTATGAAGTTTTAGTAAGGATAGATGGATAACAAAAAAGGACCATTACATTTTGGAAGTATTACTTGTTCTTTCTCTTTCATATGACATCTCAACATATTCTTACTTTGAAGACGGGAAATTGCAGTTTGAAACTTCTCAAGTGAGCCCTCATTTCTTCGATTTTTTTAAAAGCTTATAACAAAGACTCTAGCCAAAGTTCACGCACTGACAATCGCTACCTGTTTATCTATCAATTGCCCAAAAACACTCAGTAACGTACGAATATGAATAAGAATTATTGGAATTTTTACAAGGTGACCGTTTTCGATCTGCGTAGGCTAGCTAGAGTACGGCCTCCCAGAATGCATTTCACCGCGGATGCTAGGAATATAAAGATTGCGCAATACGGTCACAAATGCGAGGACCGAATTACTCTCCTGATAATTTCATCATTTAATGGGAAAAACATTGTCACATAAATCTCAAAAGCCAACCATGAAACAGGACAGACTATTATACTTATCCAAATTGGGTGGGGGGGGGGGGGCTGCATTTCTCCTTTACTAAGCACATCTACATTGTGGAATGGCTTTGATTTAACATAGTGTAACTTTTCCGACTGCTTCTTAAATGTAGGCAGTTTCTAATGACACAAACATTCTAGTGTTATCGGTTTTTGATGATTTTGGTTGTAGTTATGTTGCTCGTTCAGGCCTAATCCTCTTACACCAAATAGTTCCAATTCTACTGACCCGGCTACTTGCAGTGGCGTAACCAGACGTGACTGTTCGGGGGGCAGTAGCATAGAGGTTTCCCGATTTTGTACTAGTTGAGTTGTGTTAGTTTGTGAGTGTCTTAGGGCCTTAAATGAAGTGTTAAGGGGGGCAATTTTGGACCCTGCAACTCACCCTACCCCATTAACCTAAAGGTACATTTTTATGCTAATTTTGTTTGCTTTTTCTATGAGCAAGAAACAACTTTTTTTTAAAAAAATCTTATTTTTTTTTCTTGAGTTTGAACACTACTGTATAAGGTACGTACCGAAAATTTGGATCCTTTTACACATTTGTAAATATGGAGCTTGTATTGCAGAAAATGAATTAGATTTAGGGTTTCCTGTAAGGAAATTTGCATATTTGGGGAACTGTAGAAGAATCTTTGTTTCGTATTAGCATATATCTGAGATAGCGTGTCGACTGAAGATCGTGTTATGTAAGGAGTGCGGATTAAGGCTTCTCGGCGACATTAAAAAACTCTCGAAACTTTGTTGCCTTTTTTAGACAAAAATGAAAGCCTATATTGAAAAAAACTTTAGGAAAACGGCACTGTATTGGCTGAGACAAATTATTCACTGACTGAGTGATCACTTACAGCTTTAAGGCATGCAAATTACGGCGCGCAAAGCACGCTGAAAATTTTGCCTTTTTTAAAACTAATTATTTCAAATATGGAACTTTCATTAGGAAGAATTCCGAATTTTAATGAAGGAAGACTTGGGAAAACCGCACTGTATTTGACTGGTGCCTCAAATGGCAAATTTTCGAATTTTTCACTTTTTCGAGGAGGGGCGCAATCACCCCTGCCTCCTGTAGCTACGCCACTGCTCTGCAACATTGAACATTGATAAAATTTTGACACTTCAATAACTTCAATAAGAATCCATCTACAAAGACTTCACAACTGACAGGGTTGAAAAGTATCTGATGACAGGTGAGTATGAGAGCATTTGAGTACGGTAGGCCAACGGTTCCCCTGCCTAGAATATGAAGTCTTACTGGAAAGACTATATTCAGTTGGCGCGGAGCGTCCAGAAAATTTTGAAAAATCACGACACATCAGGCAGCCGGAAATGGCATGTCTCGGGCTTGTAACCAGTAGCTAAGTTTTCCGAATTTTCTTGCAAATGTGAACACTACTGCTTCAGGGATGTATTCCGGCGCAAAGCGAGCCGAAATTTCTGCCCTCTGGAAACAATAATATGTATATGGAGCTTATATTGCAGAAAGTTTTAAGTTTAGAGGGTTGGGGGGATTCCTGAAGATTCTGCACTTCCTTCAAATGTTGGTGGCAAATCTGAGAATGATTGTTTTTCTAAAGTCCTCCCGACCGTCTGGAAAAAAGCAAGAGAGGGAAGTCTTACCTCCGATAAAGTGGACCTCAGATATTACATTGTTAACTTTAGGCGACTAAACGAGTGTTCATATATTTTTCTAAATGGATGTTCATATATTGACCAAAACAGTGTTCCATGAATGCAGATCATACTTGCTTTTGATGTTATAGTTGTCCCAATTTCTTTTTATTTTTTCTCTTTTTTCCTTTCCCATTTCTTTCCTTTCTCCTTCTTTTCCGTTTTCCCTCCTTTTTTCCTTTCCCTCCTTTTTCTCTTTTTCCTTTTCTCTATTTCCCTCTCTTTTTCTCTTTTCCTTTCTTTCCTTCCCTTCCCGTTTTTTCTTCCCTCCCCATTTTTTGTGTCAGGGGCAGCTTGCCCCCTGTCCCCCGCTGGTTACGCCACTGCCTATTTAAGCTCTTTCACAACTGTCTAAAACCAAACTATATCCAGATAAAAACTTAGTTGACTATTTCAGCGTGACTAAACAGGGTCTCATCGCGTAAATTACGCACTCTCAGCACATGTGGGACAATACGAGCTACAGCCGCCTACTCAATCAATGAAAGATGTGTGCCAATCAAGAATTTTTGTAAACTACTTCTGTACTTCAAACTTGTAGTTTGGCTGGTACAAATGAAAGAGCTGTGTCAATCAAGAATTTTTTTAAACTACTTCTGTACTTCAAAAGTGTAGTTTGGCTGGTACAAATGATACTAGACAGAGAATGCGTGTTCCAATTTTGTTTTTTTTTTTGTTGGATAAACCTGGCTTTTTATTTTACATGTTCAATCAATCGAATCCATATTGAGGGTCCATATTGAGGGTTTATTGAATTAACATTGGTTACTGTTAAAGTTTGCCGAACTTGCTCCCACATAAAACTACTACATTATCACCGTTGAGCAAGTTTGATGTCTCACAGTAATTCATTTAAATAAAATTTTGATCTTTTTTGTATCCTGACTTGAAACGCTTCATGCGTAATTTGAAAACGCGTCTGGCTGGCGATGGTTGATTTGATGGGGCTTCGCGCCAATCTACACTCCCTTTGTCTTTTCCCATGCAGTTGTAGGGCACTGGATTATGCTCAATATTCCATTGATCATCACTCAAAATGGCAGTATATTCCAAATTTTTCTTAGTCTTTTGAAAGACTTGACCCTTGAATCGAACCTCGCCCTCCCGCCTGAAAGGGCGGATGCTCTACACTAGACCAACACGTCGTTATCAATTTGTCTTACGAAGGAGGAAAATCACATTTTAAATAGCGGACAAATAACGTCGTCTGATATCACCAAAGGTTAGTTCTTTAGATGAGATTTAACGAGCCAGTTTCTAACCAATCGGATTAAGTCGGGCGACATGCCGGGCGTTTTCCATTTGTGGCTCACTGGTTTGTTCTCCCTACCCCATTGCCTATGCTGAACACCAAGCACAACGATAGTAGTTTCCATGAGTCCTTGGTACGATCCGACCAAGAGTCAAACTTCAGATATCCCGACTGCAAGTCTATCTTGACCATGCAGTCGGTTTATCTCTAAAGGGGAACTAAGAAAGTCTTCTAAGTTACATTTAAACACGGTGTCTCCATGAGGTAACGTTAACGGTAGTCTTATTTTGTTCTTTACTTTTCGTTTTTTAACACTAAGCAGCATATGCGGCAAAATTTTTGAGTGAGGGAAAACCTCTCCATAAAAACTTGTTTAGGGGAAATTGGGCGATTTGAACCAAATTAAATTAACAAGAAAAACACATTACCACAGGGGAGTAATGATTTAAAATTTCGTACATGCATAGCAGTTCTCCGTAACAACCAAAAGACCAAAACTGCCTCTCGTAAGTTGGCGATCGGAATATAACATTTGTTATTTTCGGCTCCCTTCATAAACCTTACTATCACCAGAGTCAGAACATCAAACTAGGTGAGCGGATTCCACTACTTTCCCATCATGATAATAATCCTTTACGGTTTAGCCTACTACCTCTCTGTGGTGTGATGAGAAGAGGGGGCGGGGAGGGGAAACAAGGCGTTAGGCGAACGAAGGCAATGTAGGTTTCCATATCCTAAGATAACAAAATTAACACTAGATCTCATGTAGCTAAGGCGGGAAAACGGTTGACGAAATGACCTCTCAACCCAGTGGCTTAGGAAGCAATATGAAAGTTGGGCGGCGGAACGATTTTAGACTATGCACCTCACCCTACCCCACTGACCAAAAGCTGCATTTTTATGCTAAATTATTTTGCTTTTTTCTACAAGAAAGAACACCTTTTTTAAGTAAAAAAGTCTGAATTTTTCTCGAGTGTGAACACTACTCTAGCGCGCAGAATATTTGGGGCCTATTACACATTTGAAAATATGCAGCTTGTAGTACAAGAAATACTTTACATTCAGGGTGTCCCCGTGAGGAAATGTGAATATTTGGGGAACTATCTAGAATTATTCGTTTCCATTAGCATGTATCTGAAATAGCACGTCGACTTAAGATCGTTGTTGTTACATCATGTTATTTAAGGACATTCTAAAAGCACTCGAAACAACTGACTGCTTTATGAGCAACCACTTACTTCACTAAGGGTTGTAATTTATGACTCGCGAAGCGGGCCGAAAATTTTGCCTTTTAAAAACTAATAAATACAAGTATGGAGCTAGTATTAGGAAGAATTCGGAATTTTATGAAAGAATAGTAGGGAAAACCGCAGTGTGTTTGACTGGTGTCTCAAATAGCAAGTTTTCGAATTTTCACTTTTTCGAGTCAAGGGGCAATTGCCTCCCGCCTCCTGTAGCTACGTCACTCCACTGCACGATGAACATTGATAAAAATTTGATACTTTAATGACTAAAGAACCCATCTACACAGAATGCTTAACTGACAGGGTTGAAAGGTATCTGATGATAGGTGTGAATGAGCATTTGGGTACGGTTAGCCAATGTTTCCCTGCATGGAATATGAAGTCTTGCTTGAAAGACTATCTTCAGTTGGCGCGGAGCGTACAGAAAATTTAGAAAAATCGCGACCCCACAGACAGCCGGAGTTGTTATGTCTCTGGCATGTAACTAGTAGCTAAGTTTTCCGATTTTTCTCTCAAGCGTGGACACCACTGTATCAGCAACGTATTGCGGCCCGCAAAGCGCGCCGAAACTTTTGCCCCTTTTGAACAAATATTTGTAGATATGGAACTTGTATTGCAGAAAGCTTTGGATTCTCGGTTTCCTGCTAGGGAATTTATAGAGATAGAGGTTTACTGAAGAATCTGCACTTCCTTCATATACTGGTGGTATATCTGAGAATAATTGCAGGACGACCGAATCGTTGTTGCTACATAATGTTATTTAAGACCTACGAACTGACACTCTCCGATGAAATGTGAAAAGTTTCCTAATTTTTTTCACGCGCGGAGAAATTTTGCCTTTTTTGAGATTTTGGAAAAATGAAAAAGGGGTTTTCTGACCCGAGAAGTAGGAGGGGGGGGGGGAGGGGGGAGGGGAGTATGTTTCCTACGCCTATGTCTCAACCACTATGTACTGCGGCTGTCAAAAAATTTACGGACACTGAAAGTGAGGCCTTCCAACCTTCACCTCTTAACATTTTATTGGAAGTTGAAGATTAGTTGTAGAATGCGAAAGTATTGTAAATGTGTGTGGATGTACCGAAATTTCAAAGACTTTCTTTAGACAGTTGGATGCAAGTTGTCAGGTAAGGTGAGTGCCATGCTCCTTAACAGATGTAAAAGGTAGTCCTTTAGTGAACGGAACATGGGATTCTATCAGGCTATCATTCTTAGTTCTTTATTACTCATGACACTGAAAACTGCAGGATCTCATTTGGAGTTCCGAAGAATTTCTAGATGTAAAGGACGGGCTTTAAAGAGGCTCATTGAGTTGATATCAGGGACTTATTTACATTGTCAGAGCATGTAACGTGTGCGTCCTATCCGTAGATGGTCGCCACCGACTGAGACAAAAAAGGCGCACCAAGATGGCCGCCGTGAACCTATAAATCGTCTGATTTGACGACGACTCTGCAATACTTCAAGCAAAAGTTAAACCTGAATTGGGAAATATATCATATTCCTGCAATACGTGAAGTAATTTTGACCTTACCTTGCCATATTTTAAAAATATTTCAGCTTTCTTGCATAATATAGGGATATACTTGAGCAAGTCCAAGCTTTCACACAAAACAATTGCATCAGACGACCATTTTGGTGCGTTTTATCTCACACGTATGGTAGCTACAATGTACCGTACAGTATGCTCTGTCCATGTATAGGAAGTCTGTGGTTGATATCCATAACTTATAACGAGAATGCTTTAGGGACACTACCACATGAAAATGCTTATAGTTAGCATAATAAGTCAAGTGTCATGTCCAATATTTATGGAAAAAGTGGAAATTTTGAATTATGTGGTGTCCTGATTGTAACCGTTTTGTACATAATTTTCAAAAGTGTCTGATCACAAATTTTTGAAATCTGAATTAAACCAGTAATTAGTCACTCAAGAAACATTTATTTTTAGGAAGGATATGAATATTGTCTAAGTTTGACCATTTGTCATTGGTTTGTGAAGAAAACATAACAGCTTTGGAAAAATTTGTTGAATTTCATGAACCAACTCAATGAGCCTCTTTAAGCGAACTAAGCATGCGCCTGCGACTCCTTCTTTTAGGCTACACTTTTTTGCTTTAACTCATGTCATTAAAGACTGTCAGGTCTCATTCGGAGTACGAGAGAAGTAAACGTTTAGGAAGATCAAGTCTCTCAATGGGAAAAATGAATTTTGTATCTGGATCAGAGACGGTCCTTAAAAGAGCATATTATAATATCCATAGCCAGAATAGAAATAAAATTTATATATGGACCATGTCTAGTCATTGGAAAGTACAATACATCCTATCTGCTTCGGTAAGGAATAATCGCTTGGAAAGCTGTTCATTTTTATTTGACAACATATTCAGTCATTACAATGCTGTTAAACAACTGCTCTTAAATGTACTCAGATTTAATTGATGTATAATTTCTGGCTTGTTTTTACGCTTGTATTTGATATTTCGGGATGTATCATGGCTGTCAACAAATTTACGGACATTTAAAAAGAGGATATCTTCAAAATATGCATTGATCATATGTATTATATTTTTCGATTTATAAATCGTAAATCCGTGTGTAAGCAATCGTTAAAATTCTGTTCACTACCGGATTATCAAAACGGTATAACTGCGCAAGATAATTAATTTTGATGCGATAGTAAACATTAACGATGTCATCACGTAAAGTTAATAGCGAATTTATAAGGGCTTACAAAGATATGTATATTTATGTACCATTGTGTCATGTCACAGTTTGCAACTGCCATGCTGTTGTAATTTGTGACACTGTATGACTGTTAAAGAACGTCGGTCATTTTAATCATGGCATCCAGTGAGGTTTTGATTAAGTGGAAGGTGTTCCTTTCTAGAACAATTCATTTATCTATTATCCTGTTTGTCTTTCCATGTATTGGTGAATATATTGGTGGAATTGTTGTCGAATTCCATACGTCTCTTCCACTTGCTAGCTGGGCATTTACGCTTATGGTAGGATTGTCCTTTTTAGTAGGTAAGTATAAATCAGCCAACTTTGCACTATAGCTTAGATCTTGCTGTTGCAATTGCAGTAAATAATTAGCTCTTTTTGTGATGATCTAATGCATTCATGGCACTTGAAGTCAATCTAAATTAGCACAATAAATCACACTGCATGCAGATAGATCCCGCAAGCATATTCCACCTGTGAACAAAACAGCCGCCAGCTCTATTAGAGAGCGTTTTTCTGTATTGCGACGTCATGTCTTTTCGTATGTACTTTAAAAGAAGGGTTTACCGTCACAACAGGATTTGGTAGTTTAGAAAGTTGCTCGTTCAAAGCATTCGGTGAAATTTGCATTGAAACCCGATATGTGGTTGTCAAGATATGAACAGATAAAGTTTTCACATTTTTCAGCAAAAAGTGAACTTGAAGCAAGCACATATGACATCACATCCCCACATTAATGGGCAGTCTTTTGTTTTTCTTTAAACTTTATTCTAGATTTTCTCCTCAATAATGACATATTTTTAAAATGTGGTTGCATAAGTGGCATGAGAAATTTACGAACTTTGCATCCCCCACAGGGAGGTCATACTCCTATTAATTTCAAGGTCAACACAACAGTCTGATAAAGCAAAGGTAAACCAGGAAGGTGGTAGGAACAAAGCATTCCTTGTCAATGGGAGGAAGTTATATAAGCTCTGCTGCCCTCAAACTCACTTTTGAACACAAATCTCCTGACTTCATTTACTGATATCTCAAGAAATACATGTCCAATTTGAATGGAACTTGCACCACACTGAGTAGATTTTGTTCGTCTTTCACTAAGAAAAATTAATTTTTGCTTAAACCTCTCCTTTAACACTGTTTTTTAAGTAAAGGAATGACTGTTCTACTCTAAAATGTTTTTTCACATTTTATATTGCTCCTACATTTTTACACAGGCCCGTTCGTGCAAATCATATATAGATATTTTTCTCATCGCCATGTGTCCGTGGTTGCGTCAATTGCCTTTGGACTGCTTTTTATAACAATTGGGATGTTTGCGAGAAATATCGTTGACGTATACGTGTGTGCTATTTTATCAGGTAAACTGTAGAACTAAGGCTTGGATCACATCTCTTTGAATATAACTATATAATTATCATGCCAATCGTGACATCTACCGCAAACGACTTGGACACCCTACCCTCAGGATCCTCATGGTTAAAGGGTATTTAAATATTGGATAATTTTGCGGGAGATGGTATTCTCCTGTACCATACGTCCTTCTCCTTGCAGACAAGTGGCTTGGTTTGCAGTTGAAATATTTTGGTCGCCAATGAGGACAACTTTGTTCATGTACCATATGAAATCTTAGAAGGATAACGTTACATGTTTCAGTTTCAAAATACTGTAAAGTAATATATCTGGTAGGTGAAGATGACTGGTGGTTCAAAGATATATGACAGTAATCTTTGATGTAATATATGCACGTATTTGGTTTTTCATGGTCAACACTGATATGTTGACCAAAGTCATATCGTATTCAGGATTTAAACTCCTCGCTGTTCTGAAAGCTAATTCTCCTGTCTGGCCCACCCCACCTCTAATTACAGTACCATTAACTTGAACGAAAGTAATCCTTCTTGCTCAATAACGCTTATAAAAGTAAAAAAGTCATGAGCTCTGATTCCCTCGAGCACTTTCAGAGCAACACTCACTGACACACACGTGACCCTCGTTCAGTAAATAGTTACATACACAACGAGAAGAGCTATGGTTGGAAATTTAGATAATGTTCATTTCTTCTGCATTACTCTTGCTAAAACGTAAAGCGGCATTGACCTAATAGTCGGATGTAGATATATTTTTACTATTCAAATTTCCTTTCTGGGATCTGGGATGTCTCTTCAGGTCATTATTACATCATCTCATGTTCATCATTTTAATCTTTAAATATCTGGTATAAAAAACATGTCCACAAAAATCTGTAAAATATAGACACAGTAATTAAGCTTCGATTTTATATTTTGGACATGCATCTAGGAGGAGCACTAGGAGTTATCGGTCTATCGACATACATAGAAGTTGGGGAGTACTTCAAATCCGACTTTGGTATGGCAAACGCCGCCAGCTATTTAATATCAGGTGCACTTACTATTGGAGGCCCTTTGCTCATTGAATATTTTAAAGAGGAATATGGACTACGCAATACATTGATTCTTATGGGTGCAATTACCTGGCATTTGGTTTTAGCGGGGGTCTGCTTGACAAACAAAAAGGTAACGACACATCCCAGTGAAAATTCACATGAAGTACAGACGGTCTGCACTAAGTCTTTTTTGAGAAGTCATCCTTACCTTGTATGCCACTTTGCCTTCGAGACTCTTGCTTTCGGACGCGGTATAGGAGTACCATTACTGATGTACCCGTTTGGTATTTCTAAAGGGCTCAGCAATATACATGCAGCCATCTTAACATCAATGTGCAGCCTTGGGGCAGTAGTTGGTCGATTGATTGCTTTGGGTATATTCCTGTGGAAGGTAATGGCATACCCTTTGGGGAAAGCGAATGTCATAACTGTCACACCAGTTTTCGTTTCCTTGTTGGGGCAGATATTATCTCTTTACGTAAACAGCGAGCTGGTGTTTAACGTCATGGCAATAACTGCAGGAATATCCACAGGTTTTGAGACGAGCTGGGGAATGTCTTGTGTCATGGATCTCTCCTGTAACGAACATTTTGAAGCGACGGGTTCTTGGGTGCTATTCTTTTCGGGATTAGGTGCTACTTTTGGAGGATTAGTCGTTGGTAATTATTTATTTTGTCTTTTAGATTAATGCTAATGACACATCACTCTTGCGCTTTTAAAGGTTTTTACATCGTTAGTCAACTACCCAGAAAGCCAGAAAGACTTGGCGATTCCTTACCGGAAGTTAGTACTTTGTTGAACCAAGGTTCAAACCTCAATTACGTTTACCATACCATATTTGTGGCGATGCTTTCACAAAACTAAAAACTGTTAAACCAAACCGATCAAATAAGAATTATTACCGTTCCGTATGATAAGGGCGGATTAACATTTGTTTGTCTACGCCTAAGTCTCAACAAAGAAAGAAGGCTGATTTCATAAAACAAACCATCCAATATTAAGTAAAGAATAACATTTTACTTTGCATTTCAGGGTCAACCCATGATATTCGCGGATCTTACGATGACGTAATGGTTCTGGTCATCCTTCTATCCATTGTGCAGGTCATCTTTGTGGTCGTAACCCTTACATGGAAACGACTGGCTAAAGGCTGCTTTTTACAGGAAAGCAGCAAATTGTATAAACTGGACTGTTACGATAGAAATAGCAATTGATATAAATCTATAAATGAAACCGAACTTTTGATTCAAAAGTCTCATGACTTGCAATGATTGGGATGCATTACCTATATTATCACAGTACTTTATAGACTTCGGAAAACTGTACTTTTATATCCTTCAGGAAAGAATACCCCAGATGTGATGGTTTATAAAGGGTAAATAGTCAAGCATTCACTCGCGTCAGCAGAAGAAAGGCGACTGATCTTATTAATAATATGTATTAATGCTTACTAATTGTTACACAAGCATTTGTCAAGCAAAAGTTAGAATAGAATATGAAAAGTAGCTTGACCACTTTCACTTGCCCTAATTTCATTTTCGAACAAGCTAAACATGGCAATCCATTTCTGTTTTCTTCCCAATGTACCGTTTTTTCTCATTGTAAATTTTATGCTTGAGGCAACAATACACGTAAAGGTACATTTTGGTTTTGGGACTTTTTACTCCGGTTAAATTAAACGGCGCCTACGTCCTTTTTTTCAATAATTGTATGTCACTGATTTCTTTTCCCGATTACAATACTTTTCCAATACCTCTATGTTCTGACATACTTATGTTCCTACAAGTCTTCATAACTTCGACGGAAGATGCCATCGCATACCGGCTACTAATGACATACGTTTCATTGGACTTCAAAACGGGTTGACATGAAGAAAAAGATCATTCACTGTAGAAAAGATTAAAAATCAGAATTCACCAAAACTTTACTATTTTACATGGCAATTTCTAATTTGCACTTTATTATTCATAAACATGAGCTAAAAATGCAGATGTTGTGGTGTCATGGGAGGGACCTGCAATAAAAGGCTAATATTATTCTTTGTTTTTGCAATCTTCTTTCAAGGACAATCGTAGCATAAAGTTTGTCCTGAGGGTTAAATTTTGCAAGTTAAAGTTGTGCCCTTGAAAATCAACAGTGTCAATTACCAAACCATAAAGTCTCTGATAAGAAATTAAGGGATAATTAAAATAGGTTTAACCGGGTGTCTATAAAACAAAGACCGAAGACCTAAGACCTAAGACCTATAAAACGAAGACCCAACTAGCTATAAAACGAAGACCTATAAAACGAAGACCCAACTAGCTATAAAACGAAGACCTATAAAACGAAGACCCAACTAGCTATAAAACGAAGACCTATAAAACGAAGACCCAACTAGCTATAAAACGAAGACCCAACTAGCTATAAAACGAAGACCGAAGACCTAGGTGGGACAACTTTGATTGTAAGAATTGCTTGCGACGAGTGCCGACATTTTGAAGAAAATTTATTTGTAATGGTAAAAAATGCAAGAATACTCAGCAAAGGGTTGTGAACGGATATGCTGGAGAGGAACAACTACGGTAGCTCCCGTTAATGGATACAACAACCCGAATCACTGCCAGAAGCGAAGGTTTGCCGAAAGGATGCCGAACAAAAGTTTCGACGAGCGCCGGAAAATTCTTTCGTTGAACAACATTGGAAATCTTTTGTTCTTTAATATTGAGAAATAGGACATTTGTTTTTGTGGAAGACCATTCAACTCCTCATTCCAGACAGTTTCAATTTTCTCAACAAAGTTACTCCTATAGCCCAACCACCGAAAACCCCTACTTCATTATTCTCAGGCCCGTAGCCAGCCCATGTGGAGGGGTGGGTCTTTTTTCCAAGATGTGGACTTTTTTTCCAAATACGGAGGCGACTGGTGCGTGCCGTAAGCATTCAGTTGCTAGGGGTCCGGGATACTTCCCCGGAAAAGTTTGATATCGGCAGATCTCCTGCAATCTGGAGCATTTTAGAGGACTTTTGAGCAAAACTGAAGTCCTTTTTCCCAGGATTTCCACACAATACATCACTTTATCAGAAGTGAACGGAAATTCGTCCTCAATATGTCAAGATAAAAAATATTTCATAACTGACCCTCCAAACACAGTGCTGGAAAATGGACCTCCCTCAAGTTGGGGTTGGTCGTTCCAACGCTCCGATCCCCCCCCCCCCCGGCTACGGGCCTGACTCTGACATGTCTAGCAGGGGCAAACAATGCCTTAATATGTAACCAAAACAATTTCTGTGTATGTATAGTTTTGAACTACTCTGCACCTTTTGATTTTGATGTCAATTGAAGATCATTCAGCAAATGAGAATTTGGCTTTCGATCAACCAAAATGTACTTGGGTGATGAGTCTCTGTCATTAAGAGCAAAACAGAGACACTGGGTAACAACTGGTCGAGGGGTTAAATCATTCCCACTACCCTGCATGGACTCAGCATTGAAACGCTTAGGAACAGTTTTTTTTTTTCTTTATTTTGGTGTTGGGCCTGAGTAAAGAATCTTCCAAACAGTAACAAGAGAGGACAGAATTACTTCTTATCGATTCAGTATTGTGTTCTTAAGAATTAGTCACACACAG
The DNA here is from genome assembly GCA_037179385.1 of Holothuria scabra. Taxonomy (NCBI): domain Eukaryota; kingdom Metazoa; phylum Echinodermata; class Holothuroidea; order Aspidochirotida; family Holothuriidae; genus Holothuria; species Holothuria scabra. The sequence continues at coordinate 10,950,479 of CM074194.1, forward strand.
AAGAACAACAGCTTTCACCGTTATAGCCCTACTCCAATAAATCTTAAATGGGTGTTTTACAGTTTACTGAAAATGAACTAAAGCGCGCGTCCCGAAAGAGACAAAATATATGTATTATTACTGGGTTCACAGTTTACATGATGTAATTTTTTTATTATTTTTTTTTATTTTTCGCATGGGTGGGTGGTGGGGGTACAGCCAGTGGCGGAGGAAGGGAATTCAGTCAGAGGGAGCAAGACTTGCCTGAAAGGGGCGCTCCAAAGTTTGTTGGGCAAAAATATTTGGTCAGAGGGGGCGAGAAATAGGATGAAGGGGCGCTTTTATGTTGGTAGATACATATGTCTCAATACGGTTAAAAGAGTAAAAAGGGCGCTGACAGGCAATTTGAATCCGTCAAGGGGGGACTGCCCCCTCTGACTATATGGAGCCTCCGCCACATGGGCACAGCGGCCCGCACGGGTGGGGTCACGGCCCCGTTCCCCCGCATGGCTACCGGCCTGCCATGACGCTTCTCTAAAACAAAGTTCAGCCCCCATTCTCGAACACCTGAGGGTATGCCAATGGGAATGGGTCAGACGAAGCACACCGTCCCTTTGTCGATACCTAATTACAGTAGTTACCTCCTAAACCGACGTTTACGCACCGATTGCGTAGCTGTCTTCATGGTCGCGCCAATTTTACCACTTGTCAGATCATAACACAGTCGATACATTCACTCATGCAGCATTATCAACCGGTTGTTTTTTGCTTGTCTAATAATAAAGCATATATACTTCCTTTCCGAATAGCGATGCATAGTAACATTAGTTTGTTGCCCAATTACATTTTCATTCTATTCATCATATGCACCGTTTGTGTGTTTAGTTACATATTTTTATCTTCTTTCCTGACTTTAAGCTTCATGAATTCAATTTTGAAACTTTTCATATGCAGTCCGTTAAAAGGGCAGAGAAAATCATTTCACTGTTTTGTTTGTTTTTTGAGTTTTTAAGTTCTCGTCTGCCAAGTGAATAGATGAGCCTTTTAAGTGTACACAACTCTGTTTTTTTCATCTCCTGGTGCTCCTTACTTTTTGTCTTCACCAACAAAGCAGTTTATTTCTATGGCTAGCGAAAAATGTTTGCTAACAGAGGGAAGCATCACATAGATGTAAGATGTAGCCAAACTTTTTTGTTCACCAATGATACTTTTGGTAGGGCAGAATACATTCATGAATAAGAATATAAGATTGATCAATAAATTGCTCTAGCTTAGAAGGGGATGGTGGAGGAGTTACCCGTTGTGTAATAATAAACTGTATTGAACACACATTTTATAATTTCTTTATTTACTAAAGCCCCTGGGGCCAGGGGGGAGCTTTGGCCCCGACCCGGCCAAACTGTGGACTGGCGAAAGTATGCTTCTGCCCCCATCCAAGAATAAAAACTCATTTGTTACTTCGGCGTGTAGTATTTTTAAACTTTCCAATAATATTTCGTACTATTTTTTGCATCAAATTGCATACACCTTCATTTTCCTCAATATTTTTACAAAAGAGAGTTGGGACATCCCCTCCACTTAAACCCCCAGGGCGTCACTCACTAGAACAACGTCCACCCCCCGCCCCCACAACGAACAGCTTCCTACGACTATAGTTTTGTCCTATTTTAGAATGCACTCTGGTCCGTACGTACGATAGTCCGTCAGTAGAAAAAGCTAGTAATCAGTATTAAATTGCGGCTTCCTGACGGAAAAGGTTTATTGCAAGGTTTCAGCGCTAGGCTACTGTCAAATGCCAAGTTTTTATATTATCATATGTATTGGTCTTATGAATTAATCCTATAGAGAAATTCAGTAATTGTGCCCCCTCCCAGGAAAGTTTTTTTTACCATCGATACCCCCTCCCCTGCTCAAAAATCCTGGCTATGCCACTGATCTGTACGGACGTTTCTTCAATCATGGCGCCTCTCTTTTCGTGTATGCGTTCAAATTCATTGCAAATAATTTGAAAAGGTTTACCATAAGATATAAGAATATCTGATTTAACGGCTCACCAACACGAATGTGTTACATAGGCGTTGGAAACGAGGGCTGGGGTGTTAAACCCCCAGTAAAAAATGTGGGGGCTGAAGTATGCTTCCGCTCCCCAAGATCCAACACCCGAAAACCCGTTTTTGTCTCTTCTTCAAAAAATGTCAAAAATTTGCAGTGATTTTCCTTAAAACTTGTCCAAAATATTGCACCAAATTGGATCTGAAGTCTCTAAAATACCCCCAAAAATGCCAAATGAGAGGGGTACACCCCCTCCCCTTAGACCCCTCCCCCAGGCCGGCGATCCGAAACGAGGTACAGCATCCCCAGTCTGGAAAAGGTTCCTACGCCTATGATGTGTTATATCGTGTCAGCTATACAAAGACGAAAGTGTAAACACGGTTTCAGACACGGTTCGGCACAAGTTCGGCTTTTTTCTGGCCCGTGACGAGTTGTACCATTTGAAGGGGGGAGGGAAGTGTGTGAATCGAGGGGCAAGAACTGTGATTGCAGGGGCACAAAATTTTCTCTTAACATCCTGTGTACAATTTAAATTTTCATCTGGCTGGGCAGTAATATTTTTGGTGTAGCATTATCCGTAAAGCCCCCCCCCCCCCCCGTGGCTACGAACCTGGTTTGGTCTTAAACACATCCAGCTCGAATACGGCGCAAGTAATTTCCTTAAGTCGCCTCTTATATTATGACAGGCGGGAAATATCGCGCGTTAGTCTCATACAAACGTAAGCGAATTCTACTGCGTGCGGTACACTGTTTTATCCCAGGTCTACACAAAAATCAGTGGTAAGTCTGTATGTTGTTATACCTCCAAACCTGGTAGTGTGTCGTCAATGCATAAGGTCTCATCTAGAAATCCCAAAGGTTAGGATTTCTTTGTAAGGTCCATGACGCGATTACGCGCAATACAATTTTTCATGTCTCCAGGAATTGACGTTTCTTCAACCGATCCGGTCTCTTTGCGTAACTATATCGCAAGCGCATTATTTTCTTGTATGTAGAAGCAACAATTACTACAATAACGATAATGTTCAACGTTGGTAAAATTGCTAGAAAAATGTACAGTGATAGCCTCTGGATAGTTCAGGGAACAAAGTTTACGCAAGAAAAAATACTTCCGGGTCTTCGTTTTATAGCTAGTTGGGTCTTCGTTTTATAGCTAGTTGGGTCTTCGTTTTATAGGTCTACGTTTTATAGCTAGTTGGGTCTTCGTTTTATAGGTCTTCGTTTTATAGCTAGTTGGGTCTTCGTTTTATAGGTCTTCGTTTTATAGCTAGTTGGGTCTTCGTTTTATAGGTCTTAGATCTTAGGTCTTTGGTCTTTGTTTTATAGACACCCGGTTTAACCGAAGAAATGTCAAGTGAAGTGGGGGGTAGGCGGTTCACTATCTGACGTTACCAAGTCGGTGAAATGCTTTATTTTTCGGGAATAGCACCCATCATGTCAATGTATGCATGATTTAAGCAAAAGCTTTAAATTCCACTCTTTTGGAGGAATATGAGTCGTTCTCAAATTGACATTTTAGCGGTTTTTTATAAACCAACTAGACCGGTTTCTGTTCTTGGCTCTATACGGCAGAACGTCATCAGTAGTGGCCTTTTCACAGTGGCGGGATTTGTCATGAGAGTTAGTAATGCAGCTAAGAGCGCATCTAACAAAATATCGTTGTACCTTTCCTCTGTTTCTCCCGACTCCGGGTCTGGGGGACCCTTTATAAAGATAGCAAATCTTTCAGATTTGGTGCCATTTCATTGACAGTTGGATAATCGGGAGACAGACGGTGTAGTTGCTGGTCACCATGCGGTTAGAACTCAGTGCTTATTTAAGCTCGCTTTTAGGTGCCATATTTGGATGAAGGTTGTTTTGAAGACGAGTCGTGGTAGTCTTTTAATTTTTTTTCAAATTGAAGAGGTGCGCCCTTTGTTAAGAGGCAATGCCGTTAGTGGCTGCAGAGGCGATCTCTTCAGACCGGTATATTTTCTCGTGAAAGGTTTCTCTGTAAGGGAGTTCCCTTTTTCCAGGAAATCGATTTCGGTGCTGCATATAGTTAAGCGTATTTACGCAAATCCTTTTTCATGAAGCCTTTGAATATGGCATGTGGGTATGCAGACTCGGAGTATTGATCGAGGTATAATGAAAAGTTTCAGTGAGCACACGGTATTGACTTTAGTGTCACGGAGGCCGCTTGATCGAAACTTTCGCCTTTTAGTAGATTTTATAATCTGGGTAGGTTACCTCAATTTCAGAGATCCCGGCTTTGTTTATTACAGAGAAAAATGAATTTTATTCATTATTAACCACTTTACTCGAAAGTTCAGGCGCCGCTCCTAAAAGGAACATAGAGAAAAGCCCTTGCTTTTTAGTCTTTGTTTTGACAAGTGTAGCAGTCTCAATTCGCGTATCAGGTCTTTCATTGACAGATGAGTAGATTGCTACGTTCAGGCTTCTGTGGCGTGTTTATGAACTTTTCAACCTTTTCCCAGTGCAACTTGTGACAGAGGTTTGTCGGAAAGGTTAAAACGTATTTATGGAGTGCTTTTGCTTCGTTCCGAAGAGCTAGGGCTTTGAAAGGCTACGTGTAGCCGGATATTCCCTTAAAATGTATGTGAAGTCACTGCTGCTTTTTGTAGCTTTAAACGATCAATTAATGTTTTTGAGCTTTTTATTTTGCCAAAGGTTGGGATGACAGAGACAAAGTTTTTGAGGCTTTTTTGCCATGGTCTGTCATTCCCTATTAGCGATCGTAGGGGCTTTTATTTGCCCGAGATTGTCCAAGACTTTTAGAGAGCTGTTTTTATCTTCTTTTAGAAGAAATATCTCATTTTGTCGGGGGATTTATTCCACAAGTTATTTTCTCTTCTTCAGAGTCTGTGGAGTTCGTTGACAGAGCTGTTGTGTCCGGGATGAGATTTTTTTTTTTTTTCTGGTTCTATGCCAGAGCACGGTTTATTCACAGCTTATATACGCCTCTCCGGACGTGAAAGAAAACTCCCTGATTCTGATAGCTGATTGGACAATGGCTTTAGGCCAACTGGTTGTGCAGATATCACATATACATTCGTTCTAGTTTGCAAATCTTACCGACTATTTTCAAGTGTTTAAAGTCCCGCTTTTGTGGGACGAAAGGATGTACGAGTATTTCCTTTCGGTATACGTCAGAGATTCCATTCGGAATTCTCAGTGCATCTAACCTACGTCTCATTTTCCGAGGAAAAGAGAAGCATAATAAAGTGAAGTGGGGGGTAGGCGGTTCACTATCTGACGTTACCAAGTCGGTGAAATGCTTTATTTTTCGGGAATAGCACCCATCATGTCAATGTATGCATGATTTAAGCAAAAGCTTTAAATTCCACTCTTTTGGAGGAATATGAGTCGTTCTCAAATTGACATTTTAGCGGTTTTTTATAAACCAACTAGACCGGTTTCTGTTCTTGGCTCTATACGGCAGAACGTCATCAGTAGTGGCCTTTTCACAGTGGCGGGATTTGTCATGAGAGTTAGTAATGCAGCTAAGAGCGCATCTAACAAAATATCGTTGTACCTTTCCTCTGTTTCTCCCGACTCCGGGTCTGGGGGACCCTTTATAAAGATAGCAAATCTTTCAGATTTGGTGCCATTTCATTGACAGTTGGATAATCGGGAGACAGACGGTGTAGTTGCTGGTCAATGAGCAACACTTTACATCTTTCCTTTTTATAAGCAACACGTTGCTTCAGAAACATCCAAACTTTCAGGTGATGGAACCTTTTGTTTATCCGACGATTTGGAGGATGTGCTGATGTTTACAGACCCCAAACCGAATGACCGAACTTGTTTATAGCTTTAATCAGGGACCCTTTATAGATCGGTAGAGTGTGGATAAAATAAAGAACAAACCATTATAGACCTGGAATTAATTTGGAATAAACCGTACCCTTAGAGTGCCAAATTTTGTACCCGCAGAGTGCACTTTTTTTTATGAATGTAATACAAAAGTGTAGCGTTGTTTACCTTGTTCACTCATACACAACAATATTTTAATTTAAATGGGGAAAACGTCCAAGTAAAATGTCAGTAATAAATAACCGCATCAAAACACCAGAACCTGGATGAAATTGTAGTAGCCTAAGATAAGTAGGTTTACCCATTACCATGATATTATCAAATGGACTCAGTGACAACATACATACTCTCTCTCTACATACAACCAAACGAAAAGACCAAGAATACCGAACGACCCCACATGGAGGCTGCAAAGATCAAAACATCAAATGCACTGGCAGTTGACGTGCTCGTTGTTCTAAAGAACACCAAGCAGGGCACTATATAGACCATCCTATCAAAATCCTAGGCTTTAGCCGGAAAAGCGTCACACAGTGACACGCTCAAGGGTAATGTGCCGCAGCAATGTAAAGAAATGGTTCTCTTATTAGCCTAGTTCACACTTATTGCCACGTAGGAAACCAACTTAAAAAGTACGTCGTAAAGATATTTTCCCTAGAAAAAACTCATTAAAGTCAAAATATGCAGGAAAGTCTTCTCTTTCGGGGGGGGGGGGGGGGGGGAGTCCATCTCAATAGCATATAGTGTTCGAAAGGTACTTATTACCAAAGCAATGTATTTTTTGTCTTTTTAGTGCATTTTGGGAAATCTGCGATGTCATCGTGGCACATTAATTTGGCACTGCTTTGGAATTATTTAGTGTTTTAATACTATAGAAAACACTGCTTTTCGCTAGTTAAGCGTATTGTGACATTGAGTGTGTTGTTGTACCTGGTTACCAATTTGGCTGGTGACACACTCAAAGCCCAACTATTCCGTAATAAAGACGTGCGCTACGTAAATCAAACATTTCATTCTTAAGGCAAAACATTTACGCCAAATTTGTAGTTGTGATACATGATCCATTGGGGAAGACAGTGTCAAATGTTCCTTAATATCCTTCATTCACAAAACGTCTAATGCAAAGCTTCGAAGACACCAGTCAAGCTTATCACAGTCGAGTAACACAGTAAGTCGGTTTTACTAAAAGAAAACATTGCTAAGGAGAACAAGTCGCCTTTTCCTTCATAGAAACCATATCAGACAGCGAGGAAAAGCAAAAAGGAGCAACGCTGTTTCTAGAACTGGTAGACAAATAGTACAGACGGCTCGGAATAAGACCACGCACCCAAGAAAAGGAAACTCTAACAGAGAGTACCAACTCTTAAATAAAACGGCTGTTTTAGTGCCAACACGTACATCAGATAAGGTAGGTGCATTCCCCGTCAAACATGCTATGTCTTATTTATTTTAATCCTTTAGCTATGGCTAGGAGACGTTTTAGAAGACCAATCTCCAATCAACCCAAACGTCTTACCCATTTTGATTACAAACCACCGACCTCTCACTTCGTCCGTAATCGCTCCCTACAATACATAGAAGTTAATAACTGTCTTAAATCAATTAAGAACTTTATAATTCTCCTAGGTAAAGGCTCTGGATTTATTCCAACGACCTCAAGGTCTAAACGTTATTCTCTGTTATAAGCCTTTAACCAGCTGACCCGTACAATGAGAAAAAAATACTTTATCCATAATAAATTCTCTAAACTATACCATACGTTCTGTCTACCATCTACAAAGAAACCAAGAGTACCCCATGTACACCCCTTACAAAGAGATTATTCCTACACCACAACGTCCTTACACGCTAAAATCCGATTCACCCCGCTATTACCGAAAAAAGTGATTACAAAAAGGAGGCATTCCGGCAATTATCGGACCCATAGCACCCACCACGCACATCCAGGGTCACCATGGATACCGTCTCCATGGTTAGGACTGTTTTTTCAATCTTCTTTGCGATGAGGAAATCTCGTAAGAAATATTCCATTACCTCCATCCTAGTAACCATTACCAACTGTCAGAACACCATTTTCCCGCAAGTTACCCAAGGTCCATAAAAAGCCACACTAGAGCTCCGTTTTTATCGGTAGAACCATCATCTGTGGTCGTGGAGGATCGACCCAATATCTGATTTGGGAGATTTTTCTCCTCCCACTGCACCTTCCACTGCTCCAAAAGCAACCGACATGCATGTACATCAATATACCTCACGATGAACCTACCCTTGCCTGTTCTAAAGCCTACGCATTATCCGATAAAGGCCTGTACTCATTACGTAAAATATCAACCAAATCCCTCCGTGAGATGTTTGAATTTATTGTAAAACTCAACTGTTTAAATTCACACTAGCTACTACCTACAAACAGAAGGTGTAGCAATGAGATCAGAATCCTCACCGAAAAAGCCGATACGATATTCATTCTTTTGTGAGAACGAGATGATACCCCTCTTCAAGCATATTATTCGCTAGGTGAGATAGAAAGAGGGCATCCTTCTCTTTTTGACAGTTCTGAAGTCGAACTAATAACTTTCGTGGATCATACTTTTACCTTAAATCTTACTTGAAATCCACTTGTCTAATAATGATCTCAACCAAACGGCTCTTTTAGGGCCAACCGTTGGAGAGAAATGCTTCTCTTCTCTGTATAACACGCTCTATTCATTGTCTTTTGTGTATTCTAAGTATGACTAAGAGGCATTTTACCCAACCAAAAAAGGGTCACACCAAATCCAACGTTGAAACCATGTTAATGTCTGCTCACGGCACGCCCGCTTAATTCGTAATCAAATCCTCCACCCCAGTGGCGTAGCTAGGATTTTTTTCCAGGGGGGGGGGGGGCAAAGGTATGAAATTTCCCCAAAACTTTTCCCGGTCAATGTGTATGTATTTCATATAAAATATGCAAACTTACAAGTATAACAACATTACCATGTCATTTTTAATATTACCTGCATTTTAATCTTAAAGTATTAAATAGAGCAATCGGAAATAACAAAGTATATTATTTTGGTAAGCAATATCTGGTTTATTTGTATGTACTAAAGCAGTGGCGTACGCAGGATTTCTCTGAAGGGGGAGGGGCATACAGTATGGTCTAAGAGGAGGGGTGTCCGGAAATGATTTGACGTTTTCAAAGAGCCTACATGCAAAATGGTGCAAGATTTTCGACTTTGACAGGAACAGTGTTAAAAGTTAATCGTGGTAGTTCATGAGGATAAAACTGAAACTTTTGTGTCTTTACATGCACTCTTATGCCAGTTATGCTACCTTACGAAGTAAAACTTGTCATTAAATTTGAACACTTTTAGAAGTCCAAATAAAAGAGCATTGATGGGTATTTGTGGTTTTTCTTTGCCACAAAATGTTGTTTTGTCATAAAGATTATCTAAGCGGAGCGCCACCATTGGTTGGCGCGGAGCGTAGAGAAAATTTGGAAAAATCAGACCCCTTATATGGCCGGAAATAGCGTATTTATGCTTGTAAAGAGAATCTAAACATGTAGTCTTTTTTATCGATGCCACCAGTGGGAAACAGAGTCTACCTTTTTAAGTAAAAATTGGAATTTGACAGAATTTGCCTTGGTCTATTTGTAGGAATTAAAAAAAAATTGGCATCAATGAAAGACCTTGCAGGGACAATCCTTCCCCTTTGAAAATTTTTGAAAAATTGGCTGTCCTTATAAGCAATCTGGTGCCACATATGCTATCTTTTGAAGTAAAATCCGTGTTAATAAAGTTAGACTACGTATTTTTAAGAACAAAGAAAAAATGGCATCTGTGAGGGGGACATGGCCCAATGGTCTCCCCTTCGCACGCCACTAAGGAGGCCTAATAGTGGCTCGATCACACAGGATATCCTGTGAGAAAAGCAGTCTGTTATGTGTAGAAGGCTACAAGGTACTCACTGTCCATTTATTGTTACACTCAAAGTGAGCAGAAAGCTATTTTCGCGAACTAGCTTGTAAGCCTCAAATGATTAGGCCAAGTAACAAAATCTAAGTGTGCCAACGGATCCCGTTAATTCTAATTTCTAGATTAAGTTTATCGTTGGCCATGGATTGTTTCAGCCCGATCCATCGTTATGTACACAGAGTAAAATCGTACAGCTACTGCTAGCTTGTAGAAGAACATAACAACGTCGGGGGTCTACGGTAGTGACTTGTCAGTTTTCACATCCTTTTACTGATGAATTCCCAAAGTATCACCTGAATAACAGCTTCCTGTGCAGTGAAATGCACTGATCATAACCCCCGTGCGTATACAAGTACAAGAGAACATTCAATCTGCTACGCGACGAGGATATTTCTGTGGAACGCGAAATGGGCCGGTTCATGCGACACTGACGAAATCTGAGTTAATTTGTTGCATGAAAATACGAATTATGTATGAGAAATGTCTCACAATTTCTTATTCTAACAAACATTTTGAGAAATTTTTGTGAAATTTGTGTAATAATAAGAAGATTCATCAAATTTCCTCATTTTCATCAAATTTCCCCCAAAATTTTTCCAGGGGGCAACTTGCCCCCCCTGCCCCCCCCCCCAGTAGCTACGCCACTGCTCCACCCAAAATTAAAAACCATCTTAATTTTTCAGCAGCATTTCGATTCATATCCTTTCGGACCCGAAAATACTGATATTTTGGAATGGCTTAAAATTAATTATAACACAACCAACCCCGATAAGATTTTCTCTCTTAATCAAAGCTGTAACCAGCTTGCCTGCACCATGAGAATAAAATATTTTATGTAAAATGAAGCCTCCAAACAATACCGCAAATTTCGTCTACCATCCACATGACAAACGAGAGCTACCCCATTCACCACCGCTGTAGAGGACTGCCTACATAATACAAAGGCCCTGCTTGCGAAAATCCCGATCCATCACGCGGAACCTTACATATATCCAAACTAGGACAAACTGATATACGTTCACAATGTACGTTATGACCTAACACAAAAAAAATTGACACAGTCAGAGGCATGGCAAATATTAACAAGAGTGACCATAACGAAGAAGCACCCAGGTAATTATCGGCCTACTTTTTCAAATTACATTACCACGGAAACCATTTACTTGATCAAATCTCTCTTCTCTGAACCCTTCCAGAAATTACCGAGGACATTTTGGTTTACATCAACCCCTGTAACCATATTATCTGTACACCGCTATTCTACCAAACGTCCATAAAAAGCCGTCTGGTGGTACCATTTTTATTGGTACACCATTATCTCTGGCTGTGGGTGGTGGACCTTCTCAGCAAATTTTAGATTCCTTTCTCCTTTGGTACAACATCAACCAACCTGTCAACCTGTGTGAAGGATACTAATCACATTCTAACCCTAATTGAAAATATAAAATTGCCCGACTATACTCAAGTTGGTTAGGCTTGATGTGAGCTGCATGTATACCAACATACGGTACCTCAAGATGACGGGATTAGTGCATACACAAAAGCATTAATGCAGTAGCAGGATGTATTTTATACCATAATTATCGACAGCGTCGATCCCAAAGATCCTAGATCTCAATATTAAACAGGATTGTTTCAAATTTGGGACAACTTACTAACTAAGCGAGTAGATGTGGCTAGGGCGGCCTCGGGGCGTTTTAGTATAAGGTAAAGCATGATATGAGTGTTCTTTTCAATCTTTTTTATAGTGTTTCCCTTCCCATGAGAAGCTGAGCCCACAGAACCAGTGGACATGGCCAAATTATTTACCAATTCCCGCTTGGTGATCACTTAAGCAGAAGTAATAACAGTCCAGCTGACCACAAGTGTGAAAACGCTGGCTGTTCAACTAATGAGCTTACTCCCTGCATGCTAACAGGAAATGGATTGAAAATGCTTATCATTTCAATCGCAGGAAGCATGTAGACCAAAACCGGCCGCACACAAGCGTTGATAGCGGTACCAGAACCAATTATAGCAATACTGAATCGTACTGCTATTGGGTAGCGCTATCAATGCTTCTGTGCGGCCGGCACAGGCCTACTGTTAATGGCAGGATAGCATTTCGTCTTGATGTACAGTTTGATGAAAGTGACTGAGTGTGTTATGCTCGGAAGAATTAAATGAGAGAAACTTTTATTTTGAATTACTTATAGTTTCAACTCACCTTCAGTTGCTCATTCTATCAGCCTATAAAATTTTCCTTCCTGATAAAAAAACCGACTCGATTACCTGGCGTTCTGTTCTGTTTATGAATTAAGTCCGTCCTATGAAAAAGAAAGGCCCCTGGAACTTGATGTTTTCCACCCTACTTTTGTACCTTATCAGGCGGCTGCGGTTATTTAGCTTTCGAAAAAAAACTGTTCATAGTCTTGAGTTTTATGTTCTATGGGTGCATCATCTTGAGGGGTAATGCGCCATGTAGTAGTTCAGTGGCACAGGCATATACATATCAGCCGACAGGGACAACTATTAAATTAATTCCTGTGCTGTTGAAGCTTACTGTAAAAGTAGTAAGTAATACACCGCGGTGCACACATGAAATGTACCCTTACCCCACCCAGTGAGCACACAACTTTAATTTTCTATATGGCAGGGGCTACTTACCTGTAGTAAGGTAGTTTTTGTGAACATATCTGCCTCTTTGGGGGGGGGGTCTGACCTCCTTAGTCCTGGCAGGCTATTCCTTTGTAGGACCTCGCATTCGGGAGGGGTGGTTCGTTCGTTATGAATCTTGGAAAAACACATTCCCCGGCATTAACAGTTTCTCCAGAGGTAAGCTATCTAGCACCTAGGCCTACAGTGTACACATTACCCCCAGGCAGTGGGCAATGGGGATCACACTACCTCTGTAAGTTGTTGGGGAAATCAGGTAATCTTAGGAAATCGGAAGCAGTCTGACCGAGCAACAGGGGCGCTCTTCCTTAGTCCCCCAACTGGCCGTCATGCATGTTTTAGTACGCTTCAAAATGTTTCCGACATAGCACCGGCCATTTTGAATCTCAGTCCGCTTCCAAAAGCAGAAATTTTCCTAAGGAGAGGGGACACCCCCTCCCTTCAACCTTTCTCCCAGTACAGCGATCCGTTCAAACCTTACACCCCTCTATTGAAACTTGTTTTCTCAGGCTTTCAAAGGTTATCCACTAAACAAATATCAGTTCTAAAAAACGGTACACTTATATTAAAGACCACCGGTACCTTCGTATTGCAAATGTCATTAGCCCGGCGTGAAACCAAGGAGGGGGGGGGGAGGGAGAAGGGGTAGCACTGCCCCTCCCCTTGTTTTTACAATATTGCTAGTGTTTACCCTACTTAAATGGGATAAATAGGCCTGGAATTTGTCATTTCCGGCTATCTGTGACACCTTTTTGGCCAAAATTTTCTTGCGCCCATAGCCAACCGGTGATGGTGCGGAGGGCTGAGAATCTGTCTATGGGCTGAGTCACTCCCTAGACAAATTTCTGGCTACGCCCTGTTAATTGGAGGCATCATTTTGCATCTAGCCATGTGGACTTTCTTCAATGTCAGTCGGGGGATTCACAGTCGCGCGTATGCCTCCACCTCACAGTTCCTGCGCACGCCCCGGCCCAAACAGATAGAGCTTGTGGCCCCTCCCGGGATATGTGTTGAAGCTGCCTTGCAAGATATGCGCCTGTTTAGGTATGCTTTGGAACAATAAAGAAGGGATGGGGTGTAAGAGTTGAGAAATGGGAGGTCCTAAACCATTCACCACAGGGTAACTGATGTGACCATACGGAATGAGAAGCATCCCGACAAAAATTATTAAGGTACTTTGCAGGTCGCCTTATTACATCCCCCCTCAACACCCTTAGATACAGAGCTGAGGATTACCCGTCTGCATAGAGAAGCTTGAGCATATTTATCAAAAATAATTTCCAACCGTTTTGCAACAATTTTGCTTTGGAAACTGGCCCCCCCCCTTGACGGGGCGGAACGGAAAAAAATATTAAAGGGGAGAGGCTTGAGTGCCAGCAAGACTAACTAAGCGGAACACCACCATCAGTTGGCGCGAAGCGTACAAGAACATTTTTGGTTTACAAACCCTCCAGATGGCCGGAAACGGCACTTCCCGACTGTTCTAAACTGAATGTGTATTGAACCGATAAAGAATATGTTCAGCACCCACATCGAAATTCCCCCTGCGAGCCCTCACTAATTCTTGGATCACTTTGCAAATATTGGTGGGGGGGACAAACCAGCTTAGTCCTCAATTTTTTTGAGGGGCTGAGCACCCCCCCCCCCTATTAATATTGCGATGGAAGAACGTGTTACTTTAATGGTTGAAATACCAGTAATTAAGTTTAAATATATGAGAAATTGTTTAAGGGAAAGCGAAAAAAATTCAAAGAGATTTTCGCACCTTTGCGCCCTTCCCCCTTTGTAACTCGCCTGCCCCAGCCACATTCTTACCCTTTAACCTGAAAATTTGTTGTGAAGAAAGAACGTATATTACTTTACTCCACATATATCGTACTAACTTTCATGTTACACACTAGTTGATATTGCACACAATATATATGCGACACCGTTTTTGCACGCTGAACATGCAAATCCGGTGTCGTATTGAAAAATTGTGTAAAACTAAACAGCTGACGTCTTGGCGTGAAATAATTCGATGGTAGAACACCGTAATGGTTGAAACACCGGTATTTAGTTTAAATAAATGAGAAATTGTTTTGGGGAGCGAAACAATTTCAATGAGGTCTTTGCACCCTTAAACCCCCCCCATCCTTTGTAACTCGCCTGCCCCATCCCCCTCCTTACCTCTAACTGGAAAAAATATTTCTGTTTTAGATGAACCAATTACTATTTCACTATCCACACACTTCGTAGTATTGACTTTAATGTACACACTAGTTACTCTACTATATGTGTTTCCTACACACACAAAGCCGTGCTTGTTTTGTACTGCCAGAACCTAACATTAAAGCTTCATGTTTTTCGTATTTTATTCAATTCCTTTCATATTACCCTTTAAAAAGGATTCACACGTCATTTAAATTAAAGAAAAATATAACTGCAAATTTTTATAAAAACAAAAATAGTGAAAATAAATGTACAGGTAAAATTAACAGCTCCTAATTACAGGTACAACCGATATCCGAGTTGGGCCTCGCTCTACCTGGTGCCTTTCTATGGAAAGAAACAAGCACAGAAGAATCACCGATGTTTACTGATAAGAAGAGGTAACGAGGGAGTACGTCAAACAAACGAACACCGCCATGCACGAAATTGCGTTTTTCTATTCGCAGTATTTCAGCCAATATTGCTTCAATTTTTACGTTTAAAAGCTCATTTCAGTACTTCTGATCAGAATAAGCAGCAAAACGAAAAACCGAAGCTGAGTGAGCTATGGAAGGGAGATTTTTCTCCCAGTTCAAGTCGAGCGTATTATCTCGTCTGTGTAAACAAGAGGTGTTATTCGAGTTGGGCCTCGCTTTTTCCGAGTTAGGCCTCCCCAAGATGTCCACAGGTTCTGTTGCATCGTCTTGGCATGCTTTTCACACTTTTCACATTTTCTGGGGAAAATAGAGGGAAGTCTCCCTTTATGAAAGGCTTTATTACGACACTTCCGTCTTTGTTACCGCTGTTATGACTTAGACGAAAAAGTCGTCTCATTTAAAGAGAATCAACCAGGTTATGTTTTTTATATGATTTGCATTTTCCGAAATTGACTTTATGAGAGATACAAACACCTATCACATAAACCTAAAATCCTACAGCGCCCCCGTTTTTCAATTTCTGTTTCCCACCTCATGTGAGGACCACGTATTACAATAAGTGCCTCACTTATGGCTGGCACTCAATTACCATACAACCAACACCTAAGAAATTGTTTCCAAAACCACCGCTTATTGCATATAAATGGACCAAATACTAAGCGACTCTTTAATACCTGCAAAAGTTAATCCCAGAACAAACCAATATCTCCATCTCAGTAAAAACAACCTTGCTCTGGTCATAATTAGAAGCATTGTTTATCTAAATAACCGGAATTCGGCAAATACTGCCCACTGCATATCTTGCTATTGATGAAACCACAAGACTATCTTTGTGGTCGAAACGAATCACGGAACAGAAAACATGCTATGGCTTGTTATAATAAAGGTCACAAATTTTAAAATTAACATAGATTCCTCTGGTTTTCCCGATTTCATTCCCCTGGCAATAAATCTACAACTTACCAGGCAACTCTGTCTTCTATTTTTACCCATATTTGATCACCAGGTTCTTGTAAAATTACCATATGGCTATCGAAATTAAACACGTCACTGAGTTTTTCGGAGTGTCCCCATTTCCTTTTGATGGGTAGAATCACTGAAACTGTAAAACTGTTGTTGGCACGATTTCCTATCTAAAAATATTAGATGTTGTAGTAGGTTAAATGGCGTTTTACGGCACATTTTCTAACCAACTGGTTTTCAGTGTTGTAGATGTGGTTCTTGTCTAAAACTCTAGTCCCCTAATGTCTTTCAGTCTTTTGAAAAGTTGCGTAAAGATGTTTTTCATTGAAAAGAAAAAAATGATGATTTCACACGAGTGCAATGTCTCTTGACAACTCTGTGATGCTACCGGGCAGATTTTGCAATCTTTTTTTTTGTAATCTTCACAATATTTAAAAAAAGTATGCAAACACTTCACTGCATTACGTTGCCTGTACGTTTGACTATTTCAAGTAATCCAATTCGATGACTCAGGGGTTGTTGTCCAAGGGGCCGAGCCTAGTTTTCCGGACGTAGTTTTATAAGGGGACAAGGGAGGAGTGCTTATACAGCAACTTCTCAGGGTAGTTGACATGTCACCAGCAAAAAGCGAAATATTTACTGTTCAGTTAAGGGTTAGCTTTTCTAATTGAATGAAGTCTGTTGGAATTACTTCAGTTTCTTAAACGGTTCTCAAGGTATATCTATTTAAAGTTTGAATTTTTGTTTCTGAAAAAATACTGATGTGGAGTGTTGCACAGCCGACATATCTTTTGCTTAACCTATTTTAATTTCTCATCAAGTAGTTTACGTTTTGGTAATTGATACTGATGACGTTCAACGACACAATTTAAAATTCCAAAGAAAAATCCTTAGGACATCCTAATGTTACAACTGTCCTTGAAATGAAGATTGAATCAAAAAACAAAACAAAGGAAACCATTCTTTCTCGACATCACAAGATTAGCGTGTTGAGGGCATGTTCATTCAAGATAAACTGCAAATCAAAAATAACTTTGTATAAATGGTTAGATGTTTTGGATTATGATGGGAAGTACGACCATTTCTAGGGTTTTAATTCTTTTTACACCCATTTACAAACTTTGTCATTTTCATTTTCAGTTCTTTGAAAACTTTACATAGCACGTCAGGTCCATCAAATGATCTGACCAAGTCTCAACAAACATGTTATGCAACATTACTAGATTACGCAACATTACTTGATTTTCAATGTGCTTATACCACGGACTTCCTATACATGGACAGAGCATACTGCACGGCATATTGTCTCTACTCTAATGTGAGAAAGAGCGCACCAAGATGGCCGTGTTCTATGGTTCTGTGTGAAAGTTTGGACGTGCTCAAGTATATCATCATATTTTTCAAGAAAGTTGAAATATTTTTGAAATATGGCAAGGTAAGGTCAAAATTACTTCAAGTATTGCAGGAATATGAAATTGTTACCCACTGTAAAAAATGTCTACAGACAGTTGTGGGAAAACAGAACTAAATATAAAGAAATACAAAGAGGAAACGGAAAAAGTACTGTCAATTTTTGGTAACAAATTGACAGTACTCCTTTCGTTTTCTCTATGTATATTTTTATTTGTTTGTTCTGTAAATCTACAGAAATTTTTTACAGTGCCCATTCAACTTTAACTTTTGCTTAAAATATTACAGAGTCGTCGTCGTCAAACGATTTAAACCTTCACGGTGGCCGTCTTGGTGCGCCTTTTTTGTCCCAGCCGGTGACGATCATCTACGGATATGACGTACACGTTAATGATCTGTCCATGTATATAAGTCCGTGGCTGATACGTTATCGGTTATCATAAGGTTACCACATTATCGTTTAAATGATTCTTTTACTTCATTATGGCGTTAGGGGTTATCGGATGAAAAGGCTGCCACATCATTGGATAGGGCTACTTTATTGGTCCATGATACAAAATCAGTCAATTACTACTACATTATCGGCATCGCCATTGCTACTGCATTATCGACCGTTCACTTCGGAGTTCACTGTAATTAATTATTCGGTGATTTTTTTCCACTTTAAAGTTATATCACTATGTTAAAAAGACAATTTTTTTTCATAATTTTTCAAATTTTTCAATCATCCATTCCCCTACAGATAAGTACCTGGGCTGTTTTTCTTGTCAGGCAGCTATTTTACTGTTATCCATAGACATGCAGTAATACTCTTGCTGGTTATATTTTCACTTGAACGCAAGCTCTGAGACGTAAGTTAGTAAAAATTAACTACTGTGTCAAAGTGAGGATAAGCAATTGCCATCGTATTCGCCCACTTATGGCTTATACAATGCTGGAGTACGTTCTAAAGCTGCCACATCACTAAACGTTTTAGCATTGTCAGAACGCGAAGAACGTTTGGGGTCTACGCTATGGGACCGAGTAAGAAAATTAAAAAATGGAAGGTGTTCCTTTCAAGGCTAATTTTTTTAAGTATTATTCAGTTCATATTTCGAGGTGTCGGAGAATATCTGGATGAATTTGTTGACAAATTTCATACTTCTCTGCCCCTTTCTAGTTGGGCAATAACTTTATCAGGAGGATTTTCAATGTTAATCGGTTAGTATTATATTTGAATTGACTCTTCAGATTTTATTTTCCAACTTCTAACGAGACCCAGTGTTTCGGAGTGTCTTGGGTGGTATTCAAAATATGGAATAATTTTATTTCTTTTTTCACACTGAAGTATGAAAAACGAAACCCAATTAAGGCACAAAACTCAAGAAGTTGATGGTCTTCTCATTATTTGAGCAGAGTAAGGATTGCACCATTTTTGTTCCAGGTAAGTATGTTTAAGATGGCATTTTTGCGCTGTAAGGGATTTTGGAGGGAGTGGTGAGGGGTTTGGCTTTTCCATCATTTTGATACATGCTTGAAATCACAAGGATAAAAGTGAAGCAATGGGCAAGAAGAAGAAATTACTAATAGAGTATAATAATGAATAAATTTTGCTATGGTAAGAAGACATTTCTCTGTGTGCCTCGGGCCTACCTGCAGAGAATTACATCTACAGTTTAAAATGTGTCACATCGTAAACATTAAGGGACAGTTTGAAGACGATTATTAAACACCATGATCATATTAAGTTGACAAAAGACCCCAACGTATTCATTTCATATTTAAAAGAACTTATTCAGCATCAGAGAAAATACCTGTTCTCCCAACCTACTTACGGTACTTAAGCCCCTCCTGAAGCTGTCTCAATCTTTTCCTTATCAAGATATAACCCTAGTTCATTGCTTCTAGGCACTCTTTTTGTGAATTTGATGCCAATGACAGATGTCAATGAAAGAGCTGTGCCGATTGCCTGATAAAATTGAAGTTCAGTTGGGAAGCTGACCTCGGGGTCATAGAAATATATTAAGTTCTGATGACGTCACCCAGTTTTGAATTTTAGCCGCTTGTGAAAATGCACACTTGGAAAAAAAATGGTTTTTATTTTGTATACTTCTAACTACGATCAAGAAAACTAAAAAACTTACCAGAGTTATTTCGGAAAGTTACCATACCACTAATTTCAGGAGAAATGTTCGGCCAAATGGACCAAGAGATACTGGGAAATTTAAGGTCACCTAGCTTACACGTTGGACGAATGGTCACATATTTGTCCCGAAATCATCCCCGAAGTTTTTCCAATTTTCCTGACAATCCCGTTTCGTTCATGCTATCAATCATCATGAAAAGCAGTGCATGATAGCACATTGCAGCACTGCGATACAAGATCGAACACAATGCCACGCATCGGCTGTGCACATACGCAAGTAATGCGAAAGAATGTACGCATAGCGAATAAATAAGCAGAACAAGCACACTGTGTTCTTCATAGCATTTTCAGTAAAGAAAAAAGGATAACAAAAAAGGTACCACTATATCTTGGAAGTATAAGGATAACAAGAAAGGTACCACTATATTTTGGAAGTATCACTTATTATCTCTCTTTTAAATGATATTCTAACTTATTCGCCCCTTGAAGACGGAAAAAGTGCAGTTTTACACTTCGCAAGTGGGCTCTCCCTCATTCGGTTTTCTCGGAAAACTTATTACGAAGACTCTAGCGAAAGTTCACCCTCTGATAATCGATATGCAATAAAATGAGACCACCGAGGAAAATTTAATTTTCTGTTTTTCTTCAACTGCCAAAAAATTGCTCAGTTACGTAAGGTCTTGAATTAGAGTTATTGTCATTTTCGCTCTGCGTAAGCTAGCTCGAGTACGGCCTCCCAGGATGCATTTCACCGCGAGTGCTGAGGGTGTAAAGATTGCGCAATAACGGTCACGAATGTGAGGTCTACCTCCAAACTGTATTAAATAATCCTTAACAGTGACAGAAATCTCAAAGGGCACTTGGACCAGTCAGTTGACAAAAATGGAACATAAAAGAACCATTGAGCCGAATACAGCTTCCTTTATTTCTGTAAAAAGTAAGGCATTTTTTAGAGTGTATGATGCTATAAAAATGCTTTTAAGAGTTTTCGGTATCCTTCCCTATTGAAAGCGAATGCCCCAAGAGAAAGGCAGAGGATTGTTCTATGATAATGAACAATAGACAAATCCGAACAGGCAGTGACATAAACCTTAAATTTTATTGCCTATGTGAAATTCGAAATCCTTATATTCAGTGAAACTGAGGGAACCAAGAGGTATTTCACCGTACAATAATGGTACAGGTAAGCAAAGAAATTAAAATTAAATTTTAATGCCTCGAACACTGTTGTTTATCCTTCATGCTTTACTCACGCCCAAATTTGGGCGTGGTAAGTATTGCACTTCTGTTTTTCTCCTTTTCCATGCATACAACCAATAGTAAATTATTTTATGTATATTCCGTTTCTAACTGTAAACTGTTAAAATGCAAATTTGGAAGATTCTAAATAGGGGTGCAAAATATGAAAATAAATATTGTTTCCGGATTGCAGGAAGAACACTTTAAATGTCATATTTGACTCTGCAGCACTGGCGATTTGCAGAAATTCTATTTATTACATTCGAACATCAAATTGAATTGAGGTGTTCATACAACATAAGTCAGTAACATCAAATCTCTCCAAGTTTTAGGTAACACAAACCAAAAGGCGATGAATAGGCACAAGTACTGAAATGAAAAAGAGAACATTTCATGAAGACCCCCTGAGGTAAGGAGTCTTTAGAATTCAGGTCGGTTTCGAATCCCTTAATTCACAAAACCTAAAAGAAGCTCTGTAATATTAACAATACATAAAAACAAACAATAAAATAATAATAAAAAAGAAATATACAAGTGGAAAAATGACAGGTAGATCTGATAAGGGGCTGGCAAATGGAGATGCCAAGGGAAATTATGCAGTAGCCTAAGCAGGTACCACCTATGAATCTATGTAAACCATGAATATCACTGGTGAACATGCATAGTTTTTCTATTACCCATTTTCACCTCCTGTGATACAGAGCAAGATTTTGCCCATTATTTAACGGGTTACAGATTCAATATATTCTGCTTGAGATCCAGGTGTATCATTACCACGCCTCGAAAGCTCTATGAATGACCTCTCTTTCTCTAAAGAGATGTTAACGCAATATTTCCACGAGCTTTCATTTGAGTTTAAACCCAGGTGAGCTGATGCAGATGCCTGCAGAAATGGAAAAGTTTTCAGGATGAAAACAAGGTTAATATTTTCATTCTTTTCCGCATTTTGTGCTTCCCTTATGCTCTCGCTAACCTCCCCTTTTACTTCCAACATTCTCTAAGGTGCCACGCCTCAAAGCATCAAATTGAAGGATGGTGAAAAGGGGTTGCGGAGGTCATTTTGTAAAAAACAGCACGAGGGTTTTTTTAGGCTAAGACTAGTACCTGTTTCTCTAAAGCCTCACTTGCAACCAAATTTCGTAGTCTCAACGTTGGGTCAAGAATAAGATACGGATTCGGTGGTGCATGAACTCCTTTTTATGGATTTTGGAGGATCGCACATCATTATTTAAAGTAGGAGGACTCTATCTCGGGATGAGTGTTCTAGATTTTGGAGGTTACGCCCTACTCGAGGTGGCAAAATCTGGGGGAAGCACATTCCCAAAAAGCAAGCCAGAAAATGAAACTACTCCACAATCATTGATCTCCTTCGTTCCAACCCATGGTAAACTTCATTCTGGTTACTCTTCTCTCATTATCCGAAAATGAATTTTCTGTACATTTGTACGTGAGTTCTGTACTTAATGTTGTTTTGTGTTGTTTGTAGGTCTTCATTATTTGGAACCTAGTATATACTGAATACTTGAAATTCTTTACAGCTCCTGTCATACTACCAGTGTACAAAGTTTTCTCCTACCGTCATGTAGCCGTATCTGCCGGAATCGCTTTTGGATTGCTATTTATTGTCTTCGGATCGATCGGGAGAAATACCATTCAAGTATTCATTTGGAGTATTTCATCGGGTGAGAAATTTCAAAATCACTCTTTGTTTAAGTAATTTCTTCACTGCAGTGAAACATAGCCATGGGTTATATGAAAAAGGCACTCTTCAGATTTAATTACACCTGAAAATTTGCACCGCAAAAGAACAAACCTCATGGATTAAGAACCTGAATCAGCTCCTTCTTTCTTCTATTTCACTAAAGAGAAGGGTACTGTAATCGACTTTGGAGGAGAACATCTATCATTCACGGAAAAGGCTAAATATAAAGTATATTCTAGCTTGAAGAATCTTTCCAGACTTGCCGAAATTTGCCCTTAGGCTTCTTTGATACTTATAAAACCCACAGATTGGATACAAACGTTAGCTATAGTTAAATTTGCAAGATGGAATATTTCACACGAAATTATTGTGCACTCTAAAAAACAATTGGGTAAAAAGCGCTGAAAAAAATTCAAAATGCTCAACATTGCCCAATAAATGGGTAAAAAAGGTGCTGGGCGAGTTTTAAAGTACTCAACATCTGGGTAAAAATTGTTAGGCAAGAAAAATTGTAACGGACCAATGTGATAATTTGTGTTAGAGCAGTAAAGTTTTTGAGATATTTGTTCCTATAAAAGTGGTTAATTTAGATTCATGCCAGTGAGTCACAACTGCAAAAAAGACCGTGGACGACTCGACTTGAACCAATTGGTTGGAAACTAAGCCTTAAAACTGTACCTAATGTAACCCAACTTCATGGTTGAATAAAATTAGAGTTTTAAATAAAACACCAGGACGAAATTACCTAAAGAGCAACAGGCGTACAAAAAATAACGGTTTCACTACCACATAACCAACGGGACAAGAAAAACAAATTGCACCATTGGGATTCTTGTTTTAAACTACAAACTTCATATTGTTTACTTTTTTGTCATCATTAAATCTTGCTTGCAAACTTACAGTTGTTCTCTCGGGTAACATGAAGTTACTGTTATTAAGAGCAACTGACAATTACCATTCAAACCGATCCTGCAGTTGGGCAACATTTGAGTACACTAGGTGGGTAGTAAGATTTAGGCAAAATATTTTTGTTAAAGTTTGACCAACTCGTTGGTAAAAATTCAACCAGCCAGGTCGGGCAATGTTTGTTTGGTAAACACTTTTCCATATTACGCACAGTTCCTGTGCGTAATATGTTAATCAGCTAGGTTGAGTTATTATTTTCCCAACTGGTGCAGGAGGTAGCCTGTGCCAAGCACTTGGCTAAAATGTGCCCAGGATGGGTAAAGTTTTACCCAACAGTTTTTAGAGTGTACCTTTAAGTCAGAGCTGAAAATTCATCTGTTTTGTATTTCCTTTTCTTCACAAATTCTCCTAGAAAACTCGATAGATAACGAAAAATATGACAAAATAACTCTCTAATTAAATGTTTCTAATCCGTAGGTATAACGCTAGGGGCTGTGGGATTATCAACTTATTTGGAACTAGGAGAGCAGTTTAACTCCAACTTTGGTATAACCAACACCGCTGTCGCTTTGATATCAGGGCCTCTGACGGTTTTGTACCCATTGCTGATTGAGTATTTTAAGATCGAGTATGGTGTGCGATGGACTATAATTCTAACAGGTGCAGTTGGTTGGAATTTAGTTGTAGCAGGAGTTTGTTTGACAACGAAAAAGATGCTCCCAACTCCGAAGAACGGCTCCTTGCGAAGAGAAGCAGCTCATTCTGTTTCGTTTTTGAAAAATCACCCTCCACTTGTTTGCCACCTTATGTTCCAAGCAATTGCATTTCTACGTGTCGTTGGAGTTCCCCTTTTCCTCTATCCTTTTGGAGTTTCCAAAGGGCTTAAGACTACGCACGCCGCATTACTAATCTCAGTGAATAGCTTTGGGTCTATGATTGGTCGGTTGGAAGCATTCGGTGTATTCGTCGGTAGAGTGATGAAGCGTCCCTTGGCTGTAAGTGTGCTCGTTATAGCAACACCGACTATGATAGCAATGGCGATACAAATCTTATCCATTAAATTTAGCAATGAGGTAATCTGGATGATGATGGCACTAACAACAGGCATGGCTGTCGCTTTTGAGCTCAGCTGGGGTAATTCTTCTGTCATGGATCTTTCGTGTGAAGAACATTTTCAAGAGGCAGCCTCTTGGTTGACTTTCTCTGGAGGGATCGGGTCTACTTTCGGAGGACTTATAATCGGTATGTGGTTTTTGCAAAGCTCCGTTGAAATATTAATCCCTATTACATATATTGATATTTAGTCACAATTAATTTTATAGTGGTACGTTGACAAAGAAATTATACCAAACTCAAGAGAGATGTTGATATTGTTGTTCTATCTTATTACCAGATTTGTTACAAACTAATAAAAGAGAGGTTTGGTGATGAAGGCACGGACTGATGTCATCCGGCTGACGACAAACAAGCGAATCACTATAAGCATTATTAAGACGTATTGAAAACATGGTCATGCCAAGCCTAAATCTTATATTGTACACATTTGGAATAGGTTTCAAATGAGTTATATTTTGCTATGTTAAATTATAAATGGGGTGCCGGCATCGCCCGTTTCCTCGAGGCCTATGTCTTTGTTTCCTCCACATTAAAGCAAAGGACCTTTTTATGTGCTTTATCATGGGCGTATAGCACTTGTAGGAAATTTATAACTCACTACCGGAGACGTTCAATTGTCTTCCTTTGTATCTTACATTGTACTTCTCTCAAAGTCAAAAAGTTAACTAAAACAAACCTTATGAGAAAAAAATGAAGGAAAAACAATAACAAATGTGAGAAGACGGAACACAAGCTGAGGTACACTTAGCTTCAAGTGTTCGTCCACACTAAAAGAAACAGGGATGTCGACCCTTATGGTTGGAGTGACAGCGGGGAAATGTCCCCATCAATGAAAATATGGTGGGGGATCGGTTGGTCCCCAAAAAATTCAGTAAAAAATAAAAATAACAAGCAGATAAACAAAAAGTAACATTTTGGTGTGCAGATGATCTAAGGACTTCGAGTAAAGTCAAATTTGGCCTTATTAAGAAATAATTATAAAATAATACTGTATTTCTCATGCGAAATCTATGTTTTGTGTTTTTGCTTGTCAAACTGAGTAGACATGGGTGTTTTGGTTGTGCTCAAATGTATGCATTCTGTCGTTAGTGTGGGTTAGGTTAGAAAAGATGGAGTTAAACGGCCTACTTTCAAGCCAATTGGTTTAAGTCGAGCGTTTTTCCACTTGTGATTCACTGGCTTGTTTTCCCTCCTCCATTTCTTATGCTGCACCAAGCACATGTTCCGATTTTAAACCCTTTCTTTTTATTCGGCCAACCACTTGACCATGCAGTCGGTCGGTTGCGTTAGTGTAGGTCGATTGCCTACAGAGTACATAATCCACGATTCGGAGAGTTGAACATTTTTTACCCCCCATGCAAAAACCAGATGGACCCTCCTGAAAACAAACACTAGTGCAATAACTCCCGAGGGCAGTTTTTTGTATATCAAAACACTGACTGCTTTTTATTGACTGAAAGAATCTAACGGCCCTTGAAAAGGATATGAAATGAACTGTTGATATCACTACGAGTTATCATTTTTCAAAAGTTCCTTTAATTCTAAATCTATTAAAAAATTAGGAAGTAACAAACTCAAGCTTTTCTGTTCTACTTTTCTTGACATTGCAGGTCTAACTCATGACATCAGGAAATCTTATGATGACGTATTGATACTGATCACAGTACTGTCCGGTTTGCAATCTTTATTTGTTATCATCACTCTTACATGGAAAAGAATGGAAAGAAAGTGTCCATTGCAAAAAGAAAGAATCCCAGCTTAACCTCGAAGAGATCACAGAGGAAACTTAACTTTAAAGAATTTACATGATGTCCAAAAGGCAGAAATGAGGCAACGGGGAACGTCGAAACTTTTCTAATGAGAAACGTTTTGGAACGGTGAAGTTTCCTAATTCGGATTTTCCCTTTAAACTCAAAATTAAGGAGATGAAACATTCATAGAGCATTTGTACACTGCATAAAGTCATGATAGAAAACTGGTTCTGAGTAAAATTCCATTTTAGATGAGACTTTCTTCCAAAAAGACACTACAACTTGTCTCAGACTGGTTCAAACATTACATTCGCCATATGTGGTAAGCACAACCAAACATAAAATATGATAAATTGTCTTGGAAGGCAATCGCTAAGGCTTGGTCAAAACGTCATGACATTCCTTTATTTTCTTAGAATCATTGCGAACTATACTGAGCAAATTTGGTTAAATGTTGCAAGTGTTGGCTTCTTAAGAGTAAATATAGAACCGCTTGAAGTATTATGAAGTTAATTTGTGCAGTTATACAACAATTTTTGCTTCAAATGAATTTTATGGATTAGTTATCATTAAAGCAAATTTTGAAACAGAAAAACTCAGCTCAGTTATGGTGGAATTACAAGATATTAAATATTGATACGGTTAAGAAGAGGTGAAAACATCGACAGTTAACGTGAGACTTAACTAGTATTAGGCCTGAAACTTTCCCACTTGCGCCAGCTAAAAAGCGTACATTAAATTTGATTTTAAGAAGTTAGAATGGCTCTTACTACGTTGTAAATTTTTTTTTTGTTGCAAATTCAAAAGTAGGCAAACAGTTAAACTCTTTAAAATCTTAGATGATGACCTTCCAGAAGTCCGGATGCAAGTCCAAGTACAGGAATCACAAACCCGACTAACGTATCAAATGTCACATGAGGATGTAATGTTTCTACATATTCAGTAATGCATTTCCAGAACTCTAAGTTGTGACCATTGAACATTAGGTGGAGTTTCATATTAAAGCGATCCCAAACATGTTTAACATCTAACCCTTCAATTGCCAGGAAAGTCAACACGGCTGGCATTGTGATTTTACCTAGTAGGACAGAAGTATAAACCAGGTGAGTTGTACTTTCTGCCAATATCTGAGATTCGTTGCAGGAATATGTACAAATCTTCCCAAAGTAGAATTTTTCTCCGGATGTGGTCGTTTCTGTGCTTCTGTTTGAAGAACGTTTCCATGGTTCTATATTGTTTTCGTATGTCCATGTTATAAATGCAGTCAGTCCAAACGTTGAGCTAAACATAACCAAACACAACCACGGCAAGAGTACATGTCGAAGTTGCATGTACTTACAGAAGAAACTTTTCACTGGTGCTAGGCATTCCTCAATATCTCCTTCCTTCAACATGATGTAAGAAAGAGTTTGCTTTCCTTGTTCTTCTAAAATGATCCGTTGGAGGAACAAAAAGTAGGAAAATAATGCAAAGTAGAACAAAGCAATAATTTCGGCTGACATCCAAACATATGATTCCCAAGACTCGCAGGACTTGTACATGACTACATACAATACGGCAACTAGGCACGAAAGCGAAAAAGCAAAACCAAGGAAAAGTAGAAATACCCATTTTTTAGGGAGTGGCGTCACCTCTGAGGCTTCTAAATAAGTCAGCTGTCTCGCAAATTCAGACTCCTGAAAAACCTTTGGCCATGCAATATCCGTCTGTACACCAGTTCGTTTTGTAAAATTGTTTTTAGCAAAGGCCGTAAGGCAAAAGAATGGCACAGACAACATGGCTGGATAGTACCCAATACCGACAGATAAAAAACGCATAGCATGATCTTCCCTGCCAAAGTAACAAAACATATACCATAAAATTGCTATGAAAGCAACAAGCACACATACAAACAGGAAAATTATTGACAGGAGAAACACAATGCGTCGGTGCCATTTTGATCTTCCTGGAGGGGAAAACAAAAAGTTCATAGTAATTAGTTCATAGTAACATATATATATTTCTAATTGCGGATTAGGGTGAATATATGTCCAGAAAACGACCCACAGGGCGAATTAACCCATAGGGCGAAAGACCGTTTCCGCTTAGCGTTTTGATAACATTTTCAATAGAAATACGTAAGTGTATGGTGAATTCCCACGTACCATACGTAATACAGGTAATTAATTTAATGTATACCAAATAACGTACACGTAGCCGTCAACACCGATGTTTGAGGAGCCATTGGAATGACGTAGTACATACATAACTCAAAACGCAAAGGGGAAATATATTACTATGTATTTTATGTTTTACTTTAGCCTCAACGTTCTGACGGTATACCAATATCCCACGACCGGCCGATCCAGCGTTAAAAATGTATATATATATATATATATATATATATATATATATATATATATATATATATATATATATATATATATATATATGAACACACACACAAAAAGGTATATATATAAATATGTAAATATATATATATATATATATATATATATACATATACATTTATACATAGGTCGAAAAGAGGTAGTAAGAAGTGCTTAAAAGTTTGCGGAAGACTCCAGGACGTTTCGGGTATAAACCCTTCATCAGGTGGCAAAAACCAAACTGAACAACCAACAGTAACAATTGGACGCGCCAAACATCAAATCCGAAGCCATCTCTGTAAAAACAGAACCGGACGAAAGTGACTGTCAGAAAACATGAGTGCGAAGGATTAAACACAAATCAAAAAAAAAAAAAAGAAAAAGAAAAAGAGAGTCCTGGATGAAAAAGTGCACGTAAAAATCGAACGTGGTCGGAAAAAAAAAGTAGCCAAAAACTAGGTCCGGCAAAAAAATAATAAGGCCTACGCAGTGAAAAACGAGCACGAACGTGTAAGTGGAAAAGGAGTAAAAACTGGTTCAAAAAAGGGGTGAATATTACAAAAGGTCAAATCTAACGTTAAGGCCGTGTGGAGCGAGAGTACCTAGCCTCATGATCAGTCGGTTTTCAGCACTAAGGCGTTCACGATCGGAGCCTCGGCACATTACAGCTGCCGTAACGGTTAAATACTGTTTTGAACAAGGTGAAGAAGGATTGAAATGTTCAGCCACCGGGTATCCATGGAGATTCTGTTTGATGGACCTAAGGTGCTCAATGACTCGATCCGCGAGGCGGCGCTTGGTCTCTTCCACATACAACGAGTTACATCTCCCACGAGCTAAAATAAAAACTACATTAGAGGAAATGCAGGAGAATCTTCGTTTAACAATGAAGCTATTGCGGTTGGGGCCTGAAATGTTGACGAGGTCGTGTTTGCCAACAACTGGGCATGTTTTACACCTCGGACGGTTACAGGAAAAGGTACCGGGGGGTCGTTGAAAGAATTGAGTGGGTGGGAAGCCCGAACTAAATGGTTGGCTAAATTTTTCTCAACTCTAAAAGCAGTGATGGGGGGTTCCGGGAAAACATCACGGTTGAGCGGTCTTGTCGCAGCGACCCTACATTTCTGTAGATAGCGCGTAAAATAGAACGGACCGAAGGGTGATATGAAATAACCAAAGGAATACGTAGATTTGGGCCAGATTTGTTCTTTTCCTCCAAGGCTTCCTCTCTGCCGGTTCCTTGAATTCTGCGCAGGGCATTAGAGAGGATTTTGGCAGGGTACTGCCGTTTTTCAAAAAAGGACCATATATATATATATATATATATATATATATATATATATATATATATATATATATATATATATATATATATATATATATATATATATATATATATATATATATATATATATATATATATATATATATATATATATATATATATATATATATATATATATATATATATAGTAGGTCGAAGTATGGTAAATCGAACGTTGAATGAATAGGTCCCTTGTTCATTAGGGCTAATGCCAAGGTCGAAATGCTGCGGAGCACTGTGGAAATGTGTAGGTCGAAAAGAGGTAGTAAAAAGTGCTTAAAAGTTTGGGGAAAACTCCACGACGTTTCGGGTATAAACCCTTCATCAGGTGGCAAAAACCAAACTGAACAACTAACAGTAACAATTGGACACGACAAACATCACATCCGAAGCGATCGCTGTAAAAACAGAACCGGACGAAAGTGATAGTAAGGAAACATGAGTGCGAAGGATAAAACACAAATCAAAAAAAGAAAAAGAACGTCCTGGATGGAAAAGTGCACGTAAAAATCGTACATGGTAGGAAAAAGGGGAAAAAAGTAGACAAAAACTAGGACCGGCAAAAAAATAAGGCCTACACAGTAAAAACGAGCACGAACGGGTAAGTGTAAAAGTAGTAAAAACTGGTTCAAAAAAGCGGTGAATATTACAAAAGGTCAATTCTAACGTTAAGGCCGTGTGGAGCGAGAGTACCTAGCCTCATGATCAGTCGGTTTTTAGCACTAAGGCGGTCACGATCGGAGCCTCGGCACATTACAGCTGCCGTAACGGTAAAATGCTGTATTGAACAAGGTGAAGGGGGATTGAAATGTGCAGCCACCGGGTATCCATGGAGATTCTGTTTGATGGACCTAAGGTGCTCGGTGACTCGATCCGCGAGGCGGCGCTTGGTCTCTCCCACATACAACGAGTTACATCTCCCACAAGCTAAAATATAAACTACATTAGGGGAAATGCAGGAGAATCTTTGTTTGACAATGAAGCTATTGCCGTTGGGGCCTGAAATGTTGACGAGGTCGTGTTTGCCAACAACTGGGCATGTATTACACCTCGGACGATTACAGGGAAAGGTACCAGGGGTGTCGTACAAAGAATTGAGTGGGTGGGAAGCCCGAACTAAATGGTTGGCTAAATTTTTCTCAACTCTAAACGCAGTAATGGGGGTTCCGGGAAAACATCACGGGTTGAAGGGTCTTGTCGGAGCGACTCTACATTTTTGTAGATGGCACGTAAAATAGGACGGACCAAAGGGTGATATGAAATAACCAAAGGAATACGTAGATTTGAACCAGATTTGTTCTTTTTCTCCAAGGCTTCCTCTCTGCTGGTTCCTTGAATTCTGCGCAGGGCATTAGACAGGATTTTGGCAGGGTACTGGCGTTTTTCAAAAAAGGATAAAATTTCTTCAGAGGCTGTGGAGAAGTCAGAATCCTCCGAACATATTCGCCTGGCTCGTAGAAGCTGGGAATAAGAGATAGATTTAGTGCAGGATTTGGGATGGTTAGAAGGGTACAATAGGTAGTTATGCGAGTCGGTTGGCTTAAAGTGTAAGTTAGAGGTAATTGTACGGTTGTTAATGGACAGTTTAAGGTCGAGAAAAACAACAGATGAGTCCGAGATACAATGGGTAAATTTCAAAACGGGGCAAAAGGAATTAACAAAGTCGATAAAGGTTTCTAAATCACGGCGGGATCCAGTGGCAACTCCTACAATATCATCAATATACCTTTTGTGAAGTATAGGTCTTGGCCCGGTATACTGGGAAAATAGTTGTTCTTCAAAGTGACCCATGGTCAAACAGGCAACAGAAGGACCCATTTTGGTTCCCATAGCCACTCCTTTAACTTGGCGGAAAAAACGCCCATTGAACTGAAAACAATTTTGTGTGAGATCAAGTTCCGTCAGACGTAGGAAGGTGTCAGTCGGTATTAGGGGATCACGCCGTTTGTCTAGGTAGTAACGGATAGCTGTTAAGGCAGCATCATGAGGAATGGACGTGTAGAGGCTGGACACATCCATGGTGAATAAAAGACGTTCACCACAATTTTCAGGAGACTCAAAGTCACGAATAAGTCTCAAGAAATGTGGTGTGTCTTGAACAAACGACGGCAGGGCTGAGACCAAAGGGGAGAGCACGGAATCTACATACTCAGAAATAAGTACAGTGGGCAGCTGTGTGAAGAAACGATAGGTCTACTTGGGTTGTTTGCTTTGTGGATTTTGGGAAGTTTTTTGTTCGATTTTTACGTGCACTTTTTCATCCAGGAAGCTCTTTTCCTTTTTTTGATTTGTGTTTTATCCTTCGCACTCATGTTTCCTGACTATCACTTTCGTCCGGTTCTGTTTTTACAGCGATCGCTTCGGATTTGATGTTTGTCGTGTCCAATTGTTACTGTTAGTTGTTCAGTTTGGTTTTTGCCACCTGATGAAGGGTTTATACCCGAAACGTCGTGGAGTTCTCCCCAAACTTTTAAGCACTTTTTACTACCTCTTTTCGACCTATACATTTCCACACGTAATAACGTAAAAGCGTTACTGCCCAAGCACTGCAAGCACTGCCCAAGCACTGCAAGCACTGCAAGCTCTGCGCGTCTCTCTCTCTCTGTATTGTACTTCCTTTGTAACTAAGGCCGAGTCGTGCGCGCGTATCAATAACCCGCTCCCAGTGCTTGGGCAGTAACGCTTTCACGTCACGTGAAGATCCTTGATTATGCCGCAACACGATGCGCGTCTTTATTATTTTGTAACATTCTTCTTTATTATTTCGTAACGCTCTTATCTCTGCTTTTAACGCAATCTGCCATTGTGTATGTTTAAATTTTAAAGACACAGTATCGTGGAGCGAAACGGGGGCGACATTTGGACAGCCTTCAAAAAAATTGTTATCCCACCCCAAATCCCGGATGTAGCCCATAGACACCGTATGATAACAGTACATACGATAGCGTACTGCTACATATGCTTGTTTGTGTGAGCATTAACAGGCCTAGTATTTGTGTTAATTTGTATGTAGCAGGGAGTTGTTTTCCTGATACAATTACAAGTGAGTACCTTGCTCAGTGAAAACAGAGAGACCCTTGGGAATTTTCCCAATATCGTGGGAATTTTGAAATGACTCGATCATTCTTTTCCTTCCCACTTTGGAAAAAGAAATATTGTGTGATTGTTTCTATTTTTTTCTCTTTTTTAAGTGACTTATTAATTAATTTTGAAATATGTGAATAAGTTCTAATAAGAATTCCAAGGTGGCTTATTTGTATTAAATTTCCTGCTTAATTGTTTTTGTGTTTTAATCATCGGTTTGACTTCGATGCTCTTATAGGCTATTATTATTAGTTCAACGTTGAGGGGCTATACGTTGTTATTCGAGACATGATCTTGGGAATTTCTAAAAAGACAAACTGGCCTAGGAAACCTGCATTGAACTTGAGAGACTGATCGAAGCGAAGGGGCTAGTCTTAGTCTTACGACAGCAAATTGTCTTCTGTTCAGAAAAAAATCGAAGGACAGCGTTTGCACCAGGCTGTAGCAATGGCGCCGGAGGACCATTAAATGTTGTCACGAGAAGGAGAAATCAAACGAGAAAAATACAGTAGCAAACGAAAGTCGGAGTTCCCTTTCCCATTCTCACTCGGAATAGGCCCTACCTAGATCGCCGCAGAAAAAGCAGGTTGATTGATTGGGAATGGCAAGTCTCCTGTTTATAAAGGCGATTTTGCGAAACATGTTCCCACAGATCATGCTCAAAGGTAAGTGAAATGTGTTTGTTCAGTTACTGATAGTAAAAAGTAAACATGATTGCCGTCTCGTTACTGATCTACATACCCATCCCACACGCGTGTTTGGCATATGTACACGCAAAGGCCTAACGTTAGGACACAATTAGGCTATATTAGTAGCTCTATGCCTAGTAAAACTTATGACGAGCTAGCACAGGTTTCAGCAGAAGTGATCAGCACTACATTTACCAATTTATCAAAATCGTAACCCCAGAATAAGCCGTACTACTCTTGAAAAATCAGACTAAGTCCCCGGTTTGCTCATATGCATGCCCCATCTTAGTTTACACTTATGATCTCTCAGAGGGCCCGGAGTTTGCACTTTCCCAATATTGTCTTCAGAAAACTTTCTTATCAAGCATAGGCCTACAATATGCTATCACTTAGATAATCCTAGCTGTTTCATTAGTCTACTCTCCACTTGACAATGAGTAAGCGCTCAGCTTTGCTGGATCAGTAATTTGCCAAAGAGACTTGATGAGAACAACAGTTCTGTAAGCCTGAGCATGTCGGATTTGTAATATAAATGAAGATTATCTGGTGGAACCAGGTGGGCAGGATCAAGACGCCATTATCTAGTAATTGATTTCTGTAACTTTGCTTATGCTTGAGTGACCTCCAGCTGCATTTATAGTGATTGATACTAGTTATATGAATTGCAAAAGAAGGATATGAAGGCTTTGATAAGCATTCATATATCTGAAGACTTCAACATTCACATTCATGTGTGAATGCATTCCAAAATATTAAAAAACTAATGAATGCATTCAAACAGTAACTGAAGGCTTCAAAGGAAATTATGAAGGTTTATTCAGAATGCAAGGAAGACTTCATTTGAGGAAGAAAATGTGCGTTCAACTCACTGCTTAATTTAGTCCTTCAAATGCTAAAAGATGCATTCATAAGGCATAATGAATGCTTATTGAATGCTATATAAGCATTTATTTAGGGTGAGGGTCCCCATCCAAATGCCAGTAGTGGTTTGCCAGGTATGTGGTAAAAAAGAGCTATAAGGCAACTGCCTTCCTAATGTAAGGTAAGGCCCATATATAGACCTAGGCTTTCAAGTACATACATCATATATTTCCCCCCATGTGTGGAACAATGCTATAGTATTGAAAGTTAGCTAAGCCTTCATCAGTCGCCTAAGAAGACCTGGATATCTGCAAATTTTGGGCTCAGTCGCGGATCCAGGATTTTGAGAAAGAGGGGAATTAACACACCGTCAACAAACCAGACACCGGGGCATTGGGGGTCACCTCCAATAAAAATTTGAATTCTGCTTATATGCTCATATACAATTTGCCACCAACTGAGAAGCATATTTTCTGCATATTTTCTGCCAATGCCCCCTCCTGGGTCAGGGCGTAGGTATTGTCAAGATATTCAAGTCTAAGCTTGCTCTCTGTGCACACTGTTTAATCCTGCACAGTGCAGGCTATACCCTGCAAGCCAAAGTTTTAAAATACTCAGTTAATGACATTTGAAATGTTACATCCAATTCTCCCTTATACTTTGTAAAAGCAAAAGCATAGCATAGCTGTACCTGTACATACAGTATAAAAAGTTGTTTACCCCAAGATCTAGGCAGGAATGACATATAAATGCTTTTACTGGGTTAGGTTTCCGTATGTTAGATGTGCTGTAGTTTTACGGCCCAGTTTCCAACCAAGTAGTTCAAGTCAAGCTAGTCTTGACCTTTTTTCCTGTTTTGGCTCACAGGCTTGTTTTCCCTACTCCATTGCTTTTGCTGAGCATCAAGCACAATGGCAGTAGGTTCCATTTTTAAAGTCTTCCGTGAGACCGGGCCGGGAATCTATATGTTGGGTGTACATGCAATGCCGAATGCAATAAAAATTAGTGCCTAAGCTAAATTTATGTCCTCAGTTATTGACAGTGGCATTACCAGACTTTTTCATTGGGAGAGGGAAAGAGCTGAAGTGGTGGGACAAACGAAAATGCTCCTACTGTATATCGAGTGCCACTATTGACCAGCACATTGCGTAGAGAGAACACTTTGCCTGAAATGTGTTTCAGATTGCATAAAATGGTACTTCCCAGCTGGTGTTTTTACTACTAAAAAGTGCTGCTTTCAAGAGGTGTTTGTGAAGTTCTTACACATTTTGCCCAATATACTTTTTACATGGGGGGGGGGGGGGTGTACAAGAGCCACTGCTGATGCCAATGGTAATTGGTAGGTTGATTTAAAATTTCCTTAAGACAGAATAGATTGCAATCCCCGGCCCTTTCCTTTCTGTTTTAATGGGGCCTAGTGTTCACATCATCATCAGTCATCATTATTATGACTCTTATAACAACCAATTTTGACACCACCCCTTAATCATTGAGGGACATGTGATTTGAAATCTGGAAGTGTGATATACTTGCATTCTTCCCTAAAATTCAAATACTGTTTCATTGCAAATAGTCTTGGTTTACTTTTCAGGTGTTCTTCAAAGTACTTTACATGCAGTGCGCCACACAGACAGAGCCAAGCGAATGACCAACCTCACCTCAGTTGCAAACTGTTACACCCATCGGTGAGTGAAAATAATTGCAGGATGTATTAAAACAAGTCTTTCAATTTCCAAAAGCATGTTTTCCCAGCTACATTCCAGGTAGTACTTCCATGGTTCACAACACTATAGCAGAGAACAGTCTACCTTGTGCTGTTCAGAATTGCACGTAACGTTTTCGCGGCTTTCATTAGTGCCATGAGTGGTGGCTCTATGTTGGGGCAAGAGGGGGCATTTGCCCTCCCTATATTTTGTCCTTGCCCCCCACTCCCCCCCCCCAAATGTTAGCTGGTCAGAAAGGAGTTGGGTTTGGGTTAACTGAAAAGAATTTAAATAACATACCTCTCCAGAGACTACATTTTTCATTCAGAGATATACAGTATGCTAAAACCTCAGAGCTTCCAGGGCCGAAGCCTGTTTGATCCTGCCTACTGTAAGAGGTGACTAAAAGGGAAACTTGCACTTGAACTGTACAGTACTTGAAAATAAATTTAAACTTTGAACTTTTTATTGAGTTGACTGACACAATACTGTATGACATGTTCATGTTGGGTATAGATAAATCTCATCTTTACTATCTAGAAACTTTATATGTACTATCTACTAAAATATTGCACAGTTTATGAGCATTGCAAGGCCTTTATCCAATATCTTGTTTGATCGATGTAGAGTTGCAGTATCAATTAGTTGTCCACAAAGCCTGAGTGAATATTATTTTCTCCCAATTGCACAATATATCCTCTATGGTAATGTTTTGACATTGCCAACATTTTCAGAATTATAAGGTTGAATGTCATGTGCTTGAATAGTTTGCATTTACAAATTAGGCTAGTTGCTATGTTGATATGATGTGCTCCCTTCCTTGAAGACAAGAGCAGTCACCCCAGTATAACGTACAGTAGTGTACAGTAGTTAGACTGCCCTAGCTGTTTCATGATTGGCTATAGAGTCAGGTGACAATATTCTTTCCTGAAATGTGAAATTTACTTAATTGCTTGGTTTGCTTGAATATCCAATATTATGGAATGAGAAGAAAATTGTGAGATACCTCTTTGAAAACAAGCCTTGCACTATTATCAAGTTTACAGTAGTTATAAGAAGTGTGGTTATAATAATTGAACATCATCCATACAGTTCATCCTGGGCTGCAAACTTGCATCACCAGCTGTAAATATGATATTCCATTGAATTGCAGCATTGACATCTACTCCTGTCAAGGGCCACTATGACAGTATTTTAGAGCCATTTTGTCCCTCATCAGCAACTACAGGTAATTATGGAAGCCAAACACAGGGAGGATTGCAAATGGCTGTTCAATTGCCCAAGACTAGCTGCACTTTTATTGAGTTCAGGCGAACATCATACATGTTCTATGCACGATTCCCTTATACAACATGTGTTACACAGACGGTATATTTGGTCTAGCTAACGGTAGAGCATCCACCTCTCACGGGGAAGGCCTCGGGCTCACTTCCCAGGTCGTGTCATACCAAGGACTCTAAAAAAGGAACCTACTGCCATTTTGCATGATGGATGCTCCGCATAAGCAGTGGGGTAGGGAAAACAAGCCAGTGAGCCACAACTGGAAAAAAGGCCGTGACCGGTTCGACTTGAACCAATAGGTTGGAAACTGGGCTGTAAAACTCCATCTAACTAAGTCAACATGTATTACAGCCAGGGCTGGAAAAAATGTGTATTTCCGAGGAAGGGAGTTGCATTATTTCCCAGGAAGAGAGTAAAATTTCCCACAATTCTCCCTGCATTTTCATGTACAGAAAAGGGAAATTTCCCTCCAGATGTCCAAATTTTCTGGGAAGGAGCTTCTCAGCTTTGCAACTCCTTTCAGCCATGATTATAGCATTGTAGTACGTGCTGTAAGAAGTCACAACATCCGGCATGGTGCCATGCAGTCTTTTCCCAAAGGAATGATGAAATCCTTCATTAGAGGCACAATCAACCCAAATCTATGGCCAAACCCAGAGATTTGTCTGGGAATTATTTTGAATAAAATGTTATGAAAGAAAAATGGAAAATTTGGATTTTAAATTCAATGTTGATTTGGATTTGAAAATTAAATTTCAAGTTTTGTAGTTTTTATCAAAGGACAATTGCATTTCCTTCAAGAATTAGAAGGAAGTACACAATTGGAGTTACTTGTCACTTTCTGGACAATAAATAACATACCCATCTATGCTCCCTTGAAAAGAATGGAAAATGTTTCCTTTATACAATGCGGACCATCCATCATAACTGGGAAGATGAATCCCCTGTCCCACCTTGCTTCCCTTAGCACCTCTCTGGCACTCCTGGTTTTACTGAACACTTATGGCAGAATAAATTGCCAAAACACAAAGGGTCATTCAAGATTTTAGCATGGAATTGTTTTGCCCTCTACCTAAACAAAAAGGATGGGGGTATTAGATGCCAGTCTTCCCTTGTCTTTCTGCAGTGGAAGTGTGATGTCTTTGTCACAGTGTGAGAGGAGGGTGCCATACTTACTGTAATTGTTCATAAAGTTCTAAAGTTTTGACTTTTTTCATGACAGTAAGCATTTCTTCTGGACTACAGTACCGTAGCTTGACTGTCAGATATATGCATCTCTCTTCTACTCACAGTAGTTGTATTTCCTTTTAATTTAATCATTTCAAAATGGATTTATGAAGTCAGAAGTCATATGGTTTTTATTATTACTTATTTTATCTATTATTCCAACAAGATACTACCCAATCTGTTTCTTTGGGTGTTAACTCTGAAAATGCAAGTTTTTTCTAGTGGTAACTGATTGACCATTTTCAAATGCAGTCACATGCTTTCAGAACATGTATATATATATATATGCTTTCCAACGTGCTTTCAAAATGTCGGATATTAACATCAAAAAGCTGACCAGGAAAGAAAAAACCCTTTGTTAAACAGAATTTGTTTGTAATTTTGTAATGTGGTGTTTAGGCTCAGTCCTGGCAGATGCAATCACTGGGTCTTCCCATTTTAACCATACTACTCCAAGGTACACGGCTGCTGTTGTCAGTGTTCCACATTGAAAGGCAAGAACAGTCATCCCAAACTCCTAAAGCTCACAATTTTCTTTTCACTTCTTTTAATTTCTTAAAAGTATCTTTAATAATATTTTAGGACTTCAATATTACATACTGTAGGAAAACCAAGCAGTGACTCCCCCCAAAATGGTACATGACCGTGAAGAGCCAATCATGAAACAGGGACGGTGTACTACACTATTTCAAGTTCGGGAGGCTGCTCTTGCCCTTTAAGCTTTTCATTAATCATGCTTTGATATCAAAGGGCAGAAAAGAGGATCTGAGATTTCTCTAGATAAAAACAGTATCATGAAACTGCATGGTAGGAACATTCACCATTTGCATTTGGCATGAACATATCCATGGATAAAAAATACCTTTACACAAGTTGCAATTTTATTTTGCCATTTGTCAGTTTGTTAGTTTTTTTCTTCATTCATTTATCTTCAAACTATGATATAAAGGATAAAATGTTGTTTCCAAACTTTGCTAATTGCTCCATTATTGTTGCCTGCTTGGACAAGAGGTGACTTGAAGTACAGGTCTAAGTGTAGTACAATCTATTTTGTCAACAGTTCAGTTGAAGATTTCCTGGATGTAATAGGATGCGGTCTTATAACACGCTGATGAATGCAGACTCGATGGCTAAAGATGACTGAGATAAGACTTGTATATTTCTAAGCCATTTTTATTAACACGAGAACTAACAAGTGGTGGAAGAGGGTGAACATAACAATACATTCTCCTATAAGCTTGTTGGTCAGGAGCTGACAAGTACAGTATTAAATATATGCTCAGCGTAGCATGATCATACAACATCCCCCTCATTATAATGAAATGAAGTTATGAATACAAATACTGACGACTCAAGGTATTTTCTCAAGGTAACAGTAGTTCAAGTTTGAACTCAAGTTTAAACATGTCGTTTCTGACTAAAAATGAATATATACAATATCAATATGATATATTAATATGCACTTATCTTTTACAACCCCTCCCTTACAAATCCATGACTTGTCTCCCCTTAGACAGCCGTCCAGATCGTGTTTGTTGTGATTGAGTGATCTGTTTGTATGAGTATTTATGAGTTGGCTGTGACTCTGGTTTGTTTTCTTTTAGAGGTGCTGGTGTGTCTTGTGTGTCATAGTGTGTAATGTCAGGGTCTGCGTTAAATTGGACTTGCTTGTGTTGGTCTGCAAATGATTTAAAGTGGTGACTGGCATATTGGCTGCCATTGTCACTAATGAATTTTTTGGGGATCCCATGTTCTGAAAATATTTGCTTTAGGTACGTAATGACGGTTTGGCTGGTGGTGTTTCCTTTTGGGAGGCGTCGGATAATGGGGAACTTCTCCATTGAGGGTAAATAAATCAGATCCGACCGTTTGCCATGGTCCTGTTGGAAGTTCTTGTGATTGAAGAGGTTCTTTTGGTGGGAATGCCCGAACTCCTGGCATAATGGGCATGCCCTTACAATTTCTGCAACATCCTTGTTTATGTTGTGCCAAAAGACGCTTGCTTTGGCTCTCAATTGACACTTTACTACGCCTTGATGAGCTTCATGGATCTTGTCTAGTATTTCTTTACGCATACTTTGAGGAATGACTATTCTACTTCATTTAATAACAAGTCCGTCCTCAACAGACAACTCATCTCTGTACGGCCAATATTTGCGCAAGGGTTGTGGTGTTTCCCCAAACTTATCTGGCCATCCACTCTGTATGATACCTTTGAGAGCTGTCAATTCTGTGTCTTGTCTTGTGGCATCTTTGATATTGCCTAGTTTCCTATCTGAAAAGTGAACAAATTGGATCTTAATGGGCATTTCATTTGTTTGCTTGTCACTGATTGGGTTTAGTCTAGAAAGGGCATCTGCTAGATACATTTCTTTACCAGGTTTGTACTGTATTTTCACATCATAGCTTTGTATGCGAAGAAGCATTCTTTGTAGCCTTTGTGGTGCTGCTGACAGATTCTTGAGATGTATCATTTCAAGAGGCTTATGGTTTGTGTGTATAATGAATGGTTTTCCATAAACATATGTGTGGAACTTTTCATAAGAGTAAGTGACTGCGAGCATTTCACGCTCAATGTTGGCATATCTTTTCTCGGCATCCGTTTGTGATCTAGACGCAAAACTAATTGGTCTACCTTCCTGCATAAGGGTAGCCCCTACTCCTTGTAGAGATGCATCAGCTTGCAACACTGTTTCTTTCTTTGGGTCAAAGAAGGCAAGTGTAGTGTTTTGGCAAATTAGTTCTTTTATCTGCTCAAATGCTTTCTGATGGGTACTCGACCAGTCAAATTGGCTGTCCTTCTTTAAGAGTTCTCTCAAGACAGAGGTGTGCTTGCTACATGGATGCGCCACATTGAGAGGAAGAACCCTATTGTCTTTGGTGGAGGTCAAAGGTCATCTGGGGTCACCAGGGGTCAATTTCGGAAAACTTTGTTAGCACGATATCTCAAGATAGGAAACTTGGATGGATTTCATATTTGGTATGTGGATGCCTTATAGTCAGGAGATGGTCCCTATTGTTTTTTGCGGAGGTCAAAGGTCATCTGGAGTCACCGGGAGTCAAAGTCTGAAAATCTCGTTACACAATATCTCAAGATAGGAAACTTGCATGGATATCATATTTGGTATGTGGATGCCTTATAGTCAGACGATGGTCCCTATTGTTTTTTGCGGATGTCAAAGGTCATCTGGGATCACCGGGGGTCAAAGTCTGAAAATCTTGTTAGCACGATATCTAGAGATAGGAAACTTGGATAGATTTCATATTTGGTATGTGGATGCGTTATGGTCAGGAGATGG
This sequence comes from Holothuria scabra, assembly GCA_037179385.1. Classification (NCBI taxonomy): domain Eukaryota; kingdom Metazoa; phylum Echinodermata; class Holothuroidea; order Aspidochirotida; family Holothuriidae; genus Holothuria; species Holothuria scabra. The sequence continues at coordinate 10,992,613 of CM074194.1, forward strand.
TTTCTATTTTTTCGCAGAGGTCAAAGGTCATCTTGGGTCACCGTGAGTCAAAGTCTGAAAATCTCGTTAACGCAATATCTCTAGATAGGTAGCTTGGGTAGATTTTAATATTTGGTATGTGGATGCGTTATGGTCAGGAGATGGTTTCTATTTTTTTCGCAGAGGTCAAAAGTCATCTGGGGTCACCGGGAGTCAAAGTCTGAAAATCTCGTTAACACAATATTTCAAGATCAGAAACTTAGATAGATTTCATATTTAGTGTGTTGATGCGTTATGGTCAGGAGATGGTCCTTATTGTTTTTCGCGGAGGTCAAAGGTCATCTGGGGTCACCATCGGTCAAAGTCTGAAAATCAGGTTAACGTGATATCTCAAGATAGGAAACTTGAATGGATTTTAGATGTGGTACATGGATGGGTTATGGTCAGACGATGGTCCCTATTGTCCTTGATAGAGGTCAAAGGACATCTGGGTCACCAGGGGTCAATTTCTGAAAACTTTGTTAGCACGATATATCAAGATAGAAAACTTGGATGGATTTCATATTTGGTATGTGGATGCCTTATAGTCAGAAGATGGTCCCTATTGTTTTTGGCGGAGGTCAAAGGTCATCTTGGGTCACCGAGGGCCAAAGTCTGAAAATCTTGTTAGCACGATATCTAGAGATAGGAAACTGGGATAGATGTCATATTTAGTTTGTGGATGCGTTATCGTCAGGAGATGGTCCCTATTGTTTTTTGCGGAGGTTAAAGGTCATCTGCCCTCACTGGGAGTCAAAGTGTGAAAAATCTCGTTAACACAGTATCTCAAGATCAGAAAATTGGATAGATTTCATATTGGGTATGTTGATGCATTATAGTAAGGAGATGGTCCCTATTGTTTTTTGCGGAGGTCAAAGGTCATCTTGGGTCACCGGGAGTCAAAGTCTGAAAATCTCGTTAATACAATATCTCAAGATAGGAAACTTGCATGGATTTTATATGTGGTACATGGATGGGTTATGGTCAGACGATGGTCCCTAATATCTTTGGCAGAGGTCAAAGGTCATCTGGGGTCACCAGGGGTCACCAGGGGTCAATTTTTAAAAACTTTGTTAGCACGATATCTCAAGATAGGAAACTTGGATAGATTTCATATTTAGTATGTGGATGCGTTATTTTCAGGAGATGGTCCCTATTGTTTTTCGCAGAGGTCAAAGGTCATCTGGGGTCACCGGGGGTCAAAGTCTGAAAATCTCGTTAACACAATATCTCTAGATCTCAAGATCAGAAACTTGGATAGATTTCATATTTAGTGTGCTGGTGCGTTATGGTCAGGAGATGGTGGTTATCTGGGGTCAAGAGTGGTCAAAGTCTGAAAATTTTGTTAAAGTGATATCCCAAGATGTCTATCTGTCTATGTATTACTTTTGTTGAGGTCTAAAGGGCATCTGGAATGACAAAATTTCCTTTTGAAAATGCTAGTATAACATTTGAGTGAGAAGATAATGTTGCATGATGGCAAATTTGAAACAGTACATTCATGTACCATCGAAACCTCAATGCATTTTTGCATTCTGGTTTGAACTGGAACACTTTACCAGGCCCTGGAAAATTTTTTTGCAAATTTCATGACTTTTCAGATTTTCAATGATGGCAGGAACCCTTCTAAAGGTTTTTAAGTCATTCGTTTAATAGAGACGTTGGTATGCCAAAGGAAGTGGAAGTTTAAAACTGTGTGTTCAGGATATTCAGATTGATAATTACAGTTTATTTATTTGTGGTAAATGTACTGTGTAAGAAATACCCATGCATCATCCTGATCTGTGATATCAAATTCAAGAATGCAGAGTGGCTCATATTCCAACAGAGAGTGCATTCTGATTCAACAGGGTTTTGTATGCTCACTTTGATGATATACCCTTCAAACAGTAGACCAGGATTGTGTCTGCACAATGAAAAGTTTTAAACAGCTGTGGGTGGCTAGAATTAAACAGGTTGGGAGAATGTATGAAGTAGTTAGAGGACTTGGCCTAGCTTGAATATTCTACCTCCAGAAGTAGACCCTGATTCTCATTTAAAAGATATCCTGTAAAAGAATGTTTCAAATAAATTTACTATGGTGAAGTGGAATGTTGGGCATAGAATTTTTAACTCAATTCTTCGGATGCTCAAAATATATGCAAGTAAATGTATCAGATTTTTAATTCAATTTTTGTGAACTTGGAGCAAGCTTGTGTTACATATCCTACACTTGCATTGATCAAATGTGTTTTCTAAAACTTCTTTTGCAAATGATCGAAATATTTCTTTTCTTAGATTTGAATATGCCATGAGCAAGAGTGGGAAAACCAGCAAAATGGGAAGCCCCTTGCCAAGAATTGTTGAAAATTTGGAAGAATATTTTTTTCAAGTTTATAGACGAACATTTAATTTCCAGTGTAAATTTTATTTGTGCTGAAAATACACATTTCCTAGCTATCGTCATGTGTGGAGCCCTCGCCATGGTTAGTGGGACACAGAATTTTTTCAATCTTGATATTTTCTATTAATGAGTTAAACCAAATCCCTGTGTTTCATTTTGAATAAGAGCAATTGTAAAATCAGGACTTGATACTGTTAACATTGCCCATCTGTGCTGAAACATTGACATCACTCCTTAATCAGTACTTCCTTCAGGTTCCGTCATGACATGCTTTGGGTCTGTGTTGCCACATTCATGTGCCCTATACCAACATCCCAAGGACCAAATATGACTTGAATAAAACTTTTGATTACATTTAATTCAAGCATTGAGCATTCCATGAGAACTCTTTTATCAGCTCTCTTCCACTAATTTGGTTTAATCCTACACCCTTCACAAGTTGTTTATTTGTGATATTGTGCAGTACTTTATGTGTCCCCACCTGAGTGCCATTTAGAAACCAGTATGGTAAAGGTGCATGCTGGTGCATGCATGGTGCCTCTTTAATTGGAGACTGTGGTACTGCTTCGATGGGTCTCATATATGTCTTAGTATCCATCGTTTTTTGCTGTTAGTTATGGAGGGACTTGTACATTTAGACATAGAATGATTTTGCTATGATGCAGAATTAAGTTGTTGCCATAAGAAGGAGAAAATATATTTGTGCAAATTACATGCATACAGTATGTGCACTTGCTTACTGTACAAACAGCACTGCTACACTTGAAGGGAATGTAGCATATCCACAAAGATATTTAGGAATATATAGCACTTTATACATGAAGATCAGTACCAATTGGTTAACTTTTGATATGAATTGAAACAATAACTCCACTCCTGTTGATCAATGCTTTTTGTGTACTGGTAGTTGTGTACTCAATCAATGGCATAACAAGGCCTTCTAGATGCATGGGGAAGCTAGATAGCAAGGGGGTGCCCAAATTCATTTTTCTAAAAGCCTCTAGCTCCATTATTCATGGGTTTGGGTGGGTGGGGGGGGGATATGGGACAGGAATGAAACCTTGCACACACAGGCTCTGAGGTGTTTGAATTCTACATGGACGCCTGTGCATTGTCCACCCAGGTCCACCCTACTGCTACCTAGAAGTCCCCAATAAGAATGAAGTTGTATGTAATTGTAGACTTTTGAAACTCAATTCAGCTTTGCTGAAGTTCTACTGCAGAGGTGCACTAGGCTGGTGTTCTTGTTTAAATTGGAGAAGATACTAGAGTGTGTAGAACACAGCTTTTAAAATAGGGCTTCATTGTGATCCTTTTTGAAGTCTGAAAACTATGTAAAAACTTGCTGCCCTTCAGAAAAAAGCAGAATGTGATCTATTGAAAGTTTGACCATACATTTTCTAGGGATGGTTTTGTAAACTACAAAAAGGAGGTGGACTAGGTCTTGTCAGCCTTATCAACCTGCAGGACAGTGTGCATGGTAAGTATCACCTCCTCTTTTCTCCCTTTCCCTCATTTTGGTCCAGAATGCTAATAAAATACGCTAGGTGAATGCTTGATTCTATGTGAGGAACGGCTCATTGATTGCAAACTCAAAATTATCAAAACTGCAATTGTCATTAACAGACATTATTCTCATTCAAAAGAAATGGTAGGTAGGCTATACATCTGTGCTACAGGTCCTTGCTCCAGTGAATGCAATTTGTAACACTACCATAACTGCTGTAAAGCACTGGAAATAGATTCTTCTACATCCTGTATATACCCCATCATTTTTCTGACCTACCTCTGTAAGTGAATAGCCGGACCCAACTAGTCTTCAAGGCATATGTGAAGGTGTAGGAAACATGTAATTCACTCATACCTCATAGTAATATTAAATGATTTTTGACAAAATTATAATAATTACTGGAATTCCTAAAAAGTCGATTGACAGAAATATTACATGAAAGAAAAGATGAAAATCAGGTAGAGTACCATATTCTTACTGGAATCTTGTACCAGCTGTTTCACTTTATTGTTTTACACTTAAAATTTCCCATCAACATGCCATAATACATTTCTTGATCAACAAGCATGACAGTGGAAAGCTCTTTTTTATAATAATAGACACTTTGATTAATTCCCAAACAATGCATAACTCTTCTATTTTGCATGTTGTTATGAATTCACTTCAAAAATGGTACAAAAACTTGTATTTTTCTAAAGAAAAGGTTACATTTCAAGTGATATGAAAACTACTACCATCTTTGTAAATGAAGTTTTTAAAATGTAGGAATTCGAAGCTTACATGCAACTTTCATGATTTGTCTTGCATGATGGTTTGGGTCTACAAGTACGTTTTTTGTCACTGATATCATGATATGCAATTTCCATCTCAATTTACTTCTGGGTGGCCTTTCCACCCCTATACTTGCATTCCTGTCACTATATCCTAACATGATGACACCGGCCGTCCTCACCAGTCTCGGAATATTGCATTAAGTAAGTATGTCATACGAAGCAAGTTTCAATAGTTGAATTCTCTAGGCAATCAGCTTGCAGTGGAGATGTAGTTCTCAAAGCCACCATACAGACCTGGCCTGCACTTTCTTCTTTAAAGAGAAGACATTTTCCTTCCAGTCTAACAAGAAGATGATGGTAGGCATGAGTTCTGCCACATAGTAGGTATTGTAGGTGATTCTTTTTCCAGAAAAGTTGATGCAGTTCCTGTAGTGCTAGTGCCTTCAAGGATACAAAGAAGAGCATAATGTAAATAATTTATGTCACATGTAGTAACAACCTTTTAGTTTCAGTAAACTGTTTAAGGAAAATGTTGTACACTTAAAGGTTAGTTTACTCTGGTACGGTATTTTAATTTACTTCATTCTCTGTACATATAGCTATGATGAAGATTCTTGCGACAGGCAGAGGCTACTGAGCTGTTACATGAATGACACATAGGCCTCGATTCATATGATGTTAATTTCATATGGTGGTAATTAAAATGCCAAATAATTAGCATATGAAACATAAGAGATGTACGGTAGCTTGTGAAGGGAATCAGTTTCAAAAAATATGGATAATCATGTCAATTAGTTATGAGAGAGTAACCTTTGCAATAAGTGACTGCTCTTCCATTGACAAATTTAGAAGATGCGGTAGGCAGCTAATGCTTTCATTACAACATGCAGTTGCATGCACTGCAATTGTTCTGATTTATTAAACATGACAGCTACTTGACAGGATTAGTCTCTTAGCAACAAAAGTTTGTCTGCTTTTTTAGGAGCTAAAGATCTTAGCCACCTGAGAACTGGCGGGAACCATCTGGAATGAAGAGATTCACCCTTTAAGATTAAGCCTAGCAGTGGCAAACATAGCTTGACAAGAATATGGGGTAGCTAGAACCTTTTTTCTCCTAATTGGGAGGGTAAGGGGGGGGGGGGCTTTAAATGATTGATAGACTTATATTCAGTTACACTTCCGGTATCAGTGGAGTAAAGTTTTTACTGCCACCCCCCTCCTCGTCCTCCAGTCCTCATCCCAACTCTGAAGCCAATGCAATTACTTAGCTAACAGGGCTGCATGTGTATTCTGTTACATGTACAGCATTTCATTAGGCCATTTAACTAACGACATAGCCCTGTTTAAGGGCTAGTTATTACCCTGATATTTTAAAATGAGGTTAGGTAATGGATTATAGCAAGCACCCTGAAAAGTCTTAAAATCTTTGGTCTAGTAAACTAAGTTCTCCTGAGGTTGGGTGTGGAAGAACTGTTTCAGACAACCATCCTGGCCAGACTATCCCTAGATGCAATTTCCTGTTGCATGTCAATTAAGTATTCAGTGGAAATTGTTGGCACTATTACAACAGTACTGAGCTGGTTGGAAAGCATTCTTATCCTTTGAACATGGTCAGTCCAATTTATTTCTAATCATACTGTATATAATGCTTTCATCAAACAAATCTTAAACTTTTATGCATCACACAACTATTCTTTTTTGATTTTGTCCTAATTTAGAGGGTGAAAAGCCAATTGTCGAGCTAGCTAGGCCATCATATGTGATCAGAGTGTAGTCTGAAATCTGTCAACTCACACAAGTCTTTCTAATTGTGGGATATATTTTACTAAAACACTATACTCAATTATAGGAGTTGTGTGCTTCAAGTAATTTCATACTGGCAATGACTAACGTTTTGTCCCTTTCACAGCTGTTTAAGATATATCAGCCTTAATTTGAAGGTGTATCCTGATAGACACTACTGTAGCATTAATTATACACTCAATAAAATGACAAGGATCCACATGCAACGTGATGGCAGGTGGAATTTGTTGCTTGCTTTAGTGTATCGGACCTTGGGAATTTGTGCCCATAATCTTGGGAAAGTTGCTCCCTTGTTCAAATTTATATGGCATTTACATGTACGTAAAACTACACATCGCCAAGCAAAGGATTTTTCGCAGAATTACTGCCAATATCTACTAATTGCCATCGTACTTGTTCTTATCTATTTTCCTTACCTTCTCGCAGCTTTAAACATCACAAGTTACTCGTTAATTAACGTTGATAAAGCGTTCCCTGGAAGCCGTGCCGTCAATCTCATGTTAATTTTGGGAAGAGTGGCCCTCGCCGACTTCTCTTGTTATTGCCGACGATTGTTCGTTATATGTGGTATTTTGTCTTGCAGAAATCTACGCCACGCGATTGAGTACCGTCTAGTACTTCCATGCTTCAACTTCCCTCGATTGCACGAACATTTTTCACGGCCAAGGAGGGTGATGGCGCTGTTACAGTTTTTGATGCGCGAAGCAAAGAAGAACAATTTTAAAAACATGGTGGCGCCCCCGTTTCGCTCCACGATACAGTGTCTTTAAGCTTTGTTCATTTGTCACTGAGGAAGGCCCCAGGTGGGGCTGAAATATTTGACTACAAAAAATTAGTACTCTCTTTTGTCCATCTTTTTATCTTCGGATTTTTCTCTAATTTTTATATATATATATATATATATATATATATATATATATATATATATATATATATATATATATATATATATATATATATTTCTTTGTATGTGTGTTCATAGAAGTGTTAGACTATAAAAATGGGTCAAAGTGCAGGTTTAAAGTTGTTATATATAGGTTACATATTGTAAATATTTGGATTGCCTAGCTGATGAAATAATGGAAGTATAAATATTTTGACGCTTCCTGCAAGATTTAAATAGATTTCGCTTTCGATCGAGTTCTTCCTGACTAAATTTTTGGAAGCTTTTTCCTTGACCGAATGTTTGTGCACGCAACAATCATAATATTAGTAGGTATAAACACTTCACTTACAGGCTTCATGTAGCATATACCTTTGCAATTAAAACGTATACAGTCCATTTTGTCTGCATTTCATTTCATTTGTCTAAAATTACTGATAAAAAAAATACGATTTTTGGTATTCTGAAATTTTCCTACGGCCCGGTACACACCGTCACGCCTACCACAAACTCTCCGTAGTGGGTGGACAATTTTCATAAATCGTAGACACTACTTTGTTAGTCGCAGATTGAACATGTTCAATCGGACCAACAGCTTACGACACGACGGAACTGCTTGTGGTGAAACTGGCCACACCGCCAAGACTACAGCCGACGCCATGTCTTGGTACTCGGTGTCGTTAGTTTTCGTGGCAGTGTGTACCGGGCTTAAAAGTTTAAAGTGGAGATTTTGGAACACTGGCGAAGTAGGGGATACTTAAGCCATGTAGAAGCCCTTCCAAGTGTTACATTTAGAATGTTGTCTTGGTATAACAAGGTATTGGGTTATTTTATACGTAAATGAGACAGTTTGTTCATTTATAACGTCATGTGACTTCAGCAGGTTAAGAGTAGTGAGGAAATCAGGTTTGGGTTCTCGAGTAATTGAGCAAGTAGTATACAGTGTTTGTTACCTTTAATAACAGGGGAGGAAGTGTTGGACCAGACAGTCAAACAAATTGCCAACAAAACAAAATTAAAAAAAAATGAATTGAATGGTACTAGCTATCTCAACTGATTGGTCCTTTTTACCATTGCTTAGATATTTCCTTTTCTTTTAATAGGCTGAGAGACTTCTAAATCGTTAATATTGTGCACAACATTTACCGAGTGACAGTTACCAGGAAACTATCTAGTCCGAAAGTAAAATTACAAATAGTTCTTACTGGCTTATGAGTCGTTGAACTACAGTTTTTTTTGAGAAGTCTATGATGTCATCCAGTAATTACTGTAATTTAAATATACATTCCTTGCAAAAAAATGCAAGCTCGGGAAAAAGTACTGCTCAGGGATCCATCTTTGCTGGCTTTTAAGCGTTGAAATTTAATTTAGATTAAAATTTAAGTAAACAGGTACCTTATTGCAAACGATTCGCTATTTTGACGCAACTTGATGTCTGTTTTTCACAACAATAAGCTCAATGAGAAAAGGATGTCTTGAGATGTTTACCAGCTATCAGTGAACTATCACCTAACGTGGGTACAAGGGAGTTCACTATCTGACGTTACCTAGTCGATGCACTGTGTTTTGGTTCGGTACCTGATCATGTCCATGTATGCAAAAGTTTAAAATTCAACTCTTTTGGAGGAATGTGAATCGTTCTCAAACCGACATTTTAGTGGTTCATATAAAACTTATATTTCATGTCCATATATTTAACTATCACGTACATACTCATTTAATTTGCACATTAGGTCAAACTCGATCTGGGAGAGTTTCGTGCATCAATTAAAAAAGAAATCAAGTTGAGGGTTAAATATTATGATGTGTTTTCTCAGTTAGCTAGTTAATATTTAGCTTGTTAGTTAGTTTGTTAGTAATTAGATGAGGTGTTAAGGCTCAGTTTCTAAGCAATCTGTTAAGATCAGGTCGGTCATGGTCTTTTTCCAGCCAGAACTCTATGGCTCGTTTTTCATATTCCACTTTTTATGTTCAATACAAGGCACAGTGGTTTCATTTTCAAAGTCTTCAGTTTTCACCGGTCAGATGTAGAACTCTAGGCCTCTCGGTTGAAAGTCGTATTTTCTCCGAAATTTTAGTTGGTAGGGGTGCAATACAGTGTATGTAGAAGAGAAAAACCCTCCGCACTATGTGACTCTATTTGACTCTATGCGACGCACCTCTTGGCAGTTAGACCATTCAGACGACTCGAAAAGTGGGGAAAACTGGAAAGCTTTATAATTAGTTACATGCAGTTGCACAACCCATTCTCATGCAACTTAACATGCTTGGTCGCAAGAGACGGGAGCGTGCACATGACAGCAATATTAATAGCGGACTTCTGGAATGAAAAAAAAAATAAAGAGCATTTTAAACTTCACAACTTCGTAGGAATAGTATTTTCGATCCGCGATATGTGGACACATTACTCTTAATCAAGTTAGCACGAGTAATCGAGAGGAGAGACAGAGTGATCGTAGTGAAACGCATCGCACAGTGTGAACGAGAAGATGTCTAACAGACCGATTCACTAAAGCTCTCAATTTTATTTGGCAAAGTTTACAAGGCTGTCCTATCCGGTGGCTTTAGATTTCAACCTCTCTCCATTATCTTACTCAACGCAGAACCCAACGACTATAGCAGACGTACAGTAATGTACCGAGAATGCTATTAATAACGGAAACCGAGGCTTTTCATAAAATGAGGGGTAGTAATACTACTTAATAATCGCCACCTCTACAACAACTGTTGTACATTAATCGTTTTATTCTATAAATTTTAAAGATCAATAATATTGAGAAACAGAGGTACATATCCAAGACCTTTTTGTTAAATGGGTTGAACCTCAACTTTAGTTTACTAGTTTATTGTAATTGTTAATTAAAAGAATCCACTTCCTTTCCTACATATAAGGTATCCCTATGCCAAGTTCAGGGAGTGACAACCTTTCCTATACTTAAATTTTCAGTTTAACAAGTTTCTCTACTTGTGGCTCTCTACCGTGAGTTCTCACATAAGAAAGACAGGTACTTCGGCTGAAACAACAAGGGTAATGATGTACACGGATAGGAGCACAGATGGTATCGTTACACCTCTCGATTAAGACTCCCAAGTCCGTTAAAATTACGTTTTATCCACCCTATGATCTCTACATCAGCGAAAGAAACTTCTTCCATTACACCTTACTTATCAATCTGGGAAAGGGAAGTGCAGAAACTGTATGTCTGTAAAGCAGCGCATAAACAAATAAATGGTTTATGAATGAGTAAATAACGATTCCATTCAGTTTTAACAAAATCTAACCAAACACTTTTCAAATTACATTTGAAGCAGTTTCAGGCCAGGACACAATCAAAATTTTAACTGTTAGCTTAAAGGTCAAGAGCGTTCACCCCAAACTTATTTCGGAGCAACGACTAAATACAACAGTTTTTTATCTTATTTTCTTTCAAAGTATGTTCCATCATTTCTTATGACTTCAATTTCACAGCAGGTAAATCGAGAATAATTCACATTTGAAGAGGATAACTGTTGTCACATGACTCTCATAAGTCAGTACCAAACCAGGAGAGTCTACTACACTACTTCAAGTTGGTGTGACTGCTCTTGCCCTATAACTTTGTGATGCAATAAATTTTCCTAAGCATATATGATAATAAAGATTGTCATGTGGTAGATTGCCTTGTTGACTTATCCCTACACATTAAATATTCCAACCCATTGCCCATTACCCTAACCCATTACCCACTCTAACCTGCCAACCACTAACCATGACAACTGGAGCAATAAGGATGAGAACACTCAATTGATTTGTTTGGTTTGTGGTTTCCTCCTCACAACTGTTGTGAGTCACTTCTATTCAGGTCCAATACGGTTTAGGGTGCATCCATAAGTTACTTTAATGAAAACAATTTTTCGGGCGTCACGATGGGGTCATCTTTTCCTCCGGAAGGTGAACTTCATGGTTTATGCTAAGAGGATTACTTGAGAGCGGAATGCTTCTCCCATCTGGCTAATGCAAATCGAACGACTGATTATACGAGACAAAATGTACACTAAATATGAAGATGACAGCAGTACTTTTGTATCAAAACACCTTTGTAACAACACTTTTAACAATCATACTCACCGATGAATGGTCGATGAAAAAATCCTTTTTCATGTTCTCTTGGTGTCGACCATTCTATGATGCCAAGACACCACATAACCAACACCAATAACACCGGAAGATACTTTTTGGTATCTTTTTCTTTGCGTATTAGAGGTTTGATCTCTGACTCCATTATCACAAAACTGAATAAAGCATTAAGCATCAATTTGCTTCAAATGGCAAAATTACAGCCTTCCAAAGAGAAGTTAATGCCCCCAATAGTCGTTGATAACTGTGGTTCTCTGCTTAAAGTTTGGTTATGAAACTCGCACCAGAAGACGTTCAACGTCATCACTTCATGCCTAAGCCTTTGCTTTTGCAGTTAAAGATGTCTTTATCATTGTGCGGTAACTCTTGTTTAGACTTGTGCATTGCACACATTGTTTGCCAAGTTTTAGGTACGCTGCAAATTCGTTGCATTGTCAAAACAGAACCCTCTCCGCAAAGCTGCGATTCAAATGTAATTGAACGGTTAACATATTAAATCTGTGAATTGATTTAATAACTTGGCTGCTAAACACTTACACTATAAATAGTTAGTGAATAGTATACACTAGAGAGGCAATTGAAAAACAATAGACTGAAACGAAAACTTGACGCATAGCAGCTAGGAGTTTTAAAATTAGGACAAAGTAGAAAATGCAAACCAAAACTGGGCCCGACTTTCCGAAAAATAATCGAGGGCAAAGGGCACCATGTTCATCTTTCATAACTGAATATAGTCTATCACATTGCTGTAAGGCTTTTCAAAACACTTATTTCTTCATCAATAATGATCCGCCTTGAAATTAGTCTTTAAGTCAGTTTATCTTACAATTTTTCTCGCCAAAATAGGTCTTTTGGTTAAGCAAGCCTCGAATGCATTTTGCCTGAGAGGCATGGACAGACAAACACAATTACAACTTGGACGATTTGCCCTTCAACAATTTCACTCTGTGATTTTTCTGGGGGACTTGTGCGATTGGCACAGCTCCTTGTTCTAATCATTTTACACATCGACCAGATTCGTTTAGGAAAGAATCAATTCTGGAAACAAATACAGCTAAACAATTGATATCAGTTTTGTTGCAACCGCTGACGAGATTTAATTTCACCATGGGTATTGTGAAAGGGGTATTTGCTAACAGATTAATTTGCCGCGTTTTGGATATGTTTTTCGTAATGCATGTAAACTTTTATTTAGCTCTAGATTGTTGGCATACGTAATAATGTTATCATTTGCTGCTAATTGACGTATTAAAACATGAACGTACTTAAAATCTCCACAATAAGGTAATAACTGTAGGAGGAAGGAATGATTCGTTTGTTTGCAATGTACACTTCCGACGGTGGATTTTCGATCAAGTCAAAGACTCCCTCTATCAGTGAGGCCTTCTAAGCGCTTCACAGACCGGACAATTTTTCGAGAGATTCCATAGTATTAGTTAGGGTTGTGAGAGTTTAATGGCATGAACTTGAAATTTATTGTTGAATCTAACGGTTCTCACGACCTTTTGTCAGCTCTGGATTACTTGATTGGTCTCCCCGCTCTATCGTTGATGAGGGAATTACAATGAATGAAAATGATTCCATTTTGTGAGTCGGTGGTATGAATCAAAATGGGAACTGTCATAAATGTTTGTAGAGTTGCACAAAAATAGAGTACAAAAATAGAAAGAGAGGACAGAAAAAGTGCAATATCTAAAACGTAGTTGCATTCACTTTTCTTGTTATCACTTTGTATCTTTTCTTCTTCGTCCGAAAATATACCGAATTATGCTTTGAATGTGAGGGTGAATCAGGCCCGCATATTAAAAACATTACCCACAGCGCCAAAAGGCTTAGTGATTCCTTGCCGATAGGGAAGTTTGCCGTGACATTTTGCTTTTTGCCTTTTGGTCACCTCAGAAGGAAACCCTAGAAATTTATCTTTTGATGGCTGATGGGGTTCTTTTTCTAACCATACTCCATCCACCTTCCACCTTCTTCTGAGTGTCCTGGTGATCCTATAGGACCTTTGACCATCATTGACCTGGATCACTTCCACAAAAACAATAGGCCTTTTGCTCCAAATATGACAAATCGACAAATCTGCCGTGCTAAGTGTCCATCATTGCTGTCTTGGAATATTGTGTTTGTAAGTCATTCACCACGTTTTTGCACATTAAGCTCGCCTTGCCGCGAATGACCTTTGACCTCCACTAAAACAATAGGTTTCATCTTATCAATAATGCAACTCTATTCAACCAAACATGAAAAAATGTCTATCTTTGCAACCTTTAGATATAGTGTTAACATCCCAATCCGGTGCGCAGCCAGGCAAGGTACTAGAGGGGGCTAAAGTGGGTAGAGGCAAGTATTTTTCGTCGGCAAAATGAGAAAAGTGTTACAAGCAAACTGCATAATCTTTAGGGTGGGGGAACTGAAACTTAAAGCCAACTACAACTTTGTCGCAGTGACCTCAATTGACATTAACTTCATCCAAAGACTTAAGCGTTATCCCTCTCAACATGACAAATCAATATGCCAAATAAGGAAGTTTACATTCCTTTTTGGAGATATCACATTTACAAGCAATTCAAAGCCTTTAAATTTTTCTAGTTTTACAGCCGGTGACTTGGAATGACCATTGCCATACACTAGACACGTTAGAGTTCTTTCTTTCAACATGAAAAATCAATATACCAAATGTGAAAAGTGTCGTTCATTCGTAACTTGATATATCGAGTTCACGAAACATTTTGAAGTTTTCGTAGTTTCTAAGTTCGTTCATATCAGGATTCTTGCTCTCAGCTGAAAAATCTGCATACTGTCGGACATTCCTAACTAGAGATATCGTGTTCACGAGGTTTTCTGGTTATGCCCCTTGTGACTAAGTGACCATTGACTCCAACAAAAACAGAAGGTTTTGTTTTGTTAACAAAAAAATCTATATACCGAATATGAAACGTGAAGGTCATTCCTTCCTGGAGATACTGTGTTTGGAAGCTTTTTTGGAGGTTTTCATGGTTTAGCCTGCAGTGACCTCAAATGACTTCTGATCTCCATAAAAAATAGGGTTCTATTCCTCAGCTTGACGAATCTATTTTCTTAAATACAAAAATGTGTAGGTCATTCCTAACTTGAGATATCGTGTTTTCATGGTTTCGGTGTTTTGCTCTCTAGTGTCCTCAAATGGCCTTTGATTTCAAAAAATATGAAAGACAGTGTTAGGCATGGTCAAGTGAACACACGTGAAAACGTAAGCCAAGGTAAATGGGGTTCTTTCTACCACCATGAAAAATCTATATGCCAAATATGAAAAGTGTTGACCATTCCTGTTTTCATTTTGAGATATCTTGTTAATAAGCCAAAGTGATATAATTACTCACACCCCTGCACACACACGCAAAGGCATACATGTTTTCGGCGTCCATCGGGGACACACGTTTTTGATAGTGAAAATGTTGATATACCCACTTGCAGATATACTTGCAGATATCCGCGATTGACGAGGGGAAAAACGCTCATTTCCCTCCCCGATTTACTTTACATAACACACACTCATGAACCAGTGAATGATGGGCTACCTAATGTGAGGTTCACTGCAGTGGCGTAGCCACGGGGGGGGGGGGGGCTGGGGGGCCTAGGCCCCCCAAGATTTTCTTCAGGCCCCCCCAGATTTTTTGCGTCTTGATAAAGTAATTGAAAAAAAAATAAAATGTTTGAACGGAAATAAACTTTGAAGTATATCCTTCAAAACAGTAAATAAATAAAATGTGTAAAAATTCAAAAAAAAAAAACATGGATGAATGTGTGTAAAACACATTTTGTGCGCACGTATGAAATCAAGTAATACTTCAAAATGCCTACTTTCACTAAATTGGATACCGTTTGTGATCTGCACTGTCTTTTATTGCATTCCACTTCGAAGATGAAAGGAAAGTCTCGATGATAAACTTTAATGTGACTTTGTTAGGTTAAGACCCTTTCTGCCTTTCGGATTGCTGATTGATTTACTGAAAATAAGGCAATCTAACACTGGAGACCACTCTTACACGACCATTCCTATACTTTATCATACACAAAATATGCCGTAAGCAGGTAAGGGTACGGTACTGCCTTCGGATAATTCTTCCCTTCCATCCTTAACATGTAGGCCTACGTCGTGCCTCACTCATGCCCATGACAAGTGCCACTGTTGGAAGATTTTTTCGATAAGTCCTCTTTTTACTAGTTGGCACTGGCGTCCGGGGGATTTGTAAAATGTCCACAAGGTCCGGATTTCATGTGTTTCCTTCTGCTTTGCGGTTCAATTATTCTGAGTGATTTATTCGTAGTATTTTAATTTTGACTACAGGTATGTAATGTATCGATGAACAAATACTGCAGCATTTTGCAAATTGTTTCTTCGGCAGTATGTATGTCTCTTGTAAAATCTCTACAAAAACTAAAAATATTTTGATATTTTTCATGCTTCCTAAAAAGGGAAAATCCTAAAACGTAAGCCTGTAATCAGTTCAAAGTTTTGCCAAACATATCACCATTTTGCATCTATAAAGAAAGTTTCTCAGAGGGGGACACAACTACTTTTGGTTTTCCTGGTAAAGGGTAAGGTACTGCCTGAGGTAAGCTGAAATCCATTCAAATATTGGCGCATTTGCTGCTGGGTACATCCAGTTTAAAACACGTGGGAAGTGCCGTTTCCGGCCAACTGGAGGGGTTTTAAAGCCCCAAATTTTCTTTTTCGCTCCGCGCCAACCGATGGTGGCGCTCCGCTTAGATTCAAATATTGCCGCATTTGCGATCTACGTCCTGAAATTTACAATTTTCCCAAGGAAAAGGGAGATACCGGTTCCTTTCAGTCTCATCCCCCAGGCCACAGATCAGAAGTGCCCAGTTTCGGGGGCCCTAAAAAGTGTATGTATTACCATTTTTCATAGATTGACTTTTTATTCTCATTATTTGAGAAGTCTCAGAAATGAGATTCGTATTTCAAGGCTGGATACATCCAGCTTAAAACACATGGGAAGTGCCGTTTCCGGCCATCTGGAGGGGTTTTAAAGTTCAAAATTTTCTTGTACGCTCCGCGCCAACCAATGGTGGCGCTCCGCTTAGATAGTCTTGCCGTGTCTGACCCTCGGAGGTACCAGGCCCCCCCACTTGTTACCTAGGCCCCCCCCCCAAAAATCGCATCCTGGCTACGCCACTGGTTCACTGCATGAAAAACAGGGAAAATTCAAAAATGCTTCAAACTCACTGGGACACATCTTTGAAAGGTTAAAAATTCAGTTACAAGGGATTCGAAATTAGGGATTTACCCACCTGAAGGTGTATCCACATTTGCATGGAGGAAAAAAAACGCTTATGTTCCCAATTTACACGAAAAGCACGCGCAGCTCACACACAAATACACACCCGACCTCTTTATCGCGTAGATTCCTTACCTGCCTTTGGCAAGGAATCAAAAATGGATCCAACTGCGCCGTAGTGTGTGATGCTTTGCATATCAAACGGAGTAGGGATAAAATTCAGTGCCCCAACTGGAAAAGGTCATGTGCGCCGCCACATTTAACCAGAAGGTTGTAAGTTTTAAGGTAAAATCCTTATCTACCTAAGAAGTCCACATAGTTTCACAAACGTATATTTACCCATGAGTATACGCCTGTTCCCTATACCTTTACTGATGATAGGATAGACTTCGACTCCTATCAGGGTCATACCGACGGCTTCAAAAATGGATGCTGCCGCCATTGAGCTTGGTGGTCAGCACAAGCAATAGAGAAGGGAAAACATGCCAGTGTATTGTGACCGGTCCCGTCTAACCAGTTCTTCAGAAACTGTGCCTTTTAAACCTCATCTAACTAACAGATGGAAGACGAGGTGAATTTAGCCTATGTTTAGTCTCGTTACTATTATTCCTCCCCTTACTCCAAACCCAGATATAGTACAGATATGAAATTCCATATATGGGCCAGATATGGATTTCATATCTGGCCCATATCTGCTGTAAATATGGGATTTATATCTGGGCCAGATAAAAAATTGGGCAGATATAACCTTGATCTGTGCCAGAACCAGATCTAATCCATATATGGGCCGGATAAAATTTTATCTTGTGGTCTTTATCTGGAACAGATATGAACCATATAATACAATACCATTTTTGGTTCATATAAAGGTATCCCACACTGATCCCATATAAAGCAGTACCATATCTGGTTCATACAGAGGTGTGTTGTATTGATCCCATATGAGGCAGTGCCGTATCTGGTTTATATAAAGATTTACTGTATTGATCCCATAGTAAGGAGACAAGTATGGTGCATATATGTCCCATATCTGGACCATATATGACTGGAACAAAATTCATTAGTGTACTACCTTTGTGTAAAGCGTAACAGAAGCCTTCTGAGCCAGCATAATGTGAAGGGCTATCTGAACATCTATAACAAAGTTAAATGCCCATTGTATAACATTGACTTAAGTATTTGACATTGTTCAATTACTTAATAGTGATGAAAAAAACAAAGCTTTGAAATTCCTCCATTAAAATGTTTACACTGCATTGTTGGTTCAAATTATCATATGGGGCAATATACAAACATAAATTTTGTCGAAGGTTTTATGATCTTTCACATATTACTTCCTTAATCAAAATAAAAAGAAAATCAGAACCCTAAATTCCTGACCACGCCCACATTGGAAAGTTTTTTACATATTTTAGTATAATATGGCTGAATATGGTTTGAATGTTCTGATTTTGGTTTCCTGATACTTGTACAGCTTCCAGAGAAGGTCTTTATGTAGGGCAGGTACACAAATTATACCAAAAACTATTAAAATGGCTATGTAAAAGGTTATATGTAATTCTGTCATGGTATTTTAATCAGTTATATGTGGCTTGATATGGCCATATAAAACTTCATTTGCTTATCTGGGAAGGCATTTCATCAAGTTATTTCTGCCTTGAAATGACCATATAAAACCTTATTTGCATATCTGGCAAGGAATTTCATCAATTTATACCCGGCTTGGTAGGGCCTTATAAAACTTTATTTGCATATCTAGGCTTTTCTTGAATCAAGTTAAATCTGACTTGATATGGCCATATAAAACTTTGTTTGCATATCTGGACAGGGATTGAATCAAGTTATATCTGGCTTGATATGGCCATTTAAATCTTATTTGCTTGTCTGGGAAGCACTTCATCAATTAATATCTGGCTTGACATGGCCATATAAAACTTTATTTGCAAATCTGGAATTGCATTTAATCAAGTTACATTTGGCTTAATATGGCCATATAAAATTTTATTTGCATATCTGGGAAGGTAGTTCATCAATTTATATCTGGCTTGATATGGCCATATAAAACTTTATTTGTATATCTGGGAAGGTAGTTCATCAGTTTATATCTGGCTTGATATGGCCACATAAAACTTTATTCGTACATCTGGGAAGTTAGTTAATCAATTTATATCTGGCTTTGTATGGGCATATAAAACTTTATTAGCATATCTGGGAAGGCAATTCATCAATTTTTATATAGCTTGATATGGCCATATAAAACTTTATTTGCATATCTTGGAAGGCATTTCATCAATTTATTTCTGGCTTGATATGGCCGTATAAAACTTTATTTGCATATCTGGGAAGGCATTTCATCAATGTATATCTGGCTTGATATGGCTGTATAAAACGTCATTCCTATATCTGGACAGGAATTGAATCAAGTTATATCTGGCTTGATATGGCCATATAAAACTTTTTTTAGCTCATAAATTATACTTGCTTTTGCACATTATACAGTGAAAATGATAATTATCACACAAAATATGCAAGATAATGTTAAGGGATGGCTAAGTGCACACACGTGAAAACGTAAGCGGGACAACAAGTAAATCAAAGTAATGTTGGTTAATTCCCAAATACCTTTTCAAAAACTTAAACTATTACATTACACACTTCTGACGAGGTTTCTGACAAGCAAAGTCATTTATTAGTTGGAAAAATTCCAGTTTCCGCACTAGGTCGTGATTCACGCTGAGCAGGGTATGGCTGTTTAGTGTCCTCTGCATCATGTAGTATCAAACTTTGCCTTTCTTTTGGCACTTTAGACTTATTTTATGTCTCTTGACTTGACATTTAGAAAGCGCGGGGCCCGGGCCGGAGTGGCGGGGACCTGCCGGTTCCGCCATGGGGATTATCCGGCCCTGGGTCACTCTACGACTAATTCGGATCGGATTCCGAATTTGATCAGATCATTTGTTGTTGTGAAACCGTGATCTAAGGCGACCAACGTTTTACTTGAAAGTAAGAGATTCAAGTGGTTTATAAAAGGAATATAATTCGAAAAAATTGTGTCCTTATCCAAATCACATTTTACTTTATTCTGTCTCAAAATGGAAAATCAACTTTACTCATATTGCAAAAAATCATTAAAGGTTTTCAAAATCCATTAACTGATTCAAACACATGGATATATTACAAAAATTTTGAATAAGGAAGGCGGTGAAGATTGGTCCAATACGACATTATGAGTAAAGATAATTAGATATGATTGCTAAAGAGTAGTTAATGGGCAAAGATGCAAAGAAAGCTCTTTCCATATACAAGTAATGCTTTAGAAGTCTTCAGTTTTTCATTACACTTAAACAATTAAGTAAACATACAATAAAGTGAAAAATTATCTTAACATGATAATAGGCGCCACAAAGATGAGTAAGTAAGTAAGTAAATTTGGATGACACACGCCCAATTTTGTTGAAACTTATCCGCATCGGGTTTTCCTCGTGAAACCACAACCCTTCATAGTCTTCTTGTGCCCAGGTCAGAGTTGCAAGATGAACCCTTTTTGGTCCCTCTGAATGGCATTAAACAATCAAATTACCAGCCTAGCGCACAGTTTAGTTTGCTCTAGGAAATATCACATAATGTCATTTGCTTTTCCAAGTAATCCAATGGCGATTGCTAACACGGGAATCACAAAACCAAATAAGGTATTAAGCGCTACATAAGGGTGCAAATCCTTTACATACTTTGTCAAGCTTTCCCAGAATTTAAAATCTTTTGCGGAAAACATCAAGTCGAGTCTCAGACTGAAATTATCCCATACATGTTTTAAATCCAATCCTTGTATGACGACAAAGGCTAATACAACTGATATGATTGTTTGTTGTTGTTGTTGTTGAAATAATTGCACCTTTACCTAAGAAGTCTACTTCGTCGCATGAATATGGACACAAGTTGTCAACTACACCAAATGGGTCTGTGTAAGGAAGGTTATTTGTAATTGGTGGTGGTACCACATGTGAATTACTGCATGATGCTGACGACTGATCGTAGGCCCACATCATAAACACAGTCAACCCAAATAACAAGCTAAACAAAACCATACATGACCACGGTAAAAGCAGCCGACGAAGCTGGATGTAGTTACGGAAGAAAGCCTGAACTTTTGTGATGCAAATGTCAAGCTCTCCTTCACTTTCGCTGATAAAGTTAATTATCCTTTCTGCTTCATCTTCTAATATAAACCTCTGAAGATAGACAAAGTAGGAAAACGTAGCACAGAGGAAAATCGAAACAATTTCTGC
The DNA here is from genome assembly GCA_037179385.1 of Holothuria scabra. Classification (NCBI taxonomy): domain Eukaryota; kingdom Metazoa; phylum Echinodermata; class Holothuroidea; order Aspidochirotida; family Holothuriidae; genus Holothuria; species Holothuria scabra. The sequence goes on from CM074194.1 coordinate 11,013,668, forward strand.
CGCCACCCGAATAAGCGAAAGCCACGTTATACATGGTTTCTTCTCGTAGTTTAGAATAATTAAAAAAGAAGCAATCGACGCTAACCCTTGAAACACTATGAATACTCCTACTTTTGGAACTGGTGTCATTCTTGGCGTCCTCAAATGCGACAGCTGTGTCATAAACGATGATTCGCTCAAAACTCTCGTACAGCTAACTTTTCTGTTGTCATCATGGAGTATCCCCGACATATTTCGGAAAATTGCTATTATGCATAAAACTGGAGCATAAACAATAGGTGGCCAGTAGCAGAAAAGTGCAGAAATAAAATTCAAAACGTGGCTTGCTTTGCCGAAATAACAGATAACATAACATGTAGCTCCTAGGACGGTGATAATACCTCGTATTAAAAAGTGAAACATTGAAAGAGTGAAAACGAGTCTTCTTCGCCTTTTCAAATGATCTGAAATGAACAAAATTCCATTGAATTTATTTCATTGGGATTTGTGAATTACTTTAAAGGCAAATTTTTGGCGCTCCAAAAGGCTCACGTGTATTTTTGTGCATGTAAAATTAGTACAGTAAACCACACTTTTAGCGCATTTTCATATTTCGTGAGCCTTTTTGGCGTGCTATGCAAATGAAGACAAAACAACGTTGCTTTTGGAGAAATACAACAAGAGACATAGATTGACTCTATTATATAAGAATAAATCTTAATGAATTCATCAGGACTCCGTTGGCCAATTATCATCTACGAGAGACACCATTCACCAAAATAATAATTTCTCTCAGCATGGTCAAGTGGCTAGAGCAACCGACTTGCAGCCGAGAGGCCTGGAGTTCGAGTCCTGGTTGGGTCATACCAAAGAGTTAAAAAAATGAACCTTCTGCCATTTGCTTGATCCTCGGCATAAGCAATGAAGTATAGGAAACAAGCCAGTCAGCCACAACTGGAGAGAAGCCGTAGTCAGGTAGTCGGCTCCTCATATTCCAATCGGTTAAAAACCTGGTCTTAAAACTTCGTCTAACTGAAGACGGCATAGGCTCACAAAAATAGTATCAGAAAGGTATGTGAAAAATATTATAGGAACCAATAGCATGAACAACATTGTTATAAAAATGACATGCTAGCAATGACCTTAATTACAGTTAAACAATAAGATCCGTTGGAATTATGTCAATAGCTGTTACCGATATATACTTCTTCAATATCTGGATGATTCTGGAGTCACGTGTTGCCAAGTTTGCAAATGAAAAATGTGGAGTGTTTCACAATGCTGATATTTCTTTTATTAACCATGCATGAATTCAGTTCAGTGTATTTCTTTTATTAACACATTTACATAGATGCATATAAAAAACAAGATGCAGTAGGAAATGTAGAGTTATAAACAGGACGCCAGTAAAACATTAATATGTTTATCGTTGGTAGCGACCTTTAAAGAAAGAAAAAGAAAGATAAAAAGAATAAGAAAACAGAACACTTAATATGTAATAAGGGAAGAAGGAACTGGCGAAAGGATGGGGAGGGTCCAATTAGGCATAAAGCTCAAGCAGAGCTATTGTCTATTAAGTGAGGTTTGACTTTATCTCTTAAAGTTGCATAAGATCTAGAAACTTTAATATCATTTGGAATATCAGTCCAGATTTTGTAACAATTGTTATTCTACAGCAGTTTCCCATGTTTAGATGTTGTACCTGCTAACTGAAAAGAGTGCATTGTTTCTTGTGCGGTATGGAACATATGAGGACCTTCTGAGGTTAATAATGTTACAAAAAACCTTTACTTATTACATATTTGAATACAAATGCACACATCCTAAAAGTGTGAATGTCACTTACCTTGACAATCCCAAGGTTACTGTCAAGCTTGTCTGTATGGTAGTGCGCTTGTGAAAAAGAAATGGTTTCACTAAATTTGTTGTGTAAGACTTGAATGGGTCTCTAAATGGAGACACCAGCTACTCCAAAGAATTCTATTCCATACGATAATTTTGAGTGGACGAGAGAATAATATAGTTTGACAGCAACTGAGAGGGGAAGCCACGTCGTTAGGCGATAGGAAACGCGGTCGTATTTAACGAAGAGGACAGAACTTTGGGGAACACCAATATTACTACTTGTAAAATTAGATAAGACACCGTTGACATACGTGATTTCTTTCCTGCCAGAAAGGTAGCTGGAGATAAAAGTTTTTCCACGAATTCCATAATTGCATAACTTTTGAAGAACAATTCTGTGGTCAACGGTGTCAAACGCTTTTTTCAGATTTTAGTATAGGCCTTAGACATTTTCCCCCAAATAAATTCCCACATACGAATATTACAACTGTACCTGAAATGAAGGTTGCAAAAAACGAAGGGAAGCATTAGTCATATATCGCTTGTCCCTCTCTCGGCATCACAATATTGTTAATATGTAGTTCATATTTATGCAATTTTCAGTGCTAATCAGAAATTACCATGCAAATTGGTTAATTTAAGACGAGTTTGTATAAATTGTGTTTATTGTCTAAGTTTGCAAACTTTTTACATCAAATATCCAACTAAATCATTTTTTTTCACCAAATCTTTCCCAAAATATCTACGGATATGCAAGATCTGTGTACAACACCATGTATCTACAGATGTGCGTACATGCTGCATCACAAAGACGGAAGGTTTTGTTTGCTGCTAGGACTTTTTCGGAACTTTGTTGTTAGGAATAACTGTTTCTGGCTTCCTCAGGAAGAGAGGACGGGATACCGGGGTAGCTGGATGATGACGGTTCCAAAAAGCTACCAATCCTATCATACAATGCCTTTTTAATCTTTCAGCACCCACTCTATAAACTTTACTCTATAACCTTTGTTAGTAATTTAGAATGCGCGTATAGCCAGGATGGTTAAATGGGGAAATTCTCAATTCAGTGAATGTGGCACAAAGAAAGTGAGTGGAGCCCCTCCTCTTGGACGAAAAGTGCCTTTTAGGTCTTAAGAGGCAAATAAGTATGCCTAAAACGTTATACAGTTTATAGCGAACTCCCTTTTCAATCTGCTACTAGCTTGGGCCATGAGAGAATTCAGTCTCATGACGCCCCTATTTTCCCTTGGCTACGCCCGTTATTAGAGTGAGTTATTGATCTCGTGCAACAAAAGTGTTTTGTTTCAGTGAAGAATTTGGTCACGAGACAATTTAAAGAGAATTGTGGTTACTCAATTAAAGCACTCTAAATTCATGAAACAAAAGTCACACTCCGATGCTTCAAGAAAGCGTTCCACGGGAACGAGAGGAGGGGGGGGGGGCGATGGGGTTGGGATAAATGAACTTTAAAAAAACGATATTATTAATGTTCATGGTATTATTAGTTTTAGGTGGAATGATTTCAAACCAAATTGCAACAGGAAAAAAATCCATAATGTTTCCGATCGGATAAAACCTCGGAAAAAAGGAACTCGTTTGCGTTACCATCACTGAAAAGTGAAAAATGAGAACAAAGTAATACGTTTTCAGGCAGAGGTGTAAAAGGACTTGAAAGGTGAATGTAACAAAGTGACTTTTCCTTGTTTCAAATTCATCTTAGTTTCAAAGATATTCCACTGACTCTCTTTGGTAATTTATAACAAAATTTTTTACTAACAACAAACATACGGAAATTTTCTTCAGAAGCAAATGGTCGTGAAAGTAACTCGTTATGTCCGTTGTTCTTTGTACTTCCCGAAACAAATGTGACAAATCAAAATTTTAAGGTAAAGGGGTTTGTCCTTACCAATAAATGGCCAATGAAAGTTTCCTTCATTATGTTGGCATAGACCATTGTATTATACCGAGGTTCCACGCCACAACAGCCAGTAACACTGGAAGTTTTCGTTTTTCTTTGCTTCGGACAATTAGCGGAGTAGATTCTGATTCCATTTTCCCCTTGACTCACTGGTATCTTGACAAACCCAACACAAGATGTGTTACTCTGACAGCGTTACACAAAGTGTTAAAATGTTGACTAATGAAATTGGTTTTAAATGATACTTCTTTAACATATTTAACTCGCAACACCAAAGTAGTTTTATTGCCTTATGAGACGAAAGTGTAAGGTTACCAAAATTATTGCAGATTGTTAACTAAATCAACAATGTCATTTCCGTGCATCATGAGGTAACGTGCATATTGTACTTTGTTAAAAGGCAGTACTGTGTCGCAATTTTCACAGAATTGTTACTCTGTTACCCTCAGAAGAGAAACACAAATATTTAAGTCTTACGTCCTCTTGACTCAAAAGATTTGGTTAAGGTCATCAAGATTTGGATATTTAGAATTCTCGCTTAGAATGTGGTCCTAGTCTATCTTTAAAATATCCTGGACTTTGCAGACAGGCTCAGCTTCCGTTTTGCAGAAGGTTAATATATTTAAGGTCTTGTTTATAACTTTCATTTCTGTGAAAAACTTAAGTTTTTATATGCGGATACTTATGTCAAACACAATTTTTCTCATGCTTTGGGTAACGAACCCTTTCGCTCATCAAAAGTAACTATACCTACTACATTCACTGGTTATGCCGTACTTATCATTAATGGCAATTACGAGTAATATAACATTGTTTCATTGAAAGGAAAGTCTTTTGGTTTGATCAAGGGTTCTTAATGGAAAAGCTACCTTCATGTGGGTAGTTGAAGTGTCCTTACATACAAGTTTTTCATTTCAATTTCTTCCTATCATAACTGCTTCGGATGGCAACAGCTGGCTATTTACTCTCCTTGATTCAAAGAGCGCTCTATTGTAAAGTAGCTCATAACTAACACATTTTGAGCACACCATAGTGAATAATTATATGACTGCCATCTTGGATGATTGTCACGTGGCTCCCATGGCGTCTGCAACTGGCTTGAATGGTATGTGTCACCCCCATAAATACCAACAGACACCTTAATCGCTATCTATTAAATGGAACCTTAGTAATGGAAGAAAATATGAAATGGAGACCACCTGGAATTTCTCAAAACGCCCAAAGATGTCACCCGGCTGATTATGAAGAAGTGCCTTTCAAACTATAGCAATCAATCAGGGGAAACTGCATACAAAATTTCAAGGTTAGTCGAATATTCCAATATTTGTGCCGGACTATATTATGACTTCATAGATGAAGAGTGAGTTGACAATTTACAATCATGCAAATGAACTTTAACAGAAACAGAAACCGATTTATACTCACTCACTGTTTCACGAACTTTTAAAATGACACAACTTGGAGACTGGTCTTAAAATTAAGTCCAGATTGAAGGCTCCCACTTTTAAAGTATAGATATGTGAATACGAATGACCTATAGATCTGTTTTATTTTCGTTTTCCCCATGACAGCAAAAAAGGGACGTAAGAAGTTTCCAGTCTAAAATTACTTTTTGTGACGTTTCAGCAGAGGATTGATCCCTATTGAGTCTAAATAGTAAACAGTTGCATTCAAAACATCCATGTGAGTTGTTATAATGAAAAAAAGGTCAAAAGCAAAGAGACTCACATACTTGTAAAAAAATGATTTACAGCCTACGGTACATATTGAAACTTAGTGAACCATGACCAGACGTACAATACCCTTTAAAGATTAAGTGAGTACAATAAATAGAATATAGTGACGGTAGGCTTGGTTTATTATTTTTTTTTATCTTTTCTGTTTTAATTCTATGATAGTTGTGTACTTAATATAAGAACGGTTTTGTTTTCTAACGTGGTTCACTGAGCCTCAGTGGGTTGAACTAAACCACAGTAACACTGTAGTGGTCTATCTTTTTGTTGCAAATCCACTGAAAAGCACAAACATGCTTGCGTGTTTGCCTTCTTGCTCTCCAAAGGGACATTAACACGGTAATTGCTAATGCTGACGTATGACAGCCTGTTCCTGCCGAGACAATTTACAGATTGTGTGTATTATTTAGAAACTCCTTCGTTTCCATACATAAAAAACGTAAAAACGGAGTAACTAAGGTAAGTTTTTATTCTTAGGGATTTTTTTGTTGTCTGTATAGTAAACAAAGACTAGGACGAAATAGCAAAATTCGGTCTAATCTATCAGTCTAATAGGGAAATTAAAAAGGAGGGAGTGTCGCGTTCAAAAAACGTGCCTTTATTTCTGTATGTCTATAGGAATATGATATGAAATATGCTGACAGTGTGGACATTGCGGAGACTTCCAAGATAAATCATACGTAGAAACGATGCATACTCAAAAATGCGTCTATCATACTAAACCTTTTGCCTCCCACGATCGTTTGATTTTTTTACTTGAAATGACTCTGCTTTTAATATCATACGACTAAACGGTTGAACCCTATTTTAGTATCGTTACTTTATTTTTATCGCTTTCATCATGACATTGCTAGTGTTTTCACTTTTTTTAAGCGGACCGGGAAGTGCCAGTTCCATTCTTTCTCAGGGTGGAATTTTTTCCAATAGTTTTCTATATCCTTTGTCTGGATAAAGTCTTTCTACAAGTTCGCCCTTCCTGAACACATCTCTGACTGGCAGACCATCATTGTTGTGACTAAATCGTGTCTTCACGGCTACTTCCAAATGTCCGACATAATAAAGGAATAACCGACTTTAAATGGAAACGGTTATTATACGATGTCTACTAGTTACGTAAACAGCAGTCGAAACTAAAAATATGATCATAATACTGAAAACATAATTGGTTATATCTCCTAAAGTAGCCAAAAAAAAAAAAAAATAATACCATCCCCATGACGTTCAAGACTTGATTATCACAAAACGTCAGGTACAGCATGCCGTGAAGTGGCAAGGGTGAATGCATGTTATGGGCTTGGTCAGGATATCAACACTCATTACTAGGTGAGTGACTAATCATCATTACCAAGCCTGTAAGGAGTAGCACCATTTTGATAATGCATTAAAGGTTACGGAGTATATTTCCTCGCTGGGAATAAAGGAGGTGGAATTTTAAGACTGAGATGGAGTTTAGCAATCGGCGATCAGAAGGGCTCAGTTTGCTATCCGGCCGGGTGAAATTTGGTTTTTCACCAATAGTGGTTTTTGCATCTAAAATGTTTTTTTTTTTTTTCAAAATAAAGCAAATTTGACCTAAGTTGTTGAGTTGGTTATTCTAAGTGCCTCAGAAGCAACGGCCTTCGGATGGGCTGAGGTTTGCAGAATACTAGCACCGCATCCTCTGCCTGTCGTAATAGACGAATAAAATGGAAGACTTTAACCTTTTGCACCTAATCTGAAATCAAACTTAACCTTTAATCTAACGGGAATGATATAAAAAAGGCAACAAGCTACTACCAATCGTTGAAGCAACTGCCTTCAATGATTTAGGTTGAAATTATAATAGTAGAGAGAACCAGGAAAATTAATGGGCTAAAGATCTACTGCCATGCTTAAGGCGACATTTATCATATCCGACGCTTGAAATTGTATCCGACCTCAGCATCCCCTGCCACAGCTGTTCAAAATGTATTTTCATCTAGACACTGTAATAGTTAAATGTTTCAGGACATACATTAGTGATCATACAAGATTCCAATGTGTGATCGAAACAATCTAAGCGATTACTGTTTAATATAACCGACTCCACAGTTTTTTAATTTGAAAAGAACTGCTGCCAACTGATAATTTTGGTAAACCTTGGGTAAAATTGCAGTTTGAATGCTGGCCTTTAAATATCTTGGTGTTACTATAAGCTTACGTTTACAGTGTTTCCTTATTAATCTGACACAGCCCTACCCATATGTGTTCGTATTCAACAATTTTCGTGCTTTATCTCTTTTGCTTAAAATATTTCCATAGCACAAACAATGGAGGGCAATTCAGGGGTCACTACTTATTTTAATGACACTTTGACCTATAATGCTCAGTTGGAAAACAGACATTCTGAGGGATCGGCTCCTTTGTTTGATCAGAGCTTTGATTTTGTGGTATATCGAATACAATGGACATGATAATCAATGTCGAATTCTATTTATCGTATACCCTTTTATAAAAATGTTACTATGTGTGACGTGGATTAGTTTATATTATATTTACGGTCATGTTGTCGGTGAGTAAGCACGTGACCCAACGTCCTTTAATACCAGAAATTCAAAGGTAAAGAGCGGCCCCCACAAAGTTTTTTTTTAAAGCTACAGCCACATATCACAATTTTCCTGTTATTTCTCTTCAAAAAATAAATCATAACATTTTACAACTTCAATATTGCAAAGCCAAGTTACATCAAACAGTTACTTATAATAATTTTCACCGAATAGTTTTCGGCATTTTGCCTAATTTCAATGATCCGTGCACATCAGCGTCGAGCAATCAGAACGGTCTAAATAATTGAAACTATTCTTCAGTTTCATGTGATCCTTAAGAAAGTCACCAACTGTTGATGTAGCTATACCAAGCTCTTAGGTATTTCAAAATTTATACAAAAGGCCTCTTACAGCTCCGGTAGGAGTATAAACCGGACGTAGAATAATGAAAAAAAATATTTGAGGGCTGAGTTCCAGCACGGCTGTCCTAAGCAGAGCGCCACCAGCAGTATCACAGCGCACAATAGGATATTTGGCTTTGCAAACCCTCTTGATGGCCCGAAACCACACTTTCTGACTATCTAAGCTGCACGTCATTGGACCTATTCAGAAAATGTTCGTAATTACTTCGATATTTCCTCTACGGTTCCCACCTCTTGGAGCTCCTAGCAAAAAAGTGGGGTAAAAAGTAACTCCCGCAATTGGTGTAAACCTAAAAAGTCCCGAAACAATGTTTTCCTCCAGATGGCGTGTGTCCGTACGTTAATCAAATCATAAATGCCTTATTTGAAAAGATTAAACCTCACTTTTCAATCTTAGACAACAGCCCATGATGGCCTATCGCAGTCCGTTCTTCTGTCTTGCAAGTTGGTTCGTCTACAGCAGTGGTTTCGAATTTTGCAACCTAGATGAAAATCCTCTAAGCTGCGGAATACCACCACTCAATGAAGATCAAATTCAAAACATTGATAGGAACAGACTAGAAGCCATACGTGCATTGCTCATCAGGCGAAACGGCACTCCTTTGGCTTTGGAAGACCCAACCATTCCTGCAGACTTTCATGAACCTTTGGTAAACCTGACTCTTAACCAGCAAGCAGCTCTAGAACGTAAAAATGGGTAAGTAACATTAAACCCGGAGTAGAATCTTAGGCAGTTCTTTTTTACAATTCCATTTATTATTTATGGCATAATTATGGTTCATCAAATTTAAGAACGAGAGATTAAATTAATGAAAACACCTAAAATGAAACCTTACCGTACCAATGAACCCACGCATGCAGGGCCTATTGATGACATGCGAATCGATCAACTGAGTTTGCGAAAATAGTTAGGGATCACCTATGACGTGTGGTTCAAGTTTCATCACAGTCGATACGGTTGATCTCTGCTTATCGATAGCCTGTGATGTTCTGGGTATGACATTAAACTGCATCAAGGTGGGATGAGGAGGTCGTGTGTGGCGGGCAGTTTGATTCCAAGTATCGTCTCTAAAATGCTCACATTGGAATGTTACTGCTTACCCAGGGACTGGTGAGAGGTCGGTTCCACAAAACCGAACAAGCCCGTCCATTGGTTCCTCTGTAGGCTGGGGCTCAAAGAATATTGCACACTGTTTTTCCCGCCTGACGTAAGAGGCGACTGAAGGGGAAAGAAGGGAGGACTTCACGGTATTTGTGCTGTAATTGAAACCAAATATGAACTTTTTTCACCTAGTTGACCCTTTATGACACTTTCGTTTTGGTTATTCTTTTAATCTCATATTGCGTAAAAGATGGTCACAGATTTTGAGCAAAGGTGCAAAACAATCCCCCAGTACACAGAACAAAAAGGCACGTATATATACTTGGCTAGTTTGGTTAATTTGAATAATAATAATGAATCGAATAACGAACCAGCATTCATACTTTGATGACAACGATCATGATGGCCGAAGCAATGCATGTGAAGGTTTCTACCGGCACTTAATTAGCATAGTATGATAAACAACGCAGATACTGTTCATACAATAGAACAGACATTTGCAATTCACCATGTAACAGGTACTGTGAGTTAGCAAAACAGGGCTGATATATGTGAATTGGCATAGACATTTTTAATCGAAAAATGCCCTGTAGTTAAAAGCCAAAAGCAAGATATAGCAACCGTTCTGCACTTTTGCATATGCTCTACCCATCGTCCAAACGCTTCAAGTATGTGCTAGAGTAAACAGAGTTACTCTACCTCAGGCAACGAAACTACATTTAATGATTTTACTTATCTCTAAACGTCGAGTAGCACACCTTGAAGATATATAATCCCTAACAAAGTAATAAAAAAGTGTTGAGAGCAAACCGGTTATTAGAACGCTCACCTTCTCTGCATATTCATACATGTGTCTCTGTAAATTTGAGGAAAAGGAAAACGAGATACATAGATTCTACCATATCAAAATCACAATTCCTCTATTCAGTGCAACTCTTACCGAGACGTTAAGCACATAAAAGGAAACTTTCATGGGATTTGTTGTTTGCGCAATTCCTCTGACGTTAAGGGATAAGTGAAAAGATCAAATATTAACACGTTTTATCAATCAGCGTTAACCCGATTAGCATCAGGGAGCAGAGTGTTTTTTCAAAATTTCCAGTATCACGCTCCAAATAATCATGATTTCGCAAATTGCCTTCAAAACTATGCAACATTATGTACCGCCTTTCTATATTGCTTTTCCTCCAAGGAATAAATTGCTTTAAGGTTGAAGAGTGTCACTCATTTCGTTTGTACATGTCCTGCAAACGGAAGTGAATGTTGCACAGACATGTTTTTGTAAACAATGATGGGACTCAAGAGGTTTAACGACGTTTGTGAGTGCCAACGTCATGTTTCCTGTCCGACCCACCGGTGTGATTACTTAAAACCAGTAGCTGTTTGCTAACCTATGAAGCTTGCAAAAGTGACTTTTTTAGCATTTTGCGAAACAAACTGATTTTAACTTCCCTCCTTTTCAACATTTTCAAGATATCTAATCCGTCAAGTTTCCCGTTCAGGCTTGGTTAGTAGATCTACCAACACATTCGAACAGGTCTACAAGAATCGCAACCAATAATAAGCATAACATATGCGTTTGCGACTGTTACAAGCATATCAACTACATGTATAGGACACCATTACTTTGTAGTAATAATGCTAACCAGAACAATCTTTTTTTTTTTTTTTTTGCTTTACTGTTCAATACTCAAGTGAAAATTTTATTTGGAGCACCAATGTAAGTGGCAAAATGTGATATATAAGTTGGGCAGTCCCACAGGAGGTAAAAAAATAGGGAGAGGAAAGTATGCTTGTTTCAAATAATCATCAAGCATTCACTTGCAGCAACTGAAATGCCAAATACTAATTACAAAAAAATAAGGGTTAAACAAAGCAAGAGCCAAACCATATGTTGTGAGGCGAAATAATAAAGAAACTGCTGGACCGTATGTCACATGACAAACTGTTGGGTAAAGACTGCCTAGATTGATAAAAAGTAACACCGGCTTAAATACCCAACATGGGCACTTGTTTGACCGTTCTGGGCGTTTCTTTACCCAGCAGTTTGTGAGGTCGTCTTCTTGCCTAAGAGTGTATTTCGTAATACAAATCATGATATGTCCTTCACAAACTCAGTAAGTCCCCCAAACATCGAAATCCGTTTTGTTCTTTTCTAGTCCGAGCCCAAGAGGGTCAGGTTCAGGACAAAATCCTGTCAGCCGCCGGAAAAGGTCGAGTAATACTGATGCCTGCCCTGCTGCTGGTTCCCAAAGAGTATCTTATGCGTTGGTTGTCGGTTCTAATAACGTTTGCCAGCTCTTCGTAAGTTTTTGACCAATCACTCTCTCCCGTTTTGGTGAGACTTTCACCACTCAGTCTCGTGGCAAATTACTCAAACATCGAAAGTGTCTGATTCTTTCGAACCAAGTACCGATCGCGTCGGGCCTGAGCACTTGTCTCGTGACAATATTGCGCACGAGCAGGATCTGGCATTTTCCATGGGGTGATCATCTTCAGAAGATTACTGCGCAATACAACAGGAGAAAGAACTTGAGCCAAGTGCTCGAATCTGGTGCACAGAGTGAGCAAAGGTGTCAAAAAGGAAAACGTTTGCTAGTAATAAATACGTTTGATATTTGAGTTATCTGCTCCGAGGGGTTAAAGTCTACCCCAAAACACCCCGCACACGTGCGTTGTTATCTGAGCAAAGTGACACGACAGTCATTTGCTGAACTAATTTCATATCGTGTGCGACACTCTTTACTTTGTTGCGGGACTGCAAAAACGTCACGTTGAATTTAACTATGGCAGTGAATAAATCAGATTTGTGGAACTACAACCTTCACTTACACCGTCTTGTATCCAAACTTTGCAAAATAGCGGATCCATCTTTACCTCGTCCGTTAGTTTCAATTTGAAATTTCCACGTTTTATTCACCAATAATAGTCTGCCAAATAAGATTTATTTCTTAAAGTGTACCTCAAGTTAAAAGATTCAAAAATATATATGAAAGAGCATGAAAAATGAGTTCTAACAGTCCAACTCCCATCTTCATATGGCATTCCTGAGCTGAGATATAAAATGTCGAAGTTTGTTCACTAAAAACATATTGATCGATTGCGCAATAATTTGTGACTTTTTTGTTGTACAACTTACATAACATGCTTTGTTTCCCTTTAAAATTAAAAATGCACTAATGACCTTGAACACTTCCTGTTTGCTTGCATAGCATGTTGCACAAGGAGGGCTTAACTAATTACATCACTTCTAAAGAGTAAGAGTGCTGTCACACCTTGGTATAAGGTGCAATAAATTTCGGAAAAACAAAGAAATAGAAAGATTGTAATTTGAGTAGTACAAGAATGACATCCCAAAATATTGCGCAACGTACCATTTTAATTTGAGTGAATAAACCTCAACATTTTATGTCCTATGAAGATGGCAGTTGGACTGTAAGGATTTATTTTTCGTGGTCTTTAATATGTATTTTTGATTTTTTTGACTTAAGGTACACTTTAAGTAACGCATACAGCATTAATGTTACTCATAAGGTAACACGACCAGGCGCATTTGCAGGAACTATGCACCGGTGGGGAACATGACTGCGGCTGAACTTCTAAGCGGGCGTTACCGCGAGTTGGCGAGGAGCGTACCTAGAATATGTTTGTTCTTCCTACCTTCTAAATGGCCGGAAATGACCCTTCCCATGCTTGCTTGACATTGGTCCAGTCCCTTTGACTGTAAGACGCTCCCTTAACAGTTTTGTTTGAAGAAAAAGAGGATTCAAACGATTTTATTACTTATTTTATCTTTTGTTCGTTTAAAAGGAGTAGTTACATTTTTCGACTAGGATAAGGGGTGAGTGCGTGGACTAAAGGTCGTTTCTGACCGTGGTCCTAGGAAGTAGGCTAAGGAGTGTGGGGTTCACCTTTTGGAAACTTTTTGAATAATTTAGGATCCCCAGAAGCAATTTAGTGAAATATTTTGAAAATTTTAAGGGTATATTTTTGCTCTTTTCAGTTTTCCGACGATCGCTCCCGTTATACATGTTCGCAGACAATTCAATGAAAACGGAGGGAATGCGCAAATTAATGAATGCATAGTCAGACTTTGCATTTGTTTCAGAAATCAAGTAGGTCAAACACTTGTTATCTATACAACTGTCATTTGTGAAATGACATCCCATCCTCCCATCTTGAATCGCTTTTGGCCTGTCGTTAATTATTGTCCCTTCTTGAGCATGTCACTCTGGCAATTATTGTCTTCGTTTAGCAAACATGCTATATGACCTGTTACTTCACAATTTAACAAGAAAGAACATTTAAGTTTAAACAGTTAAGTTTCCTATTAGAAGTTTCACTTAATAGTTATAGGATTATTTTCCTGGGTAGGACAATATCATCCCAATTTTCGCAAGAGTTTTTCTGAGAATTCAAACGAACCAAACCTATAACTACGGATTTATCCCAAACATATCTCGTGTGTGAACAGTTTTTGGAGAGTCCCCCCTTACATTTTTCAAAAGCTAAAATATGCTCCCTGTGTGCAACGTTTTCTGATACAGTGCCTTTGGAACCTTTTCTTTCTGGATCCATCCGCCCTCGAGCTCCTCGTCGAGCAGCAGAGGAAACAAGTAGGCCAAGTAATCGTTGAGTTCTCCGAGATGATATATTTCGACTATTTATCAGTTTTTGTGTAAGTCTAGAGTATAGTCTGATTAATGCGCGGTGAACATACCATCAGCTTTTCCAATGACGTTCCCTAATTTTACATGAAAAAACCTCCGCGTGACCCGTATTCCTTTCCATTATTGTAACGTCTCTGTTCGTCGCCTTCGTCACTGAATATTATTACGAAGTGTACGTAATAATTATCACGTACGTACGAAATAATACTACGTACGCACATGATAATTATTAGGTACGTATGTGATAATTATTACGTACGTACGTGATAATTGTTTTTTTTTTTTTTTTTTTACCATGTCCTAAATAGAGCTTCGTAGAAAACGGAGCCGTGTTGAATGGTCAGGGCACTAAAAATAGTGAAGATGGTTCAATACTAGGTCACGGCTGTCACATTGCGGTAAGTCATATAGTGTGTGGCGGGCTTCACAGTACAGCTAACATGTACGACTTTTTTCTATTCAAATTACTCGATTGCCGAAGTGCCGTAATTACAAAAGTTAACTCGTGATCAGCACCCCAGTCAATATGCAAGTGACCTGTCCGCTCGTGTAAATAGTTGTTGGAGTGTAAATAGTTGTTGTTTGTGAATTTTGTAATTTTTTTCGTACTTGTGTTTGTTGTTAGTTCCGGAATTTGTTTAGAACTTTGTTCCGACCGTGTACGCTTCCAAGCACGTAAGAGAAAAAAAATGTTTTGCGGAGAGCTTTGTTGGCCTCCCTAGGTTCTCGGCCTTTTGGGTAAGATCATGTGTAATATCTGTTCTCTTCATCCAGTCTAAAATGGAGCCATTCACAGACCAATAATGTTAACAGTCTCAAGGCCTTGAGGTTGGTCAAGTGTTGTCCAACACTTTTAAGTGGACGACAACATTTTAAGTGGACGCATTGCTTCTTCGGGAAGCAGTTTCAAGTTTGGTTTCGCCGAGCGGCCCTTTTCCAGAGGGTCGGGAGGACTTTGGAAAAAGTATAAAATTCCAGTGGTCTGAGGGCAGTGAGGCTGGGGAATAATTTTCAAGTTTTGTTATTGAACGGTCTTTGCCAAAGAGTCGGGAGGACTTTACAAAAAGTACATTCAATTGGTTGGTGTTGAGGGCGTAAAAGAGTGGGTTGTTTGGGTGTTGGGGGAAGGGTTGGTGTATCGTTTCCGTTTGTGACAAACCCTTTTGTTCCGTGTTTTGTGTGTGTGGATGGCTGATGGTTTGCGTTGTGTTTGTGTCGGGCCGGCTTGACTTGTCTATTTGTAACTACGTGCCTGTTTCTATGTACGTTTAAAAAAGCACATTCCAGTCTAGAATATTCTCGGCCCTTTGGCGAAGATCATGTGTACATGTTCCTTTCATCCAGTGGAGAATGGATCAATACATAACAGACCAATGATGTAAATGGTCTGAGGGTCTGAGGGCCGTGGGGTGGTCAAGTGGTGTCCTTCAGAGAATATAATAGCTTCTTCGGGAAGCAGTTTAAAAATTGGTTTCGCCGAACGGTCCTTTGCCAGGGGCAGCAGGATTTTGGAAAACATTCCCAGTGAATAGTGATTTAAATGAAATAATTGCCCCCCCCCCATGTTCCCTGCGTTGTAGTTGCCTTAGGGCGTGTTTGTTGCCTTTTGGTGTGTATTGGTTTGAGTTTGTGTTATTGATCTTTGCCAATGGTGTGTGTTGGTGGTTTCTGTTGGTGGTCATACAGAAGGTATGACCTCGCTGGTCGAAGGATTCAATCTGGTATTCTAGGCGAAGTAACGACGAAGTAATCCTTTTGCCGTTCTGACGTGTCCGTTTTAAGCACGTAAAAGGCGCATTCCAAGTTTCGTTTCGTTTCGTTTATTGTTTCATCGCTTTTACATATAAACATACACATATAGAGTATAAACTCAACAAAAGAATATAAGGACATATAAAAGCGAAAGGAAGTACACAAAAACCCCGGGGGCTTGAAAATGTGCACTCCCTGAGAAAGAAAAACAACAACAAGCAGACTACTGATAAACACACACAAAAAAAACCTAATACAGTAGCAAAAAAGTGAGGTTACAATAACATAGCAGAGGTCAAAAAGAAGAGAGATCTTTCCCAGCTTGGAAACCCGTCCCCCAAACCACACACCCCACCCCACCCTACCCAGCAACAACCGGCTGGGGTGAACAAAATGCTGAAGACCTTTCAGATGACAAAACATGATGCTAAGAAGCCTACGGAATGAATTCAGTGCGTTATATGTGAGATGAAGCCTAGTACTCTTGAATAAAATGGCGTGAAATGTTTTTCCTGAAGGACTGGATACTTTGTTTGGCTATGACAGAAGACGGGAGGGAATTCCAAAGCCGAATGGCTCGATTACGAAGGCAGTTGTGCTGTAAAGAACTTTGAATAGTGTCCAGATGTAGGGATGCAGATTGTCGAGTGTTGTGATTATGAACTGAGAAGTTGTGAGAAAAGTAATTTGAAAATTGATTGGGCAGCAGGTCGTGTAGCGAGCGATAGGTGAATGTGGCAATATTGGTATTAAAAATATCAGAGAGTTTCAGAAGGTTTAGTGACTTGAACAAGGAACTGGTATGGTCACGTGGTTTGGAGCAAGTGATGTGACGAATAGCTCTCTTTTGTTAGACATTTAACTTATCGAAAAGAGTACGACCTGTACTGGACCAGGCAATGGAACAATAGTTAAGATAAGGGTAGATTAAAGCAAGGTAAATGGAACGAAGAGCATTCTTAGGTACAATATACTTAAGTCTTCCTAACATACCAACCACCTTAGCGATCTGGGACGAAATACTGCATACATGCATGAAAGCTTAGAATCAATATGAATCCCCAGGAAATTTATCCACATTATCCACACGTTGTAAGCAATTGCCATCAACAGAGATTTGAAAGTTATGACCTTTGTTAAGAATGTCATTATTAAAAACAATAAAGTTCGTTTTTGCAACATTTAAAGAAAGTTTGTTCACAGTAAACCAGTCAAGGTAAAGTTTAAGTTCACGGCACACTTACTCCTCTAGGCGCTGGCGATCAGAGTCACAAAAAATATATTAGTGTCATCTGCAAACAATACAAGTGAAGCATTCTTGGAAACATTGGCAATATCATTTACATAAATTATAAAAAAGAGAGGTCCAAGGATAGACCCCTGTGGAACACCACATTTTACTTTTCTAAGATCAGAGTTAACGCCATTGAGAGAAGTAAATTGTTCTCTAACAGAAATGTAACTTTTGATCCAGTTATAGGACATACCTCTGAAACCATAATGCGATAATTTATTGAGCAGGATACCATGGTCAATTGTATCAAAAGCTTTGGACAAGTCGAGAAAAATTCCAATAGAAGTCTGCCGCGCAGCCGCGGCTTTGTTTAAGTTATCCAGGGCATTTACGAGAGCGAGTTCTGTTGAACGACGGGGACGAAAACCGTATTGACAAGTTGAAAGTATGTTATGCTTACTAAGGAATGAATAAATTCTATTGTGCATGACTCTTTCTAAGATCTTTGACAAGTAGGGAAGGACTGAAATAGGGCGGTAATTTACAAACTTATGTTTGTCACCTTTTTTGAAAACAGGAATTACTCTAGCTACTTTCAATCTGTCAGGAAAAATACCTTGAGACAGAGAAATATTAAAAATATGGGTAAGAGGTTCGGCTATGTAATGAAGTACCCTACGAACAATAGCTGGTCTCAAATCGTCATAACCTGCAGCTTTCCTGGGGTTTAAACACTCACGTGCAACCTTCAAAAGTTCATTTACGTCAACCGGTGGAAGATATGCAGATTCAACGTTTTGCTGATTAAGATGGTCATAACTACTTTTAGTTGCACATTTTGGTATATTATCCGCAAGAGAGGGTCCAAAATTTACAAAAAATTCGTTGAAACAATTTGCGATACTTTGTGGATGGCTTACAACTCTGTCATTCGCCATGAAATATTCAGGAAAGCCTGAATCTTTTTACCTTTGTGCATAATGTCATTGATATGTTTCCACATAAGTTAAGAATCATTTTTGGCATTACAAAAAATATCATTGTAGTGTTTTCTTTTTGCAATACGCATTACATGATTAAGTTTGTTACGATACTGACGGTAAGTACTCTCATTGTCTTCCGTCGGTGACCTCAAGTATTGTTTATAAAGTTTAGTTTTACGTTTAATGGATACCAAAATTCCTGATGTAATCCAAACTTGTTTTTTCTTCTTCCTTTGTTTCACACTGAAAAACGGAAAACAGTTACAGTAGATGCTATTAAACAGGTCGCTAAAAATATTGAAAGAAATGTTTGCGTCATTACATTGATAAACATGATCCCAGTTTACATTGGAAATACGATACACAAAATTCTCGATATTATTAGGACTATAATTCCTAGCATCCTGGGGTGTATAATCTCATTAGAGAGCATTGTATCAAAATTAACATTTACAAAGATAGGAAGATGGTCTGTTATGTCACTCCCTAGAATTCCAGAGGACACTATATTAACCTTACTGTCGATGCTATTTACGTTGGTAAGAACATTATCGATTAAAGACATGCTAGTATTTGTAATTCTGGTCGGCCTACTAATTGTTGTGACAAAGCCGCAAGAAGACAAGTTGTTAAGAAAATCAAATGATTCTGGTTTGCAAAGGTCAATATTGAAATCACCCATAATGAAAGAATACTTGACTTCTGACGAAATTTTGTATAGGATGTTATACAAACACTCATTGAACAACGATATTTTGCCACTTGGAGGGCGGTATACCACCCCTAAAATAGTTTTATGGCCTTCTGTTTGGTTGCGTAACTCAATCAATATACTTTCTATGTTTTCATTAAAAATAGAAATGTCATCTCGATGATCAAACATGAAGCAATCCCTTATGAATATAGCTAC
Organism: Holothuria scabra; assembly: GCA_037179385.1. Classification (NCBI taxonomy): domain Eukaryota; kingdom Metazoa; phylum Echinodermata; class Holothuroidea; order Aspidochirotida; family Holothuriidae; genus Holothuria; species Holothuria scabra. Next base: position 11,032,720 of record CM074194.1, read on the forward strand.
CCCACCCCCCTTTTTGTTTCCACGATGACTCTCCACCATATTAAAACCATCAATTTTAATGAGGGGAGAAATATTGTCACCGAACCAAGTTTCTGCGAACCCTACTGCATCAAAAGCACAGTTTAGTTATGAGAGGTAATCAGTAATTACATCAAAAATTTTATGAAGGCTACGACTATTCATATCAAAGATATTAAAATTACCTCTTTGGAGCTCGTTAAACGAATTAATATTATAGTAAATAGAATTTGCATTTTCACTTAGCTCACCGATTTTCTGTCTGTTGTTCAAGACATTTTCACTTAAATCAAACTCATTTCTGTCATCAATAACATCAGAATCATTAGAAATACCAACAAAAGGAAGCACTGAATCCATTCCGCTATCAAAGGTGATGGTGTCATTTGCTGCTGGATTACCCCCTAAAGAACCATTAACAAAAGAAGCACTTTCAATACAAGAAGTGCTGAAAGTAGAAGCCATGAAGAAAAAGTTGTTCCTGGGTATGACTTCAAAACTGCATCAGGTAATGGAGCTTGTTTCAGCATGGGGATAATGAAGTAATCCCTTGCCAAAACTGCGTGAAGGGCACCCTTGGGCAAGGTGCGCCTATTTTTATTGGCCCAGCTCAGCTTGGGGTCCCGAATAGACTGAACGTTCCCGATTCCGTGCCGGCCTTGTTCGATCTCTTTGGGTAGTTTTGTTTTCGTGTAAACAGTGTCCCTCTGCACTGTGGTTGCCTTTGGGCGTTTTTTCTGCCTTTGGGAGTGTTTGTTGCTTTTGGGTGTGTTTTTTGCCTTTGGGTGTGTGTTGGTTTGTGTTGTTTGTCGTTGGTGGTGGGTGTGGGGTAATTTGTGTTGGTGGTAACAGGACTTGGAAAAATCGTAAGAGAGCTGGAATGGTCGAGGAATTCAATCTGCTGTTCCTGGCGGTGTTGGTGGTTTTGTTTTGTTTGAAAGGGTATTGAGGTTGAGATGTTCAGTTTTTGGTTGCTGGCCATATGAAGTAGTCCTTTCGCCGGTAAGGCCTTGTCCGTTTTTAGCACGTCAAAGGCGCCCACATTCCCATTTGAGCCCCGGCTGGGCTAGTTGGGCTACCTGCTGGGCCCCAGATGGGACCCATTTGTGTTTGTCAGGTGTTCCCACTTGGGTCCCAACTGGGCTAGCGTTTACCAACTGAAGCCCATTTGGAACCAAGCTAGACTTCAGCTGTTAAAACTAGGCTTAGCTCTGCTCCAGCTAAGCTTCAGCTTCTTGTTGTGTCGACTGTTAAGACACACTTGTCTCTTCGTCAATGTACCATGAAATTTGACAAAGGTGAAGCTTTCTAGTAGGTTTACTGTCTGTTGTCGAACCATTTCTATCACGAGACAGCTGATAATCGCAGCAAATTAAAACACTAATGCAAGGAGCATTACGATGGGTCTTGGTACAGTTACGTATATCACGGCCCAAGATGAGTTCACATTAAACCAGAAATCTGCTGCGTTATGATGGCGGGACGCAAACGTTTTTTTTTTTTATCTCTGTACAACTTTGGTCGATTTCTGGAAATTCCGATTGTTGTAAAACTCCTATTTACCCAAACATAAAGCATTTGCATCCAGTCCGCAAACCGGAGCAGATTTCTGCTTTGGTGTAACCTCAACTTGGGCCTTTCTAGTATAGCCGTCCGACAGTAATTAATGAAGCAGACAAAACGTTCAAAAGAAGGCGGACGTTCGTTCTCCATAAATCATAGTTTACCAATGAAGTTATATGCTAGGAGCAGTCCCGTGGCAGAATATTATCCTGGGACGGTGGGTGGGGGATGGCATTTGTCTTTTCTGGACAGGGAATCTGTTTGCTTATGCATGTGAACTAGGCTGATTATAAGCCCACATATACTGCGCGTGTTGCAAGTAGTCTTACTGCGCGTGTTGATAAAAAAGCCTGCCCATCAAATGACGTCAGTAAAATTGAATTATAGCCAGTGGCGTTGCTAGGATTTTTTTCGTGGGGGAGGGGGAGGGCTATGGTGGAGCTGGATACTTGTTTAGGGGGCTGGAGTTTACTATCTAGGCGTAGCGCCACCACCAGTTGGTGCGGAGCTTACAAAAAAGATTTTGGATTTTTATACCTTCCAGATGGCTGGAAATGGCATTTGCCAGGTTTTGTTGTTTTTAATTGTGGTGAGAAAAATTTGTTATTTTTCTCAGATTCAAACACACTTTTGAGATACTGATTAGCTCAGTTCATTACTCCATTGGACTATGTATCCTAGGATCCTAGGAATCCTGCTCTATGTTGCAAGCAGCCTTTCCAGTGCACGCCTGAGTAAGGTATTTCGATAGGTGTAGGGGAGCATTTCAGTTTGTGGGCAGAAAATTTTTGCCCGAAAAAAATGTAGTTCTGCCCGTAAGACAGTCACAGCGGAGCGCCACCTCTGGTAGGCTGAGAGCGTCCAGAAAATTTGATAATTCGTATCACTCAGACAGTCGAAAATGGCATTTCCCAGGCTTATAAAGGTGATCCAGGCAGTCGCTATTTCGAGGTTAAGTTTTCAAAAAATGTTCACTTGAAACTAAACTTCCGCTGGGAAGACTGTCTAGGCGAAGATCCACCACTGGTTGGCGCGTAGTGAACAGAAAATTTTGAAAAATCAGACCCCTGAGACAGTCGAAAATGAACTTTCCCAGGCTTATGGGGATCTAAGCAGTCGCTATTCGATCAGGAAATTACCAGATAAAATGTATCACTACCAATCGATGAAATGGTTCCGCATATTTTCGGTGGAAAACTACAAAACGGAATTGAAAACATGCTCATGAATTTCACTCTATTTCGTCTCCAGGCTAAATTTAATATATATTGATAAAATTGTGTGACTGCTCGAACTCCCGACTATATATGATTTTACTTTTGAAAAAATGTAACATTACAAGGTGTGTTTAAACGAATTTTCAAGAAGACTTATGGGAAGACATTCTCACACTGCATCATTAAAGTATCGAAAAACAAATTACCCAATTTTCATAACCATTGCCCGTATTTGGCTCTAGAGCAGGATTGATGGCAAACTTTTGGGCACCTGAAAACCCTCCGGTCTGTTCGTATTAATTAATTTGGCAATTGAAAACGTCCCAGGATTGTCTTAACCTTTGTCCGAATGTTTGACCATTTCGGGCAATTTTTGCAAGACTACAGTACGAGGTGGGGATGATAAAAACCTTTTTTTTACATTCTACCCAAATGTGTCGCAGATCTTTCTTATTTTGCATGAAATTTTACTTTATATTAAGCGTTTTCTGTTTTTCGGCAAATTTTTGAAGCTTTTAAAATAATCGGTCATTTCGGGTATTGTGTTACACAAGATTTAAAAAAAAGATTAAGAATGAATTGTTTCTTTTAAGCCACAGGCTTCCCAAATGTGTCGCGTTTATTTTTATGTGTTTGATATTTCGTGACTATGTTACCATTACTATGTTACTTTTCCATTTTCGGGCAAATGCTTGAAAGAATTTGAACATTTGAAAATTTCGGGCATAAAGTTGTGATTATCAGTGAAGTAAAAGTCATGAATAATAGCTTTTTGGGCTGCTCTAATGTGTAGCGACTTTTTGGAATCTTGAATTGGTTTTCATGAAATTTTTTTGCGACTCTATGACGTTTTTTTCCTTTTTCGGGCATATCTTTTTAAGATTTCGGTCACATTTTCCTGCCCGAATTTTCCCCAAATTCCTGCCCGAATTTAGATTTTGCCGAAATTTGGGGCAGTCTTCCCCCTGCCTCGTCTCGTACGCCCCTGGGTATGTTCACTCCACCCAAGAGCAAAGTGAAGTCCTGTGAGGTAATAGTGATAAGGTTGCTGCCCTTGAGACTGCATTGACCCAACATAGATTTGGTTGTTGCACTGGCCAGTGACTGGCAGCAATGGCCTTGCAAAGTGCAAATTCCTTCCAACCATATTTGACTCAAATAGTCTACCCACTGCACCAAGTATGATTTTTGAACAAATTTGAGCATCCCCAGGAAATGAAAAAACCCCTGCAGGAGATAGAAACAGTCCAGACGCTAGGAGCACACTTTAATCCACACCATGGTAGCCAATTTCAGTCACTCCAAATCTGCTAGAAAATCGTCTATCCAGAAACCCCGACATAGTAAAAAGTCAAGAGATTCCGAAGGTATGATGCTTGTCACAATCTACGTGCAATCTACGTGCAACTGCGTGGATCTATCGCAAGTGTATCTATGTCATAGAAGCCGGATTGATTATTATCATCATTATTATCATCGCCCAGAATGAATATAATTTTTTGGTGGGCGTTGTTGGCACGGATCCGTGCCAATAAGAATATATTTCGTACAATTTTTTCCTACAATTGGAACAGATCCGGGCCATTAAGAATTTATTTCATACAATTGGCACGGATCCGTGCCAATAAGAATTTATTTCGTACAATTGGCATCGATGGATTTCGTCTCTCAACATTCATTCAAGTTCTCATCGTTCTCATGGGCGCGGATTAGGATTTCCTCCTTTTTCCGTGATATCGCCAAAAGAGAAAGGATGTCACGTCCCTTTTCCCCCAAATGAGATTTTGGATATAAATATTCATGAACTTGCGCAACTTTGAGGACCATGGCTGCAACGGGACAGTCTTTCCCACTGGCAGGGAAGGCGGTGATTTTTTTGCCATCTCCACACCCCATTAGGATTTCAAAAGTGGGGAAGGGACGATTGAGATTGAGGGCAAAAGAAAATATTGGGGGCAAAAAAATTCGCACAGGCTTTTGCGTGGAGGGTCCTGGTGCCCACCTAAGGGTCCCGGTGGGGTTCATATATGCAAAGCCCTGGGGTCCATGGAACATGCAGGGGCGACCTCTGGATACTCTGATGGTTTAGCATATATGTGGGTGAAAAATTAAGTTTCATGATAGGTAGTCTATATTTTAGGCCTAGACAACCTTTCGGGAGCGCGGGCCAACTTGCTATTTGGCGAATAAGCGGAGGGCCAAAGGGGTAGTTGAAATATGATACGGTAGTTGAGATGAGTATTACAGAAATTCGTGGCTAGGCCTTCTCGCCAGTATTGCACATTGTGCTTTTTGTACGCGATTTTGACTTCTCTCCGCGGGCCGGATTCTTGACACCGGCGGGCCGGACATGGCCCGCGGGTCGTAGGTTGCCGACCCCTGGCCTAGACGGATTCCAGGGGATGCAATTCTGAGGAACCCATTAGAGAATCCGCTCCCTTGAAACTTGGACAAACTTATCCCGTCCATAAAGTCCTTGCTTGTTAAACAACTGACAAAAAGCCACATTGTTGCAGATTTTATGGTACAGTAACCACCTATTGCTGTTTGTGGTTTTCTATTGCTGTAAAATTGGCCAAGTCATGACGCTGAATTCCACTCTCAAGGGGCAGTATTCTCTAATGGCCTAGTTTGTTCCTTGGAGTAAAACCCTGGGGGTCCAGGGGGTGAAGCCCATGGAAGCTATGAAGCTTAAGCATATAGGCTATCTCTTTAGTGAAAAATTAAGTCTCATGCATATTTCGATTTAGTCCATGGCAGGGTTTCAGGGACAGCCCGGACTCTGAGTGGATTTCATGAGACAATTAAATTTAAGACCATGGTGCGGGCCGGTCTAGGGGCCGGAGAAGCCCCAGGAAGCTCTGAGGTTTAGGCATGCCTGTTGGTGAAAAGTAAAGTCTCAGGAGAGGTATATTTTGTGTTGGCTGATGCCTCCTTGGTGCTGCCACTGCTCCATATCTTTTTACTGCGTACGTTCGCTGAGCTGTACGCGCCGGGCACTTTAAGTATTGCCGCACTGTAAGTATTGACAGCATCAATATTTGTTTTTGCGGCAAAGGTTTTCAGCGATGACGAAGAAGTTTCAGCGTCTGTAATTGGTCAATAATATCTGTGCCAATTGTAGGAAATAATTCCTTATTGGCACGGATCCGTGGGGGGGGGGGGGCTCTATCCCCCAAGTCCCCCGTAGCTACGCCACTGCTTATAGCCAAGGCTGTCACCTTTTAGTGACTAGTAAGATTCGCTAAAAACAGTCAACTCTCACCGTATACTACAATTTTTGTTGTAGTCTGCAGAAATTTTCAGCTGGCATAGCTCTTTGATTGAAAGCAATACAGAGTACTGTAGCTCATATTACACAACATGTACTGTAGTGAGGGTGTTTTGATTACACATTGGGGTCTTGAATACTCACTCAGAAGCAATAAACTGGTATTGTGTCTAGATGAGGATGAGTTTTAGGCAGTTGTGGGTGGGACTTAGGTAAGTAGGTTTGGATAAATGGAATTGTTTTGGGTAAAAGGATTAGACTTTTAAAGTGGACGCATTTCCTCATTCGACCTTACGCATTAACGACGTACTGACGTCATGTTTGGATGAAAAACAATGAGCACGTGTAGAACATGTACGGATTGGTGAGTCGCACGCAGGAGAATTAACTCTTTGTGTGTAGAAGACTTACGCTCGTAACCGATTAATAGATTCATCAGCTATTAGGAGGGTGTAGGTTTTACAGTGTGGAAACAAATGCATTAAATTGATACGTCCAGAGGGAGTACTCTGTCATTGTGACATCACTTGCATAAGATCTGTAGAGACGTTCGCACATCGCAATGATGTCGGGGAACACCCTCTACACCGAGTCACTCACAAGAATGGCCTCACTCCAGGAATGAATCGAATCTTGGGATTTGACTCGTTCCGGTTTAGAAAATGTTAATGAAAATGTTACATTGACCAAGTACTATCAGATAACATGGATGAATTGTCTTTTTCAGGCCAATTTATGGACGAGTTTAAACTGCAGTGCACCTCAAGGCCCAGGCTGCACAGGTACATGCTGTGTTGACGATGTTTGCGTCCCACTTACTTGCGTGAACCTGGATGTGTTAGCAACGCAAACTTTCACAATCTTGCTGAAACGATGTACTTGTTGTAACTAGACTTTTTGTTAGCGTTATTATATACATGAAGTTCCTCATTCATTAGAAGACGGGTGGGGTTGGGGGTTTTACTTTTTTCATTATGTGATGATCTGTTCGGTAGGATATCAATCATTTCAGAACTGTCTTGAAGGGAAACGAAATGTTTTCGCTTACAAATACTTTAAATACGACTTTGACTGCAGCTGAGGGCTATAATGCAAAGAGATGAAATGGTTATACATATTTCAATCATACAGTTTTTAAGGAAGTACTCTTCTTTTCAAAGATCATAACAACATGTGTGTTTACGTAATAAGTAGTCACTGTGTTAAGGAAGTGTAACAACTCACCATGGACTTGAATTGGAGCAAACTAACTACACCTACGACCAGTTTAATTGCGTATGTATTGATTGCGTCGGTCTTTATCTGACAGAGCGGAGGGTTAATTAGGATAGGTTGACAAAAAAGAGAGAAAAACGTGAAGAATTTGAAAAAGGGGAACCATCCATTCTGACTTGTATTTTACAGAGAATATGTTGATGTATGGCTACTTACTTTAATTTCGTTGAAGCACGTCTAGACTGTTGCTCACAAAACTAGCCCCTTCCACGGCTTGAAACGGCTATGGCTCCCTCGCTCATGGCAAATTTGTTACTTCTGCAAGTTTCATAGACAACCATGTTAAGTTAAAAGTGACAGGAGTTGTAATGTACGATGCATGTTTTTCAGAATCGGTCATATATTCCTTCCTTTGGCAATGAGCAAACTAAACACATGCATAGGGCAGAAAGAGCCTACCAAACGTTTGATTACACGACATCTGAAGAGCGCCCTTCATCGAATTCCAAGGTACATTTTTTTTTTTCAAAATGGGCACATTTTACCACTTTCACAACACTGGGGAAGGGGAAAGACACTTTTTCCCAATTCCCACAGCACTTGTCTTTTGAGGCTTATTCGGGATCAGTAAACGGATGCTTACGCCTGTCTGTTGTATGGGCGATCATAAGGCCATGTGCATGTCATGTTCAATGCAATATCCCAAGCTTTTAGGAGCGCGCGCACCACCATTCCTGTTCCATTGACTTACACACTACTTCCAGTACATTAAATGCCAACACGGCGTGGTATAACCAGGTAGGACCGCGTTTTTGGTCTAGCGGTAAAGCATCCGCCTCTCCCGCAGAAGGCCCGGGTTCGATTCCCAGGTCGAGACGTACCAAAGACTTTAAAAAATGGAACCTACTGCCGTTGTGCGTAATGCTCCGCATAAGCAATGGACCAGGTAAAACAAGTCAGTGATCCACAACTGGGAAAAAGGCCGTGGCCGGCTCGACTTGAACAAATAGTTTGGAAACTGGGAGGTAAAACTCCATCTCACTAACTGACACATGAAAGCCAACGAGTTGGGCAATCATGGCATCACAAATTTACCATAGCATAACCCAACAGATTTAGAGCTACAGGGTTAAGAATCCTATCGGCGCCTACCCCTGTTAATACGCAAGGTGCCGGAAATCACCTCTTTTTCACTCTCTATAGCTTCTTCACGGTTTTGTGTGTGTGTGTGAGGTTGGTCGGTAATTGGTAAGATTTGGATAATTCGCGTGATCTTTTAGGTCTAATTGTAAGGTCTAATTGTATGTTATATTGTAGTTAACTTCACTCAACTCTACTGGTTTTGTTGTTTCCGGGGATTGAATTCCCCGCAAATCCCGCAGGATCCGTTTAACGACATACAAAGCGAGCATAATATTCTGTAAATCGTTTTTCACGAGTGGTTGTTGTTGTACAGTAAAAGAAACGATGAATGGAATAAAGCCAGTCAATGTTGATCGTCTACTCAAAACTGCGGTATTTGTAATTTTTCAGTTTCGACTTCAACATTTTAGCCAAAGGAATCAATTACCAGGGTAGATTCAGTAATTGCTGTGAATATGAAATCTTTTTTCGAACGTGCGGAAAGATTTTCGAACGTACGAAATTATTTTTCGAACGTTCCAAAATTTTTTGGAACGTTCTATACTGATTTCAGTAGTTTGAGTATCACTTTGTATGTTGTTTTATATTTTTACCCTGTGACGAAAGTCCTTTGCGGGCCTTCAAATAATCACTCCATCATGGTATTCTTACGTGATAAAAAACGCAAATTTAAAAAAAAAATAAAAAAATTTAATTTTTAAAAGTGATATTGAAATCTTTGTTTATGAATAATTTACTTGAAATGTGTCACATAATATTTCCTTTTGAACAGAATCCAAGAATTTCACAGAGAGCTCATTTTGTCAGTTATCACCGTAATGTGTTTTTGCTCGGCAGTCAAGAAAGGGGCGGAGAAAGTGAAAGCACTTTATAACTGACGACCTCCGTAATGATTATGACGTCACGTGAAACCAACTCTATTTATGAAAGCAAACCTGAGCAACTACAATGGAAACTTACTGTTTGAGCGGATATCAATTTAAGTAACCAACTGTACAAAGATCAGGCCATCGGGCTATTTCTAAATAGGTCTGTGGCAGGAATATTCCTTTAAATGTGTACATAATATTTTGATTTACCTCCACGTTAGCCGCGAAATGCACAACCCTTACTCAAAATCCATATATGGGCCATATATAGACATTTATATCTGGTCCAGATATGGAATTTGTATCTGGCTTAAACAAAAATTGGGCAGATAAAGGAATATATAGCCCATATAAAATTTGATACGGCTCAAATTTTATAAGGGACTCATATGGGACGCATATGTACCATATCTGTCCTATGCAGGGATTTATAACCAGGCCATATATGGACTATACATGTCTGCACCAAAATTTATTAGTGCAATACCTTTGTGTAACAGAAGCTTCTTGAGCCAGTATACTTTTTCCAAAGTCCTCCCGACCCTATGGCAAAGGGCCGTTCGGCGAAACCAAACGTTACACTGCTTCCCGGAGAAGCTATACGTCCACTTAAGGACAACACTTAAGCTACTTTTTCTAAAGTCCTCCCGACCCTCTGGCAAAGGGCCGTTCGGCGAAACCAAACTTGATACTGCTTCCCGAAGAAGCTATTACGTCCACTGAAGGACAACACTTAACGACCAACCTCGCGGCCTTCAGACCATTTTCATCATTGGCCTGTCATGTATGGCTCCATTCTTGACTGGATGAAAAGAACAGATACTACACATGATCTTAGCCAAAAGGCCGAAAAGCGATCCTGGGAGCTCCGCCTCCATGATCACGGATACTCCTGCGCCAGGTAAGTATCCTAGTATAGTGTTAAAGAATATCTGAAAATTTCTAACAAAATTTGGTGTCCATTGTATTACATTGACTTAATTATTTTAAGTTGTTAAATTACGTTATAGTGAAGAACAAAACTGCTTTGAAATTCCTACTTGTAAATGTTAACACTGCACTGTTTGTTTAAATTTCCGTATGGGGCAATATTCCAACATAAATTTTGCTGACGGTTTTACGATTGTTCACATTTTACTTCCTTAATCATAAAAAAAAAGAAAATCAGGGCTCTAAATTCCTGACCACGCCCACATTGAGAGTCATTTGCATATGTTAGTATAATATGGCTGAAAATTGTTTGAATGTTATGATGTTGATTTGCTGATACTTATTCAGCTTCCAAAGAAGGCCTTTATGTAGGAGTGGTATACAAATTAAACCAAAAAGTATTATTATGGCCATATAAACGTTTACATGTAATTCTGGCATGGTATTTTAATCAGTTATATCTTGCTTGTTATGGCCATATAAAACTTTATTTACATATCTGGAAAGGCATTTCCTCAAGTTTTATCTGGCGTAATATGGCCATCTAAAACGTTATTTACATATCTGGACAAACATCTCATCAAGTTATACCTGACTTGATATGGTCATTGAAAGCTTTATTGACATATGTGGACTGGCATTTCATTAAGATATATCTGGCTTGATATGGCCATTGAAAGCTGCATTGACATATCTGGACTGGCATTTCATCAAGATATATCTGGCTTGTTATGGCTATGTAAAACTTTATTTACATATCCGGACTGGCATTTCATCAAGTTACATCTGGCTTGATATGGCCATATAAAACTTGATATAATGTATCCAGATACCTACAAAGGGTTTTATATCTGGCTTCATATGGCCATATAAAACTTTATAACAGCCAGATTTTTCCAGATATAAGCCAGATATAAATTTTGAGTAAGGGAGTCATCCAAAATAGATTAGTCTCCATTTCATGAATCGTTTTTTTTTCTCGGTCACCTTAGCCATTGTTTCGAAATAAGAACGAGGTGACCGCTTTGGTCTTTTGACATTGTGTGGCCAAGACCCTATTCAAATTTGACCGGCTTTGGCTTTTGTAAAACATTGAGACACCCGAGGAAACAAATGAATGTTCCTCTTTAAAATGCCAAACAATAGCAATAGTGAAACATATAGAAAGATCTAACCAAATATTTACCCTTTCACCCAGAGGTACGTGACAGGGTTTACGGAGACTTCTCCCCTCCCCTTCTCTCATTACACTCAAAGGGGATATAAGCAAAAAATTAAATTTTCATTTGGGAAAGAGGAACCGACAAATCTACACAATGTAAGGAAACTTCCATTTAATTCGGACACATGATAGGTGCGTTCTATTTAGCTGAACACGCTAGTTCAACTGGCTCAGCAAATGTTCGATCTTAAGGAAAAGTGATCTTAACGTCATCAAAACGTCACAACTTGAACTGGCAAAAACGATCAGCCCTCTGAGGCGGTCTAGTTAAGTCGTGTGACGTATTTTACGACACACATCGTCCATTCAAGAAACTGGCTGATCCAGTTGAGCTGGCTCGATCCGCTAAATAGAACTCACCAATTTCTAGAGATATCAGGAAATTAAGTCACTAGATTTGTGTACCAAAGTGAACTTAAGGGCAGCAAACGTTATATCACTTCCTCACATCGACAGGAAATGTCTTGTTTCCCTTTGTTTTTTCAGACTGTTGTGTTAATCTTGAACTTATTAGGGATAAGAACCCCTGTGTGGAGAAGCTTAAGTTGGTAAAGTTCTCATACCACTTATGCAACCACATTCTGATAATATGAGATTGTTGGAGGGAAAACAGGTTGTTAAGTTTAAAGAAAAACAAAAGACTGTCCATTAATGCTAGGGTACATGTCATATGTGTTTGCTTCAAGTTTACCATAGTTGAAAATGTGACAGCTTTACCAGTGCTCATTTCTTGAGAACCATACATCAGATTTCAATGCAAATTTCACAAAAATATTTAAAATGAGTACCCCTCTAACATATCCAATCTTGATGTGACCTTAAACCATTCTTTCAACCAGTGCCTTAGTTTACCACGCTCCATATACATTACGCTATACTGCACGGAGCAAAGTGCAATGAAGTTTGGTGTTTAGACCTGATTGAGGACTATTTGTTCCCATGGATTCCACAATAATGCACTACAACTCCTTAGCACTTCCGTGGACCCCATCTGATAAAGCAAAATATATCCTATGTTGTCACCAAGAGATTGGATAAAATCTCAAAACGTCGCAGCCCGTTTCGCCTTGTGCGTGAAAATGTTTTGACACCAACGTTTTCCTTTTTTCCTCATTCCCTCTTCCTCACTTTTGAATCGTCTTTGACTCGTTACCGTTTAAATTTCGTATTACACTCCGTGCTTGTATTGCAAATTGCCTCTGAACCTATTGCAGCCCAACTGCATGGCTGGAGTATCCGACTTGTAGTCAGGAGGTTGAGAGTTCGAGTCCTGGCCAGGCCAAACCGAAGACTTTAAAACCGGAACCTACTGCCATTGTGCTTGGTGCTCCGCATAAGTAAAGGTGCAGGGAAAACAAGCCAGTGAGCTACAACTAGAAAAAAAGGCCGTGCCCGGCTCGAATTGAACCAATTGGTTGGAAACTGGGTCTCAACGTATTGTTTGTATTTGCACAATTTGAAGAACTTTAAAGAAAAAAATCATCTTCGCACTCGTCATTCCAACCAGAGGGAAGCATTGAAGGTTCACCACCGATGAGGTAAGCGAAAATCACATTTATGGATGTTCCAGAATTTGTCCACAGCTAAGGGCCGGCCAAAATGGCGTCCCCCATAATTCTCCTCAAGAGAAATTTGCAAACCTGTATTGTACAAATGCATGTAAGTCAATTCTCTGGCTTTCATTAAAAGTTTTTACCCCAAGCTTCTCTCTGCCCTATTTGGAGCTACAGCCTCCTGATAGAGTCGCATGTCGGATTTAAGTCGCTGGAATTGCTGGGAACGGTTTTCACTTGGTAAGGATAAAATCTATAGCAGACTGTGAAAGCAATTGAGTTCTGGATATCCGATTATTTACGGTGAAGTAAAACAAGTCAAAAGTCGCCTGAGGTGACCTTATGATGTCCCTTACATTCACTAACCCGCGTTAATTGCCAGTTAAGTCGCGGTCACACTGCAACGTATTTCGATCCGACTTGTTTTATTGAAGTCTCCTCCATCTCTGGTTGGAAAGAACCCCAGATTTGCCGACCTTTGTTAAGTATTGACTTTTAATCCAGGACTTCGAAAATTTAATTTAAACTTATCATTTTGTGCATTATATCGAGAGAGGACAGACCGCCTTTTTCGAACTACGCGTAGCTTATAAAAGCCTGATTTGTCGGCGTTCCGTCACGGCACGAAAATATCAGTTAGCAGTTCATTTTTCTGAGTTCTGCCCAACCAGAGATGGGAAATATTACAATTAAAACTCACAGAAAATCCGATCGGAATCCGATCCGAATGTGTTATACTAGTGTGACTGCGGCTTTATACCAACAAATCCAAACAACTGATTTGCCCCGTCAATCGGATGGCAACAAAAGCGCAGGTCACACTGCAGCTATATCGGATCGGCCCACCCTCCGAATTGAGTGAGTTTAAATTTAAATCTCTGCCCATTTTCGGAGAGAACCCAAAATTTCCCATCCTGTGTAATACGTGTAATAATATGATTTGAATGAAGGACAAATAATGAAATAAAAAGTAACCTTTTTCGTGACGTCACATAGACAAACATGTTATATCGGGCTAAGCGTATCCGAAAAAAACTGTCTGCGGATGTGACGTAATGGAATAATTAGTATGATTTCGATTGTCGTAGTCCTTTACAAAAAAATCATATCTTTTCACAGATTGGAATATTTATTTTGTTCCGGCCAAAGATGGAGGAGATTTTAAGAAAAAAAAAAGGATCGTAACCAGATCCGATATCGGATATTTTAATACAGGCGACTGGAGTAGTCTTTTAAGTGCCTGTCACGGGTATCAGTTGTTTCCTCCAAAAATGACATTCCTCGTAACGTCAATGAATAAGAGCTACTGTAGAACTAAACTGACACTTTAGACCACATGGTCCACACTACTTTTTTCATAGATCTAAGGTCCTGAAATATCTGTGTTACAGAAAAACTTGCGAATAAATTGTTTTCACGTGACGTCATAATTGGTTGCTTACTGCCGGGCAAGAAATCAGCAGTCATTACATCGGCCGTCATCTGTTTCTCAGCTACAGTTTTTACTCGTCATTCAAGAAAGGGGCGAAAAAACACTCTATTCTCTTAACAACCATTCATCATTAAGTAGGACTTTGCATTCTTCAAACAAAATTTTTATAGCAAACAAACAAAAAAAGAAAACAAAAAGAAAAAAGAGGAAGAAGAAAAAACAGTACCAGAGCAACTATCTGATATTTGGTCAAACTGCACGCATCATTTCCCCCGTACTTAGGTATCAAAGAAGAATTTCTAAAGTCTGTTGCACATTAAATAATGGTTTTTGTCAAAAGATGAGAAACTCGAGCAAGAATGCTAATGCCTTAATCCAAGAAAGCTGAGAGATTGCATGTAAGGTTTACAATCCAGACCCCGGGCAACAAATTGAATGATTCTCTTCTGAACGCGAACTTTGACTTGGGCAGGAAGGAACTATTCTTCCCTAAAAGATTGTCAAAGGTTGCAAAATGTGGGTTGAAGTATGGAGGGTTCTTAAGGGTTGCCCCCCATAGACACGTCAACGCCAAAACAACAAAACTCACTGTGTTGGTTGCAAGAATTTTAATCTGGATCTTGCGTGAGAAAACATAAAAACATTTTACAAAAATGAATCAAACAAATAAATAAATTAACCAAACCATCCTTCCTAGGGGCTGAATATTGTCAAGGGTTCGCGAGAAATACCCAAGTTACTGGCGAAAGATGAGATTAAGCGAGGGTTGGCGTTTGGTTGCGATAATTTCAAGTGACTACGCGAATTAGGTTCTAACGAATGTTCCGTCCATGTAGGTGTGTAGCTGTCCCTTTAACCGAGAATAAAGGCGAATAAACAGAAGCCGAGAGCGCCGCGGTAGGGAGAAAACGCAAATCGATTTCTCTGTACCAAGGATTCCAACAATGTAGAAGAGGGCGTACTTCAAGATCGTTTTGTTATGGCATGTAAAGCATTGGGTATCCTCTAAATAAATGGACGAGTCTCAATGCTACTAGAAAACAGGGCCTTCCAGACAAGAATAATGTTATTGATTCCGTTTATTTCTAGCGTTTATAGAACAAACAAGAAAGTCATGGGAAAAACAGAAAGGAAGAGTGATTATGTATTTAGTGGGAAGAGCACGGGACTCGAAGGCTTATAAAAACTATTCCAGGTCAATGGCGTAGCCATGGGGAGGGGGGCTGGGGGCCCCAGATTTTCTTCAGCCCCCCAGATTTTTTGCGTTTTGAAAAATAATTGAAAAAAATAAAATTTTTGAACGGAAATAAACTGTGAAGTATTTCCTTCAAAACAGTAAACAAATAAAATGTGTAAAAATTAAATAAAAATCATCATGGATGAATTTGTGTAAAATACATTTTGTGTGCACGTATGAAATCAAATAATACCTTCAAAATGCCTACTTGCACTAAATTAGATACCGTTTGTGATCTGCACTGTCGTTTATTGCATTTCAATTCGAAGATGAAACGAAAGTCTCGACGACAAACTTTTATGTGACTTTGTTAGGTTAAGACCCTTTCTGCCTTTCGGATGGCTGATTGATTTACTGAAAAAAGGCAATCGTACACTGAAGACCACTCTTACACGACAATCCTATATTTTGTCATACACAAAATATGCCGTAAGCAGGTAAGGGTACGGTACTGCCTTCGGATAATTCTTCCCTTCCATCCTTAACAAGTAGGCCTATGTCGTGCCTCACTCCTGCCCATGACAAGTGCCACTGTAGGACGATTTTTTCGACAATTCCTCTTTTTACTAGTTGGCACTAGCGTCGGGGAGGGGGGGGGGGAATTTGTAAAATGCCCACAAGGTCCGGATTTCATGTGTTTCCGACATGATCCATACTTCTGCTTTGCGGTTCAATTATTTTGAGAGATTTATTCGTAGTATTTTAATTTTGACTACGTAATGTACCGATGAACAAATTTTGCACATTTTTTCTTTGGTAGCATGTATGTCTCTTGTAAAATCTCTACAAAAACTAAAAATATTTTGTTATTTTTCATGCTCCCCAAAAAGGCAAAACCCTAAAATTTAGGCCTGTAATCTGTTCAAAGTTTTGCCAAACATAGCACCATTTTGCATAAAGGAAATCTAACGCAAAGAAATTTTCTCAAAGGGGGACAAAACTACTTTTGGTTCTCCTGTTAAAGGGTAAGGTACTGCCTTATGTGAGCTGAAATCCATTCAAATATTGCCGCATTTGCGGCTGGGTACATCAAGCTTAAAACACGTGGGAAGTGCCGTTTGCGGCCATCTGGAGGGGTTTTAAAACCCAAAATTTTCTTGTACGCTCCGCGCCAACTGATTCAAATATTGCCGCATTTGCGATCTCCGTCCTGAAGTTTACAATTTTCCCAAGGGGAAGGGAGATACCGGTTCCCTTTAGTCTCATCCCCGAGGCCACAGATCAGAAGTGCCCAGTTTTGGGGTCCCTGAAAAGTGTATGTATTACCATTTTTCAAAGATTGATTTTTTGTTCTCATTATTTGAGAAGTCGCAGACATGAGATTCGTATTTCAAGGCTGGGTACATCCAACTTAAAACAAAGTGACGTTTCCTGCCATCTGGAGGGCTTTCAAAGCCCAAAATTTTCTTGGACGCTCCGCCCCAACGGATGGTGGCGCTCCGCTTAGATAGTCTTGCCGTGCCTGACCCTCGGAGGTACCAGTCCCCCACTTGTTACCTAGGCCCCCCAAAAATACCATCCTGGTTACGCCACTGTTCCAGGTTACGAAAACGATTAAAAGAATTAGTTGAAATAGGTAGGTGGTGGCATTATCTGATACTACGTATGCAGTCCCTTATTTCAAGTTTTGGATTTTTTGTGTTCTTAACGGTTATTCTGTCTTGTAACTAGACAGGTAGCTTCTATGTGCTGTTGGGTGAGATTGGAGACCGCAGATATTTTGAAGTACTGCTCTGTTACGTTTCTAAGAACCTTTAACTAGACATGTTTCTGCTCTTGGTGTTTAGATGTTAACCTTCATCTAGTAGTTGGACTTTTAAGTTGTCCTGGTCTGAATTCGATAGAATATTTCCTCTTTTAGAGTTCCTCGAGAATGGAGGGAGCAATCTTCATTCTCCTCGTGATATTTTCCATTTCACCGTAATTTTGAGTGAAGCCTAGAATTAAGTAGGTATTATTTAGTTTGGGTGCCCTTTCAAAGGCTATGACTGGTGGTGTCGGAAAGTTCGACATAGATTAGGATATTTTCCGATATTAAGTGCCAGGGTCTTAGCACTGCAGGTTTTGTTTAACCCTTTACCGTTGTTCGGGTCCTTTTGGATCCAGACGGAGAGCGTGGCTTTCACCCACCTTTACTGTTTCACGCGGAACTCGAAACTGCGAGTAACTACCCGAAAATTCGGTCACAACAACGTGAGAGACAATAGCTTAAGGTCACGGGGTCAATGACTTACGGAAGGTGATGCGGGGCGTGCTACGTCCGTTTTTCCGGCCACTCCCGAGGCGCGCGAATATGCCCCCTATTGGAGCACAACAGTAAAGGGTTAATCTAAAGTATCTGTACCACGGGGCTGTCCACACACGCAGAGACAACGGCATCAGCTTTGCAGTAAAAACACACTCCACAGGCTTATTTTAACCCTTTACCGTTGTTTGGGTCCTTTTGGACCCAGAATTACGGCGTGGCTGTGACCCACCTTAACTGTTCCACGCGGAGCTCGAAACTGCGAGTAGCTACCCGAAAATTTTGCCACAACTACGAGAGAGACAATAGTTCAATCTAAAGTATCTGCACCACGGGGCTGTCCACACACGCAGAGACAGCGACATCAGCTTTGCAGTAAAAACACACTCCACAAGCCTATTTTAACCCTTAACCGTCGTTTGGGTCCTTTTGGACCCGGACGGAGAGTCCGGCTCTCACCCACCTTTACTGTTTCACGCGGAGCTCGAAACTACGAGTAGCTACCCGAAAATTCGGCCACAACAACGAGAGAGACAATATTTTAAGGTCACGGGGTCAATGGCCTACATAAGCTGCTGCGTGGCGTGCTACGTCCGCTTTTCTGCCCACTCCGAGGCGCGCAAATATGCCCCGATTGGAGCACAACGGTAAAGGGTCTATCTAAAGTATCTGCACCAAGGGGCTGTATACACACGCAGAGACAGCAGCATCAGCTTTGCAGTAAAAACACACTCCAAACTGGCTAATTTTAACCCTTAACCGTTATTTGGGTCCTTTTGGACCCAGACGGAGAGCGCGGTTGTGACCCACCTTTTCTCTAGTAGTTGGACTTTTAAGTTTGTCCTGGTCTAAATTCGATAGAATATTCCCTCTTTTAGAGCTCCTCGATGAGAGAATGGAGGGAGCAATCTTCATTCTCCTCGTGATATTTTCCATTTCACCGTTATTTTAAGTTTAGCCTAGAATTAACTAGGTATCATTTAGTTTGGTGCCCTTTCAAAGGCTATGACTGGTGGTGTCGGAAAATTCGACATAGATTAGGATATTTTCCGATATTAAGTGCCAGGGTCTTAGCACTGCAGGTTTTGTTTAACCATTTACCGTTGTTTGGGTCCTTTTGGATCCAGACGGAGAGCGCGGCGTCAACCACCTTTACTGTTTCACGCGGAGCTCGAAACTGCGAATAACTACCCGAAAATTCGGCCGCAACAACGTGCGAGACAATAGTTTAAGGCAAAGGGGCAATGGCCTTCAGAAGCTGATCCTGGGCGTGCTACGTCCGCTTTTCCGCCCACTCCCGAGGCGCGTAAATATGAACCGATTGGAGCACAGCGGTAAAGGGTTGATCTAAAGTATCTGCACCACGAGGCTGTCCACCCACACAGAGACAGCGGAATCAGCTTTGCAGTATTAACACACTCCACAAGCTTATTTTAATCTAAAGTATCTGCACCACAGGGCTGTCCACACACGCAGAGACAGCGGCATCAGCTTTACAGTAAAAACACACTTAAAAGGCTTATTTTAACCCTTTACAGTTGTTTGGGTCCTTTTAAACCCAGACGGAGAGCACGGCTTCGGACCCACCTTTAGTGTTTCATGCGGAGCTCGAAACTGCGAGTAGCTGCCAGAAAATTCGGCCGCAACAACATTAGAGACAATAGTTTAAGGTCGCGACGTCAATGGCCTATGGAAGCTGATGAGGGCCGTGCTACGTCCGCTTTTCCGCCCACTCCCGAGGCGCGCGAATATGCCCCGATTGGAGCGCAACGGTAAAGGGTTAATCTAAAGTATCTGCACCACGGGGCTGACCACACACGCAGAGAAAGCGGCATCAGCTTTGCAGTAAAAACACACTCCACAGGGTCATTTTAACTCTTCACCGTTGTTTGGGTCCTTTTGGACCAAGACGGAGAGCGCGGCTGCCACCCACCTTACTGTTTCACGCGGAGGTCGAAATTGCGATTAGCTACCCGAAAATTCGGCCGCAACAACAAGAGAGACAATAGTTTACGGTCACGGGGTCAATGCTCTACGGAAGCTGATGCGGGCGTGCTACGTCCGCTTCTCCGCCCACTTTCGAGGCGCGCAAATATGTCCCGAATGGAGCGCAACGGTAAATAGTTAAGCGCTTTAGTTTTTGCACAGAGTACATCGTATCCTCATTGTTTTACTTGAAATGGTCCTTTGAGGCTTGTTATTCTGATTGGAGGGTGGGGTATATCTATAAACTGTCACCCCTTTCTAGAGCTATTTTTTATTTACCAATAGAGATCTTTCGGAGAGTTTTTTAATGAAGTGCTCGGTTTGTTCCGCCTTCAGACAATATTTGGCAGTTTTAACTTGGCTTTCCAAGGCTGTACACTTAATTCGACACTTTTGAGACTTTGCACAAAGTTTCTCCCCTTTTGAGGGTTTGGGAAGTCCTCCTACTTTTTGTTGAAGGAAGTCTTGATTCAGTATCCTGTTTCTCGAATTTAACTTTTTTTTAGGAAAGATTTTTTTGCTTTTGCAAAATGAGCAGGATTACCGAAGAAACTCGTGCACAAGTTATGTGCTAACTAGTTTAATCTCTTTTTAAGAGTGCTGTGGGTTTAACCCATTGAGAGTTCTTGAGAGGCCTATTATTTGAAAGGCCAGCTTAGATCTGAGGGCAGACAACATGGCTGTAGTCTTTTATTAGGCCTTTGAAAAAAATGCACAATAAATACGAAATAAAGAAAAATATGATATACACAGGCCTAAGTGGAAAAACCACATTTATTTGTAAATTTACTGTGTATTATTTCACTTTTGGTTTTCTTTTTTTCTCTCTCTTCCTGTAATTTTGCAAACCTTTATTACAGTGTACCTCCGAAAAGTCTTAGTGCCTCCCCGCCAATAATGTTCACCATTCGCTACACATAAAGTGTGTGGGAGCTCTGTTAACCCGTCTTTGGAATCTCTTGTCCACTTATTTCCGATCATGCTCCAAAACGTAACTTCCGTCCTATGTACCCCTGCTTCTTTCCTAATTGGTTCCCTTCTTGCAACCTTGGAAACTCAAAATCAGAGCAAACACAAACAGGATGCACACACTGCCCTTTTGTGATTGGCACGTGATACGGGAAGTTGTTTTTACTTTGGCTGCAAAGGCCTAATAAAAGCCTGTAGCCATGCTGTCTGCCCTCAGTTCTGAGCTAGCCTTTCAAAGAATACGACAGGTCTCTCACGAACTCTCAAACGGTTAAATCCACAGCACTCTTTAAAAGAACTAAATTTAGGTTCAGCCATAACTTGTGTACAAGTTTCTTCGGTAATCCTGCTCATTTTGCTAAAAGCATCATCCTAAAAACGTCAAATTCGAGAAACAGGATACTGAATCAAGGATTCCTTCCCCAAAAAGAAGGAAGACTTCCCAATCCCTCAAATAGGGAGAAACTTCTTGCAATGTCTCAAAAGTGTTAAATCAAGTGTATAGCCTTAAAAAGGCCAAGTTAAAACTGCCAAATATTGTCTGAAGCCGAACAAACCGAGCACTTTTAAGTAAAAGAATGAGGATACGATATACTCTGCATAAAAACCAAAGCGCTAAAACAAAACCTGCAGGGCTAAGACACTGGCACTGAATATCGGAAAAAATCCTTACCTGTGACAAATTTTCCGACACCACAAGTCATAGCCTTTGAGAGAGCATCCAAACTAAATAATACCTAGGTAATTTTATGCTCAAAGAGCCCATGACATGAAACAATGACAACGATTTGGAGTCATTCTCTGACGCTATCTATCGATCGACAGAAAAAACATTTACTTGAAAAAATTCTGCAGCACAAAAGAGAAATGCTCAAGTTAAATGGTACCCCTTTCATAACAACAACTGAAAAATGTAAAAGATGTAAAAGTGCATTGAACCAAGAATGATATCATCACAGGAACCCAACTTCACAGTGTGTGTATTGTAATGCTATGTTTAAGTAACATTTTGCTCACAGCCTATTGCGTAGCATGAGACCTGTACTGGCCAAATAATTCCTGAATTATATCTAAAGAATATCCCAATATAAAGCCAAAAATATATCAATCAAAATTTGAAATTCTTACTCCCAATTACTCAAATGAGGAATTTTGTCATTATTTACTCAAGCTGTCGCATTCATTTTAGGCCTATCAGTTTGAAGTTTTGATTCCAGCAATCTAATCGATCTACGACTAGTCAGCAATTCTTTCAACCAGAAAAAGAAAACTATACTTCAACTCCCTATCAATCATATTGTTGAATAAAAGACTAATGTCTCACCCGGATTCCTTTGAAAGACATCCCTTCCAAGTAGATTTGTCACAAACACTAATGTGGAATTCATACAGTGGATCTTGTACTAGCATCGACTTCAAAATGTTTGAAGTTGAAATAGTAACTTCATGCCAACTTTTGATAAAAATACAGAATACCAACCAAAATATCAGCTAGTCTCCTTTCCCACTGTAATCACTGTTCTTTTCTTTGAACCAAGTCAAATTCCAGCATTAGCACACACATCAAAAACAACACAGAACTTGTTGGTAGTATTTAAGCCACTGTGCAGAATGTTATACAGTATTGCATATGGGCCTGTGTAATGAGAAAATCACTGCTTCCTCCCAATAAAAATAATAGTTACATAATACTGGAGGACAAATGGATGCAGATACATCCCCCAGGAGCCTGAGGTATTTTTCTGTGTCTATAACCTCTTACCAGGGAACTTCCAAACACTTTTATGATGTACAGTATACCAAATAATTTTCCCTGCTTGTTGGCTCGGCAAGAAATATTGAGAATTCACAAAATTCCATCTGTTGAACAGGGGTATTCCTAGGTGTTGATACCCCCCTTTTCACTAGTTTTGTGAAGCAAACATAGGTTTAGGTTTTGAAATGATAATTTGTTGATTATATCAATCATTTAAGGCCATCTATACATGCAAGATTCTGTAACATCAACAGATCAGGGTATGTTCCAAGTGCACTATAGTACGCACACTGTGAAGTTGGGTTCCTGAGATAATGTCATTCTCGGTTCAACGCACTTATATACATTTTTCAGCTGTTGTGTTGGAAGTGATACCATTTCACTGAAGCATTTCTCTTTCGTGGGCTGGTATTTTTAAAATAAATGTTATTTTTTTTTGATAGATAGTGTCAGAGAATGAACCCAAACCATTGTTACTAAGTCATGTCATGGACTCTCTAACTTAAAAAAACGGTGAAATGGAAAAAAAAAATCACGAGGAGAATGACGATTGCTCCCTCGATTCGTTCATCGAGACGCTCTAAAAGAGGAAATACTCTATCGAATTCAGACCAAGACAAACTTAAAAGTCCAACTATTAGATGAAGCTTAACATCTAAACACCAAGATCAGAAACACACTAGTTAAAGGTTTTAGAAAGGTAACAGAGCAGTACCTCAAAGTATCTGCGGTCTTCAATCCACCACACAGTACAAAGATGCCACCTGTCTAGTTACAAGACAGAATAACCGTTAAGAACGCATAAAAATTCAAAACTTTAAACAAGAGACGACATTCTTAGCATCAGATAATGCCACCGCCTACCTTTTTTAATCAGAGAGTTGCAACTCCCTGTTTTAATTAATTCTGTCAATCGTTTCCGTTACCTGGAGTAGTTTATAAGCCCTTGAGTCCCGTGTTCTTCGTTCTAAATGAATAATCACTTTTTCTCCCTGTTATTCCCATGATTTTATTGTTTGTGTTATAAACGGTAGAAATAAACGGAACCAATAACATTATTCTTGTCTGAAAGGCTCTGTTTTCTAGTAGCATTGAGACTCGTCCATTTATTTTGAGGATACTCAATATATGACATGCTATAACAAAACGATCTTGAAGTACGCCCTCTTCTATATTGTTGGAATCGAAGGCACAGAGAAATCGATTTATGTTTTCCCCCGTACCGCGTCGCTCTCGGCTTCCGTACGAATAGACGATAAGATGAACGAGGGAATTGCTGAGGGAGTTGCTGAGGTAGATAGCCAAAACTGCCGTGTGCTAACCGGATCTCCGGAATAAATTCTGCTGGACCGAATGGACTTTTCAATCTCGTTAGGTGGGACTTAAATGCACGGAGCTTCCAGTCCTTTCAAAATTTTTTCCCTAGATAATTTTTTTTATTATAAACATAAATATTTGTTCTCACAAATTAACATTTAACAAAAAGATCTCTAAGTAAATAAAATATTCCATTGATACCATTCTTCGTTAAATGAATCTAATCGATCATAAACTGAAGCTCCATATTTCTGATTACAATAATAATATTTTACATAGGAGATAAAAGCCCCAATCGTTGGCTTAAAATACAAAAGTTTACTCCTCTAAAGAGAATACTTCCCTAATAGGATAATGCAATTTAATATTTTATCGAAGTCTATACCAAACAAAATAGTTCTATCTTTCAATTCGAAAACTAAATTCATTTTTGACATGGTAACTTCTCTTAATTCCTCCCAAAAGTTAAATGCAACAGGGCAATAAAAGAGCAAATGGTGAATGGTTTCACTATTCACTTTACAAAAAGGACATAAACCATTGTCCTTAACTTTAATTTTCTTCAAATAATCATTTCAACACAGAATATGATTTGTAATTCTGTATTGCAACCATTGCAATTTTGTATCTTAAGTTGTGAAAAACGGCCTCAGGTTTATATTCTCCCAAGACTTTTTACTTATATTTAATTTGTCATTCCACCGCATACGTGCGTTGCTGTCATAAGAATAATCCTTTGACAGAAATTCGTAAAAGAATTTGCATTCTTGCTTAGAAGAAAAGAAAACCCTGCAAGACACTGGATAATAAATATCAAATGAGTTAGTCCTAGTATTTAACCCAAGAGAAATTCTACGTGCAACTTTACGAATAGAATTTAGTTTACCAAAATACGTCAAAAAGTTAATAGTGACATTGTACCTTTTACAAAAGGTTTCGTAAGGGAAAAAAACCTACTTCTGTTGTCTAAAAAGTCATTCACACAAAGAATACCTCTGTCGTTTAACTGCTTAAGATATACACATTGATTGTCAATAAGAAAAACATCACTATTCCAAACATTTTGAATAACAAATTCATCAACAGAATGACAATTGGCCAATGGATGAATAGCAAGGACGTATGCCCAACTTTGAAAAACTTCTTTCCAAGACATATTATCTAGCTGTAAAGTGAGTGTCTTACTTGCTTTATGACCAAGTTTTAAAAGAGTGCGTACACAACAGTTTCTTCTTAAAAAGTGGGAAAGAACGTTCTCCCAACAGAAACCATTACCATAATAAAATCGTTGGATCCAACGCAGTTTAAGTAATTTGAAATAACTGTGAACTTGAATCAATTTTAGACCACCCCGTTTAAAAGTTTGAATTAATTGACTCCTTCTGACTTTGTCTCTCGGACCCCAGATATAAGAGTATAAAGCTTAATTAAGACTTGTGAATAAGGCTTCATCAGGATAAGGTAAAACCGTCGCCACATAGGCCAACTTAGATAGTAACAGTGACTTCACAACAACTACTTTCCCAAGAACAGTCAACTGTCTTCTAGACCACTCTTTAATCAAGATTCTAAGGTCATCAAGAAGCTATTATAATTTAAAGGAATCATTTCCTTCAAATGAATTGAAAAAGTTATAGCAAGATATGTAAAACACTGCCCTTCATTCCAACTAAAACCAAAATCATTACCAATCCGTTCTATTGAAAGTTTCTTTGAGCCCACCTAAATGAGGTTAGACTAAAATTTAGCTTTAAGTCCGAAATCATGTAAAATTGTTTTATAATTTGACTAAGGCGTTTAAAGAATTAGAGGTCCCATCCAGAAAGAACATTGAATCGTCTTGATAAAAACTCATTTTAACCTGTGTATTTCCCTTATTAATACTCATGACCGTGTCATCGCATGGAATCAATTTTCCCAAACTTTCAAGAGGGTCACCCTGTCTGCACCCCCTATAGACTGGAAAACTAGTGGATATGTGTCCGTTTACAAGGAAATAGGAGTTAATATCATTGTAAAGTGTTTTACACCACGTAATAAGACTTTCATTAAAGCCAAAAAGCCTTAAAACTTTCCAAATAAAATTTCTGCTCAATGAATCAGAAGTCTTCTCAAAATCAGCTAGTAGGAGTAAACCGGGGATATCCTCACTTTCCAAATAATGTATGACGTCATACAAATTCCGGATATTATTACCATCAAATCTGCCCTTCATAAGACCCATTTTGGTCGGTGTTTATTATGTAAGGTAAAGCACATTTTATTCTCTCAGCAATACATCCTGAAAGTAATGTAAACTCTGCCTTTGTGTAATAGATAAGCTTCCCTAGATTATTGATCTCAACGACGATATCTACACTGAAATGATCAACCCCTGCGACGAATTTTCTTTATTTTGCCTTCACAGTAGATATAATATTCCGTCGGTCCAACATCCGGGCATTTGCGTGACCTGGGTCATGAAAACTTCAACTGGAGTGAAAACAACGACATTCTGACAGTGAGTACAGTACACGTATGCTATTGCCAGGGCCTCAGGATACACGATTGTGGGCCTAACTGGGAATGTTTCTTGAGACCAAGGTTGAATAGAAATCTCAGAATGTCAATAATGTCAGGCGAATGCGAAAATACTGGGTGCCTGTGCACCAAAAACTCGCTTACGAACGGCGAGAAACCCATTCTTATCGGGGTAGGCCTCTTGTGCGAGACTGGCGATTGAGTTTACAGGCCATCTCGTAAAGTAAACAGTGAATTGCCGCCGCGAAAAGTTTTTGCAAGACCATCTGATCATGAAAGTTGGATATTTCAATTAAATTCGGTCATTATGCACAAGTTAAAAAAAGACTGCACTTGTTTACAAGGTTCAGTTACACAATAAACCTATATGTTTTCACTCTTGCTGTATTGCGCGACAACAACTGTTTCACTCGAACACGTCACGTGATTGACTCTTCGCACCGTTCCTTGGAGAGACAGAAAATTACCCTCGAAGGAATTCCTGCTCTTGGAAGTTAAAATAGTTCGTAGTCTGCTCCTCCATGTTGTTCCAAGATGTGCGGCAACAGCCTAATTTTCGCGGAAGACGCCTCACCCACAACACCCCTTAGGGGTTTAAAATTTCCCCACTTCGCTTAACCAAGAGAAATTTGCCGTCTAGGCTTTTCCAGGCTCTACAAACTGACTCGGTTGTCCGAGAGAACTCTGCTTGTGCCAAACAGAGGGCAGTATCCGAGATTTTAATTTGAAGCCTCTGCGTGGAAAAGATCTAATCACACCTCCTTCGATACACCTCATGTCCAAACAGAATATTTGCAGCTTTAAAATAATAGTGCCCTATCCTTATCTGTAACTGTAATCTTACGCTTAACTTAAAGGGCTCGTCCTCCCACCAAAACTACATATTTTGCTGTGGTCAAAAAAATTTCAATAGGTGCAGCTCTTTGAATTGTTTCAGCCCCATCCATCCATTATGTACACAGAGTAGAAGTTTATAAAAAAAGTGTATAAAACCAGATAAATCATTGCTGAAATTCCAGTCAATATATATAAGTAAAGTTTTATATGACCATATTAAGCCAGATATAACTTGTTTAACTGTTTGTACAGCTATGTGAATAAAGTTTTACATGGCCGCAACATGCCAGACTTCACTTGATGAAATGGCAGTCCAGATATGTAAAATGAAATTTAGGTGGCAACACCAAGCCACGTAATACTCTATGAAATGAACTTTACCCAGAGAGCCAAAAGGCTTAGTGATTCCTTGCCAATAGGGAAGTTTGCCGTGACATTTTGTTTTTTGCCTTCTGGTGACCTCAGAAGAAGATCTTAGAAATTTCACTTTTTGATGGCTGATGGGGTTCTTTTTCTTACCATACTCCATCCACCTACCAAAAATGAAATTTTTCCAAGTGTCTTGGTGATCTTATAGGACATTTGAACATTGGTGACCTGGATGACCTCCTTAAAAACAAAAGGCTTTTTCCTCCTAATATGACAAATCTGCCGTGTTGTTAAGTTTCCATCATTGCTGTCTTGGAATATTGTGATTGTAAGTCATATACCACGTTTTTGCACATTTAGTTCGCCTGGTCTCGAATGACCTTTGACCTCCACTAAATCAATAGAATTCATCTTATCAATATTGCAAACTGCATAATCTCTAGGGTGGGAGAACTGAAACTTAAAGCCAATTACAACTTTGTCGCAGTTTATTTTTTTTCTAGTTTTACAGCCAGTGACTTGGAATGACCATTGACATTCACTAGACACGAAAAGTGTCGTTCGTTCCTAACTTGAGATTTCGAGTTCACGAAACATTTTGAGGTTTTCGCAGTTTCTACCTTCGTTCATATCAGGATTCTTGCTCTCAGCTGAAAAACCTGTATACTAGATATGAAAAATGTCGGACGTTCGTAACTTGAGATATCGTGTTCACGAGCTTTTCTGGTCATGCCCCTTGTGACCAAATGAACATTGACCTCCAACAAAAACAGAAGGTTTTGTTTTGTTAACATGAAAAATCTATATACCGAATATGAAACGTGAAGGTCATTCCTACCTGGATAATCGTGTTTGGAAGTTTTTTGGGGAGTTTTTCATAGTTTAACCTGCAGTGACCTCAAATGACTTCTGATCTTCATAAAATGTAGGGTTCTTTTTCTCAGCTTGACAAATCTATATGCCCGTATGCCCGACAACCAGTAAATCAAAGTAATGTTCAATTTCCAAATACCTTTTCAAAAAGTTAAACTATTACATTACACACTTTTGACTGGATTTCTGACAAGCAAAATCATTTATTAGTTGGGGAAATTCCAGTTTCCGCAGTAGGTACAAGGTCATGATTCCAGTGGCGTAGCCAGGATGGGATTTTTTGGGGGGCCTAGGTAACAAGTGGGGGGGGGGCTGGTACCTCCGAGGGTCAGGCACGGCAAGACTATCTAAGCGGAGCGCCACCATCAGTTGGCGCGGAGCGTACAAGAAAATTTTGGGCTTTAAACCCCTCCAGATGGCCGGAAACGGCACTTCCCATGTGTTTTAAGCTGGATGTACCCAGCCTTGAAATACGAATCTCATGTCTGCGATGTCTCAATAATGAGAATAAAAAATCAATCTATGAAAAATGGCAATACATACACTTTTTAGGGACCCCAAAACTGGGCACTTCTGATCTGTGGCATGGGGGATGAGACTGAAAGGAGCCGGTATCTCCCTCTCCTCTGGGAAAAATTGTGAACTTCAGAAGCACGTAGATCGCAAATGCGGCAATATTTGAATCTAAGCGGAGCGCCACTATCAGTTGGCGCGGAGCGTACAAGAAAATTTTGGGCTTTAAAACCCCTCCAGATGGCCGGAAACGGCACTTCCTACGTGTTTTAAACTGGATATACCCAGCCGCAAATGCGGCAATATTTGAATGGATTTCAGCTTACCTAAGGCAGCACCTCACCCTTTAACAGGAAAACCAGAAGTAGTTGTGTCCCCCTCTGAGAAACTTTCTTTGCGTTAGATTTCCTAGATGCAAAATGGTGCTATATTTGGCAAAACTTTGAACTGATTTTAGGCCTGAGTTTTCGGATTTTCCCTTTTTGGGGAGCATGAAATATATAAAAATATTTTTAGTTTTTGTAGAGATTTTACAAAAGACATACACACTACCAAAGAAACAATGTGCAAAATGATGCAGTATTTGTTCATCGGCACATTACGTGGTCAAAATTAAAATACTACGAATAAATCCCTCAAAATAATTGAACCGCAAAGCAGAAGTATGGATCATGTGGGAAACATATGAAATCCGGACCTTGTGGACATTTTGCAAATCCCCCGGACGCCAGTGCCAACTACTAAAAAGAGGACTTGTCGAAAAAATCGTCCTACAGTGGCACTTGTCATGGGAAGGAGTGAGGCACGACATACGCCTACTTGTTAAGGATGGAAGGGAATAATTATCCGAAGGCAGTACCTTACCCTTATCTGCTTACGGCATATTTTGTGTATAATAAAGTATAGGAATGGTCGTGTAAGAGTGGTCTCCAGTGTACGATTGCCTTATTTTCAGTAAATCAATCAGCCATGCGAAAGGCAGAAAGGGTCTTAACCTAACAAAGTCACATTAAAATGCGCACAAAATGTGTTTTACACACATTCATCCATGTTTTTTTTTTTTTAATTTTTACACATTTTATTTAGTTACTGTTTTGAAGGATATACTTCAAAGTTTATTTCCGTTCAAACATTTTATTTTTTTTCAATTACTTTATCAGGACGCAAAAAATCTGGGGGGGGGGGGGGCTGAAGAAAATCTGGGGGCCTAGCCCCCCCCCCCCGTGGCTACGCTACTGAAAACAACGTTGCTTTTGGAGAAATACAACAAGAGAAATAGATTGACTCCATTTTATAAGAACGAATCTTACTGAATTCATCAGGACTCTTTTGGCTAATGGTCATCTACGAGATACACCATTCACCAAAATAATAATTTCTTTAAGCATGGTCAAGTGGTTAGAGCAACCGACTTGCAACCGAGAGGTTTGGAGTCGGAGTCCTGGTTGGGTCATACCCAAGAGTTAAAAAATTGAACCGTCTGCCATTTTGCTTGATCCTCGGCATAAACAATGAAGTATAGGAAACAAGCCAGTCAGCCACAACTGGAGAGAAGCCGTAGTCAGGTAGTCGGCTCCTCTTAGTCGAATCGGTTAAAAACCTGGCCTTAAAACTTCGTCTAACTAAAGAGGGCATAGGCTCACAAAAATAGTATCAGAAAGATATGTGAAAAATGTTAAAGGAACCAATAACATGAACCACATTATTTAATTTATAAATGACATGCCAGCAATGACCTTACTTAGAGTTAAACAATAAGATCCGTTGGAGTTATGTCAATAGCTGTTACCGATATATGCTTTAAGAAAGTGTTCCACTGGAACGGGAGGAGGGTGGGGATGGGGTTGGGTTAAATGAACATAAACAAACGATATTATTAATGTTCATGGTATTATTAGTTTGAAGTGGAATGATTTCAAACCAAATTTCAACAGGAAGTAAATCCATAATGTTTCCGATCGGATAAAACCTCGGAAAAAAGAGACTCGTTTGTGTTACTATCACTGAAGAGTGAATAATGAAAACAAAGTAATACGTTTTTGTTGAATGTAACAGGGTGACTTTTCCTTGTTTCAAATTCGTCTTAGTTTCAAAGATATTCCACTGACTCTCTTTGGTAATTACTAACAACAAACATAAGGAAATTTTCATCAGAAGCAAATGGTTGTGAAAGTAACTCGTTATGTCCGTTGTTCGTTGTACTTCCCGAAACAAATGTGACAAATCAATATTTTAAAGTAAAGGGGTTTGTCCTTACCAATAAATGGCCAATGAAAGTTTCCTTCGTTATCTGTTGGCAGAGACCATTGTATTATACCGAGGTTCCACGCCACTAAAGCCAGTAACACCGGAAGTTTTCGTTTTTCTTTGCTTCGGATAATTAGCGGAGTAGATTCTGATTCCTTTTTCCCTTTGACTTACTGGTATCTTGACAGATCCAACACAAGATGTGTTACTCTGACAGCGCTACACAAAGTGTTAAAATGTTGACTAATGAAATTGGTTTTAAATGATACTTCTTTAACATATTTAACTCGCAACACCAAAGTAGTTTTATTGCCTTATGAGACGAAAGTGTAAGGTTACCAAAATTATTGCAGATTGTTAACTAAATCAACAATGTTATTCCCGTGCATCATGAGGTAACGTGCGTATTGTACTTTGTTAAAAGGCAGTACTGTGTCGCAATTTTGCGACACAGAATTGTTACTCTGTTACCCTCAGAAGAGAAACACAAATATTCAAGTCTTACGTCCTCTTGACTCAAAAGATTTTGTTAAGGTCATCAAGATTTGGATATTTAGAATTCTCGCTTAGAACGTGGTCCAAGTCTATCTTTAAAATATCCTGGACTATGCAGACAGGCTCAGCTTCCGTTTTGCAGAAGGTTAATATATTTAAGGTCTTGTTTAAAACTTTCATTTCTGTGAAAAACTTAAGTTTTCATTATGCGGATACTTATGTCAAAGACAATTTTTCTCATGTTTTGGGTAACGAACCCTTTCACTCATCAAAAGTAATTATACCTACTCCATTCACTGGTTATGCCGTACTTATCATTAATGGCAATTACGAGTAATATAACACATTGTTTCATTGAAGGGAAAGTCTTTTGGTTTGATCAAGGGTTCTTAATGGAAAAGCTACCTTTATGCAGGTAGTTGAAGTGTCCTTACATACAAGTTTTTCATTTCAATTACTTCCTATCATAACTGCTTCGGATTGTAACAGCTGGCTATTGACTCTTCTTGATACAAAGAGCGCTCTATTGTAAAGTAGCTTATAACTAACACATTTTGAGCACACTATAGTGAAAATTATATGACTGCCATCTTGGATGATTGTCACGTGGCTCCCATGGCGTCTGCAACTGGCTTGAATGGTATGTGTCACCCCCATAAATACCAACAGACACCTAAATCGCTATTTATTGAATGGAACCTTAGTAATGGTAGAAAATATGAAATGGAGACCACCTGGAATTTCTCAAAACGCCCAAAGATGTCACCCGGTTGATTATGAAGAAGTGCCTTTCAAACTATAGCAATCAATCAGGGAAAACTGCATACAAAATTTCCAGGTTAGTCGAATAATCCAATATTTGTGCCGGACTATATTATGACTTCATAGATGAAGAGTGAGTTGACAATTTATAATCATGCAAATGAACTTTAACAGAAACAGAAACCGATTTATACCCAATAACTGTTTCACGAACTTTTAAAATGACACAACTTGGAGACTGGTCTTAAAATTAAATCCAGATTGACGGCTCCCACTTTTAAAGTATAGATATGTGAATACGAATGACCTATAGATCTGTTTTATTGTCGTTTTCACCATGACAGCAAAAAAGGGACGTAAGAAGTGTTCAGTGTACTAAAATTACTTTTTGTGACGTTTCAGAAGAGGATTGATCCCTATTGAGTCTAAATAGTAAACAGTTGCATTCAAAACATCCATGTGAGTTGTTATAAAGAGAAAAGGTCTGAAGCAAAGAGACTCACATACTTGTAAAAAAATGATTTACGGTACATATTGAAACTTACTGAACCATGACCAGACGTACAATGCCCTTTAAAGATTAATTGAGTACAATAAATAGAATATAGTAACGCTAGGCTTGGTTTACTATTTTTTTTATCTTTTCTTTTTTACTTCTATGCTAGTTGTGTACTTAATATGGGAACGGTTTTGTTTTCTAACGTGGTTCACTGAGCCTCAGTGGGTTGAACTAAACCACAGAAACACTGTAGTGGTCTATCTTTTTGTTGCAAATCTACCGAAAACACAAACATGCTTGCGTGTTTGCCTTCTTGCTCTCCAAAGGGACATTAACACAGTAATTGCTAATGCTGAAGTATGACAGCCTGTTCCTGCCCAGACAAATTACAGATTGTGTGTATTATTTAGAAACTCCTTCGTTAGCATACATAAAAAACGTAAAAACGGAGTAACTAAGGTAAGTCTTTATTCTTAGGGATTTTTTTGTTGTCTGTATAGTAAACAATGACCAGGACGAAATAGCAAAAATTCGGTCTAATCTATCAGTCTAATGGGGAAATTACAAAGGAGCGAGTGTCGCTGTCAAAAAAGTGCCTTTATTTCTGTATGTCTATTGGAATATGATATGAAATATGCTGACAGTGTAGACATTGCGGAGGCTTCCAATGTAAATCATACGTACAAACGATGCATACTGAAAAATGCGTCTATCATACTTAACCTTTTGCCTCCCATGATCGTTTGATTGTTTTACTTCAAATGAAGCTGTTTTTAATATTATAAGACTAAACGGTTGAACCCTATTTTAGTATCGCTACTTTATTTTATTGCTTTCATCATGACATTGCTAGTTTTTCTACTACTTTTAAAAGGGCCGGGAAGTGCCAGTTCGATTCTTTCTCAGGGTGAATTTTTTTCCAATTGTTTTCTAAATCCTTTGTCTGGATAAAGTATTTCTACAGGTACGCCCTTCCTGAACACATCTCTGACTGGCAGACCATCATTGCTGTGACTAAATCGTGTCTACACGGCTACTTCCAAATGTCCGACTGAATTACGGAATAACCGACTTTAAATGCAAACGGTTATTTACGATGTCTATTAGTTACGTAAACATTAGTCGGAACTATAAATATGATCATAATACTGAAAACATAATTGGTTATATCTCCTAAAGTAGCCAACAAAACAATTAATACCATCCGCATGAAGTTCAAGACTTGATTATCATAAAACGTCAGGTAGAGCATGCCGTGAAGTGGCAGGGTGAATGCATGTTACACTCATTACTAGGTGAGTGACTAACCATCATTACCAAGCCTGCAAGGAATAGCACCATTCTGATAATGCATTAATGGTTACGGAGTATATTTCCTCGCTTGGAATAAAGGAGGTGGTATTTTAAGACTGAGATGGAGTTTAGCAATCGGCGATCAGAAGGGTCTCATTTCGCTATCCGGCCGGGTGAAAATAAAAAGATTGGTTTTTCACCAATAGTGGTTTTTGCATCTAAAATGTTTTTTTTTTTTCAAAATAAAGCAAATTTGACCTAAGTTGTTGAGTTGGTTATTCTTTTGTTGTCACTAAGCGCCTCAGAAGCAACGGCCTTCGGATGGGCTGGGGTTTGCAGAATACTACCACTGTATCCTCCGCAACTGTCTTCAATGATTTAGGTTGAAATTGTAACAGTAAAGAGACCCAGGATAATTAAAGGGCTGAAGATCTTGTATTGAGGCTTTAAACATAAAATCACTGATAGAAGTTTATGACCGGCACAAAAATCCAACAAGGTACTGCCATGCTTAAGGCGACATTTATCATTATCCGACAGTTGAAATTGTATCCGACCTTAGCATCCCCTGCCACAGCTGTTCAAAATGTATTTTCATCTAGACAAGGTAATAGTTAAATGTTTAAGGGCATACGCTGGTGATCATACAAGATTCTAATGTATGATCGAAACACTCTAAGCGATTGCTGTTTAATAAAACCTACTCCACAGATTTTGAATGTAAAAAGAACTGCTGCCAACTGATAATTTTGGTAAACGTTGGGTAAAATTGGAGTATGAAGTTACGAATGATGGCCTTTAAATATCTTGGTGTTAGTATAAGCTTAAGTCTACAGTGTTTTCTTATTTATCTAACGCAGCCCTACCCATGTGTTCGTATTCCACAATTTTCGTGCTTTATCCTTTTTGCTTAAAAGTATATTTCCATAGCACAAACACTGGGTGGCAATTCAGGGGTTACTACTAATTTTAATGACACTTTATTAATATTTTACTACCAAAACTACTATAATGCTCAGTTGAAAAACAGGCATTCTGAGGGACCGGTCCCTTTGTTTGATCAGAGCTTTAATTTTGTGGTATATCGAACACAAAGGACATGATAATCAATGCATGAATTCTATTTATAGTATCCCGCTTTATGAAAATGTAACTATGTGTCATGTGGATTGGTTTATATCATATTTACGGTCATGTTTTCTGGTGAGTAAGCACGTGACCCAACTTTCTTTGATACCAGAAATTCAAAGGCTTGTTCTCTGGAGATGTTAAAAGCAAATTATTTCGTCCTTGAAATTAAAATTTTACCAAATTAACTTCTAGTGAGCCCCAGTAAAACGAGAAAGGAACAGCTTTTGGTTCGTCTTAACTGTGAACTGTGATATAGTTATCTGCGACTCTTTGAAATGACTAAATCGAATTCCATTGATGGGTTTAATGTGTACTGTTTTGTTCCCAGTGAAAATGGAATGAGTTTGGACTACTTTTTTCAATTTTTCCTATTGTTGGCCTTTCGAACGGTTTTGGCAGAAAAATGTTGCTTGTGGACGACTTTGCAATATAAAGAAAAAACAAGTTCTTCTAGAATCGTCCAAGTAACCCAATCTCTCCTCAAAGGTAAAGAGCAGTCCCCACAAAGTTCTTTTTAAGGAACAGCAAAATGTCACAGTTTTCCTCTTATTTCTCTTCAAAGAATAAATCATAACATTTTATACCTCCAAGATTGCATAAACAAGTTACAGCAAACAGTTACTTCTAATAAATTTCACATTTGAGGATAAAAATTGCTGTAAAATTGCTCTCAACAACCAATCATGAAACAGGACATTCTACCACACTAAAGTTCAGGTTGGGGTGACTGCTTTTGCCCTTTAAAACGTCCCATTTTTTACGAATAGTTATCATCATTTTGCCTAATTTCAATGATCCGTACAATTCATCATCGAGCAATCAGAACGGTCTAAATAACTGAAACTATTCTTCAGTTTCATGTGATTCTTAATAAAGCTGGTGACTTTATTAAGAATCACATGAAACTGAAGAATAGTTTCACTTGTTGCTATACCAAGATCTGAGGTATTTCAAAGTTTATACAACGGCCTCTTACAGCTCCGGTAGGGTTATAAACCAGACGTAGCAGAATGAAAAGAAATATTTGAGGGCTGATTTCCAATAAGACTGACCTAAGCAGAGCGCCACGAGCAGTTATCAGAGCGCACAATAGGATGTTTGACTTTGCAAACCCTCTTGATGGCCCGAAACGGCACTTCCTGGCCATCTAAGCTGCACGTTATTGGACCTATCAAGAATTTGTTCAGTACACACTTCGATATTCCCTCTGCGGTCCCCACCTCTTCGAGCTCCTGGCAAAAAAAGTGGGGTTAAAAGTAACTCCCGCAATTGGTGTAAACCTAAAAAGTCCCGAAACAATGTTTTCCTCCAGATGGCGTGTGTCCGTACGTTAATCAAATCATAAATGCCTTATTTGAAAAGATTAAACCTCACTTTTCAATCTTAGACAACAGCCCATGATGGCCTATCGCGTTCCGTTCTTCTGTCTTGCAAGTTGGTTCGTCTACAGTCGTGGTTTCGAATTTTGCAACCTAGATGGAAATCCTCTTAGCTGCGGTATACCACCACTCACCGAAGTTCAAATTCAAAACATTGATAGGAACAGACTAGAAACCATACGAGCATTGCTCATCAGGCGAAACGGTACTCCTTTGGCTTTGGAAGACCCAACCATTCCTGCAGACTTTCATGAACCTTTGGTAAACCTGACTCTTAACCAGCAAGCAGCTCTAGAACGTAAAAATGGGTAAGTAACATTAAACCCTTTGCTATCATCGTCTTTGCATAGAAGCAATAGCATGAGTAGAATTTAGGCAGTACTTTTTACCATTTCATTTATTATTTATGGCATAATTATGGCCCATCACCTTAAAGAACGAGAGATAAAATTAATGAAAACACCTTATATCAAACCTTACCGTACCAATGAACCCACGCACGCACGGCCTATTGATCACACGTGAATCGATGAACTAAGTTTGCTAAAATTGTGAGGAACCACCTATGACGTGTGGTTCAAGTTTCATCACACTCGACACGATTGATCTATGATTATCAATGGCGTGTGGTGTATGGCATTAAACTGCATCAAGGTTGGGTGAGGAGGTCGCGTTTAGCGGGTAGTTTTATTCCAACTATCGTCTTTAAAATGCTCATATGGGAACGTTACTACTTACCCAGGGACTGGGGGGAGGTCAGTGCCACAAAACCGAACTAGCCCGACCATTGTGTCCTCTGTAGGCTGGGGCTTGACGGAGAACTTGACGGTTTTTGTGCTGTAATTGAAACCAAATTTGAACTTTTCCCCCTAGTTGACACTTTATGTCACTTTCGTGTTGGTTTGTTCTTTTAATCTCACCTTGCGTAAAAGGTAGTAACAAATTTTGAACAAAGATGCAAAACAATCTTCCAGTACACAGAACAAAAAAGGCACGTATATAAACTTGGCTAGTTTGGTTAAGTTTTAATGAATCGAATAACGAACCAGCATTCATACTTTGATGGCAACGATTATGATGGCCGAAGCAATGCATTTGAAGGTTTCGACCGGCACTTAATTAGCATAGTTTGATAAACAATGCAGATACTGTTCATACAATGGAACAGACATTTTTCAATTTACCATGTAGCAGGTACTGTGAGTTAGCAAACCAGAGCTGATATATGTGAATCAGCATAGACATTTTTTATCGGAAATGCCCTGCTGTTACGCCAAAAGCAAGATATAGCAACCTGTTGTGGTTGTGCGCTTTTGCATATGCTCTACTCATCCTACATACACTTCAAGTATGTGCTAGGGTAATCAGAGTTACCCTACCGCAGGCAACGAAACTTCATTAGATGTTTTCACTTACTTCTCCACGTCGAAGAGCAAATCTTAAAGACATATAATCCCTAACTAGGTAATCACAAAAGTGCTGAGAGCCAACCAGTTATAAGAACGCTCATCTTCTTTGCATATCCATGCATGTAGCTCTGTAAATTTCAGGAAAAGAAAATAAGAGATACATAGATTCTACCATACAAAACCACAATTCCTCTATTCAGTTCAACTCTAATCGAGATATCAAACACATAAAATGAAACTTCATGGGATTTGTTGTAGGCGCAATGCCTGTGACGTTAAGGGATAAGTGAAAAGATCACATATCAACACGTTTTATCAATCAGTGTTAACGCGACTAGCATCAAAGAGCAGAGTGTTGTTTTTCAAAATTCCCAGTATCACGCTCCAAATAATCATGATTTCGCAAATTGCCTGGAAAACTATGCAGCATTATGTACGGCCTTTCAGTATTCCTTTTCTTTCAAGAAATAAATTGCTCTAAGTTTTAAGAGTGTAACTCATTTCGTTAACACCTATCCTTCAAACGGACGTGAATGTCGCACAGACATGTTTATATAAACAAATGATGGGACTTCAAAGGTTTAACGACGTTTGTGAGTGGCAAAGTCATGTTTCCTGTCCGACCCACTGGTGTGATTACTTAAAACCAATAGATGTTTGGTAACCTCTGATGCTTGCAAAAGTGACCTTTTTAGTATTTTGCGAAACAAACCGATTTTAAGTTCCCTATATTTCACCATTTCCAAGATATTTAATCTTTCAAGTTTCCCGTTCAGGCTTGGTTAGTAGATCTTCCAACATCTTCGAATAGGTCTACAAGAATCGCAACCAATAATAAGCATAAAATACACGATTGCGACTGGTACAAACACATCAACTACAAGTGTAGGACACCATTATTTTGTTGTAATAATGATAACCAGAACAATCTTGTGTGATTTATGTAATTTCATTGGACGGTACATTCACTCATGTGTTCACTAAATATAAAACGACTGGTTCCTTGAAATCATTGTTTTGCTTTAAATCTCTTACTTTTAAATAAAAAAGTGAAATATTTATTTTGAGCACCAATGTAAGTGGAAAAGTGTGATTTATAAGTTGGGCAGTCTCACAGGAGGTAAAAAGGGAAAAGGAGGGTATATTTTGTTTCAAATGATCATCAAGCATTCAGTTGCAGCAACTGAACTGCATAATACTAAAAAATTGTACGTGAAAATAAGGGGTAAAAAAGTAAGGGCAAAGCCATATGTTTTGAAGCGTAGTACCTGTTGACATCATAAAGAAACTGCTGGACACGTATGTCACATGACAAACTGTTGGGTAAATATTGCCGAGATGGATAAAAAGGATCCCAGGTGAAGTACCCAACATGGGCGATTAATTGTTTGACCGTTCTGGGCATTTCTTTCCACACCAGTTTGTGGGGTTGTCTACTTGCCCAAGGGGGCATTTCCTTGTACAAATCATGAATTGTCGTTCACAAACTCAGTAAGTCCTCATAATATCAGAACCCGTTTTGTTCTATTCTAGTCCGAGCCCAAGAGGGTCAGGAGGGTCAGGACAAAATCCTGTCAGCCGCCGGAAAAGGTCGAGTAATACTGATGCCTGTCCTGCCGCTGGTTCCCAAACAGTATCTTATTTGTTGGTTGTCGGTTCTAATAACGTTTGCCAGCTCTTCGTAAGTTTTTGATCAATCACTCTCCGTTTTGGTGACTTTCGCCACTCAGTCTCGTGGCAGATTACTCAAACATCAAAAGTGTCTGATTCTTTTGAACCAAGTGCCGATCGCGTCGGGCCTGAACACTTGTCTCTTGATTATATTGCACACGAGCACGATCTGGCATTTTCCATGGGGTGATCTTCTTCAGAAGATAACTGCGCAATACAATGGGAGGAAGAACTCGAGCCAACTGCTCGAGTCTTTAGCACAAAGTGAGAAAAGTTGTCAAAAAGTAAAACGTTTGTTAATAATAAATACGTTTGATGTTTGAGTTATCTGCCACGAGGGGTGAAAGCCCCCCCCCCTAAACAGCCCGCACACGTGCGCAGTATCTGAGCAAAGTGACACGACAGTCATTTGCTGAACTAATCCGAACTTGTTCCGCAACCAAGTAAAACCTGTCGCACACGATATGAATTTGATTAAAGCATTCTTACCTGAACTAAACCTACAATTCTCGACAAAAATTCATGGGACAGTCCCCCGTTTCCCTAATTCTTGAAATTTGTGGTACATTTGGAGTATGTTTTGTCGAGGACAATATTAATGGGTGGGGGATTTTGGAAGATAAGTGAATTTGTGCATACGTGTTGTTACATTTTGACAAAAGTGCCCCATCATTTTTTTCTTGGATTGCCTCCTGGACAAAGCTACAAATAACAGTCCTCCGTCTCATGTTCAATATTGAAATTCTTGACCTTTTGGAGTACATTTTGTGGAGGACGTCATTGATTTAGGGGAAAGGGTAATTTTTTCTACCATGGAATCTGTTCGTGATCAAGTTCTGTTTTCAAAATGGATTTTCTACTTCAACCTAGAAAGCTCCTTTTGCAGGACATCTTGCTCATTGTTACAAAATTATAGCTCAATACGATGTCTTCATACTCTATTCCGTGGGAAAAAGACAAACTCCTTGTCACATGTGCGATAAGGAGTCTGGAAATATTTCCAAAAAAGACATTCTCTTAGATAAGGAAAGACTCCTCGTCGCAGGTGCGACAAGTAGTTAGGAAGAACTGACTAAGTACTTGTCGCACATGTGACAAGAAGTCACGAGTTACTGCCAAACGTGGCACGCTCTCTGGATATTGTCGACATGAATCCCAAAGGAAACAAACATATTTGATGAAAATGGTGAAAAGACGTGGATTTTGGAAATGCATTTTGAAATTGGAACTTGTTCGTACGTGTTGTTACATGTGGACCGATGCGTCCCATCATTTTTGCCAGAGACATGTAGCCACGGCATAAGTAATGCTTGCCCTGAAACTGGTGTTCCCTCTTTTAATCAATTGAAAATTGACGAGCTTCTCCAACTGAATGAAAAGCAACAGCTAAGCTACATCCCCCCAAAATTCTTGAACGTTTCTTCAAATACCGGTGACAGCTCCCTCATATCATTGTGATAGTAGTCTTGTTTCAGGTGTCTTTTAAGCACGATTTCACCCAACTCTTTTTCGTCTAGATCTGTGACGCTTTAATAACTTTTCGAACTATTCAAAGTATCTGGGATCGTTTCGCATGTTTGCCGTGAAAACGGAGCCATGTTGAATGGTCAGGGCACTAAAAATTTTGACGACGATTCAGTACTAGGTCACGGCAGTCAAATTGCGATAAGTCGTTTAGTTTGCGGCGGGCTTCACAGTACATCTAACATGTACGACTTTTTTCTATTTAAATTACTCGATTGGCGAAGAGCCGTAATTACAAAAGTTTACTCGTGATCAGCATCCCAGTCAATATTCCAGTGACCTTCTCGTCCTTTTGACTAAGATCATGTGTAGTATCTGTTCTTTTCAGCTAGTCTAGAATGGAGCCATGCATGACAGACCAGTAATGTAAATGGTCTGAAGGCCTTGAGGCTGGTCAGGTGTTGTCCTTAAGTGGACGTATAGCTTGTTCGGGAAGCAGTTTCAAGTTCGTTTTCGCTGAACGGCCCTTTGTCAGAGGTTAGGGAGGACTTTGGAAAGAGTATTTTATTCCAGTGGTCTGAGGGCCGTGAGGAAAAAGTACATTCCATTGGTTTGTGTTGAGGGCGTAGTGGGTGGGTTGTTTGGGTGTTGGGGAGGGGTTGGTGTGTCGCTTCCGTTTGTGACAAACCTTTTTGATCCTTGTTTTGTGTGTGTGGATGATTGATGGTTAGCGTTTGCGTTTTTGTCGGGCCGGTTTGACTTGTCTATTTGTTCCTACGTTCCTGTTTCTATGTACGTTTAAAAAAGCGCATTCCAGTCTAGAATATTCTCGGCCTTTTTGATAAGATCATGTGTTTAGGTTCTTTTCATCCAGTCGAGAATGGAGCCAAACATGACAGACCAATGATGTAAATCTGAGGGTCTTGAGGGTCGTGGTCCGTGAGGGTGGTCAAGTGTTTTCCATCAGAGGATGTCAAAGTTTCTTCGGGCAGCAGTTTAAAAGTTTGTTCCGACGAACGGCCCTTTGCCAGGGGCGGCAGGATTTTGGAAAACATTCCCAGTGAATAGTGATTTTAATGAAACGAGTGGCCCCCATTTCCCTGCGCTGTAGTTGCCTTCGGACTTGGTTGCTTTTGGGTGTGTATTGGTTTGAATTTGTGTTATTGATCGTTGCCAAAGGTGTGGTGGTGGTTTCTGTTGGTGGTCACACAGGAGCTATGGTCTCACTGGTCGAAGGATTCAGTCTGGAATTCTAGGCGGTGTGGGTGGTTTTTATTTTATTTGTAAGGGTGTTTGATGTTCGATCGTCCGGTCGCTTGCCATATGAAGTAATCCTTTCGGCGCTCTGGTCGTGTTCGTTTTTAGCACGTAAAAGGCACATTCCCAGTTGTTCCTGGGTATGACTTTAAAACTGCATCAGGTAATGGAACTTGTTTAAGCGTGTGGATAATGAGGTAAGTCCTTGCCAAAACTGCCTGCAGGGCACCCTTGGGCAAGGTGCGCCTATATTTATTGGGCCAGCTCAGTTTGGGGTCCCGAAGAGACTGGACGTTCCCGATCCCCTGCCGGCCTCGTTCGATCTCTTTGGGAAGTTTTGTTTTCGTGTAAATAGTTGTACACTACTGTAAAAAGGAATTTTAATAAGACTAGTGCCCCATGTCCCTCTGCGCTGTGGTTGCCTTAGGGCGTCTTTTCTGCCTATGGGAGTGTTTGCTGCTTTTGCGCGTATTTGTTGCCTTTGGGTGTGTGTTGGTTTGGGTTTGTGTTGATGGTCGTTGGTGGTGGGTGGTTTGTGTTGGTGGTAACAAGGACTTGAAGAAACCGTAAGAGAGTTCGAATGGTCGAGGAATTCAATCTGCTGTTCCTGGCGGTGTTGGTCGTTTTGTTTTGTTTGAAAGGGTGTTGATGTTGGGATGTTCCGTTTTTGGTTTGCTGGCCATATGAAGTAGTCCTTTCGCCGGTAAGGCCGTGTCCGTTTTTAGTACGTCAGAGGTGCCCCACATTCCCATTTGAGCCCCGACTGGGCTAGTTGGGCTACTTGCTGGGCCCCAGCTGGGACCCATTTGTGTTTTTCAGGTGTTCCCACTTTGGTCCCAACTGGGCTAGCGTTTACCAGCTGAAGCCCAGTTGGAGCCAAGCTAGGCTTCAGCTGTTAAAACTTGGCTTAGCTGGGCTCCAGCTAAGCTTCAGCTTCTTGTTGTGTCGACTGGTAAAACACATTTGTCTCTTCGTCAATGTACCATGAAATTTGACAAAGGTGAAGCTTTCTAGTAGGTTTACTGTCTGTTGCCGAACAATTTCTATCACAGCTGATAATCGCAGCAAATTTAATCACTAATGCAAGGAGCATTACGATGAGTCTTGGTACAGTTACAAATATCACGGCCCAAGGTGAGTTCACATTAAACCAGAAATCTGCTGCGTTATGATGGCGGGACGCAAACGTTTTTATCTTGGTACTATTTAAGGTGATTTCTGGAAATTCCCATTGTTGTAAAACTCCTATTTACCCAAACATAAAGCATTTGCATCCAGTCCGCAAACCGCAGCAGATTTCTGCTTTGGTGTAACCTCAACTTGGGCCTTTCTAGTATAGCCGTCTGACAGTAATTAATGAAGCAGACAAAACGTTCAAAAGAAGGCGGACGTTCTCCATAAATCATAGTTTACCAATGAAGTCATATGCTAAAAGCAGTCCCGTGGCAGAATATTATCATGGGGCGTTGGGTGGGGGATGGCATCTATTTTTTTCTTGACAGGGAATTTGTTTTCTTATGCATGTGAACTAGGTATGCATGTGAACTAGGCTGATTATAAGCCCACATAT
This sequence comes from Holothuria scabra, assembly GCA_037179385.1. Taxonomy (NCBI): domain Eukaryota; kingdom Metazoa; phylum Echinodermata; class Holothuroidea; order Aspidochirotida; family Holothuriidae; genus Holothuria; species Holothuria scabra. Next base: position 11,076,952 of record CM074194.1, read on the forward strand.
ACTGCGTGTGTTGCAAGTAGTCTTACTGCACGTGTTGATAAAATAGCTTGCCCATCAAATGACGTCAGTAAAATTTCCTTATAGCAAGTGGCGTAGCTAGGATTTTTTTCGTGGGGGGGGGGCTATGGGGGAGCTGGATACTTTTGTAGGAGGGCTGGAGTTTACTATCTAAGCGTAGCGCCACCACCAGTTGGCGCGGAGCGTACAAAGAAGATTTTGGATTTTTACACCTCCCAGATGGCTGGAAATGGCATTTGCCAGGTTTAATTGTTTTCAATTCTGGTGTGAAAAATTTGTTATTTTTCTCAGATTCAAACACACTTTTGAGATACTGATTAGCTCAGTTCATTACTCCATTGGGCTATGTATCCTTCGATCCTAGGAATCCTGCGGCATGTTGCAAGCAGCCTTTCCAGTGTACGCCTGAGTAAGGTATTTCCATAGGCGTAGGGGAGCATTTCAGTTTGGGGGCAGAAAATTTTTTCCCGAAAAATGTAATTCTGCCTGTAAGACAGTCACAGCGGAACGCCACCACTGGTTGGCTCGGAGCGTCCAGAAAATTTGAAAATTCGTATCACTCAGACAGTCGAAAATGGCATTTCCCAGGCTTATAAAGGTGATCCAAGCAGTCATTATTTCGCGGTTAGGTTTTCAAAAAATGTTCACTTGAAACTAAACTTCTGCTGGGAAGACTATCTAGGCGGAGCTCCACCACTGGTTGGCGCGGAGCGAACAGAAAATTTTGAAAAATTGGACCCCTGAGACAGTCGAAAATGACATTTCCCAGGCTTATGGGGGTGATCTAAGCAATCGCTATTTGATAAAAAAAATTACCAGATAAAATGTATCACTACCAATCGATGAAATGGTTCCGCATATTTTCGGGGGAAAACTACAAAACGGAATTGAAAACATGCTCATGAATTTCACTCTATTGCGTCTCCAGGCTAAATTCAATATATATTGATAAAATTGTGTGACTGCCCGAACTTCCGACTATATATGATTTTACTTTTGAAAAAATGTAACATTACAAGGTGTATTTAAACGAATTTTCAAGCAGACTTATGGGAAGACATTCTCACACTGCATCATTAAAGTATCGAAAAACAAATTACCCGATTTTCATAACCATTGCCCGTATTTGGCTCTAGAGCAGGATAGATGGCAAACTTTTGGGCACCTGAACACCCTCCTGTCTGTTCGTATTAATTAATTTGGCAATTGAAAACGTCCCAGAATTGTTTTAACCTTTGTCCGAATATTTGACCATTTCGGGCAATTTTTGCAAGACTACAGTATGAAGTGGGGATGATAAAAACCTTTTTTTCACATTCTACCCAAAATTGTGTCGCAGATCTTTCTTATTTTTCATGAAAATTTTACTTTATATAAAGCGTTTTCTGTATTTCGACAAAGATTTGAAGCTTTGAAAATAATCGGTCATTTCGGGTATTGTGTTACACAAGATTTAAGAACAGGCTTAAGAATGAATTGTTTTTTTAAAGCCACAGGCTTCCCAAATGTGTCGCGGTTTTTTTATCTGTTTGATTTTTCGTGACTATGTTACCCTTACTGTTCTACTTTTCCATTTTGGGGCAAATGCTTGAAAGAATTTGGACATTTGACAATGTCGGGCATTAATTTGTGATTATCAGAGAAGTAAAAGTCACGAATGTGCATCGTTTTTTGGAATCTTGACTTAGTTGCACTCTAAAAACAGTTGGGTAAAAAAAGTTGGGCACAGCCCAAACTGCCCAACCTGGGTAAATTATTAACCAGGAAATTAGCATTTAAATTACCAAACCGTTGTTTACAGGTCAGACTTGTGTAAAAACCCGCTTTGTTATTTGAAGCGGCAATATTTTTGCCCAAGATTGGGTAAAGCACTGCATTTCCCGCCAAAATTATAACAATGACGTCACATTCTTCTGTAGGGCGCGCGATCGCGAATTACGACGAGAGACTAGAACATAGACATGTCTTTCCATCTGCGAGAATAATTTACGGTGCAAATTTTATGATGTCTGACCAAGAAGTAGAAGAATTACTACAGCGTTGGGGGATGGTGAATCTCATCGACGTTTTTAGAGATGAGGATGGTGAGGATAAGCTAGATTTGATTAGTTGAACTTCAATATGCGATGCGATATGCGAGGTTCGAGAATCATAACTACGAGAATGGATAGGCTGGGCTACCTAACGATAGACGAGTATGGCCTAAGTTAGTCTTTCGTCCAGAGTTTACTTACAGTTAAACTAAGGCTCTTGCATTCTATATGCAGATCTACTGTCTAGACCTAGGCTAACTCAATCTAAGTTAGGCCTAACGTAATAAGCCCGCGGACGTGATCAAACCATAACCTTGCCGCGCCAAGGCTAAAAAAAATGGCGCACATTATTTTTTTCACCCAAGCCTAACGGTAGGCTCTAGGCCTAATTGTAACACTAACTTAATGGCCCCACCAAGAGAAATTACGGTTAGCCTAAGCCTAGCCTAGGTTAGGCCAACGTCAGACATAGGGCCAATATAAAGGTAGCCTATAGCTTTTAGCTCTAGCTAGGCGACAAACTACGCCTCCAGCTCAAGGCTAGGCCTAGGCTAGTCAGTTTTCTTTTGCAACATAGGATAAAAGTTAATTAGCTGTGGCACAACCTTTACTCCTCACATGTAGCCTATAGGCTGGGGCAATGAGTGTTACAGGTATAGGGCTTGGTTACAGTTAGTTTCCGCCCTCGCTACATTCCACCCTTCAAAAACGGTGTTTTCCGCCCCCTTTATTTTTAGCAGAAAACATCTTTTTGGGAGGCGGAAAGTAATGGAATGGAATGTGATATCAGTGATACTTTTGTCAAATGAAGATTCCATCAACTTTTCCTTAAAGTTTCAAACTTCATCGATGTCTTTTACAAGTTTTACTATTCCAAGCGACACCCATTACAGCCATGTTGATGTCTTTCCAACCAACATTCTCACTGTAGACCTTAGTATACTTATACGTATTTACGTACAGGTATATGGTATTCAGTGCTGTGAACAACTGTTCACACATTCAGCATAAGTCTATCTATAAATAAGCGGACTACTTATACGTAAAAAAATACAAGTCCGTGGCTAGACTTGACGTTTAGAAAAGGTTGTAAAATTCATTCTTTTCGATGATTTTTGATGAGGATACCCAAAAAGTTTTAGGCCTAGCCATAAATTTCATTGTTTCCTTGTACTTTGATTTGAAATTTGAAGTTGACAGTTATTTTTATCACATGTTAGTTCCAACATTACTTTCCGCCCCAAGATTTTTAGGGGTGGAAAGTAACGGGCGGAAACTACTGAGGGCAGAAACGAACGGACCCCATAGGGCTTGACTAGGATGAAAAACCCCAAATTCCAGATATTTACTTCAAATCAGGATCTAATCAGAATTCCTTTCAGTGTGCTCGTCCTTTCCACAAAACTGATTTTTCAGAAAAAAAAATTACAAAATAACACTACCTAGCTTGAAAATAAGATGAATTTCTGCCTCTTTTGATCACTATAGGCCTATGAATTGTTTGTTGGAAAAAGATGATTGGGCAATAAAATCTCCTAGTTAGCCTCACACCAGTCATTTCTTCATTTCACAGAAGCATGCTCTATCTGTCATGTTACCTGCCGCACTCAACTTTCAAACCTTGTGAAATAGTAATGTGTGATCAAGCCAATGCATGTGCACATGAATAGTTTGTGGTACTGAATTCTAACCCGGAGGTAGTGCATGCTTTATTTTTTGAGTGTGTGTGTTTTTGTGCAAAATTTTCACCAGTGCAATCTTTTAATTCGCAATTTTTCGTCCAATTTCCACAACTTTCAGCAATCCTTACATGTATTTTGTATGGGTATAACAGAATATTGCTTTTGTAGTTCTAACATCAGGTTCCCCGAAAATGCAGCCCTCCTGACAATGTTGATATGGATATCAAAATTAGTCTACTTGTAACCAGCTAGGAGCATGCTGTCTATAGCAGCAGACGAGAGTGGGTATAACATTGCAGCAATAGTCAATATTTTTGTTTCTCCCATTTTGAGAATTTTTTTCTTTTTTTTTTCTCCAGTTTTAACCATCTACAAAGAAAAAGTAGTGAGAATGTATTCTGTGTACTACATTGGATACTCACAAGCATTGGTCGGATATGTGCGTTTGCTTGGTACAGTAGCTTTGAGACCTGTAATGTCAAGCTTTTCAGAGTGCACACATACTGCAAACTGTACCATGGGTACACATGCGTGGATGGTCAGAAGGAATTGATTGGTACTGTACTATGTACCTTTCTATTCTCAGACTTGAGTGCATCGCAGGGGAATGAGGGAAAGGGTTTGCAAACCCCTTCCACAAACCTGATTACCTGGAAACCCCTACTCTTGTCCCCAATGAAGCTGAAAAGAGAAAAAAATATATCCCCATTAAGCCCATAGAACAACCTGATCAGTGCAAAATGTTAATTGCAAAATGTCAACATTTGTGCTACAGTAAAGTTCTCTTTCCTTTAATTGCAGACCATGGGATAGACAAACATGCACTGCAGCTTCTCGATGAAGGTTCAGTCAAAGAACTTGTCCCAAAAGTGGGTGAGACACTGAAGTTCTTACAGAAATGGCGAAACGAAGTAAGTCTTACGGTGGTTAGAGGTGTCAAGGGAGACATTAAGGTTTTCTTTTTCCACCTTAAGCATGCCCATTGTATTTATGCACGATCACAAACGAAAATAACTTGTCTCCAAGATAACTGCAAAAGTATTTTCTTTCGATTATCAAGTTTTAAAAGGCACTTGCAGTCTCATCAAAAAAAAGAGACTGTCACTGATGAGCAACCATCCATAAATTTATGAACAAAATGAGGGGTCAAATTCGAATGCACAAGTTCAAGGTTTAAATACCCCATGTGACAATGAAGGATGACCAAGCAACTAATTGGGATGATCAGATGGAGGATGATGATAATGAATTCCAAGCAGAAAACAAGCAGGAAAAAGATTTTTACAAGAATTATTCCATTTTTACAAGTTAGTGAAGTCAAATACCTTTGTAACACTGAGAAAAGTAAAGGCATATTTGGGTAGTAAGCCTGGAAGAGAGAATGTTTCCTCATTAGATTTAGCTCAACAAATTGAGCTCATGCCATGGCAATTAACAATGGCATCAGGTTGCTGTCTGCAGTCTCTTTGAGCCGTTCATTGTTAAATTAGGTAAGGTCATATTTAGAGTGACAGCTACTGTTAGTTCCTGTTGCGTCATGGACAGGTTCAGTGAAATGATGTGTTCAACTTCTAGTGGTTGTGTCTGAATCTTATTGAATTGGCCATTACATTATATAGGTAGTCACCATGGCTATCTTTAAATTGGTAATAAATGTTAATTAGGGTTACAAAAGGTGAAGGGATATATTTTAGCCAAAGCTTTCCCATAGAAACTTTTCATTTTTTTGTTTCATTTTGTTATTTATATCAAGCAGATGGGGGTTACATCTGATTAAAGTATTTTAGCCATCAAAAAAAAAAAAAAAAAAAAAAAAAATAAAAGAAGATAAAAAGATGTCTAATGGTGGCTGGATGCAGAAGGCCAGTTTTAACTTTGGTGTGACTTGGCTCTGACCTAAGATGTCTCTAGTGAGGAGGTCGCAGAATATGTTATGTCATAATAGATCCCCTTCAGTTTATGCCTGTGTGTATACAGCACATGTTAGGGTTTTAGATTTTTGGTCCGTTTAAGGTTTAATATAAAAATGTTACTCTAACTGTATGTGTGAGGGATAGTGGATGAGCTGCTCCACTGGCTTGCTATTAAGTGAGATTTTGATCTAGCTATCTCTGGAAACAGTTACTTCAATACTGTCTTCCTCGATTCCTGCTTGTACACACTTTTTGTCCCCCAAAATAACTACTCTTCGATCTCCAGCTGTCATGTTTTGTATGTGCTTTTAACCTATTTCCAACTCGGTCATATTCTGGGATTTATGATCCCTTGCTGTGGCATATATACCTTAGTAAGGCTTGCCAGACGTTACTTTGTTGTTCCATACGCTAAATTATATTCTGTATAAAATTTGTGAATAACTTTTGATGATGAGTGCATTAATTTGCTGAGTAATATATCAACTCATAGCAACAGATAACAGTAATCTGTCATTTTAACAAACCAAAAAGGAGACTGTTAAAAATTCTTCAAGCTTTTGAGAATTACATTTCTTGAAAAGGTGTCACTAACCTTTAGGGTATACTTTTGTCTGTATTTGAAAGTGTCTTTAAAATATTACAAAGAAATAAAATTTGCAACATGCATGACTAAATTGTGATGTTGAGAGAGCTTTCCATGACAGAGAAAGTACACCTATATTACATAATGTCACTCGTTGACCTGGGTATAGCCTGAGGGTACTTGTGGGTCCTGCCCTAGCCTTTCAATTGTACAGTTTGTCTATGGTTGGACAAGCCTTTATCATCACTTGTCTGTGTATAAAGGCAGGATCTCAGTGGTGGATTTTTGTTTTTTAAAAGGAATTTTCCTGTCTCCGTAAGGTGCAGTTAGACCTTTTATCTACCCACACCATCCCACCCACTTAGCACCCTCCCACATCCCCTGCAAATTTAAGTAAATGGGCAGGATTCTGGTCAACTTTTATAACAATGAATGGTTCTGTCTTCTTTTTGTGTGTGTAGTTAGCAAAGAACAGTTACCACCCGCTGAGGAGAAAGCAATGACTGAATGGCTTCGGCACAATTGTGAGCCACTGAGTACAGTAAAGGACTATATGAAGAAGACATTTGCTGCAAGGGCTAAAAGCATAAGAGAAGATAGGAAAGGTGTGGCAGAAGTCTTGGATTGCTACCCAAGGTTACTTACTCCAGGAATGGTAGGTCTTGTTGAATGGTAACTGCCCATTTTGTTAAAATGCATAATGATCATCATAAGGTTGAAGAACTCGGTTATACTTTGAAAGCCAGCTTCTCTCTGTCAATCACAAAAGTTGATCTTTTTCATGGATAACTTGGGTACGACTGAATAGGCCATTGTTTGCCTGACTAAACCAGTGCACTATACCACAACCGCAAACTGCAGATTCAATTTTTAGTGGGCAAGAAACTTGAGCAGCCTACCAACCAACTAAGCAAACAATTCAATTAGCTAGCCTACACGAAAGAAGGCACAGATAAGCCAAGATACGTTCACCAGGATTTCCCATCAAATCAAGGGGAAGGCTGTCATACCTCTCTAGCAGAGACTGCGTTGTACTTGATTTTTTTCTCACAAGATTTGTGATGCAGAACATTTAAAGTGTGGTCTCCCTTAAATTACATTTTCTTCATGTCAGTTCAATCACATTTCATATATTTGTTTCTTCTCAACCAACAATGCCAGTAATATGAATATATGTGAGGTGTCCAGTAAAGTGATAAATTGCGTGTATGTTATGAAAGGAAAGTACTCTTAAAACCTTAGGAAGAAGACAAAAGCAAAATCTCTTCTTTTAAAAAATATGTAGTGTCCTCATTCTTTTTCAAAATATTCCCATTCTGCATGGTTTTACAGATGGAACAAGACTTTGATATGCTTTACCCAGGAAAATCCAACAGCCTGTATGAGAAATGGGACAGTATTTCTGAAAGTCTGATAACCTATGCATGTGAGGTGTGCCCTTCATGGCAGCAAGTTCTGAACATGAACCAGGATGTGGGAAAGCTTACCAAAGGTGAGTGAGCTTAAGTAGTGAAAATCATGCTCAGATTATATTTTCACTTCTTTATTTCATTCCCATGATAGTTGTACAGGTGTTAGTTTTGTTCTTATATGATAAGCATTATTCAGGAAAGCCTGTTACATATGTACATATCAAATATTCTGGTGGTTGTGTCATTGGGAATATCCAGCTTCTTCAGTACAGTAACACCACCACTCCAAATCACTGTGAGGAGGAGGATTTTTAGCACACCTAGATCAAGATGGGAGCTCATTTAAATCTATTAAAGTGAAATAAAACAGAACACCTACCACACTTCTTAATTTCCTGAGGAGTGGTATTTGGTTTAGAAGCTACTTAAATAGCAGATCGAGCTGTGTTTGTATTGATAATGTTCTCTCTGGGCAGTCTCAACTTATCTATGGAGTTCCTCAAGGTTCTGTAATGGGACCAATTCTTTTCACAATATATACACAACCAATGGGAGATATTATACGTAGTCACAATGTTAATTTTCATTCATACGCTGATGATACTCAGCTGTACGATAGCATCTGTCCAGTGACTGAAAGAAATGTAGCATCATGGTATTATTTAGAAAGCACTTGAATCAATTAAACCAAAAAGCATTTTTGCATTGTGATTTTGGAAACTTATCATGTGCCCTTAAGTTATTGAAGTGCACAAGATGGAAAAATAAAGAGGCCTCAAATGGGCTCTATTCAAATGAGTAACATACAAAAAACTAGCTAGGTGCTTCATGACTTTAAGGATGGTCATTCCCCAATGCTGCTAAGTGACCACAAATTTGGTGCCAGCATTTTTGCTGATAAATGACAATTTCATTTCACAAGTGGGGGTGGCTGACAGACTCAAAAAAATTGATCAGTTTTGGGTGCTTTTAAAAGGCCTTTATTCAGTTTGAAATATCACAGTAGATTTTGTTTAGGCTGGGATGAAAAAACTGCTTTGCATAGTGTAAAATATTTCGGGGTTTTACCTCATGCCTGTCATGCTAAACAGCAGTTCCTTACTTTGAGTGCCCCCATCTTTATCTACTTATCAATAGCACTAAATTTACTTTTTAACAGCAGCTGTATCTTAATTACTTGAGGTCTCTTGCTGTATCTTATCTATATTACCTTCATATTGGTTGCAGATGAGAGGGAAAACATAGCCTTCCATTTGCTTCCGTTACTATTCCGAGGGAGATGCAAGAAAAGCTCAGGACTGTGCACAATGGGTGACTCTGTTGCTGCATTCATAGATTTGAAACCAGTGAGTACTTTTTATCGTCTCAACATAATTGCAGGGAATGTTGTATTGTTGATACCAGGAAAAATAGACTACTTTGGCAAACAAAGAACTCTTAGCTTCAGAAAGCACCAGCTAGTTATTTAGCATGAGTTCTGTGAAGCCAATAGCTGGTAAAGAACCATTTCATAAAATGGATAGCAGCTGGCCAATTGCAGCAATGAAGAATGTATTTTAAATTGCCCCAAAGAAATGACTTGATAAGTATTCAAAATCACTTTTGTAGTGAATGAAACCAAAAATAAGAAGGCAAAGTGTTTGTGACAAGTTGAAGGCTACTGATTAATCTCCTTTCTGCACAGCAGCAGGGTGACAAATGTAAATGAGCTCATAAGAAGTTGATAAATTCCCTGGTATTACACAACTAAAGTCCACAAGAGATATGTTCCCTGCGATAGATACTTATTTCCCGTGGAGATTACATTATGCTTTAAAATGCACAAAACTCTTTCATTTTTAAGTCCTTCTTTGAAGACTTGATTCACACAATCTTTATAGGCACTTGAGATATGTGAACTTGAGGCACCTCTAAAGACCTTTCCAGATTAAGTATTTCACTGAGCTCAACTTGAGCTAACTTTTAGCTTAACTTCTGACCTTAACTCAACATCCCTTGTACAAAGAAAAAATCCTCTTCAAAACCCACAACCAGCAAGCCCCTGATTCTGTGTTTCCTTTGACAACTAGAGCTCTAGAAGTCAGACCCAGAAGTTGGGAGGCTTTCAAATATACAATTCTTAAGAAAGAATATTCTGAAAATTTTGAAAATAGTTCACATCATTCTAGTATGAGAACATTTCAGAAACTCGTGGAAGATCTAAAAGTTAAAGATAGAAGTTCTAGAATATCCTATACCCTTTCAAAGACTATGAGCAAATTCAAGATTTTTCTAAAAGATTATGGTTGCATAAGTTTGTGTTGAAATATAATTCTTGTCCTTTCTAGATCTTACACTACAATTTTCTTGATTCTTACAGAAAGCACAAGGTATTGTGTATGTGTGTGTGTTTTAGAGGCTCAGACAATAAACACTTAATTTCAAATTATAGATGAAGAATTATTTACACTACTGAGTTATGGAAAGGGCTTGCAAAGACAACACATCAAGAAAGATAACTAAATAAGGGAATCTCGTATTTGTATTTAAGTAAGATATTCCACATTGACTTGAAAGAATTAAGTTGTATTTGGTGGAGAGGAAAGGGCATTTGAGGTTACTAGAAGTTAAACTGCATAGAACTTGTACAAAGCATAGTACAACACTTGGCTGTCCTGCATTAGGTAGAACTAAAGAACACAACCTTTTGCACTTTCTTTTGTAAGGACTGACAGAAGAGAAGTTCTTGTTTGACAAGGAACTGGAGTCATGGCTTTGAACGTAGACCAAAAAAAGCTTTTGGTAGGGAAAAACCATTATCTTGAAATATGTGGTAAGGTAACAAAGACTTTGTAAAAAATACTTCTCAAACAAGAAGTATAAATGTAAAGAGTTTTCAAATTTTATTGGTAACATTGTCAAAGCTCTGTGGATAGGATCATTTACAAATGTAGTCTAAGTGTGTTTAAAGGTAGTGCACTGGGCTCAGCATTTCACTTAACTGCAGTGCTTTAGTTTTCCCTTGTCTTTGTGAATTCTGTTTTGATTTCTTTCTTTTTTTTTCATTTCATCTAGAATGTTACAAGTGTGGAGCAGTTCTGTTGTGACATATCGAAGAAGGATCGGCCACATCCATTTATACTCTGTCTTGGTAAAGCTGGCCTTATCAAGGATCACCAAGTGTTTGTTATTATTGAACGTCAGCCAATTTCTTTGCCATCACTGCTGAAGGCAGTTGATTATTGTTTTAAAGCACACGTTGTCATGGACATTGGATACCAGGTACAGTGTAAGGGCTCATGTGAGTTTCTTCAATCAGAGATTTACCAAATTGGAAATGTGCAAAGTCATGCCATAAGTGCATTCAGAGCATTTAGGTCTTCACACACCTAAAGATCATTTTAAGTTAATTGGCAGAAACGAAGGAGAAGTTTTAAGTTTTACTCATGTTTAAAGCTGTTTCTGTTTGTTTGTTTGTTCTCACATATTTATTAAGAAGACCTAATGAATTAATTATTTCTGCATAAAAGAAGGTATAGAAGGATGCTAATTTTGTGAAGTAAACTCACCTCTAAGCAGTTATCCAAAGAGTTTGGGGAAGTGTTAGAAAGTTGATCTGTTTTTTTTTTGTTTTTTTTTGTTTTTGTTTTTGATGATGCTCTTCACAAAGTTGAAGCATGCAAAGGATGATTTAAAAGGGGATAAACGTCATACTTCTTGGAGCATGAATACTACCTAATGCAGTCCTGTAGACTTAATTAATAGAACAAGGCATGTTGACGAGTAAAAAGATAAAAATGGCTCTACTCTCATAAGGCATGGTGAGAGTTGAGCCATGGTGCTGGAAGAGTCGAGCTATTTTTTCTTGTGGGAAACGTCCCATCTATGTTGGGGTTGAGTGTAGAAAAAACTTATGGTCCAACAATCACATAAGATGGCCACACCATTTGTGCCCTACACTACATAGTTAAAATTTCATGCTAGGACACAGCTATATGCTGGTACCAAAAACCCTACTTTTTGAGTAGTCTCTGGCAAAAGCTGACTGAGATGAGAAGATGAGTGAATGCTTCAATTTTGAGGATTATTCAATATAATATACAATATAATATAGGAAACTACAGAAGAAGAATGGGGTGTTTTCAAAGTTAAACAAGAAACAGAAAATATTTTCTATTCTTGGAAATATTGGAAGAGCAATGAAAATACCAGAAGTTTGATATTATGAGAGTGCCCCCTTCCCCTTGATTAAAGATATTAAAGGGATGTGCCATGCTTTATATGTTGTCACAAGTGAAGCATTTAAAGCACTTTTCAACATCTAGAAAATCTAGAGGGGTTTTGTTTCCCATGAACAGCATTTATTATCTTTTGAGTATTTCTCAAAACGTTTGCAAATGTTGAGAAAGTAATAATGTTGTGGCAGATACCGCCCTTTTTGGCACATGCACACTCTACTCAAAGATTTTGAGACACTATTTCGAGCAATAAAATAATCAATACAGCATGTGAACTACTTCATAAAGAGATACAAGTAACTTTGAGAATGAATGATTTTCCATTGAACAAAAGTATAAGAAATGGCTAATTGTCTTTAAAATGGCACAACTGGGTTCTTGTGAGAACATCTCAGAGTAAAATACTGTAAATGCCCCCACTCTTAGCTGTGAAGGTATCTCAAGTAATATATTGTGATTATTTAGTATAAGATAAAACATTATGGTACAACAAAAGTTTTGTCGATTTTTCATTCCTTGAAGTATTTGAGCTTCACTTTTTCTTATGCTTCTAAAGAGGTGGTATGGCATCTGAAATGAAAGAAGAGTAAATGGAAAATGCTATTTCTGTCTGCGTGTTTGTTTTGACATGTTTATTAAGAAAGCCTATCATATTTCTATATTCTACAAAACAGAAGCAAAAGGAGGCTGATAATGTTGTTAAAAGAGTAAGCTATTCTGTTATAAATACAAACAAAGAAATTTAGAAACCAGTTTTGTCATTTTTATGTGTTCTGTCGTGTCCTACAAAGTTATCAAATACAAAGAATCTAGTCATTTTGAATCAGATAATGATCAGAAACCAGCAGAAGTGTAGAAAAGTCAGAGTAAGCAACTCGTGGGTAAAATAGTCCATAGCATTACATATTTATTGGGCACATTTCGATTAGCATTTTACCCATTTGTTGTGGAAATCCTTTTGTGATTGACCATCTGTTGGGTAATGATGTGGAATCTTTTTCGCCATCTATTGGGCAAAACACAATTTTCTTTAACCATCTGTTGGGTAGAAATACCGTTGGGTAGAAATGTTGGGCAATTATTTTTGCCCATTTCATGGGAAAAACGTTTACCCAACTGGGTTGGGCACGCTTTTATCCAATAAAGTGGGAGGTGGCATACGAGCCCATCGGTTGGGTAAAATTTTTTTTTTAGAGTGTGGTTTTCATGAAAATTTTATTGCGACTTTATGACGTTTCTTTCCTTTTTCGGGCATATCTTTTTAAGATTTCGGCCACATTTACTAGCCCGAATTTTCCCCAGATTTCTGCCCGAACTTAGATTTTTCGGAAATCTGGGGCAGTCTTTCTCCTGCCCTGTCTCCTACGCCCTGGGTATGTTCACTCCACCCAAGAGCTAAGTGACGTCCTGTGAGGTAATAGTGGTAAGGTTGTTACTCTTGAGACTGTATTGACCCAACATGGATTTGGTTGTTGCACTGGCCAATGAATGGCAGGAATGGCCGTGCAAAGTGCAAATTCCTTCTAACCCTATTTAACTCAAATGTTCTACCCACTACACCAAGTATGATTTTTGAACAAATCTGAGCATCCTCAGGAATTGCAAAACCCCCTACAGGAGATAGAAACAGGCCAGACGCTAGGAGCACACTTTAATCCACACCAAGGTAGCCAATTTCAGCCACTCCAAATCTGCTAGAAAATTATCCATCCAGAGACCCCGACATAGTAAAAAGTCAAGAGATTCCAAAAGATATGATGCTTGTCACAATCTACGATCTACCTGAATTTATTCCGGAATTCAGAGTGGGCAACAATTGCAGAATACCCTGCAACTGCGTGGATCTATCCCAAGTGTATCTATGTTATAGAAGCCGGGTAGCCCGGATTGATTATTATCATCGCTCAGCATGAATATAATTTTTTTCCCCAGGTCGCCAGTGGGGGGGGGGGCAGGCTTGGCGATTCAGAGGGGAGCTCCAGCCCCCAACCCCCCGTAGCTACGCCACTGCTTATAGCCGGCCAAGGCTGTCACCATTTAGTGACTACACTCTAAAAAATATTGAGCAAATATTTGCCCAACTTTTTACCAACACTGGGTATAAATATGTCCTCCCAACAATTGGGCAAACTGCTGGGTAATGCAACTACCCAGTAGTTGGGCACTACTGAATGACCAACTTTTAACCAACACTGGGTATATATGTGTCCCCCAACAATTGGGCACACTGTTGGGCAAATGGTGTTGGGCAATGCAACTACCCAACGGTAGGTTGGGTGATTGTTTGGATTTCAATATAACCTAAAATATAATTGTATGGTTGGATAAGACGGAGATTTAACAAAGTACCCTAACACATAAATCGTTTGTCCTCCAAGAGTGGTTGGGGGCACCAGCGGCGATGCACTTGGTAAGTAAACAGTGAAGTGTGAAGTAAAAAACTCAATCGTGAACTTTGCATTTCTTCTCCCATTGATTACGTAGCAATGGAAACTTTTTTTCTATGCGACCATTGCTCTTTAAGTACTTTCGTCCAGATTTTTAATGCTTTTCTACCGTCAGCTTTTATTAACCAAATACAACCTTATTCAACCATGAGATCTCATAATGAACCACTTACATTACATTAATTCTCTGTAAAACTTAACTGATCTTAAGTAATCATCTGATTGGTCAATTACATTTTACCCAACTGTTGGGTACTTTAAAACTTGCCCAACACCTTTTACCAACACCTGGATTTTTCCCAACCTTAATTTGCCCAACAATATGGGATACTGTTGTTTACCCATTTGTTGGGCAATAATTTGCCCATGTTGGGCATTTTGTATTTTGCCCAACGCTTTTTACCCAACAGTTTTTAGAGTGTAGTAAGATTCGCTGTCAACGACTACTTAGTAACAATTATTGTAATTTAAAAACAGTCAACTCTCACCGTAAACTACAATTTTTGTTGTAGTCTGCAGAAATTCTCAACTGGCACAGCGCTTTGATTGAAAGCAATACAGAGTACTGTAGCTCATATTACACATCATGTACTGTAATGGTAGTGTTTTGATTACACATTGGGGTCTTGAATACTCACTCAGAAGCCATAAACTGAGATTGTGTCTAGATGAGGATGAGTTTTAGCTTGTTGTGGGTGGGGCTTAGGGAAGTAGGTTAGGATAAATTGAATTGTTTGGGGTAAAAGGACTAGGCTTTTAAACTGGACGCATGCCCTCATTCGACCTTACGCATTAACGACATACTGACGTCATGTTTGGATGAAAAACAATGAGCACGTGTAGAACATGTACGGATTGGTGAGTCGCACGCAGGAGAATTAACCCTTTGTGTGTAGAAGACTTACGCTTGTAACCGATTAATAGATTCATCAGTTATTAGGAGGGTGTAGGTTTTACAGTGTGGAAACATATGCATTAAATTGAAACGTCCAGAGAGAGTACTCTGTCATTGTGACTTCACTCGCATAACATCTGTAGAGACGTTCGCACATCGCAATGATGTCGGGGAACACCCTCCACACCGAGTCACTCACAAGAATGGCCTCACTCCAGGAATGAATCGAATCTTGGGATTTGACTCGTTCTGGTTTAGAAAATGTTAATGAAAATGTTGAATTGACCAAGTATTATCAGATAACATGGATGAATTGTCTTTTTCAGGCCAATGTATGGACGAGTTTAAGCTGCAGTGCACCTCAGGGCCCAGGCTGCACAGGTACGTGCTGTGATGACGATGTTTGCGTCCCACTTACTTGCGTGAACCTGGATGTGTTAGCAACACAAACTTTCACAGTCTTGCTGAAACGATGTACTTGTTGTAACTAGACTTTTTGTTAGCATTATTATATACATGAAGTTCATCATTCATTAGAAGACGGGTTGGGGGTTTTACTTTTTTCATTATGTGATGATCTGTTCGGTAGGATATCAATCATTTCAGAACTGTCTTGAAGGGAAACGAAATGTTTTCGCTTACACATACTTTAAATACGACTCTGACTGCAGCTGAGGGCTATAATGCAAAGAGATGAAATGGTTATACATATTTCAATCATATAGTTTTTAAGGAAGTACTCTTCTTTTCAAAAATCATAACAACATGTGTGTTTACGTAATAAGTAGTCACTGTGTTAAGGAGGTGTAACAACTCACCATGGACTTGAATTGGAGCAAACTAGTACGACCAGTTTAATTGCGTATGTATTGATTACGTCAGTCTTTATCTGACAGAGGGTAAGTTGACAAAAAGGAGAGAAAAACGTGAAGAATTTGAAAAAGGTGAACCATCCATTCTGACTTGTATTTTACAGAGAATATGTTGATGCATGGCTACTTACTTTAATTTCGTTGACGCACGTCTAGACTGTTGCTCACAAAACTAGCCCCTTCCACGGCTTGAAACGGCTATGGCTCCCTCGCTCATGGCAAATTTGTTACTTCTACAAGTTTCATAGACAACCACGTTAATTTAAAAGTGACAAGAATTGTAATATATGATGCATGTTTTTCAGAATCGGTCATATATTCCTTCCTTTGGCAATGAGTAAACTAACACATGCATTGGACAGAAAGAACCTACCAAACGTTTGATTACACGACATCTGAAGGGCGCCCTTCATCAAATTCCAGGGTACATTTTTTTTTTCAAAATGGGCACATTTTACCACTTTCAGAACACTGGGGAAGGGGAAAGACACTTTTTCCCAATTCCCACAGCACCTGTCTTTTGAGGCTTATTCGGGATCAGTAAACGAATGCTTACGCCTGTCTGTTGTATGGGCGATCATAAGGTCATGTGCATGTCATGTTCAATGCAATATCCCAAGCCTCTAGGAGCGCGCGCACCACCATTCCTGTTCCATTGACTTACACACTACTTCCAGTACATTAAATGCCAACATGGCGTGGTATAACCAGGTAGGACCGCGTTTTTGGTCTCTCGCGGAAGGCCCGGGTTCGATTCCCAGGTCGAGACGTACCAAAGACTTTAAAAAATGGAACCTACTGGCGTTGCGCGTAATGCACCGCATAAGCAATTGACTAGGTAAAACAAGTCAGTGAGCCACAACTGGGAAAAAGGCCGTGGCCGGCTCGACTTGAACAAATAGTTTGGAAACTGGGAAGTAAAAATCCATCTCACTAACTGACACATGAAAGCCAACGAGTTGGGCAATCATGGCATCACAAATTTACCATTGCATGGCCCAACAGATTTAGAGCTACAGGGTTAAGAATCCTATCGGCGCCTACCCCTGTTAATACGCAAGGTGCCGGAAATCACCTCTTTTCACTCTCTATAGCTTCTTCACGGTTTTTGTGTGTGTGTGTGTGTGTGTGAGGTCGGTCGGTAATGGGGTAAGATTTGGATACTTCGTGTAATCTTTTAGGTCTAATTGCAAGGTCTAATTGTATGTTATATTGTAGTTAACTTCACTCAACTCTACTGGTTTTGTTATTTCCGGGGATTGAATTCACCGCAAATCCCGCAGGATCCGTTTAACGACATACAAAGCGAGCGTAATATTCTGTAAATCGTGTTTCACGAGTGGTTGTTGTTGTAAAAGAAACGGTGAATGGAATAAAGCCAGTCAATGTTGATCGTCTACTCAAAACTGCGTGATTTGTAATTTTTCAGTTTCGACTTCAACATTTTAGCCAAAGGAATCAGTTACCAGGGTAGATTCAGTAATTGCTGTAGATATGAAATCTTTTCTCGAACGTGCGGAAAGATTTTCGAATGTACGAAATTATTTTTCGAACGTTCCAGAATTTTTTGGTACGTCCTATACTGATTCCACACTTTCATTTCAAGACAAGTCTTTAGTTTGCGTATCACTTTTTATGTGGTTTTATATTTTTACCCTGTGACGAAATTCCTTTGTAGGCCTTCAAATAATCACTCCATCATGGTATTCTTACGTGATAAAAAACGCAAATTCAATTTTTAAAAGTGATATTGAAATCTTTGTTTATGAATAATTTACTTGAAATGTGTCACATAATATTCCCTTTTGAACAGAATCCAAGAATTTCAGAGAGAGTTCATTTTGTCAGTTATCACCGAGTATGTGTTTTTGCTCGGCAGTCAAGAAAGGAGCGGAGAGAGTGAAAGCACTTTATAACTGACGACCTCCGTAATGATTATGACTTCACGTGACACCAACTCTATTTATGAAAGCGAACCAGAGTAACTACAATGGAAACTTACTGTTTGAACGGATATCAATTTAAGTAACCAACTGTATAAAGATCAGGCTATCGGGCTATTTCTAAATAGGTCTGTGGCAGGAATATTCCTTTAAATGTGTACATAGTATTTTGATTTACCTCCACGTTAGCCGCGAAATGCACAACCCTTACTCAAAATCCATATATGGGCCATATAAAGACATGTATATCTGGTCCAGATATGGAATTTGTATCTGGCTTAAACAAAAATTGGGCAGATAAAGGAATATATAGCCCATATAAAATTTGATACGGCTCAAATTTTATAAGGGACTCATATGGGATGCATATGTACCGTATCTGTCCTATGCAGAGATTTATAACCAGGCCATATATGGACTGTACATGTCTGCACCAAAATTAATTAGTGCAATACATTTGTGTAACAGAAGCTTCTTGAGCCAGTATACTTTTTCCAAAGTCCTCCAGACCCTCTGGCAAAGGGCCGTTCGGCGAAACCAAACGTTATACTGCTTCCCGAAGAAGCTATACGTCCACTTAAGGACAACACTTAAGCCAGTATAGTTTTTTTTCTAAAAGTCCCCACGACTCTCTGGCGAAGAGCCAAGGGGCGAAAACCAAACGATTACTCCCGGAGGAGTTCTGCTCCCTGAAGGAGCTTAACGTCCCAAAAGGACAAGTACGCCCTCCAGAGGGCAAACACTGGGTGGTCCTGCTCTAGACTGGCTGAATAGAACAGAAGCCACAACCTGGATGCAGTTTAACGTCATGCCCAGGACTTAAGCCAGTATAGTGTTAAGGACTATCTGAAAATTTCTAACAAAATTTAATGTCCATTGTATTACATTGACTTAATTATTTTAAGTTGTTAAATTACGTAATAGTGAAGAACAAAACTGCTTTGAAATTCCTACTTGCAAATGTTACCACTGCATTGTTTGTTTAAATTTCCGTGTGGGGCAATATTCCAACATAAATTTTGTTGAAGGTTTTACAATTTTTCACATTTGACTTCCTTAATCATAAAAAAAAGAAAATCAGGGCTCTTAATTCCTGACCACGCCCACATTGAGAGTCATTTGCATATGTTAGTATAATATGGCTGAAAATTGTTTGAATGTTATTATGTTGGTTTGCTGATACTTATTCAGCTTCCAGAGAAGGCCTTTATGTAGGACTGGTATACAAATTAAACCAAAAAGTATTATTATGGCCATATAAACGTTTACATGTAATTCTGGCATGGTATTTTAATCAGTTATATCTTGCTTGTTATGGCCATATAAAACTTTATTTACATATCTGGAAAGGCATTTCCTCAAGTTTTATCTGGCGTAATATGGCCATCTAAAACGTCATTTACATATCTGGACAAACATTTCATCAAGTTATACCTGACTTGATATGGTCATTGAAAGCTTTATTGACATATGTGGACTGGCATTTCATTAAGATATATCTGGCTTGATATGGCCATTAAAAGCTTCATTGACTTATCTGGACTGGCATTTCATCAAGATATATCTGGCTTGTTATGCCTATGTAAAACTTTATTTACATATCTGGACTGGGATTTCATCAAGTTACATCTGGCTTGATATGGCCATATAAAACTTGATATAATGTATCAAGATACCTACATAGGGTTTTATATCTGCCTTCATATGGCCATATAAAACTTTATAACAACCAGATTTTTCCAGATATAAGCCAGATATAAATTTTGAGTAAGGGAGTCATCCAAAATAGATTAGTCTCCATTTCATGAATCGTTTTTTTTCTCGGTCACCTTAGCCATTGTTTCGAAATAAGAACGAGGTGACCGCTTTGGTCTTTTGACAATGTGTGGCCAAGACCCTATTCAAGTTTGACCGATTTTGGCTTTTGTAAAACATTGAGACACCCGATGAAACAAATGAATGTTCCTCTTTAAAATGCCAAACAATAGCAACAGTGAAACATATAGAAAGATCTAACCAAATATTTACCCAGAGGTATGTGGCAGGGCTTACGGAGACTTCTCCCCTCCCCTTCTCTCATTATACTCAAAGGGGATATAGGCAAAAAATAAATTTTCATTTGGGAAAGAGGAACCGCCAAATCTACACAATGTGGGGAAACTTCCATTTAATTCGGACATGATAGGTGCGTTCTATTTAGCTGAACGCGCTAGTTCAACTGGCTCAGCGAATGTTCAATCTTAAGGAAAAGTGATCTTAACGTCATCAAAACGTCACAACTTGAGCTGGCAAAAACGATCAGCCCTCTGAGGCGGTCTAGTTAAGTCGTGTGACGTATTTTACGACACACATCGTCCATTCAAGAAACTGGCTGATCCAGTTGAGCTGGCTCGATCGGCTAAATCGAACTCACCAATTTCTAGAGATATCAGGAAATTAAGTCACTAGATTTGTGTACCAAAGTGAACTTAAGGGCAGCAAACTTTATATCACTTCCTCACATGGACAGGAAATGTTTTGTTTCCCTTTGTTTTTTTCAGACTGTTGTGTTAATCTTGAACTTATTAGGGATAAGAACCCCTGTGTGGAAAAGGTTAAGTTGGTAAAGTTCGCATACCACTTATGCAACCACATTCTGATAATATGAGATTGTTGGAGAGAAAACTGGTTGTTAAAGCGGCTCATTGAGTTGGTTCATGAAATTCAACAAATTTTCTCAAACCTGTTAAGTTTTCTTCACATACTAATGACAAATGGTCAATCTTGGACAATCCCCATACCCTCCATACAAATGACTGTTTTATGAGTGAGTACTTAACGGTTGAAGTCGGTTTTCAAAAATTCGTGACCAGACACTTTTCAAATTATGTACAAAACAGTTACAAGTCAGGACACTGGATAATTCAAATTCGAACGTTTTCTGTGACTTTTGGACTTGAAACTTGACTTGTTGTGCTAACTATAAGCGTTGATTTGTGGTAGTGACCCTTTAAAACTCTCCTTAAATTATCGATATCAACTCAATGAGCCTCTTTAAGTTAAAAGAAAAACAAAAAAAACTGTCCATTAATGCCAGGGTACATGTCATATGTGTTTGCTTCAAGTTTACCATAGTTGAAAATGTGACAGCTTTACCAGTGCTCATTTCTTGAGAACCATACATCAGATTCCAATGCAAATTTCACAAAAATATTTAAAATGAGTACCCCTCTAACATATCCAATCTTGATGTGACCTTAAACCATTCTTTCAACCAGTGCCTTAATTTACCACGCTCCATATACATTACGCTATACTGCACGGAGCAAACTGCAATGAAGTTTAGTGTTTAGACCTGATTGAGGACTATTTGTTCCCATGAATTCCACAATAATGCACTGCAACTCCTTAGCACTTCCGTGGACCCCATCTGATAAAGCAAAATATATCCTGCGACGTAATTAATGCTGTCACCAAGAGATTGGATAAAATCTCAAAACGTCGCAGCCTGTTTCGCCTCGTGCGTGAAAATGTTTTGACACCAACGTTTTCCTCTTCCTCACTTTTGAATCGTCTTTGACTCGTAACCGTTTAACTTTCGTATTACACTCCGTACTTGTATTGCAAATTGCCTCTGAACCTATTGCAGCCCAACTGCATGGCTGGAGTATCCGACTTGTAGTCAGGAGGTTGAGAGTTCGAGTCCTGGCCAGGCCAAACCGAAGACTTTAAAACCGGAACCTACTGCCATTGTGCTTGGTGCTCCGCATAAGTAAAGGTGTAGGGAAAACAAGCCAGTGAGCTACAACTAGAAAAAAGGCCGTGCCCGGCTCGAATTGAACCAATTGGTTGGAAACTGGTTCTGAACGTATTGTTTGTATTTGCACAATTTGAAGAACTTTAAAGAAAAAAATCATCTTCGCACTCGTCATCCCAACCAGAGGGAAGCATTGAAGGTTCACCACCGATGAGGTAAGCGAAAATCACATTTATGTATGTTCCAGAATTTGTCCACAGCTAAGGGCCGTCCAAAATGGCGTCCCCCATAATTCTCCTCAAGAGAAATTTGCAAACCTGTATTGTACAAATGCATGTAAGTCAATTCTCTGGCTTTAATTAAAAGTTTTTGCCCCAAGCTTCTCTCCCCATTTGGAGCTACAGCCTCCTGATAGAGTTGCATATCGGATTTAAGTGGCTGGAATTGCTGGGAACGTTTATCACTTGGTAAGGATAAAATCTATAGCAAACTGTGAAAGCATTTGAGTTCTGGATATCCGAATATTTACGGTGAGGTAAAACAAGTCAAAAGTCGCCTGAGGCGACCTTATGATGTCCCTTACATTCACTAACCCGCGTTAATTGCCAGTTAAGTCGCGGTCACACTGCAGCGTATTTCGATCCAACTTGTTTTATTAAAGTCTTCTCCATCTCTGGTTGGAAAGAACCCCAGATTTGCCGACCTGTGTTAAGTAATGATTTTTTATCCAAGACTTCGAAAATTTAATTTAAACTTATCATTTTGTGCATTATATCGAGAGAGGACAGACCGCCTTTTTCGAACTACGCGTAGCTTATAAAAGCCTGATTTGTCGGCGTTCCGTCACCGCACGAAAATATCAGTTAGCAGTTCATTTTTATAGGACTCCGATAAAAATCACACAATTGCACAGGTAAGAAAATTTTGAGTCCTGCCCAACCAGAGATGGACAAGATTTCAATTAAAACTCACACAAAATCGGATCGGAATCCGATCCGAATGTGATTTACGAGTGTGACTGCGGCTTTATACCAACAAATCCAAACAACTGATATGCCCGGCAATCGAATGGCAACAAAAGCGCGGGTCCCACTACAGCGATATCGGAAAGAACCAAAAATTTCCCATCCTTTGTAATAGTGTAATAATATGATTTGAATGAAGGACAATGAAATATAAGGTAACTTATTCGTGACGTCACATTGACAAACATGTTATATCGGGCTAAGCGTATCCGAAAAAAAACTGTCTGCGGATGTGACGTAATGGAATAATAAGTATGATTTCGATTGTCGTAGTCCTTTACAAAATATCATATCTTTTCACAGATTGGAATATTTATTTTGTTCCGGCCAAAGATGGAGGAGATTTTAAGAAAAAAAGGAGCGTAACCAGATCCGATATCGATAAAGTGTGAACAAATGAACTTTAGTATTTTAATACAGGCGACTTGAGTAGTCTTTTAAGTGCCCGTCACGGGTATCAGTTGTTTCCTCCAAAAATGACATTCCTCGTAACGTCAATGAATAAGAGCTATTGTAGAACTAAACTGACACTTTTGACCACATGGTCCACACTACTTTTTTCATAGATCTAAGGTCCTGAAATATCTGTGTTACAGAGAAACTTGCGAATAAAGTGTTTTCACGTGACGTCATAATTGGTTGCTTACTGCCGGGCAAGAAATCAGCAGTCATTATTACATCGGTCGTCATCTGTTTCTCAGCTAGCTATACCTACTACACTACAGTTTTTGCTCGGCATTAAAGAAAGGGGCGGGCCTTATGACGTCCTGAAAAACATTCTATTCTCTTAACAACTATTCATCATTAAGTAGGACTTTGCATTCTTCAAACACAATTTTTATAGCAAACAAAAAAAAAAAAAAAAAAGAGGAAGAAGAAAAAATATTACCATAGCAACTATCTGATACTTGGTTAAACTGCACGCATCATTTCCCCCGTACTTAGGTGTGAAAGAAGAATTTCTAAAGTCCGTCGCACATTAAATAATGATTTTGTCAAAAGATGAGAAACGCCTTAGTCCAAGGAAGCTGGGAGATTGCATGTAAGGATTTTTTACCTTCCAGACCCCGGGCAATCACTTGAATGATTCTCTTCTGTACGTGAACTTTGACTTGGGCAGGAAGGAACCATTCTTCCCTAAAAGATTGTCGCAGGTTGCAAAATGGGGGTTGAAGTATGAAGGGTTCTTTAAGGTTGCCCCCATCGACACGTCAACGCCAAAACAACAGAACTCACGGTGTTGGTTGCAAGAATTTTAATCTGGGTCTTGCGTGAGAAAACATATGAACATTTTACAAAAATTAATCATACAAATAAATAAATTAACCAAACCATCCGTCCTAGGGGCTGAATATTGTCAAGGGTTCGCGAGAAACACCCAAGTAGGTGGCGAAAGGTGACATTAAGCGCGGGTTGGCGTTTGGTTGCGATAACTTCAAGTGACTACGCGAATTAAGTTCTGACGAATATTCCGTCCAAGTAGGTTAGTGTGTAGCTGTCCCTTTAACCGAGAATGAAGGCGAATATACAGAAGCCGAGAGCCGCGCGTATGGAATACCGTTTTAACATTTATTCCCGAATTTTAGATATCTCTAATTCAATTTCAGATATCTCTAATTCAATTTCAGATATCTCTAATTCAATTTCAGATATCTCTAATTCAATTTCAGATATCTCTAATTCAATTTCAGATATCTCTAATTCAATTTCAGATATCTCTAATTCAATTTCAGATATCTCTAATTCTATTTCAGATATCTCTAATTCTATTTCAGATATCTCTAATTCAATTTCAGATATCTCTAATTCAATTTCAGATATCTCTAATTCTATTTCAGATATCTCTAATTCAATTTTAGATATCTAAAATAGTGCATAATTAGAGATATCTGAAATTAATTAGAGATATCTGAAATTCGTGAATAAATGTTAAAACGGTATTCCATACGCGCGGAAGGGAGAAAACGCAAATCGATTTCTCTGTACCATGAATTCCAACAAAGTAGAAGAGGGCGTACTTCAAGATTGTTTTGTTATGGCATGAAAAGTATTGAGTATCCTCAAAATAAATGGACGAGTCTTAATGCTACTAGAAGACAGGGCCTTCCAGACAAGAATAATGTTATTGGTTTCGTTTATTTCTAGCGTTTATAGAACAACAAGAAAGTCATGGGAAAAGCAGGGAGGAAAAGTGATTAAGTACTTAGTGAGAAGGGCACGGGACTCCAAGGCTTATAAAAACTATTCCAGGTAACGAAAACGATTGAAAGAATTAATTAAAATAGGTAGGCGGTGGCATTATCTGATACTACGTATGCAGTCCCTTGTTTAAAGTTTTGAATTTTTATGCGTTCTTAACGGATATTCTGTCTTGTAACTAGACAGGTAGCATCTTTGTGCTGTTGGGTGGAATGGAAAACCGCAGATACTTTGAAGTACTGCTCTGTTACGTTTCTAAAAACCTTTAACTCGACATGTTTCTGCTCTTGGTGTTTAGATGTTGAGCTTCATCTAGTAGTTGGACTTTTAAGTTGTCCTGGTCTGAATTCGATAGAATATTTCCTCTTTTAGAGCTCCTCGAGAATGGAGGGAGCAATCTTCATTCTCCTCGTGATATTTTCCATTTCACCGTAATTTTGAGTGAAGCCTAGAATTAAGTAGGTATTATTTAGTTTGGGTGCCCTCTTAAAGGCTGTGACTGGTGGTGTCGGAAAATTTGACATAGATTAGGATTTTTTCCGATATTAAATGCCAGTGTCTTAGCCCTGCAGGTTTTGTTTAAGCGCTTTAGTTTTTATACAGAATATATCGTATCCTCACTGTTTTACTTGAAATGGTCCTTTGAGGACTATGGGGCTTGATATTCTGATTGAAGGGCGGGGTATAGTGATCGGTTTGTTCTGCCTTCAGACAATATTTGGCAGTTAACTTGGCCTTCCAAGGCTGTACACTTGATTCGACACTTTTGAGACTTTGCACAAAGTTTCTTCCCTTTTGAGGGCTAGGAAAGTCTTCCTACTTTTTGTGGAAGGAATTCTTGATTCAGTATCTTGTTTCTCGAATTTAACTTTTTTAGGAAAGATAATGCTTTCAGCAAAATGAGCAGGATCACCGAAGAAACTTGTGCACAGGTTATGTGCTAACTAATTTTATCTCTTTTTAAGAGTGCTGTGGGTTTAACCCTTTGAGAGTTCTTGAGAGACATATTCTTTGAAAGGCTAGCTTAGAACTGAGGGCAGACAGCATGGCTATAGGCCTTAATTAGGCCTTTGAAAAAATACACAAAAAATTAGAAATAAAGAAAAAATAGCAAACCTAAATAAAGGAAAAAAGGTCATAAAAAACTTTGCAATAAAAATAATATACATAGGCCTAAGTGAAAAACCAGCAAAAATTATTTCTAATTTACCGTGTATTTTTTCCCTTATGGTTTTCTTTTTTCTCTCTTCCTGTAATTTTGCAAACCTTTATTACAGTGTACCTCCGAAAAGTCTTAGTGCCTCCCCGCCAATAATGTTCATCATTCGCTACACTGAAAGTGTATAGGAGCTCTGTAAACCCGTCTTTGGAATCTCTTGTGCACTTATTTCCGATCATGCTTCAAAACGTAACTTCCGTCCTATGTACCACTGCTCCTTCTTAATTGTTCCCCTTCTTGCAACCTTGGAAATTCAAAATCACAGCAAAACACAAACAGGATGCACACCCTGCCCTTCTGTGATTGGCACGTGATACGGGAAGTTGTTTTTACTTTGGCCGCAAAGGCCAAACAAAAGCCTGTAGCCATACTGTCTGCCCTGCGTGCAGTTCTGAGCTAGCCTTCAAAGAATACGGTAGGTCTCCCAAGAACTCTCAAAGGGTTAAACCCACAGCACTCTTTAAAAGAGATAAAATAAGTTCAGCCATAACTTGTGGGCAAGTTTCTTCGGTAATCCTGCTCATTTTGCTAAAAGCATTATCCTAAAAAAGTTAAATTCGAGAAACAGGATACTGAATCAAGAATTCCTTCCACAAAAAGTAGGAAGACTTCCCAATCCCTCAAATAGGGAGAAACTTCTCGCAAAGTCTCAAAAGTGTCAAATCAAGTGTACAGCCTTATAAAGGCCAAGTTAAAACTGCCAAATATTGTCTGAAGCCGAACAAACGGAGCACTTTTAAGTAACAGAATGAAGATACGATATACTCTGTATAAAAACCAAAGCGCTGAAACAAAACCTGCAGTGCTAAGACACTGGCACTTAATATCGGAAAAAATCCTATTCTGTGTCAAATGTTCCGACACCACTAGTCATAGCCTTTGAGAGTGCGCCCAAACTTAATAATGCCTAGTTAATTCTATGCTCAAGTTAAAATTACGGTGAAATGGAAAAAATCACGAGGGGAATAAAGGTTGCTCCCTCGATTCGCTCATCAAGGCGCTCTAAAAGAGGAAATGTTCTATCGAATTCAGACCAGGACAAACTTAAAAGTCCAACTATTAGATGAAGCTCAACATCTAAACACCAAGAGCAGAAACATGTCGAGTTAAAGGTTTCAGAAACGTAACAGAGCAGTACTTCAAAGTATCTGCGGTCTTCAGTCCCACCCCACAGCACAAAGATGCTACCTGTCTAGTTACAAGACAGAATAACCGTTAAAAACGCATAAAAATTCAAAACTTTAAACAAGGGACTGCATACGTAGTATCAGATAATGCCACCGCCTACCCTTTTTTAACCAGGGAGTTGCAACTCCCTGTTTTAATTAATTCTTTCAATCGTTTTCGTTACCTGGAATAGTTTTTTATAAGCCCCCGAGTCCCGTGTTCTTCGCGCTAAATACATAATCACTTTTTCTCCCTGTTATTCTCATGATTTTCTTGTTTGTTCTATAAACGGTAGAAATTAACGGAACCAATACCATTATTCTTGTCTGAAAGGCTCTGTTTTCTAGTAGCATTGAGACTCGTCCATTCCTTTTGAGGATACTCAATATTTGACATGCTATAACAAAACGATCTTGAAGTACCCCCTCTTCTATTTTGTTGGAATCCAAGGTACAGAGAAATCGATTTGCGTTTTCTCCCTACCGCGTCGCTCTCGGCTTCCGTAGGAATAGGTGATGAGATAAACGAGGGAATGGGTGGTCGATGAGGTAGAGAGCCATAACTGCCGTGTGCTAACCGGATCTCCGGAATAATTTCTGGTGGACCGAATGGACTTTTCAATCTCGATAGGTGGGGCTTAAATGCCCGGAGCTTCCAGTCCTTTTAAATTTTTTTCCCTAGATTATTGACCTGATGGACGATATCTGCACTGCAATGATCAACCTCTGCGACGACTTTTCTTTATTTTCCCTTTACAGTGGACATAATATTCTGTCGCTCCAACATCCGGGCATTTGCGTGACCTGGGTCATGAAAACTTCAACTGGAGTGAAAACAACAACAGTCTGACAGTGAGTACAGTACACGTATGCTATTGCCAGAGTCTCATGATACACGATTGTGGGCCTAACTGGCAATGTTTCTTGAGACCAAGGTTGAATAGAAATCTCAAAATGTCAATAA
Source organism: Holothuria scabra (assembly GCA_037179385.1). NCBI lineage: Eukaryota > Metazoa > Echinodermata > Holothuroidea > Aspidochirotida > Holothuriidae > Holothuria > Holothuria scabra. The sequence goes on from CM074194.1 coordinate 11,105,279, forward strand.
TGTCAGGCGAATGCGAAAATACTGGGCGCCTGTGCACAAAAAAATCGCTTACGAACGACGAGAAACCCATTCTTATCGGGGTAGGCCTCTTGTGCGAGACTGGTGATTGAATTTACAGGCCATCTCGTAAAGGAAACAGTGAATTCCCGACGCGAAAAGTTCTCGTAAGACCATCTGATCATGAAAGTTGGATATTTCAATCAAAATTGGTCATTATCCACAAGTTAAAAAAGACTGCACGCTGTTTACAAGGTTCAGTTATACAACAAACCTATATGTTTTCACTACTGCGCGACAACAACTGTTTCACTCCAACAGGTCACGTGATTGACTCTTCGCACCGGATGTGACGTTCCTTGGACCGACAGAGTATTACCCTCGGGGGTAAATTCCTACTCTTGGAAGTTAAAGTAGGTCGTAGTCTGCTCCTCCATTTTGTTCCAAGATGTGCGGCAACAGCCTAATTTTCGCGGAAGACGCCTCACCCATGCACAACATCCCTTTGGGGTTAAAAAAATTCTCCACTTAGCTCAACCAGGAGAAACTTGCCGTCTAGGTTTTTCCAGGCTTTAAAAACTGACTCGGTCCCCCGAGAGAACTCTGCTTATGCCAAACAGAGCGCAGCATCCAAGAATTTAATTTGAAGCCTCTGCGTGCCAGACAAAGATCTAATCACACCTCCCTGGATACACCTCATGAACAAACTGAATATTTGCAGGTTAAAAATAATAGTGCCTTATCCTTAACTGTAACTGTAATCTTACGCTTAACTTAAAGGGCTCGTCCTCTCACCCAAACTACATATTTTGTATTAGTCAAAAAAATTCAATAGGCGCAGCTCTTTGATTGACAGCATGTTCAAAGAACTCAATGCAAAGTATCGAAGCTCATATTACACAGCATTTGCGCTACTGAGACTATGGTCTTCTATGCATATCACTTTAAGGAAATAAACTGAGATTGTGTTTGCAGTATAAGCCTGAATTTTAGCCAATTGTAAGAGGGGCTTAACAGTGGCGTAGCTAGGACATTTTCCGGAGGGGACAAAGGCATGAAATTTCCCCAAAACTTTTCCCGGTCAGTGTGTATGTATTTCATATAAAATATGCAAATTACAAGTATAACAGCATTACCATGTCATTATAAAATATTGCCTGTACTTTAGTCTACAATAGAGCAATTGGAAATAACAACTCTTAGGCCATATATATATTTTGGTCAACAATATCTGGTTTATTTGTATGTACCAACGCAGTGGCGTACGCAGGATTTCTCTAAAGGAGGGGCATGCAGTTTGTTGAGTGATCGCCAGCCTGAGGGAGGGGTCTAAGGGGAGAGGAACACCCCTCCCCTTTGAAATTTTTTGAAGTTTTTTAGGAGCCTAGATGCAAAATGGTGCAAGATTTTCGACTTTCACGGGAACAGTGTTAAAAGTTGAATTGTGGTTGTTCATGAGGATACAACTGAAACTTTTGTCTTTTACATGCATTCAAATTCATTAGATTTGCATACTTTAAAGAGTCAAAATAAAAGAGCATCGATCGGTATAGGCGAAAGGGAACATTTTAGTTTGCGGTTTTTCTTGGCCACAAAACGTTGTTCTTTCATAAAAATTATCTAAGCGGAGCGCCACCATTAGTTGCCGCGCAGCGTAGAGAAAATTTCGAAAAATCAGAACCCTCAGATGGCCGCAGATAGCATTTGATGAAATTGTCTGTGACTCGAATTCCCATCTGTTAATGATTTTACCACTAACATCTCTTGCGTGATAAATGGCAAACTACTTCTCACCGCACCTGATCACCCTCCGCTCCCCTGTCTCCGTCTTGTACGTCAACGTCTGCCGGCCAAGGAAGGGGTCTATGGGGTGGGCCCTCCCTCTTAAAAATTCTTAAAAAGGTAGGAGTTCTTATGCAATCGGTGCCACCAGTGGGATACGGAGGCCGAAGGAAAAATTTGAATTTGACAGAATTCGCCTATTTGTGGAAATTTCAAAAAATTGGTATCACTGAGGGGCCTTGCAGAGACGATCCTTCCCCTTTGAAAATTTTTGAAAAATTGGGTGTCCTTACATGCAATCTGGTGCCACATATGCCATCTTTTGAAGTAAAATCTGGGTTACTTAAGTATGGCTACGTATTTTTAAGAACAAAAAATGGCATCCGTGAGGGGGGCAATGACCCAGTGCTCCCCCTTCGTACCCCACAGATCACCTAGTAAGTTCTAGCCTAGGACAATGTATTCATGGACCCGTTTATTGGTACACTCCAAGTGAGCAGAATGCTATTTTCCCGAACTAGCCTGTAAGCCTCCAAGGATTGGGTTAAGTAACAAAATCTAAGTATGCCCATGGATCCCGTCCACTCTAATTTCACACAAACGTTATGTTCACGTTATGTTAATGGTAACCCATGGACTGTTTCAACCCCATCCATCGTTATGTACACAGAGTAAAATCGGTACAGTGTAAACCCCTCCCGCTACTAGCTTGTAGGACAATATAACCTCGGGGGTCTGCGTTAGTGACTAGTCAGTTTTCACATCCTTTCACTGAATTCTTAAAGTGTACAACGCAGAGATTGTGTACAAGGTGATCATATTCTTAAGTTCGGGTTTACAACCTTTCACTGAAGTGATGATCAGCTGTTGTGAAGTTCCTGAATAACAGCTTCCTCTGCACTGGAATGCACTGATCATAAAACCCGCGCGTATACAAGATAGAGAACAGTCAATCTGCTGTGCGGAGAGGACATTTCTGTGGAACGCGAGTCGGGCCGGTTCATGCAACACTGACAAAATCTGGGTTAATTTGTTGCATGAAAATACGAATTATATATGAGAAATGTATCACAATTTCTTATCCTGTCAAAATTTTGAGAAATGGGAAAAGGGCATATCATTTCATTTAATTTTCCCAATTTCATCAAATTTCCCCAAATTATTTTCCAGGGGGGCAACTTACCCCTCCCCCTGCCCTCCCAGTGGCTACGCCACTGGGGCTTAAGTAAGTAGGTAAGGACAAGTGGAATTGCTTGGGGTGAGAAGATTTTGCCTTTAATGATAAAAATGGTAACCTTCACTGTTATAAAAGGTAGGCTGGAGCAGCTAACACGTAAAGAAAAACTCCGTTGAATTTGTCATCTTGCTTGGTTGATGGTCTCTTTAAAGGTTCATCATGTCTGGTACTAACTCTGATGTAATGACTCTCTGTAAGGAGACACTGAAAGTTTTATAAATCATTTTGTTTCATACGTATGAAAAGACGTGCATTCTTTCGGTAACCTTTTCATAACTTGTAGTTTACTGCAGTCTTGAATGAATACTTCGCGTTGGTCTAAAATGTGAGGGAAAGCGGAATCGTAAATCCGGCACTGTAACATGTATATAAAGTAAATTATTCCGTTACCACAAGAGCACACTCGTAGCTCTATGCCACTGTTTGATCTTTGTCATCTATATAATAAAGGAACCGCACCAAGGTTAGACTATTAAGGCTTACTAGAACATCTACGCTGTTTGTCCTGCTAATCAAAAATTTGGCGGCGATCTCAGGTCAAAGAAGCCGTTCAATGAACACCGAGTGGGTAAGTTCGGAAGTTACAACATACGACCTTTTAATACCCAGGGTTAAATTCCATTTGAAACCATTCGCGAATGGTCTGAATGGTTCCGAATGGTATTTTTCACACTGTATTTTTGGACAGTCCTGAATGGTCCTGAATGGTCCCGAATGGTTCCATTTGCAAATGGTCTGCGAATGGTCTGGTGCGCAAATGGTTTTTAACTGGTCCCAAATGGTGTTGAATGGTACCATTTGCGAATGGTCTTCAAATGGTCTGGTGCGCAAATGGTTTTTAACTGGTCCCAAATGGTGTTGAATGGTACCATTTGCGAATGGTCTTCAAATGGTCTGGTATGCAAATGGTCTTTAAATGGAACAACTGGTCCCAAATGGTGTTGAATGGTACCATTTGCAAATGGTCTTCAAATGGTCTGGCATGCAAATGGTTTTTGAATGTAATGACTAGAACCATTCACAAATGGTTTGTGAATGGTTCATCACGTTATGCATCTCAACAGTTTCAAATAATTTAAACAGGAAACCACCCACAAATGGTCTGCAATGGTTTCTATGTGCAAGTTTGAGATGGAAAATACTGCACAGTTGCTGTAAAACCAAACTTAATTAAAACAATATAAGAATTTAACTATAGTAGCAACAGAGTGTACATTTATTATCCCCTGATGGCATTTTGTTAAGCTTACAGAACAGTAATAATGGATTGCACATCATGCAGAGCTGGCAACCCTGTTGAAGGATATTACATGTAATGGGTGAGATCTGATACTTACAAGGTAAATGAAGAACAACATAAATAGCCCATATGAGTACAACTTCACTCAAATTCAAAGTCAATTGATACTTGGCAAGTTTTTTACAAACTTAAACGCATGTAAAAACAGTTCCTGGTGTCCAAAATCATGTAATACGCACTCATATGCAAACACAATCAGGGCTGGAAAAAATGTAAATTTCCCTGCAAGCAAATCAAATTTCCCAGCAAGCAAATCAAAATTTCCCAAAGACTTCACATGTTTATACGCAAAAGTAGTCAAATTTCCCTCCAAATACCAAAATTTCCCTGCAATGACGTTCCGAAATTGCTGGTTTTTTCCAGCCATGATTACACAATATAGACAAAAAATATAGCTGGTTGTAATTCAAATGTAGGGTACACCTTTCAGTAAACCCAAGGAATGAAAAAAATCACACGGTAGGTTTTCTTTCCAAGGAAGAAAAAGTAGAAAAATTATCGACGAGAATGTTTTGTCCATAGTAAAAAAAAAAACTTCTGACTTTCAAATTAAAATCAAAGTTTGGTCAAAATATTAAAATGGTCCACCAAGTAATTTATACTGTAACTTTAAGCACCAGTTATTTCACATTTACAGTTAAAATAATAGGGATTTCCATGGTAAAATGCATTTCATGAAAAATCATAGAGTAGGCTTCAGTCTTCTCACATTTCCCAAATAAAACAAACTTTGGTAACTGTTTGGTCCATGAAAAACTTTTCTCATGGTTATCCAAGTTGAAAAAGTAAGATGTTTTAACACAATTAAATGCCTTTAGAAGCTGCATACAGAGCACATGAAAGGTCCACGAAGGGGAAATTTATTTTGTTTCCAAATCCAATGGCTGCATTCTTCGTCCGATCCTCCCGTTTACTCCTGAGTAGGGGAAATATTCCACACCAAGGATTCAACACTTCTTAATTACATCATCCTGACAGTTTAAACAAGACCGTTCAATTTATCAGATTACAATAAATGAGGCACAAAAACTAGGACACCAGCATTTCCTTTGTAAATTGGTACTGGTCCGTAGCCATCTGTAGCAAATATCTTTTTGAGTGTTGTGGTCAATTCAAAGATGCCTCTCATAAGTTGTCCTGTAACTGCTTTACAGTATCTACTTCAACACTTTTTTGTAGTTCTCCAACCTCAGGACTCATTCTCACTCCACGGCAAGAACATCAAAAGGTACAGTAGCCTGCATGTCATGGATATGTTATAATTCAACAATCAGGACTGCTCATATTATGTGATAACGGTAACAGGCTTTGTAGTTTCAAACAAGAAAATCGCTATTCAAAAGGAAGCAGGCCATAAAAGGTTACCAGTACATTGGTGTCACAGTTCAATAGCAGGCCTTGTTCAGTCCATGGCTCCATGTATGCAGTACAATTTCCTCACTCACTAAAATGATTATGCTTGACTCTGCTACATGGTACATAGCAGTCCAGACATCAATGAAAAGTATTTAAGACTCTGAAAAATAACTCCATCAGCTGTGCAGGACAAGCAGGAGACAGTTTCACTATGATGTCATTCTGTTTGGGAAATGAAAAATCAAATTTTAAAAAGTATATAAAAAGTTGTACAACAAAATTGGTTGTAAAGGGTAAAATGTTCTTGATAAAAGAAAACTTAAGCTTTTAAGGTCAAGAACAGTCCCCCCCCCCCAAATTTATTTAAAAGCAACAGCTAAGCATTACAATTTTGTTCTTATCTTCAAAGTATCTTAGTTTCATCATATTTTTAGACTTCAATATTGCATATTCTGGGTAAACCAAGCAGTAAATTTCATATTTGAAGAGAAACAATGTTGTCACATAACTCTAAACAGCCAATCATGGAACGAGACAGTCTACTACACTACTTCAAGTTGGGGTGACTACTTTCGTTTTTTTTAAAGACAGTGCCTCTGTTTTTTGGGGACTGTGGTATAGGCCTAGGCCTGCAGTCAGATTTTGCTAAAGGCCATATGGAGACTTAGTTGAATTCAAAAACTAATTATTTATCATACGCACACAAATAAAAATAGGCCTAGGCCTGCAACAAATTGTGTACCTGTTTATTATTTAGGCCCGATGCTACAGAACTTTACTACTTAAAGATAAAGATGGAAACATGCAAAAAGCAATTCCTTTTCCATCCTGTTATTTTTGAGTCAGCACCCAAAAGGAAAGAGACAGTCTTCATAACCAACCCCCATCCCCCCCCCTCCAAAAGAAAAGAAAAAAACAGTTAACTCCAACTTCAAATTTTACCATGATCTGGGGTCAACTATGTTGAGTATGACTAGGCTGAGGCCAGTAGTAAGCCTTTGACTTTTCAAAACCCTAAATTTGGTTAATGAACTTGGATCCAATAAAATTAAGCTTGGTTGTCTTTGTAGAGGGTTTTGCGTGTATTATTAGCATATAATTTGTCCATCCCTCTTCTCCTTGTTGGCTATAAAATGTCCACCCCCCCCCCAGTAAAACGGTCTGCTTTTTAAATTAACGTTAGTCTTTGTATACTATTACTACTACAGTACTAAGTTAGTGCTACGAATTGTCTTGTGGAACCGCTACTAGGGCCTATAAACATTAGGCCTGACTGTTGTTAACACAGCAGCACCCATTAATTGATGCTGTCTTTTGCTCTTAATTTTCACTAACATTTGTTCATTGCTTATTGGTCTCTCTGGTGCAATAGTTTAAAAACATGTTCCTTTACTTACTGTGCTTCAGCATTTCATGAAAGTCCTCTAAGGAAAGCAGTCTTGCCCTTTCACTTCACGTTTCTTGAATTCATGACACCTGCACAGCACTGCATAGCATTCTCTGTACAATGTAAGTACAATTGCTCTTGTACTAGCTGTGCCCGCGCCTATTTTGTTACATTGTACTGTGCATGTGATGGACACATGGGTGTACAGCATCTGTGAGCTTTGTATGGTGCAGTGCTGTATCATGCTTTGTGTGCATGCCAAGCTGTTACGTAATAGCTCCATTCAAACAAACATTGTATTGTACTTTGATCCATGTTCAGTGTCACGGTTTTCATTAGGATGAGCAACTTGAAAGGCAACAAAGATATGCATCAGCATGATGGGGCGGGGGATTGGAATTGTGTATGGAGAAAATGGAGAGAAGAAATGAGTGCAATAATTGGGGAGGTTGTGCCTCTGGACTGTAGATGATACCAGGCTGCAAAGCTACAACTACAAAATTTCAGTGTTGTTGGGGTATACGCGGATATTGAGAACAGGCTAAGAAATTAAAGCTGCCAGAAAGTGGAGTGGGGAAGGGAGTCAAGAGGTCTCGGGTGTGGGTCGGGTATTGGAATGGCAAGAAGAATTTCCTATTTCAGCTGATATCCGTGCCGTGCATTACAGTATCTCTGTGTATTCTTTCCAAGGTAGGGGAGGGGGTACACTGTTAGGGAAAACTGAAGCTAAAATTTTCAGGGAAATCCAGGGGTGCGGGTGTTGCCTACTCGAGTTGCTATGGACGGCTTTACTGTAACCCCCAATTCATTTGAGCCCCACAAAATTTGTGCCCCGCCCCCTCCAAAATTCCTATAAATAAAATGTGCCTGGGGAAATGATCAGGGAAATATTCAGGCTGAGAAGAATCTAAACTGGTTTAGGTTAATACAAAGTTTCTTACTTTCCTGTCTATACACCTTCAATTGTACCTGTGTACAAATTGTGAGAGATGTATCAAATCCAGTTGGTTATAACTTATTTGTTTCATTGAGCTTTACATATCCTTTCAAATGAATTTGCAACAGGTAGGCTTACACGAACAGACATCTTGACCATTTGCATCATGTACATGCATGTTGAACTGGACATGTTCCATTGATGTACATAATATATACCATTCACTGAATGGTTTCCAGTTTGAACCATTTGAAACCATTTGCGAACACCAAAACCATTCGCAAACCATTTGCATTCCATTCAGGTATGCGATCAGAAAACCATTCAGATGTACATTTCCATTCATATACCATTTGAAATCCATTTGAGACCATTCAGGTCCATTCGGGTCCATTCAGAACCATTCAACTTTTCCAAATGGTTTCGAATGGAATTTAACCCTGGGTAGTGACCCTTGAAACTAGGGAGCATACTAGGCTTCTAATGGGAGGGGGTTCTACGCGCACGGAGCTACTATCTTGACAGGAGAAGAAACTTGACTTTTATGTATGTCAATCCAGTTAGTCCCACACATCCAAAAAGAGATAATCCTGTAACGATCGATGATAAGACAAAAGCAGTATTCAGTTTTTGTCTGGCTTTTTCAACTTACACTTCACATCCTTTGCATTGTCGTCCAGGTCTACTACTACTCAAAGAAATGGATTAGATAGAGCAGTCATTTCACTCACCCTACCCCATTGACCAAAAAGTACATTTTTTATGCTAAGTTTTTTCGCTTTTTCCACGAGCAAGAACAATTTATGATTTTTAAATTAAAAAAGAATCTGATTTTTTCTTAAGTGTGAACACTGCAGTATTAGGAACCTAATTGCGCATGCGGAGCCACTCGCGCCGGAAGTTTGAGGTCTTTTACAATTTGTTAATCTGGAGCTTGTATTGCAGAAAATGGTTTAGATTCAGAGTTACCTGTAAGGAAATTTGAATATTTGGAAGAATCTGCGCATCCTATTAACATGTATCTGAGTTCGCCTTTTTAAAACTGATAATTACAAATATGGAGCTTTTAAAAGGGAGAATTCGGAATTTTATGAAGGAAAAGTTGGGAAAACCGCACTGTATTTGACTGCATGGTGTCTCAAATGGCAAATTTTCCGAATTTTTCACTTTTTCGGTCCCCTGCCTCCTTCAGCTTCGTCTGTGCTCTGCAACATTGAACATAACATTTTGACACTTCAATAACTAAAGTATCCATCTACACAGACTACTCAACTGACAGGGTTGAAAGGTATCTGATGATAGGTGTGTATGAAAGCATTTGAGTAGGCCAACGGTTCCCTGCCTGGAATATGAAGTCTTGCTCAATAGATTTTCTTCGATTGGGGCGGAGCGTACAGAAATTTTTGAAAAGTCGCGATCCCTCAGACAGCCGGAATGGCATGTCTCGGGCTTGTTAGTAGTAGCTAAATTTTCCGATTTCTTTTTCAAGTGTTAACACCACTGTATGAGGGACACATTGCGACGCGAGAAGCGCGCCGAAATTAGTTTGCCCTTTCTAAACTAATATATGTAGATATGGAGCTTATATTGCAGAAAGCTTTGGATTCTGGTTTTCTTGTAAGCTTGTAATTTTAAACGTTGGGGATTACTGAAGAATCTGCACTTCCTTCATATATTGGTGGCAAATCTGAGAATGACTGCTTTTTGTAAAGGCCTCACCACTCTCTGGCAAAGAGGCGAAACCAAACTATAAACTACTTCCCGAAGAAGCTAGGTTGCTGTTCATGTTACGTGCTAAACGGACACGGCCAGACCGGCGAAAGGATCACTTCACTTTAACTGCTGAGAGGCCTTAACATCTTCGTGATAGTTCTGCTCAGCTAGGTTAGCTAGGTTGCACTACGACTGAATCGTTGTTACTACATAATGGCATCTAAGGCCTACGAACTGACACTCTCCGATGACATTTCAAGTTTACCAAACTTTTTTGTCCTTTTTAGACAATACATTTCAAAATCAAGAGCTTTCATCGAAGAAAGTTCGGAATTCTATGAAAGATAGTTTACAAAAATAGCAATATAACTATATATATAGTGTCTCTTGATGATGTGATGTCACATATGGTAAATATCCGATTTTGTTATTTCCAGAGCTCGAAGAAGCATACCAAAGTAATACATGAGCGAAAGTTAATGCATTTCATTTTGCATTCTGCGGTGCGCGAAGCGCAAGCGCGCCAGAAGTTTTGCTTTTTTGAGATTTGGAAAAATAAAAAAGGGGTTTTCTGACCCAGGAAGTGGGGGCCTCATTTTTTCACTGGGGTTTGTAGGCCCAGCAGCCCTTCCGCTCCCTACGTCTATGGCCTATAATATTCTAGGTACTCTAAAGCTATAACATGCAAATTGTCTTATTAGTTTTGCGTCCGTATTATGGAGTTGGAAATTTAATCAATGTGCTATTAGTTTGCATATTGCAAGGGACTTGCACATCTTCATTATTTTACAAGGAACCAGAGGAAGCCTTTGTTATAAGCAACAATACGCTTTCGAACAAAAAGAGTCGTAATTTGAGCGAATGACAATGTTGAAGTTATAGGGAAAAATCATCAACGTGTACTTCAAGGAGAAACAGCCGTTTTCTTTAAATCAAGGGAAGTTGCAGCTGAGAAATGAAAAATTACTGTTCACGAATTCGATCAGCACTTGTGTTTAGTGACTGTAGGAAGCCATTTGTGGCGTCCATCCTTACTCAAAATTCATATCTGGCTTATATCTGGGAATCTCTGGCTGTTATAAAGTTTTATATGACCATATGAAGCCAGATATAAAACCTCTTATGAAACCTTGTATATAGATATCTTGATAGGCCTACGTTTTACCAAATTTAATATGGCAATATCAAGCCATATATAACGTAAAGAAATGCCTTTACATATATACAAATAAAGTTTTATATGGCCATATCAAGCCAGATATAACTTGGTGAAATGCCTTTCCAGATATGCAAATAAATTTTTATATGGCCATATCAAGCCTTATATAACTTGATGTAATGCCAGTCCAGATATGTAAATGAAGTTTTATATGGCCATATAAAGCCAGATAAATCCTTGATGAAATGCCAGTCCAGACATGTAAATGAAGTTTTATATGGCCTTTACAAACCAGATAAAATTTGATGAAATGGCAGTCCACATATGTAAAAAAAAGTTTTAGATGGCAACACCAAGGCACACATAACGTGTAGAAGTCTTTGTCCAGATAAGCAAATAAAGTTTTATATGGCCATATCAAGCCAGATAAAACTTGATGTAATGCCAGTCCAGATATGTAAATAAAGATTTAAATTGCCATATCAAGCCAGATAAATCCTTGATGAAATTCCAGTCCAAATATGTAAATAAAGTTTGATATGGCCATATCAATCCAGGTATAACTTGTTTAACTGTTTGTTCAGATATGTAAATAAAGTTTTACATGGCCATAAACAAGCCAGATATAACTTGATGAAGACGTAGTCCAGATATGTAAAAAAAGTTTTAGATGGCAACACCAAGCCACACATAACGTGATGAAATCTTTGTCCAGATATGCAAATCAAGTTTTATATGGCCATATCAAGCCAGAAATAACTTGATGAAATGGCAGTCCAGATATGTAAATGAAGTTTTGTATGGCCATTATAAGCTAAATATTGCTTGATAATTTGATGAAATAACATTACAGATATGTAAATGAAGTTTGATATGGCCATATCAAGCCAGATAAAACTTGTTTAACTGTTTGTCCAGATATGTAAATAAACTTTTATATGGCCATAACAAGCCAGGTATAACTTGATGAGATGGCAGTCCAGATATGTAAAAAAAGTTTTAGATGGCAACACCAAGCCACACATAACGTGATGAAATCTTTGTCCAGATATGCAAATCAAGTTTTATATGGCCATATCAAGCCAGATATAACTTGATGTAATGCCAGTCCATATATGTAAATTTAGTTTTATATGGCCACATAAAGCCAAATAAATCCTTGATGAAATGGCAGTCCAGATATGTAAATGAAGTTTTGTATGGCCACTACAAGCTAAATATTGCTTGATAATTTGATGAAATAACATTACAGATATGTAAATGAAGTTTGATATGGCCATATCAAGCCAGATAAAACTTGTTTAACTGTTTGTCCAGATATGTTAATAAACTTTTATATGGCCATAACAAGCCAGATATAACTTGATGTAGCGGCAGTCCAGATATGTAAAAAAAAGTTATAGATGGCAACACCAAGCCACACATAACGTGATGAAATCTTTGTCCAGATATGCAAATCAAGTTTAATATGGCCATATCAGGCCAGATATAACTTGATGTAATGCCAGTCTGGATATGTAAATTATGTTTTATATGGTCATAACAAGCCAGATATAACTTGATGAAATGACAGTCCAGATATGTAAAAAAAGTTTTAGATGGCAACACCAAGCCACACATAACGTGATGAAATCTTTGTCCAGATATGCAAATAAAGTTTTATATGGCCATACCAAACCAGATATAACTTGATGAAATGCCAGTCCAGATATTTAAACCAGAAAACCCAATGGCTTAATGATTCCTTGCCGAAAGAGAACTTTTTATTTGATCTCTCCATCTTGCTATGGTGATAGAACCCCTACAGTGCTCTTCATAGATATCGCGATTACAAGCACTTTAGGAGGTTTTTGCAGATCTACCGCTGGTGACCTCGTATGACCTCTGACGTCCACCAAAAACGATTAGTTTCTTCTTCCCAACATGGCAAATCTATATACCAAATATGAAAAGTGTCGGTCATTTCTAACTTGAGATATCGCGATTACAAGCTCTTCAGACTTTGACCTCTGGTGACCTCAAATGAACTTTGACCTCCACCAAAAACAATAGGGTTTTTTCTTTTAACATGACAAATCAATACACCAAATATGAAAAGTGTTGGTCATTCCTATCTTGAGATATCGCGATTACGAGCAAAGTGTCAGAAACAAACATACATATACACACGTACACACACACACACACGACATCACCATCGCATAGATTCCTTGCCTGCCTTCGGCAAGGAATCAGTAAAGTTTTATATGGCCATTGCAAGCCAAATATAACTTGATAATTTGATGAAGTACCATTCCAGATATGGAAATAAAGTTTGATATGGTCACATCATATGATATGTAAGTATAGTTTTACATGGCCATAACAAGCCAGATATAACTAGATGAAGCGGCAATCCAGATAAATAAATAAAGTTTTAGATGGCCACATCAAGCCACACATAGCGTGATGAAATCTTTGTCCAGATATGTAAATAAAGTTTTATATGGCCATAACAAGCTAGATACAACTGATTAAAATACCATGCAAGATATAGAAATTATCTTTTAAATGGCCGTATTAATACATTTTGGTTTTATTTGTGTACCTGTCCTACATAAAGACCTTCTTTGGAAGCTGAATAAGTATCAGCAAAACCAAAATCATAACATTTAAACCATATCCAGCCATACTATGCGAACAAATGCAAATGACTTTCCAATGTGAGCGTGGTCTGGATAAATGCTTTTCTTTTTTATGACTAAGGAAGTAAAATGTGAAAAATCATAAAACCTTCAACAAAATTTATGTTGGAATATTGCCCCAAACGGTAATTTGAACCAACAATGCAGTGTAAATATTTAAAAATAGGAATTTCAAAGCAGTTTGTTCTTCACTATTAGTAATTTAACAACTTGAACTACTTAACTCAATGTAATGCAATGGACATTAAAATTTTGTTATAGATGTTCAACTACTGTAGTTCTACATTATACTGGGCAAGCAAAGCTCCTGATACGCTTTACACAAAGGTAGTGCACTAATAAATTTTTGTGCAGACATATACGGTCCAGATATAAAATTCCTGTATGGGACATACATGCACCATATCTATCCCATATTTAACCTGAGTCACATCATATTTTATATGAGCCATATGTTCCTTTATGTTATATCAAGTTATATTTGCCCATTTTTTTTAAACCAGATACCAATTCCATGTCTGGACCAGGTATGGGCCAGATGTAAATTTCCATATATAACCCATATATGGATTTTGAGTAAGGGATGCATCAGCCTTAAATCGTCTTCATTGTCTACTCGAATTTCAATCACTCATATAAAGTGAAATTGAGGGAAGCAAGATACAATTTAGTGTACATGTCATACATGATACAGGTAAGCGAAGACATTGAAAGATTATTTTTTGCCGACTGAAATAAGACCATCACTCGACTGTAGGATTCGTCTATATTGGAGGAAGACGTTGCTTGTCTTTGCGGTCTTTTAATTTCACACTTGTAGATAGACAGTTTCCTCAAGGACCGGTTGAACATTTTGAAGGGAAAAATTCGTACAAACTCGTACAAATGCATTCGGGCAATAGAGATTTTCAAATTTTACGGGCCCCTCAGGCTCCCTCAGGCTTTTGAAACATCCCTTCAGACCATGAGTAACCTGCAGTCGCATTTTTGTTTCTTCACATTTGTAGAGACCAAGCGAAAGATGACTGCTGCAGACCAAATCCGTACATTTTTCGTCTGGATCGTTCCCCGAACAAACAGTACTACCCTGATGAAATGTATGTCGTTTGTTGATGATGTTCAGGTTTGGATGGAACCGTACTTTGCTAGCTACTTTAACGAAACCTTTTACAATCCCAACTATAGAAAGGGGGATGAAGTCGTGGAAAGAATGCGAGAAACTCTGAGGAAGAACGAAGCAAGCGAAAGCATGAAAAAATTAAGGGCAGATTTGGCAGTCAACATTGCCAAATCTTCAAACGTAATCAACCAAAAATTCATCAGGTAAGCCTTAATTCTCCCTGCTCTAGAGATTCTTATCGTGGTTTCAGTGATCGCATTTGATAGATATTAATATATTCTAGAGCAAATTCGGACTAGACTCCAGACCATTGGGATCATTTCAATGTCAAAATGGTAGGAGGAAACTAAGGGTAAAGCAAAATGTTGCGGGGCAAAAATCTGCGGTCGCAGCAAGCTTACGGAAGCAAGCCCAAAGCACGCGCTCCTTTAGTAGCTCTGAAAAATTAAAGTGTACTTCAAGTCTAGAATTTTAAAGTAATATATATATCAGAAGTTGCAAAGTCAAACTTGTACATGCAACTCCCATTGTCATAGCTTGTTCAATACCGAGATAGTTAAAGTTGAAGTTTATCCACTAAAATCAAAGTAGTTCATTGAGAGATAATTTGCGATATTCATGTTGTACAACTGACATTTGCTGCTTAGGTTCAATTTGAAATTAGTTTTTTTGCTAACTTAGACACTTCCATTATATTGCTGTATATTGCGTAAAGCAAGCTGCACAGAAAGGGCTTATTTAATCACACCATTCTTAAAATGGAGTGTATTTATATATATAAATAAATATACAACAACAAAACAACCTTACAGAACAAAGGCCAAACCAACTTGGCTTCATGGCTCAATGGTTAGAGCGTCCGCACTAGAAAGCGGGAGGTCCCGAGTTCGAATCCCGGTGGAGTCAACATCGTTTTTTCACCTCAGCCAGATTTTCCAGCTTTACCGATTTGATTTATATATTCCACGCAGTTGTCGTCAGCGTTTATTTTCACTTCATCTCTGCTTTCACAGGTTTCTGTATCTCTTCGGAGATCCGCTGGCGTTTAAACAATTGTGTTCAGCTGGATGGCATCAACTTTGATCTCTGGTTGGGCTTGCGTCAAACGAGAACTAGTGCTGTTCCAAAAAATTAGGCGCCTGCTCAGGAGGTGAATTGCGAGTTGCTTCATCTGTTATTTGAACAAAGGCCAAACCAACTTGGCTTCCTGGCTCAGTGGTTAGAGCGTCCGCACTAGAAAGCGGGAGGTCCCGAGTTCGAATCCCGGTGGAGTCAACATCGTTTTTTCACCTCAGCCAGATTTTCCAGCTTTACCGATTTGATTTATATATATATATATATTAACCTGGATTCTACCTTTAGTCGACATTCCATGCTCTAAAAATATGTTTTAGATTTTCATTTACCATAGGTCCTCATTTTCGTAAAGACCTATTGTTTGAGGGCTTATTACACCCCTTTCTGTGTATGTTTTTAGTAAAGTAATCCCATATATAATGCCTTTCTGGCGCCCTCTTTATAGTGTCTTTATATGGGGCTTGTACTTATGACATATGTTATATACATTTGAACGTGTAATAAGCTGTGCTATATCAGCGTGCTCAAAAAATGTACCTTAAGGAGACACAAAATTGTTGCGCAATACCTTACAAAAATTAAATGTTTAATTAAAACTTGTGGATACGTCATAGATATTAAGTATACATTATATATTGTTGCTGGCGCTGTTTAAGTTTATCATGATATTTTTCCTGAATTTTCCAGTGGCCCTATGTAGAGCTATATGAAAATTTGTGACTGTTGACCTAAGGTCGCATTTTAGACGTTGACCACCTAAAGTAGAATCCAGAGTTATATGTTGATTAATGATTTACAGCTTTGTGAACAGTCTTTCCCAAAAAATAGAACTGACTAGCTACAGTATACATGCTCGTAGGTTTATCGTAATTTCATTCAGTTTCATTTTTCAAAATCAACTAGCGTCCCATAGTACCTCGTCATGGTAAGGGTGTTAAAATGCATTTTCAGACAAAATTTTACGACTTCCTTGAAAAAAAGTTAGGGGTCTATGGGTCCGGGTCCCAGTGGGCACGGCTCCTGCTGCTATGGTACGTATAAAAGGTTTCAGGTGCAGACGAAAAAACGGGTTTATCTTGAAAATGCGTAGATCAGCCATTAGATTTGTAAAGCCTGTCGAACAACTTGCAAAGACAAAAATGAAAATAAAAATAACAAAAAATAAATTAAAAGCAATTTGCTTCCACGAGATAAAGTCTCAAGGCAACTAAATCCTATCTTTTCCAGTCCTGACGATGACAAAGATTGTTTGAACAAATCCTCATCAACTTGCGTACAATAATTAACATGTGAAAGTATCAGGCGTTTAACGAGCTCTGTTTAACAATGGAACATTTCCTTATTGAAACCTAATTCGACATTAATGTTGACAGAATTAATAAATACCCTCCTTTCATTGAGAGGGCGAGGAGAACTTTAGAACAACCAAACTTGCCTAAAGAGATAAACCGCATTGCTAGATCTTACTCTATTTTGTGAAGCTAACGTTTTACCACTACTTTTTCTCTTTTAACTTCAGTTATACATGGTCAAAGAAACAACTAGAAATTCATGACGATGACAAAAAGTTGGTCTTTATCAAAGATCTTTCTTTTGCTATCGAAAATCATCTAGAGTATTTACCAAATGTTTCATCTCACCACACCTTTCTGATACGCCATCCTCTTGAGATGTACGTTAGTTTTCAGGAATCTTTGAGGATGAGGGTTAATTTTGACGGTATACCTTGGGAAGAATGTCGTCTTGAAAATGAGGTACCATTCATGCCATTCAAACATTTTTACAAGATTCATCACGATCTTTGGAAACTCCTATCACGTGAATCGGGTTCGGAGCCAGTGATAATTGATAGTTATGACCTTTGTAGCCAGCCAGAGGTGATTTTACCTAAATGGTTTGAGAAGTTGGGGATCCCTTTCAAAAGTTCGTATCTTGAATGGGACGCCAGCGACGACGTAATTCATCACTGGAAAGGATCCGCAGATGTCGTCTATCTTGAAACGAAAACTCTTCTGCTGCAAATGGCTGCAGCATCTTCTAGTTTTAGACCACCATCTGGACCTCGAGGTTCCCAGACCAAGTTAAAGTTAAAACCGACGCCTGAATTAAAGGAGTGCATCGAAGCGGCAATGCCATTTTACGAGCAAATGTATGAAAAACGTCTCCGTTGATCAGAGGAGTTGCAACTCTGTGATTGATGGTACTACCAAAGGACTCATTTTGGTATATAAAGTCAGTATCAAACTCCCACGTCATGACATTGCTGTGCGTTTTGGTATTTGACCGAGAGGAAATGGAGGAATGTGCGGGGTTTATTCACGGGTTTCCTAGCCAACGATTATCGAGCATGAGACTTTTCCAAGGGCGGGGATTTGTTCTCAATATGGGGGGTACCTCATGCTCAAAACGTTACTGTGTGGAAATTGAAGTGAATGGGGATTGTTTTAAATACTGGTCGTGCCCCCATTTTCCCCAGAGATAGCCCCCCCCCCCATGACATTTTCATGATAAGCTGTTAGGATGGAGTAACCCTTAGTTTATTGTGACAGGTGGATATCTTCGCAAGTAATGGATACCAGATAATGGTATGCATGGAATCGTATAAGGATGAAGAGGAATTATACACGTAGTTAACTAGTTCGGCAACCAGATTAAATCAAGGACACCAAGTTAATTTATAAAACGCTTTTCCGCTGTTTTTCCGACTTAAAACACAATTTGACATACAATTAATTTCACATTTCATTCATTCAGTCGGTTATTAATGCAGTCGGTCTAAGTCACGAGATACCAGATCACTATACATAAAAATTAAGACGTGACAAAACTTACTGCGCACACACCTAACAATTTCGTCAGCCTCTGGCAATTTTGGCCAAAGACATCTTGGCTAATCACGCGGTGATTGGGAAGTCTCAGATATCAGTCAATACCATATACCAAAGCCTCCTAACAAGGAGGTGTTTTTTGTATCAAATTGAAAATTGTAATAACTCTGAATTTGATTTTGTTGGCACGTTACGTGTAGGGAGGTTATGACTAATGTCCTGAGCATCTTCGCCTTCTACAAGACAGGGAAGAGCCCCGACAATTTATAGTTGGAACTCGCAACGTCCAAGAAAGGGCTAAAGCTATATTTTTCAAACAGAATAGGAACAATATTCAGATTTTTTCAGGCATGTCAGGTTTTGATATGCGTCTTTGGTCTCCTATGGTATTTTCCTTCTCAACGAAAGATCCCTATAAATTTTGCATCAACCATGTATTACGCTGTCTTTAATTTAAAGTGTCCACTTATGTTGCTCAAAAATGTGGTGTTTATAAAATCCCTGATTGAACATTTTAGAGGAAACACATCACTCTGCTTTAATGATCTGGGCGGCTCTTTGTAAGGTAAGCTAGATGTGCTTTCCAGTCAGTGGACAAAGGTTTACGATTACTGACAACCCTACTGAGGTGTAGGCTGTTACTCGAATTTATTCTAAAGCTATTTGCAGCATGATATGACTAATTTGTTACTAACATGTAAAGCAAATTAAAAATTAAGACCTGCAACTTTGTTTGTAATTCTGAGAAGCAAAGGAAATGCATGATGATAGACCCAGTGGCGCTTCCTCTAAGCAGTTGAGATAAGTTTTGAAGGTTTTACCATTTGTAGCTCCATGGTATTACGACGACGCACGTTCAGGTGAATGAATGTGATTATTTGACATAGTGGTAGGCTGGTTCTGCCCCCTCCATCGGTAAAGGGTAGTTTGCCACAAACAATTCTGATGGTATGTATTTTGGCGGTTGTTGTAGCCATACATGTCTCCTTGGTCTGGCTTGCCGTAACTTTAGGTATTCAGGCTAGTTTTACGAATACTAGAACTCGTCAATTGAAAAATAATTAGTGGCCCACGAAACTACTTTGAAGTTAACATAGGCCTTAATTACCACGGTCATGAGTTACTGAATACTCCCGACGGTTGGATTGATCGGTGTTACGTTAGAGCAACGTAAGACAGTCTGGCATACGTGTGAACCTAAGTTATTTATATTAAAAACCCAGTTTTTGCCTCAATTCAGTGCTAAAATTGAAGGTATGTGTAAAACCAAAACTTAGACATTATTAAGCGTCCAGTTGCTACAAAGATAATTCAGTTTCTATCGAACGGAGGTCTTTGCATTTCTCACTATACTCCATATACCGGAAATGACTCACCAAGGTATGATTAAGATCCGATTTTATTTATTTTTGTTTTTTGTTACACATTTAAAACCCTCTTTAAATTTTTCCACTAGATTAATGTTGTTCTGATTAAATTATGCAGCGACTATAAGTATTTCAGCTCACTAGTATGTAATGAAACTTAGTGGAACTGCCCAAATTTTGGCAAAGGAAGTTCATTTCTTACGTATTGGCATCGGATTAGTGTCAGACGATGTAAGAGACTGATGATAGTCAAATGTAACACATTGAATACGCATCACATCAAATTGGCGAATCAGAAATTATTGAAGAGTAGGCTTCCCATGCACTTCACTTATCAGTATTACTTAATACGTATCTGCTATCGGAATTTCGACAGTGTGCAGGTGGAGTGTTTGGAGGTTCAGACTCCTTATTTTGTGATGAAGTATGAGTGACCAGATGAGCCTTTGTGCCCAATCAGCTTACTTACCAATTAATTTTGCTTCTGTGTTATTAGCCTTTGAGTGTTGAAGGGAGAAAATAATGGAACTTGTGGCCGTACGCATAAGAATTTGCCCTGCACGTGTAGCAGACTATGCGCGTATTCGACTGGTCGACAAATCAGCTGTCTGCATTTGTCGGTGTTGGTTTGTTTTATACCCAGTGGAGGGCGTTCTGCCTATGTGGCATCATAAGTACAAGGTCCATTACTAATCAGTGGGTGGAATCGGGTATGGGAGTATAGAACAGTATACGTAAGAGAATATGTTATAGTATTAGTATTGATAAAAAGTAGACAAAAAGAAAAACTCATTCAAACTCAGCCAAAACATCTCACAGATTATTGTGGACTAGTTTTAAACTCCTACCCTTTCATGAAAACTGACAATGAAAAATGGTTAATGTGTCAATTAAACTATTTCCATGTAACTTCAAAGTGCCACGTTAGTTGTGTATCTTGGAAAAGCGTTTCATGTGGTCATTTGGTCACGTTGAGGACATTTTCATACAAATTAACTTCCATGAATTTACTAGTTCCACATGCAACAAATTGTTTAGGTTATTTGGGGGATACGTACGGTTTCACTTTTGAAAAAAAAAAAGACGCAGAAAAAGAAAACGACTACATGAACAACTCTTAACAGTATTAAACATCAAATATATATGAGGTTTCAAGTTTCTTTTTTCCTTTTTCCACCAAGATTACGTGTGAAACATACTATGTAACATTTTGAAAGAGGCCCTGGAATCAAATCATATCGTCAAGGTTGGGCCACCATAAAAAGTAAATTTCTTAGACCATTGGCGCCAATTCAAAATCATATGAAATTAATAGCAATGAGTTTAGCCCAAAAGACAATCTGTGAAATGAGGTCATTGAACTTCAGCGTCAACAATGACACACTACACAAGCCCATCGTACAAACCCAGCAAGGTGCGTACTGGCTGCATAGGCTATCCTGGGAAGTTATATCAGTATAAGGGCTTTTGATGTGCCTGGTAGCGGATACGAGTGGAACAAATTTTTAAACAAAGACCGTAACTGTCGGAAAAAAGACAAAACACTTTTTACACAAACTGTTTACACACACAACGACAATAACCATTCGCATATATAACAACAAACATTGGCATGCGGTATGTCTGCACGAGGACTGTCGGATTAAAAGCGATCGGCGTTTCGTGTGGTGTAGCACGATATTGCACGATGACCTATTGTTCCGCTTGAACGTAATCTGTTTACTTATCTATAAACCTCGGACGAGTGCTTAGTAACTGAGGTCGTTTTCAATAAACAACAAACCACTTTGCAGATCATTGGAATTCTTTGCATGCTATATGCTGCAGGTAGCACAAGTCTGGACCAGAACTACCTTCTACACATCGAGTGACGGTATGCTTAAATGTGCACTTCACACCGACTACCAGTTAAATGTGAACCGAACTGAACAGAGCACTTAACACTGCGAACGGACTTGAAAGACCCTGCAGGTGGTAAGTTTGATAATATCAGGATGTACGAACTTATAACCCACTAGAAGGCGATAATACCCTCTACTTGAAACCAAAACGTACAGCTAGGTTGAGGTAGTTGAAGTTTAATGTAGGCCTATATGTGAAATAGGAAGTTTGTCAGGTTCAGTGCACAGAACGTCTATTTTTTTGTGATTGTATACAATGACCTACTTCCTTGTCCATACCGACCTCCACTGCTATATTAAACAGCTTTTACCACATGGTTATGGTGACATCAGTCATGAGCTGTGAGGAACGACTCATTGCATCAATGTAAGTATTTCTTGCAACGGTTTGGTGAATTTACAGTACACCCACTCAGTTGTATATAGTGTAAACTTTTCATCAAATACTCTTCAAACATGAAGAAAACAGAATTACTTTCCATATAATATTGCCAGTTGGGTTTATATATTGCTGTAAATAGACCGGTGAAAGCAAGTTCAGGTACATGCCAGCTAATGGCATTATGTAGTACAGTTAACAGAACATAACATAACATAACAGGTTAAAGGGCAAAGGTGGACTTTCAAGGCCCCATAAAAGGGGTTCTAGCTTATCAATATGTTCTGCATATGGGAGATGGGTTGAAGTCCAATACCGACTCTAACTGGGTTTACGTGACCGGAACTTACGTCATAGGTGGAGGCGTAGGCATAGAGTCATGGTTAAGGATATGTATACATGTATACATTTACGTGTGCATGCATGAATATGCATGCATACAGTATCTATGCATAGGTATTAGGTTTGGCTATTTGTAGGTGTATGCATACACTGGGTACGGAAACCCAATTAGTAGCCCCAAATCCTTAAACAAAAAGCACCTGCTTCTTGCATATATTATTATTATTATTACTATGAGCCTTCAACTCCTTATATGTTTAATTTACGCACTTTCTATATGCGTACATTGATGAAAAATGTGTTGTTTTATTATCTTGAAATGAAAAACTCTGGATTGGACTAGACTGGATAAGGTTTTAGCTTCATTTGGTTCCGTTTTTTTCTTTTACACGCTATCATTCATGTATCTGTAATTCTTTTCATGTAAATAAGTTCATGCATTTTAATTGAAAAAGTAAACTTAACGAAACAACCAAAACTTAACTAGCCCTAACCAGTTCAATAAAAATTAGATTCTACTACTCTCATGGAAGAATTTGTCAATGTTTACTTTATAGCAACCGACTCAGACAGCCTTTTTCACTCAATAACAACAATATAGACTTAACAAGCTTTTCACAATGACCACGAGCCCAAGGATTACTTTTGACCTTAAAATACTACAAGCTAACAAAGGACTTCCGTCAGGAAGAAACTTGTAAACCTGGAGCCTGGAACTTGTTACCCATAATCCTTCTCAGCTCAAACTTGAAGGCGAATATGCCAAAAACTCTAAAGCCTTAGGAGATGTGGTAGATTTCTTACCTCAGGTATGTTTCCAGTGGCTGTCTATGAACTTGCTTTAAAAGTTAAAAAAAAATCTCTTGGGCCTAAAACTAGTGGTAAAGCATCCGAAAGAAGGGCCAGGATTCGGATTCCCATCCCGACCTAAAGTTGTGCGCAATGCTCTTCATATACAATTATACAACTGATAATCATACCCCACAAATTGTAAAGGGTTTCGATTAAACCAGAAAGTTATGGGTTGCGGCGTACAATTCCAGCAAATTCAATAAATCAAATCTTGTTCATAAGTTAACCGTATTTGAAGAAGTATTATTTTTAATATCAGGAAAACAGTTGGGGTTTAAAACGAAACATTATTGTTATAAATGTAACGCAAAAAATTCTGATGATTTTTTTGCCACTGGTTGAACGTTTGTATTGATAGTATTCTCCCGAACCAGGAGATGATATCAAATCCCTGACAAAAAGGAATAAACCTATAGAGAAAAGTACAGTTAAATTGGATGATATTCACCCTATACAGTTGAGTCACCAACTTGCTTGCATTAACGACAGTCAGTTGCTTCTTCAATTAATGTCACATATGCAGTTGTGTTCCATTTCAACGCAATGTAAGCTACTGTGGGTTAAACTTCAATGGATCATAAAATCGACTAATGACTTGAGCAGGGAAATGATTGGAAGGAGATACAACGTACATAACATAGACTCTTTAAAACAATGTCCGTTTTTGACAGTATTCTTCTCTAAAAACATTCACCCTTGAACTAGTTAATTCTGAGGCTGTCTTGCAAAAGTATGCAATTTTAACCTTTCATCCGTAGTCGTTAGCATCGGATTTATTCAAATCATTCTTTTGAAGATGTCTTTCAATGATAGTAAAGTTTGCTTTAAAACGTAGATACGTATATACTTGAACAATGTTTCCAGCAGGTGAAATCCCTCTAATTGGTGTTGTACAATATGTCCACGGTTTTCTCTGTCTGTTGTTAAAGAAGACTTAAGGTTGGGATGGGACCTATTTACACGTTATTCAAATACAAACTTGCATTTTAACCATACTTTAACATCACCTTGTTTAGTTATCACGAAAAACTGTAACACATTCGTGCTGCTGCGTCGTTAAACCTGTCATGATGACTCGCGCTTCAATCGTGCGGGCACATTATTGAAATGATTTTTGTCATTTATTTGACTGAAAAATTTAAATGAAGTTTGATGATTTAGAGAAAGCAACTTCAACTCAAGGCATGAGCGAACACTGTTTTTTTTTCTCAGAGTTACCTTGAAAAAGGATAAATTATATCACTATCAAAAGGGTTTGGTCAACGGAAATGTAACTATAAGAGGAATTAAACCCTTCGATCAAATAGAGGTGCTGAAAAAATGAATTCATTTTGATAAGGAATATTGACTGACAAAATTGTGTGTTGTGTCTCTTTCTTAGCACCTCCCTTACTGAAGGAAGTGGTAGAAGTACACAGTTTAAGTGTTTTGCAGAAGGTGAAAGAGGTTAGAGAGAAACAACGTCTTTTCACAACTCAAGCGTGTGGGGATCAAGGATGCGACCAATAAAAGGGTGGTGGTTAAAGTAGAGTTGTTCAACGTCATGGGTTTTTTTAGAGCGACTGAAACTTTTACAACACTGGTAATGAGAGAAGTAAAAAAGTCGTCACTACTCATGCTTGTTCGATTGCTTGTCTACTCCTGTTCCACACAGGTTATCAAGATGAACAATATATCAGCTGCTGACCAAATACGTACATTTTTCGTGTGGATTGTTCCCCGAACCAACAGCACTGCCCTAATGAAATGCATGACGTTTGTGGATGATGTCAGGGTTTGGATGGAACCATACACGTGCTGTTATTTCAATGAAACCTTTTACAATCCGGAATACAGAAAAGGGGAGGAAGTGGTGGAGAAAATGAGAGAAACACTGAGAAAAAATGAAGCAAGTGAAGCCATGAAACAAATAAGGGCGGATCTGGCAGTTAAAATTGCAGAATCCCCTAATGTGATTGACCAAAAGTTGATCAAGTAAGCACATAAACCATGCAGAAGCATATACGCCGTTCCGTTATGCCATTGTGTTGTTAACATACCCCCTCCCGTATAGTAAAATTAAACCATATGCTTTTAACATAAAGGGGAGTAAAGAAAGGGCCCCTCTCAAAAGTCGAAAAAGTTTTGTCGTAGCTTCATTTTAGGTTTTAATTTTATTCTGGTGTACTCCAACGTTTGAAAAATGGGATATTTCAACAAGTTCTATTTTCAAAATGGATTTTCTACTTTCATCTGGACAACTCCTTTTGCATAACTTGTTTCCTTTTCTTATTACGAAATATCCTAATATGAGATTCTAAATCGACATTCCGTTGGAAAACGACCGACAGGGATTTTTTCAAAAAATGGCACTCTCTCAGACAAGGAGAGTCTTATTTGCCGCAAATGACTGCATAGATGGACTAACTAGTTGAGACACGTGCGACAAAAGTCACGGGTTGCTGTCAAATGTGGAACTCTCCTTGGATATTGTCTACATAAATCCAAAAATACAAGTCATTTTTTATAAAAGTGGTGCGAAGGTATGGATTTTGGGCAAGATTCAACTTGAAAAGAGAAGTAAAAAGATTGGTCTGAAATGTATGTGGTGCATTTCGTAAGATTGACAGGAAAATTTTTCCGTTTATATGATAATTTGTAACTTCGGGCCATTGTTTATTTGCTTTTCTAATGTTCTTTAACTCGTTGTAAAAAGTGTCTGGAACAGAACTTTCCTACTAAGAAATTATTCTTTGGCATTTGTGTCTAAATAGAGGAAATAGCAATGTTTGTATGTATGTTTGTATGTAGGGTATGCGAGGAAACTCTGATTGGAATTATAGTAATATTATTGTTACCGATTTCTGTTCAAAAAAATAAAAAAAAAAACCGTTTCAATCAGTGAATTCAGGTATGGCTTCAGGGATGGCGGCTCTAAGCGGGAAAAAAGCTCTCTATGATTATCCAGCATTCAATGTATTTCCTCATTTTGATACAGGGGTCAAGCAATAGGAGCCCAAGGAAAGGGATAAGGAGGATCCCAAACTCACATTTTCGAATAACTCCTAATAGGCACGGGGGTGAGGATGTCACTGTGACTGTGACATTGCCCTTGAACATTTTCCAACCATTCATTCTCATGCTTCGCCGCTGGATATAACCGTTAGGCAATATTTTTCCAAAATTCTTCATTGCAATTTCCCCAGAATCTGAATCATTTTTAATTCAGATTAATAGAAAATGGTAATCAAAAGCTTAAAGGTAGTGTGACATGACAGGAAAATGACCTAACTTCACTTGGCAGTTATGGAGTTAACTTTTCTAAGGAAGAATCCATTAGAATTATTTCAATATCTTTTACGGTTCTCAAGATATACCTCTGAAAAGTTTTAATGATTCAAAAGCAACTTGGTACGGTACGTGTGCAAAAAATAATGATGTGGAGTGCTGCAAAGTGTTAACTTTTTTGTCAACCATATATTGATTTTCTCTTAAATACTCATCAGATAGTTTATGGTTCAGTGATTAGTACTCATTCTTTTCAAGGACACAATGTAAACTTTCAAAATAAAACCCACAGGACAAAGGTATGTTGGAAGTGTCCTTGGAATGGAGATTGCAAAACAAAGAATAAAATTAGCCAAAAATGGTATATCCCTCTCATGACATCACATAATTTGGATAATGAGCTTATATTTATGACTGATTAAATGCAAATCAGAAATTGCCCCGTAAAATGGTCAATTTTTGACCGATTTTGATAGAAATTGCGGCTTTTTGTTGGTTTTTAATGCTTTTTACATGCATTACCCAATATTGTCATTTTCACACGACCTTTAGGAGGAGGAACTTTAAAGGGGCAAAACTAAGAGACATCTGATCTATGTGTATTACGTGCTTTAAAGCTTGCATTTAAATATCTTTCTTTTCGCCTGCTTTTTCAGTTATTCATGGCTGAAGAAACAACTAGAAAGTCCTGACAAAGAGAAACGATTTGTCTTTGTCAAGGATCAGTCATTTGTCTTGTCTTATCATCCGGAATATTTGCCTAACGTACCATCCCATCACACGTTCCTGATACGTCACCCTCTGGAGATGTACATGAGTTTTCATGAATCAGTAAGAACGCGGATGACCTTCGGCGGAATACCATGGGAGGAGTGCCGTTTGGACAAGGAAGTGCCCTTCATGCCGTCCAAAGACTTTTACCAGATTCATTACGAATTTTGGCAACGTCTGGCGAGAGAAACAGGTTCGGAGCCGATAATTATAGATAGCCACGACCTTCGCAATATGCCAGAGGTAATTTTACCGAAATGGTTCGACAGATTGGGGATCCCCTTTAAAAGTTCCTACCTCGAATGGGACGGAAGTGACAAGGTTATCCATCATTGGAAAGGATCTGCTGACTTTGTTTTCCTTGAAACTCAAACGAGTCTTTTCAAAGTAGCATCCAAATCGTCCAGGTTTAGACCACCACCTGGACCAAGGGGTACCCCATTTAATCCAGAGTTGAAACCTACGCCTGAATTGGAACAATATATCAAAAGTGCAATGCCGTTTTACGAGAAAATGTATGAAAAACGCTTGCATTGATTGTTCAAGAAATGAATTTTTTACCGATCCAAGATAGAGTATAAACCCTTATCAAAGAAGGAACGGTTGAAGAAAAACAGCAAAGAGAAAAATTGAGCCGCATGGGGGACAGAATTCCTGATCGAATGTATTACTACAACACTTTCGACCTATATACATGAAGCCTGAGTATATCTTGTAATAGTCCAACCCACACGGAAATGGGACGTTTGAAGCACTCTAAGGCAATAATTATTTTTTGTTAGTATTTTATTTAACATTGAAATAACAAAAGCAATGCAATACTGCAAAACATAACCACTTTCTCATTACACGCAAATGTGTTACATCGTTTAGTGATTAACTTCTGTCAAAAAAAAAAAAAAAATAGGAAAACGGTAAACAATTTGTTGTGACTAGTTTTGCGATGGAATTCCCTCACGTTTCCATGTAATGAAAAAGCAAAAAATAATCAAAATTAGTAGACTAATAATATGAGTAACAGTGAGGGTTGCTTTTTCGTGCGGATTTTCGTCTAGGCTAGGATCAGGCGTTTCTAATAAATGCTCTTGTGTTACGTATTCACTCTTAATATCGCATACCGTAATTAAATCGGAGTCTCTTATATCAATTCCATCCATTTCTTGTGGCTCTAAACAACGACCAGAAAATTGAAAACTGTTTGATCTCAAAATCCATCCGTATGCGTCCAGTAGATCACAGTCACATATTAATGGATTCCAACGTAAATCCAACGTGAAATCTTCTTCCTCGGTAAGGAAATCTTTGGGAATTCGAGAAATGTTGTTATTGCGGACTTCTAAACGTATAGGATTGGCTAAATGTGTCCGAGTACTGCCCTGAATTGATGTTCTTTTATTGTCATTCAAAATAAGTTGTTGTTAAAAATAAAGATTTGAGAAAGAATCTTCAGCGAAAAAGGTGATGCGGTTGTTCCTAAGGATGATTGTTTGAAGATTAGGCATAACTGTGAAACAGACCACCAGAACTATTTTAAAGTTGTTGTCGTCCAAAGTCAAGGCCTCTGCTTCATGTAGTAGGAAAGAAAAGTTAGTCGGCACAATGTCTTTCCATATATTTTTTATCCAAATCGATACGTTTCAGATTTGCCAATCCTACGAAAACTTCCAGCGATAAAATTGACAAATTATTAGAACCGAATTGAAACGAAACGAGGAGATCGTTTCTTGCAAAAACGGCATCTGCTATAGCTGTTAGGACATTGTCCTCCAGATTCAAAGTTGTTAAATTAGATAGGTCAGCAAAACTCAAAGGATCAAGTCTTACAATTCAATTTCCACCCAGGTGTAAATCTTTCAAACGTCGAAGCCCAAAAAAGACTTCTTTGTGAAAAGAGCTGATGGCATTTCTCGAGAGATAAAGTTTTTTTTAATTTGAAATTATTTTGGAAAGCGTATGCACGAATATAATGTATGAAATTGTCGTCGATACTCAAATTTTGGGGCTCACCCAAGGACGTCGACGAACAAGTGGTTCAGGTTATTGGTATCCATCCAGAATTGAGTAACTTTCCCCAAATTTGTGAAAAACTTCGCATGTAGTTCCCCTATGTAACTGTCGGTCAATAAAAGGGTTCGCAAATTAGTCAAATTCCTTAATATAACCATGTTTCCTTGACGAAATGATGTTACGTTGGTGTTTTGAATTATCAGAATCGACGTTGCCGAAAAAGAGTAAATTTCAAATTATTGATCTCGTTTTCCTCTCCGTTTCGGACTATTCTTAGACTATCAGACCACAAAATCTAAACATGTACACACTGCTGGACATTTTCCTGCAAGGATTACATCATTATTTAAAGTCAAGAGGATAAAAACTGTAAAATATGATGAAGATGTCATACTGCTGACAGTATGCGGTCTTCTGTCTCGTATAAGGTTAAACGAATATTACCGATAGCTATCGCAGAGACAAAGCGGCGAAAGTCGCATGCTACCGCCGTATTTTATACCCTACGTTGAATTTTATCTGAACAGATTTTACATAAAGGTATCTAAGCGTGAAATTATTTTTCTACCTTCGTTGGCTAACTATGTATGACTTTTAAACACTCTGAAATATTTATTTTCATCCTGCTTATGTTGCATTAAAGATGTTAATTACTTTAGAGTCGCATACGATTAGGTAAGGAAGCAAGTGATGAAAACAGCATACTTGTTTTGATTGGTATATATGCATCTAGATCTATTGAAGGAAAAGGAATAAAGGTTGCCGCACGCAAAACGACGACTTCGCATTTCTGCGTTTGAGCATAAACAAAACATCGGATCGGAAACAAAGGATCGTGGAATGTGCATTAGGTCCGAAAATTGCACGATCGGGGGGTTAATGCACGCGATGGACGAGGCCGTAGCCCTTGAGTGCTTACATCGATAAAGCATCCGTCTCTCACGCTGAAGGCCCGGTTTCTATTCCCAGCTCGAGTCATACCAAAGACTCAAAAAATGGAACCTACTGCAGTTTTATGTGATCATGCTCGGCATGAAAAACGGAGAAGGTAAAACAAGCCAGCGAGCCACCATCAGGAAAAAACTGAAGGCCGTGGCAGGCTTTACTTGAACCAATAGGTTGGAAACCGGGACGTAAAACTCTGACGAACTTACTGCTCACATCTATAGCATAAACAGCCAATAGTGAATTATCCTGTTCTAATGAACATACCCAGAAATGCTTAATCTTTTTCATTCATACACACAAAATATTTTTTTTAAAAAGCTGGAATAGAGCAACATATCGTTTGTAAGGACCACATAAAACATCACAACACTGAGTAACATTGAGTAGTCCCGGGTAGCACATTAGTCATTACAGAGAAATTATAGACCTGCATATGATGTCAAAGTATAAAAACCTCTGGCCTCCTCTGAAAGAAAAACAAACCAACAAAGGCAGACATCCTACCTGATTGGTGAACCAATTTGATACGTAAGTCTCCCTTCCATACACCTGGGACAAATTCTACTGCGCCAGGCCCACCGATCTAATATCTCTAACACAGAGATCAATGGTGCTACCATGTGCTCGTTGTTTATTGCGGTATACAATATCAACATTTATCACATGTTGCCGACACAACTGGACGCAGAGATGTTGCCCTTATGTACACTACACGCATTTAACGGACACATGTTGCCATACTCATTGCAACATTTTGCTAAAATGAGAGCAAAAGCAGGGGGTAGATGCGCATTGTTTAACAAGGTGTTTCTTGATTTGCTGTTGCCATTGTATTGTATCGATTGTATCCTTTGTTAGGGTTAGGGATTAAGTTAGGGATTAGGCCATCGTTAGCCAGTTAGGAAATTTCTTGTTAAACAGTGTGCATCGCAACAAGGCAGGACATTTGACGGAAGATGGAAGATTCCAAAAGGAGAACATATGCTTCAGGAGTAACTGCAGCGATCTATGCATCTGTTGGTGAGTTACACAAAGTTTCACGGCCCAGCTTCTAACCAATTGGTTTGAGTTGGAATATCTACGACCACAGCCATTTGTTGCCGAGAGGAGAAAGAAATGGCAAAAAGGAGCTATGATTGCGGATTGTCATTTAATTGATATTTCATTGCAAATTTCGCTGATGGTTATACATTTTCAGGATTGGCAGTCCCAGGTTTTTTTCCGACTGCCGTCCATGTTGCGATCGGGGTCTAACAGACTTAGCACCGACTTCATAGTCTTGTACATACTTTTTTTTCCCCTCTCCGTTGATTTTTTCTTTGTATGATTCGATAACAAAGGGAGGGAGTCAGTGCAGTGTTGGGGAGTCTTGCAAAAATAACTTCCTTTGGGCTTTGCAAGCGGTAGCTGCTCGAAAGATTATCTAAGCGGAGCGTCAACACCGGATGGCGCGTAGCGCACAGAAAGCTTTGAGAAATCGTGACCCCAAGAAAGCCGGAAATGTTATTTCTAGGTTTTGAAGTAAAGCTGAACCAGTCGTAATCATGACTTTTTCTTTGCAATAAAATTTTCACTGCAATTAAAATGGACAAATTGCAAAATCATCAGAAAATTTTTGATCTATCGGGAAAACTGTACAGCTACCAATGGATGAAATGGTAAGGTAAAGTAACCTCTTCATTAGGAACTTAGTGTCCAAGGTCGTATCATACTGTCATAAATTATACACCAAAAAACGAACCTCGCTGTTATGAGTGAGATTCGCAGGTAGACAACTGACATGGAGCGCGACCATTGGTTCGCTCGGAGAATGCGACCAGGGGGAGTTTTCCTCTGCTTAAAAATGCCTTGTTACTGCATGCCTTGAATGGCTATTTAATTGATTTCAGATGTTTCATGTTGATGGAATTTTCAAGGAAGCATTCCTAGGCCTACGGGCATGTATTGCTGACCATCTAACAGTGAATATAAATATATGTTAATGATGGAGGTGAAAAGAAAATAATAGAAATGTAACGGACGGAATAATTTGTTCCTCATTATGGTTGTGTTTCTATTTATAAGTTACGATTAAACTCAATAGGGCATCGTTGAACATAACTGCTCGAGACGACAACGATTATAAGTGACTTTTAAAAGAGCATGTCCCACTCTCTTTGAAATCTGTAACAAATCCATATGAAATATCTCGCAGTAATGGCAGATTGTATTGCGTGAATGGTTTAATGCATGCATGTGGGTTTTACAATATTGATGTTGAAATTATGCCCAAGAAATAATTGGGTGTAATAGTCAGTATAGACAGCCACCGGCATCGTCATTTGCTCAAAAGCCAAAATTTTAAATGTTCCTGACGAATTGTTGGCGGTGTAAATTTTCACCAGATGAAGACATTCAGTGAGGACATGCTGTTTCGTCGAAAGAGCTTGCGGTAACGGCGAAATGCTTGACTCTCAAGCCGAATGCGTGAGAATTAACAGCCCTTAAAAAGGGTTCTTGAAGGAAATTAAACCAAATCATGCTACTAGGATTATACATAATGTCATTGAGCTGTATTTGTTCAAAAGCAATTAACCTTTCTTCGTACAGAAAGGTTTAAAAATGCATTCCAGAAAATCTTTTCTGATATCCTTGAAAAAAAAAAAATTGAGAGGATCCGGCTTCGGCCCCAATGGGCACGAAGTCTTTTGAGGGGTTCCTCGAGTAAGGAGGGCCAGGTCTTAATAAGGTTCGTGAGGTTGGAGCGGGACTATCATTAGATTAATTGGAGAGGATATTCAGGTGGGGGATTATAGGGTAGTATAATATGGGACCCATGTAATGACAGCTAAAATTGGGGGAAAATTCCTTAAATTCCTACGGCCCCTTCTCATTTTCATGTTCTAGATTTTGATGTAATTATTTTGGCTCGAATATCTTTCCGACCACATCGATAAACTTACTCGAAGGGGATGTGGTAGGCGTTTGCGATGGAGCCTGCTCCTTAAATGAGTCACAGTGAAGACACTTCAAAAGTAAGAGAGGAATTGAGCATGAAAGAAAAAGTTGGTGCAATTTTTTTCGCGTTTGTCGAAACCGAGCACAAAGCTTGATCTCTTGTGGATAGGGTCCAGGGGTCCGCCTCAGGGTCACTGGCGGATTTTAAGGGTGAATGTCCCGGAGGTTCAGAGCATGTTTGGATAAAAGCTTAGCCACATTATTGATATATTTTAGTCTAGTGGGAGTGACTGTTTCAACGGCCTTGACAAGGGGGGGGGGGGGGGGGAGTTCCTCATGTCTCACTTGCTGCCGCCGCCGTTGTTCTTGCCTCCAGCCGTGCCGGCTGGAGACAAGAACAGTGCCTAATTTTTAAATAGGTGATCTTATAGAAATGGTATTATTTAATAATAGGAGGTCTTTGATGAATGGGTGGCATTTTGATATCTGGGCGTTAAAATAACCTTGGTGTCCACTACGCTATAATACCAATAGGAGAAGACTGATACCAGGGAGTTGCTAGGGAAGGAGAAACAACGTTTTATAGTCTCTTTGAGACAATGTTCGTTTCCGACGATAATCTTGCTTTTATCCGCCAAATTCTTATCTCAATGCTTCGATAAACAAAGATTAGTGACACATTTTCGAAATTCCAACGAAGAGACGTATCCCTTACACTCTACTCGTTAACATTTTGTTGCCAGCCGTCATGGAAAATTGTGAAATTTATGTTGTTTGACGCTGTCCGAGACGCGACCTATTGTTTCAATTGAAAACAGAAACAATTTCTCTTCAAATTACTTTAACTTTTTGGTTTCTAAAAAATTGTTTTAATCTGAAGTAAAGGATAGACTTGAACAATGCTTCCATCTCATGACGAAAAGGGAGCAACTGAAGCACCTAGTTTAACCTTTTGTTTTCAGTCGTTCTATGGATATTGTTATTATAAGCTTCGCCATTGGCGGAAACGAACCTCTATATCAAAGGATATACAGACAATGTCATTGTTTAGGCATTACTTGAAGCAGAATGGAAGAAACGATCATTAAAGGTACTTAGTCTCAAGGGATCTAACAATAGAAACAAAGGGACCTGTCAATCAAATCGTGGCGCCTCAAAAGATATAATCTGTTTCAAGTACACATAGTCAGGAAAAATTTGTTCGTTGTATCTCATTCTCTAGCAACTCCCTGCTAATACAAACCCCATCCGCCATGGCATATCACCGACCCCTTATCCTTGCTGTTCAAATTCAGCATTGTCTCCATGCAACAGTCACACTTGTCTGGTCAGCTGCTTATCAGTTACACACACTAAATGCGTACTATTCATTTTGTCCGTCATAAAAGGTCGGTCTTGTGACGAAAGTGAAAAACTCTCCTTTGGAGGTAGGTCTTCTGTATTAGGCTGGAACGTTGTGTGAATAAGACGCTCTCGGGGTTGCTGGCCAAGAAAGGAGAGGGGGAGGGGTCGGAGAAGGGCAACTAAACCTTGAGTATCTTGTCCAGCTAGGGACTTGAAATGAAAGCTGAATGTCGTTTTATTGACTGGTATCGGAGCGTGACCCATAAGAGAGATGTCTCAATATTCGATAGTGTGAATCACATGATAGTTGTCAGTCTTAAATATATCTCGGGGTATAGCTTCAAGCGTTCGTCTACAATGAAGATGTTTCACAAGACGTTTTCTCCAAAGCATCTAAAGCGATAAACTATTTTTTAATCATTAATTATTTAAATTATCTGTCATCGTCTTTCGAATCCGACGAATTCCCCGAAAAGGCCCTACCCTTTAAGTCGGGTGTATTTACAGATTAAACTTCCGTATAGCGTTAACATTTAATTGCGGTAGTAAATGATGTTCAATAATGTATGATTGAGCATGACGATGATGATTCAAAAAAGAGGGGGGGGGGGGGCTAATGTCCGATATGTTGCATTGATGTATTCAAATATCTTTTACTTGTGAGAATAAAATAACATTGAGTTCGAAGGTGATAACTTCAAAATTAAACACATTCATTTGAGCATGATGGCCAGCATTACCGTACTAGCACGAAAAGCAAATTAAACAAAGATCTAGTTTAACTCGAATATTATATCTTGCAACATTTCTGGTATAACCATTTTGTACAACAAAAACAAAGTGTTTTGTCGTAAAAATGAATAAATTTCTAATCGCACGGCACAATTATGTTACAGTTGTCCTTAGAAACTGTAATTTCTCTCAACTGATAATTGGGACTGCGAAAGGGGAGCGACCACCCCCTCCCTTAGGTTGATCAGGAAAATATAGAAAATGAAATTTAAAAAAAATATTAAATAGATTAATCATTCTTAACTTTCCATTTATTTCGCGGACATTTCTGGTGTATAGGGTGTAGTGAGGAGTGTAAACTCTGACCTCCATTTGATGAAAATTGAATCATCTCTTGCGTGATAACTGTAACTACATACAGATGTCTAAGCTCTGTGTTGAAGTATATCTCACTTATGCCTTCACATAACTGATATGAAAAGCCGATCAAAACAAAGCAATGACTTAATGAAAATGACCCAAAAGGCATTTTAATAAAAAGTTTAACTCGTTTCGAATTTAAAATTTTATATTTTGTTTTATATATTAAAAAACTCTTTTCACCAGCTACGCGAACTGGACACTCGTCTGCATTTACATCACTTTTTACACCGTTTAAGATGCTATGAAGTGTTTGAATATAGGTTAAAAGATGCAGAGCAGCTCACATTATTCAACATGCACCGACTGTTCTGATTACACACTGTGGAAATTTGCATTAGTATGGCTTAACATATCCACCAATGGGATATATAGTCTTGACCAATAATTAGGCCAACTTGTAATGGCGCTTCGCTTATTTAGTGGACCCGTCGTGTTAGAAACTCGGCACCACATATAAATATGCAGTCATTGAAGGTTATATCACCACTGAGTTAATTAGTTAGTTAGATAGAGTTTTACGGCCCAGTTTCCAACCAATTGGCTCAAGCTGAGCAGGCCATGGCCTTTTTCCAGTTATGGCTTATCACTGGCTTGTTTTCCCTGCTCCGTTGCTTATGCTGAGAACCAATAACAATGACAGAAGGTTTCCACTGAGAGGGAAGTATTCGCTCTATAGACTCTGCCCTTATGTTACTCTAAAAATCCCCGATAAAGATGCCATCCTGGATACGCTCCTGAGATGAAGTAAACTTTGAACACTTAAAGATTCCACAAGGGAACTAAAAATAATTTACACAATTCGGTAAGTTCACTATGAATATGTAAATCTACTCGTCGTTCTTTGCTGTATTTATTTTCGAAAGGGAATCGATTCAGGCCGTATATTTGACATAAATGCATATGACCTGATTCAAAAACTGTGATAAATGATGATTCCGTATCATGCAACTTATCTAAAATATATTAGCACATAATTTCACATCTAGTTGTGAATAACTGAACTATATACTCAAGTGAGATTGTACGAAAGTCCCTTAGGGCCATGGATGTTTTTCTTTTTAATTTGATTAAACAAATTGTTCAGTTTTGAATTATTAATTTGTTTAATCAAATTATTAATTTGTTTAATCAAATTATTAATTTGTTTAATCAAATTCTTTATTTGTTTAATCAAATTAGTTAATTTGTTTAATCAAATAATTAATTTGACTGAACAAATTAATACTTTACTTAATCACATTAATAATTTGCTTGAACAAATTAAAAACTTTATTATTCAAATTAGAAAAAACGTCCATGGCCCTAATGGGCTTTCGTAAGATTGCGATGCTTTCAATAAATCTCAAGATACAAAAGTTAGTACGGGAGCGTGGAAAGGACATTGCGTCGCAGATATGGCAATATGACAAATATCTATAACGATATGCGGCATCGTGACAAAATTCGGTAAATTTACTTTTTTACTACATTTTGAATCTCTTCAACTTGCCAATTTGCAAATCTTCTCCCTGCTACGCTTCTATGGATCAGATTTAGGAATAGCAGTAACAAGGAGACATTGTCACATGAGCTACTTTGTACTGTTGGCTGCAGAACATTTTGACACGGCGAAGAGCACGGCAGGTCGTTTGCACATTCGTGGAGCGCTTAATGATTACAAGATCGAGATTTGAATTCAACTTATAATATTTTCGCCTTCCCCCTTCTATTCTGATCTACATGTGGCTTCGATTTTTACTTGCTTGCAAAGACAACCCGTCTAGTTGGAAAAGAGTTGACAAGTCAATGGGGGAGGGGGGGGGGGGCACAACAGGGAAAGGCAATTTGAAAGAAACTTTGAAATGAAATCCATCACATTTTCGTTGTTTCATATATGTGGAGCTTCTTTGGCCCTTAACGCAGTTTATTACATCACTTGCCTTCCAGCCAGCTGTTTAAGTCACTGACACTGCTGTTTCGAACAAACTTTTCACTCCTTAGAATCAGGGCAGAGCGGATAGGATGAAATTGTTGAAATGACATTTTCGATGTTTTGATAAGGTCCTTTCCTTGTGTTCCGTTTACGGAAACGTAACTTCGAGAACAATACAAGTAGCCCGCTACCTAACTCTTATCTACGGAAGCGTAGAACGGACATAGCTTAGGCGAGATAAAGACATGACATGGCTTCAGCATCTATTCAAAAAGTCAATTTTCCGAATTTCATCACCATGACGTATTGTCAACTTGTTAATTTGCAGATTTTTGTCATTTCTGGCACTATAATTGCCTGAATTCACAGTGTTCACTTTGTAACAGGGTATATATTTTTTCAACAGTCATGTTCTTAATTCTTTCATTTCAATTTTGATAGATTTACATACAATTCACACAAGTAATGTGAATTTTTTTTCTTTCATTTTTCCAGACACAGTGTGGTAATACTATAACTATTAGGCAATGGGAAACATAATCAATGGTTACTTTTTGTTATTCGTCATTACAGTATAAAAGAAAAATGTATTAAATAAACAGTACAAGCCTATAACCCAGAGGCGA
This sequence comes from Holothuria scabra, assembly GCA_037179385.1. Lineage (NCBI taxonomy): Eukaryota > Metazoa > Echinodermata > Holothuroidea > Aspidochirotida > Holothuriidae > Holothuria > Holothuria scabra. The sequence continues at coordinate 11,143,664 of CM074194.1, forward strand.
AAAATAGAATTTATCAATTTGGTGTTAATACAATAACAGGGAATTATAACCTGTTGTTCCGGCTCTTTATTTTTCAAAAAGACTTTGATTTTTTCCCTTAAGTCGTTGGCAGGTATTCCACTGCAGGACTTGAAAATACTGATAGGTTGAGCAGCAAGTACTCTTTCGGGGAGACTGTTTCAGTTATTCACAACGTTCTAACTACAAAAGATTTTTACGGATATTTACGACAGTCTTAACCCTTTACCGTGGTTTGGGTCCTTTTGGACCCATGCGGAGAGCTCGGCTGTCACCCATCTTTACTGTTTCACGCGGAGCTCGAAACTGCGAGTAGCTACCCCCGGAAATTCGGCCACAACAACGAGAGGGACAATAGTTTAAGGTCACGGGGTCAATGGCCTACGGAAGCCGATGCGGGGCGGGCTACGTCCGCTTTTCCGCCCACTCCCGAGGCGCGCAAATATGCCCCGATCGGAGCACAACGGTAAAGGGTTAACAGGATACGTCAGAAAGTCGTGGTCCTTATCTGCTGTAATTCAGCAATATGATTGAACCTCGATTCTTCCGGGAGCATCTACCCCTAGAGCAACACCCAGACTGCGATCCCTCCAACCAACCAGGGGCCCTTAGAGGGACCATAAACCGTCCGAAAATGTCGCGCTTTGCTCTCGGTTTCGTTCCTTTGACCCAAACAATGTTCTTTGCCGTCCATTTTCCCCGTGCCACGCCTGCTTTTGAAATCCTCAGCTGGTGTCGCAACTGCATATAGTTATGCACGGACAGCTTAAGGGGTCAGGTGGAAAGACTCCTAGGCAATTTCGTTTCATTTGTTGGAGCAGGGAGTTGCAACTCCCTGGTTGGAGATTTCCGCTTCGACTTGTCAGTTCTGGTTTGAGCTATACCGGTGTTTCCTGCTTTATCTGTTATTCCAGTTGTGGGTAACAGGATTATTTTCCGCATTTATTAGTATAAGGAGTATCACGCGGTGTGTAACAATTTTTTTTAAGTGGTTGGTCTGAATCGATCTGATAATCAAACCCTGGCCCTACCGGGTGAGATTCGGATACTTTACCCCAAATTTAAACACCCGTTCGACCCCTTGTCAAGGAAAACTTGCGGCTTTTGTCTTATCTAAGCTCCCTACTCAGGGCATTATGGGAACTGCTCACGTTGTAATGATGAAAACGCACTTTCTTAGGTGCTCATCTCACAGGGCGCTAGAGGGAAATTCGAATAACAAAAGTTCAACGAATATAACGAAAAGGGAGAAATAGTACGACATCCTGCTGGAAAATTGTTTGGGAAACTAAAAGATTCCTAATGAGTCGTCTTTGCATGCCCATTACGTTACCCCCTGCTTCCAAGAAGAAGACCGATTACGTCACAGATGAAAAAGGACTTGTCAGAATAACTACAGCTTATCATAGTGATAACAACCCATGCTAAAATGACGGTGTCTGTGAAGTTTCGAAGTGTCAGTTTTTGAGAACAGCATTATGCATTTTGTACATTAGAGAATCCACTCCCTTGAAGCTCGGAAAAACTTATCCTGTCCTTGAAGTCCTTGATTGTTACAAAACTAATAAGAAAAAGACATTGTTGCAAATTACACGGTCCAGTGACCGCCTATTGTTGCCTTCGGTTTCCTATTGTTGTAAAATCGTTACGCTATCGACCAAGTCATGACGTCCATTTACAAGGGGCACAATTCTCTAATGATTCATACCCCACCAGCTAATTATGCGAGCTGGGTGAATATCCTGAGTAAGGGCCTAGTAAACGATAAGCAATCGTCACGAGAGACAGTTCTAATTTTCCCAACCTGTTTACTTAGACGTTCCTTCCATAGACTTTCCAAGTATCTTCCTTTGGTTTAATGGCACATTCTGTTAGGCACAACACATCCTAACGTTCAGTCATAACACTCTCAGTGCATGCTGTTTAAGGTGAGCTTCTCTGTATTATTTAAATTTGAAGTCAATCAAAGGGCAGTGCCGATTGAGAATTTTACTACCCCGGATAAGTATATAGTTTGGAGAGACGAGTATTTGCGGTAAAAGCCTCTTGATCAACTGACTGAGTAGGTTGCGGTTGAGAATCAAAAATTTAACTTATGAAACTATAAGAACACAGTTACTCTCTTATAAAGACTTCTGTAGTTAAAAGAGGGAAAATACGACTGCCCCTTATTCTTCTAAGTTTTCACGGGAAATAGCTTATTGACAGAGACAGGACCACCGTACAATCAAGCAATGAGGTTCAATAACGATTTCTGTTGAAAATTTGCCTAGCATCCTGTCAACTGGCTGTGGCGGCATCAGATTGTCTAAACTTGGGTTGGGGACAAACTAAAGGCAAAGGGAACATGTTGGAGACAAAACAATTAGCACGCAGAGCCAGACAGAATGTGAAGCGTGTTCTTCCCAGAATTTTCGGTTGACTCTTATCTGACCTAACTTGAAGGGATGGGGAGGACTTGGGCATGGAAGAAATCTGAGGAAAAATCCCCCTAGTACCCCCGTAGAGCCACTACTGTCAACAATCAATCCATGTAATTTTGTTCCAGGTTAATATCTGTATCACATCTGGAGGGAAAACTCAAGGAGAAGATTGGATGACTATGACCCAGTACAAAGTCTGATTGTTGATGATTGTCGCTTCAAATTTAACCTTTCTGTAAATCATGGAGAACCTATTTAAATATTATCTACATAACCAACATATAACTGCTAGGAACCTCCAATCCTGAACAAAGTAATTGGGACCTGCCACCTATTTTAAGCACGTATACCTCTCCATCCCTTATTCAACGTTGCGAAAAAGAAAGATGCGTATTTTACTAAAGCGCGAAACTTTTTACTCACCCTCGAAACCAACATTTAAAATGGTGCTCGGGGATTTTTCCCAGATAATTTTGAACAGGATAGTAGAATCGATCCAGTTGTAACCAACCAAATATTGAGGGACCGTAGGGTGCCGGTCTTTATTTAAACGTAACCACGCGATGGTGAAGGACCGGGAACCCTTTAAATAACCTATTATATAGTGAAGGGCCAAGTAATCTATCCAAAATTAACCCAAAAGATGGTGATAGAATTGCGTAACCTATCCAAATGTTACAGACTAAGCGGCAAGGAACCAGCCAGGTTTACAATTCCAATATAACAGACTAATTGTGAAGCAGGGACTTCTTATATACATGGACAGAGCATGTGCGGATACGTCCGATCCGTAGAGTGTCGCTGTCGGCTGGGACAAAAAGGGGCACCAAGATGAAGCTATAAATTGTACGACTCTGTAATATTTTAAACAAAAGTTTCATTTGAATGAGAAACAGTATCATACTCTTGTAAAAGGTGTAGTTATTTTGACCTGACCTTGGGTTATTTCAAAAATATTTCAACTTTCTTGCAAAATCTGTTGATTTACTTGAGCAATTCTAAATTCACACAAAACCCATAGCAGACAGCCATCTTGCTACCCCTATACTCACACTACGGTGGCGACAAACTGACGTGAGGTATGCTCTGTCCATGTTTAGGAAATCCGTGGTGGAAGGGACAGGGTAAGCTATACCCAAAACTTATTGAGGAAATGAAGAGCGACCGGGTAACCTATCTGAATATAACCCGCTGGATGGAAAGGCACCAGCCGCCTTTCAAACATTCAAGAATAATTTTGGTAGGTTTTGGTAGGCACTAAAAGGATAACATTGGTAGGGGCCGGTTAACCTAATCCAAATGTAATGGACAAAATGTGAGGGACCAGGTAACCTATATTCAAATTTAACCTTAGTGTGGAAGAACTGGCAGGCAAGTCCAATACAACCCGATGGTGAGAGACTGGGTGCTCATCTACATTTAACCTCCGAAAATGGCGAGGAACTGGATGATAGGGTAAATTATCCTACTTAATTGTTAAGGTTTCTGGCGAACTACTCTAGATCAAACTATCGATCTGGCCCTTATATCGCACTGCTAGATGATAAATATATTACATTTTGCTGCATGTTTTAGAGATCATACAAGTTTAATGATACTTCTCGCCGTTTCATAATAAAGGTTTGGAGAGTTGAAATTAGCAGGTTTCAAAATTTTGCGCCCAAAGGGACAACTTACGTGAAACATGAGCGATGCCAAATGACCATTTGAGTTATAGGTTTTTTAAGATCGTCGACAATAGACTTGCCAGTTATTGACAAACGGTGCCTCGATAGCTTAACGATTTAACTTCCTACCTTTTTCGGTTCCCTGTTGTCGATTTTCATCGTCTTGATTTCCTGTCAAAATTTGTCAAGATTTCCTTTCCCTACTAGACAGGTAATGATCGTAGACAAGTTGCTATTTTTCATGTCCCCTTAGGGCATCCGTGCAACAACCTTTTCATGATCTTGTGAAGGGAGAATCTATCAATATCTCATAATTTAGTGGCCTCTCAAAGATTCACTCGAAATTTCCCACTGCGATGGTGAAATAGGAAGTAACTTTTAAAGCCTGGCCGAATCTACCATTTTATTCACTGTTAGAAATGTTATCATTTGTGATATCATGTTATCTTGTGTCTTAAAATTTATAATAAATGGTAGGCTAACCATTTTTGAAATCATATTAAAATTATCTTTACTTTGGAGGGCAGTGGCAGTTCCATCAAGGGATGTGAATGTGCTTATTTAGTTGCTGTAGCATAACCTACAGTTTAAGGAGGAAGTTTATAGGGCCAAACCTCTCACCCCAAACTACAATATTGGTACGGGGTACCGAAATTCTCAAATTGCTCAGTTCTTTGATTTACAGCTAATTCAAACTATACAGAGTACCAAAGCTTACATTGCACAGCATGAACGGTACTGAGAGTGTTTTGATTATATAAATTGAGTTTTTCTATACTCACCTTGAAGCAATAAACTGAGATTGTATCTGAATGAGGATGAATTTCAGACAATTGTGGGAGGGGCTTCAGTAAGAAGGTTAGGAGGACTGGTACTGTTTGGGGTGAGAGAACTGGGCCTTTAAGCAGAACTTTAATTTTCACATATGGAAGAGGAATCAAATCTACACGGTGTGGTTAAACTTGCATTCATATCGGATATGTATTTCTCGAGGTATCAGTAGTCACTAGATTTGTATTCCAAAAAGAGTTTGAGGCAGCAGATGTTACTTCGGTTGCTTATATCGACAAGGAATGCTTTGCTTCCCTTTGTCTTCGAGTGGCATTTGAAAACTTTACAAGATTGGCATTCCCCACAAGGAGGTCCTATCTTTATCAACTGCAAGGTCAACACAACAACAACATGTAATCGCATTCTGAAAATATGAGATCGTTGATGAGAAAATTGGTTGTTAAGTTTAACGCAAAGCAGACTACTGCCCATTAATATGAGGATATGATGTCAGATGTGCTTGCGTCAAGTCCTTCTTTGTTTAAAAAATAAAAACTTTCTTTGCTCATATTGCTCATATGTCTGCAGACCCACGCATAGAGTTTCAATGCAAATTTCACCGAAATGCTTAGAATGACTACCCTTCTAACATATCAAAACTTAGTGTGGCCCAGTTAAACCCTTCTTTTAACACGTGACTCAGATTGAAACTTATATGAATTATAGATTTTGGGAAATTGGTACCGTCATGTGATCACTGTGTCTTAAATACTTTCACCTCAAAGAGTTTCAGTTCTCCTATCCTATCCTACTTATTTAAGCCCCCCCCCCCTACACATACACAACTGTCTTACACTCATCCTCATAAAGCCTATCCTAGTAAGCCCCTCCTACAACTGTCTGAAGTTTATCCTCATAAAGATACAATCTCAGGTTATTGCTTCATTGCGACTGTAAACAAGACCCTAACGCGCGGTGAGGAGGTAGAATCACAACTTTTTTTCTTGTATCGACTCTCAGATCTATCACCCAGATTGTTGTGTACCGCCACCTTCATTTCTAAGCCTCATTTTCATGAACTAAACTCACCGTGCAAAGCCAAAATGTTGCAGAATGACGTAGACGCTTTATACAATATTTCGTGAAAAATGTTATTCATGTTTTTGTTTGATTTTAACCTCAAAATTGAAACTAAATGATGGTATCTCTCAAAATGATTCGAACAAGCAAAATTCGGAGGAATGTCGGGAATTTTTTTTTATAGACCGAACTCTCTCAACAAATGCCTTCAACTCCTCTTACTCGTCGTAACTAGCGGAATATCCTAGATCGTTCTTGATGGGTATTAAATTACGAGACGACGGAGTGAAGGCAATTCAAACTTCCACCGAAATTAATTTCCTCTGGTACATTGCCCTAGACTGACGTACGAAAATGTACTTTTTGAAAAAACTCATGTAGATTTCAATTTTCCGTGTTCGCTTGCTCTGCTTGACGGTTAACCACTTTAAACAAGTTTTATGTGGTGCGAAAGGAACAACAAAATCATCAGGAGTCTTATAAAGGGCTTGTGACCGATTTTGTATGAAAATGACCAAATACGGGGTCACTTTTAATATCTTCGAAGTTGTTCGCTGGTTGGTCAAATGACGGTTGGTTGCGTTCCAATTTCCATTGACGTTGGAGCAGACGCTTAGCCAGGATTACGACATATGTCGGACGGGGAGTGTTTGGAATGCCATAAGGGAGTGGGTTTTAACAGGGGTTCCCCTTCCCCGTAGGTTACTGATTTTTTTTAATGTCTGCAGATGCAAAGTGGTGCATTGTGCGAGCCTGAAACATAATAAAATTAAAAGTTGTAATATTTGGGCAATTTTTTACGGTGTTTTGTATTTTATCTCCAAAACGCCGCCCGCATTTTTTGCATTTCACCTCCAGGATCCTCCACCGCCACCTTTCGACTACACACCTCACTTGGATAGGGAAAAGAAAAATCCATTTCCCCTTCAGTTATTTTCTAATTTTTGAGTGCCTTTTCCATCTTTTCTGGCAATTATAGGCACATGTTATAACCAAAAAGTGATGTCAAAAATGAAACCAAACAGAAAGGGTCAATATAGAGTTACAACTGAGCCTGATGGCGACTTGAGTGGAAAATCTGTCACTGTGATAGCTTTTGGTGGCACTTACTGTTAATACGATGAGTTGTAACAGTTAACTAAATGATCTCTCCCATTAAAGTCCAATCCCCTCACCCCAAACTACAATTTTTGTAGTGGGTTACAAGAAATTCTCAATTGGCTCAGCCCTTTGATTGACAGCTATAGTTCAAACAATGGAAAGTACCAAAGCTCATATTACACAGCCTGTACTGTACTGCACTGTAATGCACTGTATTGTACTGTGCTGAAGGTGTTTTGATTACAAATTGGGGTCTTTTATACTCACCCTGAAGCAATAAACTGGGGTTGTGTCTGGATGAGGGTAAATTTTAAGGTAGCATATCCCAATGAATTCCTCCATTGACTTTCACACAAAATCCAAAAAGTAAACGGGCCTCTAAAAGCTTGTCGAAGTTTTCGCCAGCATTAGCGGCTCGCCATAGGGGCACATGGGTCAATTGCCCCCCCCCCCCCAAATATTTCCAAATCATGGTCTTCAATTTTCCAAAAATAACGTTACTTGATATGACATGAATAAAAAGTAGCCCTTTTCTTAATCTGGACAAAGTATCCGAGCCTTCTATCTCATACAAATGTCATATATTATTTATCAAGTATAAACTAAGGCGTAATTGTCAAGGATATAGTTCGTAATTGTATCAAAATTTTAGCCCAGTACCAGCAGCCCAGAAGTGTTGATAGCGCTACCACCACCAATAGCAGTACTGAATCAGTACTGTTATTGGTGCTGGTAGCACTACCAATGCTTCTGTGTGGCCGGGTTTACAGGCTCATTCGACCACTGGTCATTTGAGTTGACATGATTCGAAAAGTTTGAAGAGGAACATATTCTAGGCATAGCGTACTGGGGAAATTTTTACTTATTTCCCATGTTTGGTTCTCGAGATATTGGAATTAAAGTTGACATATTTTCTACAAAGAGTGAACTTGCAACAAGTAGACGTAATGTCATGTATTCACATTGATGGAAATGGTTAGTTGTTTTTCTCTAAAATTTAACACCATATTTATACAATTTAACTGTTATATTTTGTAACCGTAAGTGCATCACGAGCAATGGAAGTTTAAAACTTAATTTGCCCTGAGGGCAAGATAGCATTCCTAATCAATTCAAGATCAAACAGCGCGATCAAAAATAAATAAAAAACAAAACATTGACCATCAATATGAATACAAGGCATAGTACCTGCTTGGTTCAAGTTTACCTTTTTGTAGAACATGTGTCAACCTCAGTTGCTAAAATGTCGAGAACCAAAAATGAGAAAGGAAGGAAAACTTCACCAGAGTGCTAAGAATATGTTCGTCTTTAACATATGAAACAAAAATTTGGTTCTGGTCTATTCTTTTTAATGGAGATTTTACTTTGCGACAAAGAAAATGATAAAATGTTATTTCGTCCTTTAAAGGAGCCAGTACACTTTATCTGGTTATTTTCTGATCATTTTGCAATTTGATTTTCTTTTTATTAAAATGAAGATTTTATTGCAAGGAAAGCTCAAAATAAAGACTGCCTTAATTCTACTTACAAGCCTGGCAAATGCAATTTCCGGCTATCTGAGAGGTCGCGATTTTTCAAAATTTTCTGTGCGCTCCGCGCCAACAGATGGTGGCGCTTCGCTTAGATAGTCTTTCGGGCGGTCAGTCACTACTTCTCATGCCCCTCCCCCCAAAAATATTTTTGCACGACATCCCATGATACTATTTGAGACGTCTTGGTCTCAAGTTAAGTTTGCCCCCCCCCCCAAACAAATTTCCTTATATCCTCCCTTGTCCACCAGGGTCAAACTACCCCTCAAATGAAATCTGACAAGTTGGCCATTCATGGCACTCCCAATTTATCATATCAAAGCAGTGAAGATTTTTTGCTATTTCACCTCATGGTTCAAACCACCTTTTCTGAGCCTTGTTTTTCACTAAAACCTCGGTATGCCTCCGCCAGCTTCTAAGGCCCATAATTTCTACAAAATTGCTTCAATTAAGCCCATTTTTCACCAATGGTACTTCATTTAATATACTTTAAAAAAATTACAGAAACCCAAGCTCATTCCATAACATATCAAAAAAGTGTTCTTTTTAGGGACTCTATCTGAGGGCGAAAAAACGGACGCATTAATACACCTGCTAATTGGGATATGCTCCCTTAAACAGTTGTGGGAGGGGCTAAAGTAAGTAGAATAGGAGAATTGTAACTGTTTGGGGTGAGAGGATCAAGCCTTTACGCTGCATAGAAACTGACAATGACTTAAAACAAACAAAATAAATGGATAACTGTAGTTGATGTACTGGTAGCATTCCATACGGTCAAAGAGTGGAGGCTGGAGAATTTTTCTTTTTTGAAAGTGGAAGGGACAGTGACAAATTTGTATTCTATGAAGCTTTCTGAAATTCCAGAATAAATAATAGGTTGATTAAAGATGAGACGTGTTATGTAACCTCTTGTTCTTATGGCTAGATGCAGCTACGTAGTTCGACAAAGATTTGGGACCGATTTGGATTTGGGCATGTTGAAATATTGCTATTGACAATTGAACGCATATTTCTTAATTCTTACGGACAATCACCCGCTCCATTTTTGCAATATAAATTTTGGAATTTCGTTAAGAACTTTTTGTAAGTTTTCTTCTATAGCTGTAATTCCAGTTCAAAATTTGTAAAAATCGTTTCCGTGTGCAAACGCTGGCTCCTAAAAAGGCTTAGCAAAGGTACTGCATTGTTACGAATGCCTGTGTATAGGTATAGGTTTGGTGGTGTTACGGAAAAGACATTAGTCAAAACGGTTCTTAAATTGGCTAACCACGTACCTCGATAACCGATTTCTGATGATATCTGACCAATGTTATAGTTACGTCCTAGCTATTCAATATCAGTCAAAACAAGTCCGAAGGGGGTCAAATTAAGCCAATTAGTCAAATGTTAGTCAATATTATTGACTTACGCGATTAGTTTCAAGTTTGGACAGTTTAACCAATTTGTGTTTACTGCAGTGCCATAGACGAATTCTATTTTGGGCTATGCACTTGCGCACATAATTCAAATAATCGTATATAATAAGCAGACCCTCAGTCCCACAATTACAACAAGTGTTCATAAATTTGAATTTCCTTGAAAATTTTGTAGAATAATCCTCTCTCAATCCGTGCTTATTATGGTGAAGGATTGTTTTTGTGGGCTGTTTCTAAATTGATATGAGGTATAAAAATGAGCACTCCATTATAATCTGTTATAAAGTAGAATGAGAACCCCTTTTTTCGTCGTATGCGTGGTGTTATGTAGACATGTTTACTGCACGGAAACAAGGGAACCCGGCACAGTATACACTGAGCTCGGGTTGTACATTACGCCGCATGCCCCGCAGTTCTTTGCGGCAAAAAGTTACCTATTGACGGGAATCTGATAAGTTTTAACATCTTAAAAATATTTTTTCAGTGTAATATGATTAGATATCTATTTTGTGAATACAAAGGACATGTAGATCAAGTAGAAACCTGCTCTCAAAGTAAAACGCATCGAAGCAAGGGCAATTTTGTAACGTAGGGAGAAAAATCAGAGGGGCTGGTTTACGTCACTGTCCCCTCCACCTCTGGTAACTAGTTAAAACTTGAATCCATTTGTCAATTATTTCCAATTTTATTAACTTTGGAGATTCTTTCAATGACTTCTTGCAAATTTCAAGAGTGAGTGAGAAAATATGGTCACATGATGATTTTCAAAAGACATTCATTAAATGTGTTACCCAAATTTTATTTGGGTGATTGCATTAAAATGTAACCTAACGACTGTCTTTCTCTCTAGCCTCGTTTTTCTAGACTCAAAATACTTTAATAGACACAGGAAATGCGTAAATCAGAAACGTGTAGACTTAATCGTTGTGAGTTGAAGCAATGAAACTGTAGCACCTATTTCAATTTATGCCTTGTCACGTGAAGGACTAGTGCCTAATTTGTAACTTAAATCGAACCTTAAAACTTTTTACGATTACATCATTTAAAGAAACATGACGCTCTCCGTTTCTCTCACCTTTTCGCTTACTGTTTTAATGGGCTAACATCAGGATGATTAATTTTCAGAAAAATGTGTCAACTGTTGAAAAACATACCCATTTGATCGTTTTGGGGTTGATATATATATGAATTCTAAGGAGCAGTTTTCAGCAAGTTTTAACTAAGATGTTATCACATTCCGAAGTTCAGTTCAGGTTAGGAAGGACGGTAGAAAAAATCACTAATATGGTAAATTTTTTTCCTCCACCACAACTTTGTGTAACTTTTGAAGAGTGTAGAGGACGTTTGTGTTTTGATAATAGAAAAAGAGTGTTTACAGCAAATTTGGTCTTTGTTTTGAAAATGCCATTTTGTGTCATATAGTTTGAAAATTGTTTTCGATTGTGCATTCCAAGGGTGAATAGAATGTACAACATTTGTTTTAGCATGTGACTGTTGCTTGTAAACTATTTTTGCAGATAGATTCATTGTGGTGGTTTCATCTATAACGGTGCCCACGGCCTTCTTATCTCTTCTAACCGTGAGAATAACGAAATATTGTAATCCCTTTGCCAGTTTGGCTTTGAATGGCAACGACAGCTGAAAATGACATATCATGGTTGACATGGAAATGGTTTGTGTTCCCAAGTTACAGGTTAAAGGTTCGAACCCAAAGTGAGTCACCTTAAGGTGACCGGGACTCCATTTCTGGGGAAAGGGCCATAACGTGTCCGTGTGTGTGGGGGGGGGGGGGGTAAGGGTGTGTGCTTGTGACAAGTTTGCTAGTGGACACGATATCTGAAGATAGCAATCACCGCAACTTTCTATATATTAGGTGTGTCATGCCGAGAAATATAACCTTGTTGATTTTTGGTGGAGGACAAATTCATTTTAGGCGACTGGTTGTGAAAGTGCCAAAACCTCGAAAATGGCTTGTCAGTGCGATGTTTCGGGACAGGAATGACCAACACTTTTCACATTTGGCATATTGATTTATCATGTTTAGAGAAAGGAAGCTATATTTTTTATTGGGTAAGAGAGGTAAAACTGTGAAATCATTGTAATTGGCTTCAATTCCCAATTTTTCGACAATACAGAGAGTGAACACTTTTGTATATATTGTCGTCTGAGAAGACTTTCCCCTCCCGTGCGCCCTGTCAACGCAAAGCTTGCTACTTCCAGTACTTGGCCTAGATAGTACAGGCATGAATGGCTTGAAATGACAAAATCTGAAGAAAGCTATGGTGAACACCTTTTCTTTCATCTTTGGTTCAGAGTAAGAAGCGTATTGGTTTTTTTTTGTGGAGACCAAAGGTCAATTGAATTTCACCAGACGTAAAATTGCGAAAAACTTGCTAAACACAATGAGGGGTAGGTCTTTATTTTGGTCGAGATAAGTCAGGTCACCAGACGTTTAATGCCAATTCACAAGAGGTCAAGATCGTTAGGGTTGAAAAATTTGTAAAAAAATACCTTCAAGTAGGAAAGTTGAAAGAATTTCATATTTGCCATGAGTGCGCATTATGGTCAACAAAAGAACTCTAATTGGTTTAGGGATGTCAGGAGTCATTTGGGGTCCTCAGCCATCAATCCAAGAACTTAAGAGATTATCATCTGAGGTCACCAGGAGTCAAAAAGCAAAAGTGTCTAAATTTTACTTTTAGCAAGCAAATCAGTTATCCTTTTGGCTTTCTGGTTTAGACCAGAGGGGTTTATTCCAAGTCTTTACATCTTTGGGAAAAGGGGGGGGGGAGGAATAAGAAAAATTTTATTGTTTCCTTTACCACTTTTGGAAACTAGCTTACAAACATTTTCGGCGTATAAAGAAGGAGAATACTGACATTTCTTGAGCCCCTTGAGTCCCTTGCCCCCCCCCCTTGGGCACGCCATTGGCCGGTGTCCCTTGAGACCTCCCTTTGGGTACGCCACTGGCTGGGTGTGAACCAGGTGTAGTCTGTGGAAAGGAGGTATTTTTTTTATCTAAATATATGTGCAAATACCATATAGCGCCTTCCTGAAAAAATGTAACATGGGACCGTACAGATCATGCAAAGTGTAACTGTGTCAGATGGGTTCCAAAAGTCTTCAAGTCCACTAAACTGCACCTAAAGAAATTGGGGAACATTTGCGGCGGAAGAATTCTGTTGATATAGTAATGCTATGACTTTTGTCGACGGAGTTTGGTATATCACTGTTTTAAAGCATCCATAATGACGTAACCCATTACGACGCTATCGGTGAAGAAAGATATCAGTGAAATCTTAAAACAGATTAAAATAAAAGGGCATGCGCTATCACCCCAACGTTGTTTTGAAGCTGCAACAGCGAAATCTTACAACTTCCTTCTTTTTTTATCTTCAGGGTATCTTTCAAAATATTTTAATAAGAGCATTCGTCTCTCACGCGAAAGGCCCCGGTTCGCTTCCCAGGTCGAGTCATACCAAAGACTCTAAAAATGGAACCGACTGTCGTTATGCGTGACGCTCCACATAAGCAATGGAGCAGGGAAAACAAGCCAGTGAGCCACACATGGAAAAAAGGCCGTGGCCGGCTCGACTTAAACGAATAGGTTGGAAACTGGGCCTTAAAACCCCATCTAATTAACTAACTCCATTGATCATGCATCGAATTTTTACATGCAGCTTTACACGTCAGCAACTAACCCGAAAAAGTATTTTGGTGCCAAAAGTGAAAACATATATACCAATATCACATATTTGTGCAGCTTTTACATTTAAAAATGCAATGTTGCAAAGAAAAAAAACATAACATGAGAGTTTTACGAGTTGCCTTTTACTGTTTGCTTGTCAGTGTTAAAAGAAAGAAATATATTCCCATGCGTCCCACAAAGCAGTATCAATTTACCGCCATACATATTGACATAGTTAAGAGGATAGCCAAACAACCATTCTTGGGTAGAAAACTCTTTGAGCCAATTTGAAGGACTGTCTTGTTTCACCCCCAAGGACCTATCATGATACCATAAACCACTTCCGTCAATTTCAATGCCACAATTCGATATCCAGTCAGAAATTTAAGAAAAATGCTGATATTTTGGTCACCCAATCTATTGATTTAAGTTCCAAGATCCATTTTTCTCCTCGCAATGTAATTTGAATTGATCAACTGAAGCGAGTCCACGCGAATACATATAGTTTGTCACTATGCATGTGCCTCTCAACGCGAGAAAAGTAATATTATCACACAATATATAAGAAGCGAGGCTCTATCTCCCCTTAAAAATACAGGCCTTGAAGGGTGCTACTTTTTGGAAGATAAGAGATCTCGAATGTACTAGGAAACTTCATGCCTTAGAGCAGTGTGGTAGCTACCATTTTTTCTGGGGGGGGGGGGGCGTTACAAGGACTCAAATTTTCCGATTGCTTAAAAGAGTGTACACTACTGCATTTGGGACTAAATTTGCGGAGCGTCGAGGGGGCGAAAATTCGGGTTCTTATACATAATATCTTTTTAATATGGAGCTTGTATTGTTGAAAATTTTAATTTTAAAATATGCATTTTAATCTGCTGTAAAGTACTAGGGCCGAGTCCCAATTTTGGTTCGGGTTGGCCTATTCAGATTTATGCTTAGAGTTGTATGCACGAACTGCACGTAAACAAGGGAACACCGTGCGCTATATGCTGAGCGCGGTTTGTTAATCCCACAATTGTGCCCCACAATTCCATTCGTAAACGAATTACCGAACTAACTTTCTCGATGAAATTAATTTCAAGTTTCCTTTAATGTCAGATTTCCTTCTAATCTAAATCCCACGCCCACGTTTCATTTCAGTTACCAGTGGCGGAGCTGCCATATGGTCAGGGGGCGGTCGCCCCCCCGCCCCCGATGGACCAAAATCGTCTGTCGGCGCCCTTTTTAGGTTTTTTAACATACTTTACTCTTGCACCATTTTTGGCAAAAGACATAATTTAATAGCGTTGTTTTAAGACCCAGATAACAAAATGCTCAAACAGACACCAATAACTGTACTATCTGCACTTTATTCTGATGAAAATGATCATCTTCTGTAATATAGATATAGGTTTTCCCGAAACGTATTTTCATGCTCTATACGCACTGATGAATGTTGTCGCTGTGCTAAGTTTATTGCTTCCACACCAAGCGTGATTATAAGCTTACAAGATACACAGACTGACACTAAATTACCCCCTCCCCCGGCCAATAAAAGATGTTGCAAAGGGCGCAACAATAATTGTAGCGAAAATAGCCCTCTTGTTGTCGGGGATAATTGTCAACATAGACAATAAAAACTATTTTATAAAGATACCAAATAGCTTCCACAACGTTTTCAAAATCATTTGAAGAGAACATTCAGGTTAAAATAAAATGAAACTGTTATCATAGTGGTAATGGTTTAAGAGTTTTAATGAGCAGTTTCCATTTTGCTTTTCTTGAAGTGACCATTCTCATGATAAATGGCTATTTACTACGCTGCACAATAATCCCATGAAAATGCTTATTTCTGTACTTCCGTGGTCTCAAAAGCCAGAAATTTGCATCAAATAGCTAAAGTTTGGGCTACTTTTATTTATTATGAATTCGGTATCTAGAGAGCCAAGCAGACCTCTTGCCTCGGCTATTACTTTCAATGTACTTAATTAATGGCTATTTCAGAGTGACCACATGATGAAAATAACGTCAATTGGTGTATCTTTGTGTACTTTTCTTGATTTCCAGATGCCAAAAATGTACATCTAACGGTGTACATACCTACTCCCTCTGTAAGATTGCTTGCTATTTAGCTCTGGCAGGTTTAATCTTTATCTTCACAAAGTAGCCCAATATAACATTAAACTCGTAAATCGAGACCTGACAATGACACACAAAACATAATAACTGCCTTCAAACAAGAATGTGAAAGAGAGGGATAGAAAAATGGGCGTCCGCAGGTAGGGGCAAGGGAGGGGGATTGCCCTCCCATGGAAAATAAAAAAACTGAAAAAACGAAGAAAACATAAAGAAAAAGACGAAGAAAAATTAACATCAATATTTCTTAAAAGTTCACTCAGTGTTTTCTCTATTTATATGCGGCAAATAGGCTTTAGAAATGCCATTTCCAGCGATCTGAGAGGCATTTTGAACCAAAATTTTCTTGCGCTCCGCGCAAACTCATGGTGGCGCGGAGCTTTTCCCCCTAAAAGAACTTAGTCCCCCCCCCCCCCGCCGAATTTTCTTCTGTGCCAATGGATAGAAAATTTTAACATGTTTTAATAGAAAAACTTGCTACGGAGAAATGCCAAAGTAGTCTTCCACCACACTCTTAAAAAAAATGGGCAAAATTTGCCCAACTTTTTGACCAACACTGGGCATCTATTCAACAACCTAAACAGTTGGGCAAAACTTTAACCAACCAAATTTGGTAAAGTTTGAACCTAACTGTTGGGCAGGAAACTACCCAACTGTTTGGTAAATGAGCATTTAAAACATACCCACTTGTTGGGCACGTCTTTTATTAAGATGTTGGGCAAATGCATTCACCAACCGTTGGTTAAACGTTAATCATCTTTTCCATAAGCGTGGGTGCTTTTTCAACATCAGTTGGGCATATTCTTTAACCAACTGTTGGGCTAATCCCTAGTGCATTGCCCTAGTAAATGTGGCCATTTATAAATCAGGCTCAGATTATCCGACAATAAGGCATCATGAAGACTTGAAGATTGTGTTGAAATAAATATGAGCACATGGCAAGGAGAGAAGTATCCAATGATAGAATCAAACGATTAGGAAACCGTGATGCTGCCATAGTAAGCCAAAGGATGTAGGCTAGCCTAGTCTGTAGGCTAATCAAACTCACATTGACACATTACAGTACCAAACATAGTGTTAGGCTATGTTAGCCTAGCCTGGATGAGCAGGCGAACGTTTCGGCCATGGCTCAGTAGCAGCACCAGTTTCTTCCTAAATCGTGTTGATTATATCTTCGATATAAACATTAAATACTCCACACAACTCCTTGTACTCGTATTTAGCCTCAAACACACTCAAGAACCCCCCAAGCTCCATTCCTCAAGGTAATCTGAGACATTAATCAGCGAGATAGTTGTCGTTTGATGAGCTGCTAATGACTTTGAACCACTGAGAAATACGTACGTACGCCTGTTCTTAACTTTCACATGTTCATTGTGTGCAATGCTTTTATCACATTTACGTATGCGGAACGCGCAAAGTTTATTGCCCAACCAATGAGCAAACATTATGCTAATTAGCAATTAATTACCCAACAAGTAGATAGACCAAATATATGCCCAACCGTTGAGTGTAAGCTTGTTAACAGTTTGCCCAATGATTGGATAGTGGAATAAACGTGAATCGAAGAAACGTTTTTACCATTAAATGAGCAAAGTTTGACCAACATTTAACCAAAGCGTTTTACCCAACGAAAATATTGCCCAGTGTTTTAAGAGTGCAGGTGCGGAAAATCAAATGGAAAATCTGAAAAGCCGCGGTTTCGATCGTGCTGAGGCTCGGGGCATTACTGGGCGCCCCTGCAGACCATTTTCGCCCCCTCTGACCGAAATCCCTAGCTCCGCTACTGTCAGTTACCACCAGTTACATATCACTTTGCCTCTCACAAAACATTACCAAGACGTAGATGAACCCATATAGGCCTACGTTGGAAGATGAACCCATATGCTTTGAGAGCTTTTTGCTGTCATGAAATTCAGTAACATCTTGCTCACATGAAATTTAGAAAATTCTACACCCCACAGCCCAAAATATATCCCGCCTAAAAGGACTAAAGAGAAGAACTTGCACAGTGTCTTAATTTGACACCGAACTTGAAATTGAATCGTATTTGAATCCGTATTAAAACTTACACTATACAAACATCCATCCCGCCATCGCGAAATCTAGACAGTCAGCCAGCCAGTCATTCATTCAACTAACTAGCTAATACACGAACTCTAACCAGTCTGTGGCGTTGGAAATGTTTTTTTTTTAAAAAATAAAGTTGAAGATACAACTGTTTTAAAACAGGAGACAAATATAGACAAGTGACCTGTGTTTGGCTTACCCCTATTTATAGCTGGACACATCTCACACTATGCTCGCTGCGTTAAGTACGATGCAGATAATTCCAATGGTGAGCCTAAAAGGCATATTTTCATCATCCCTAACAGTTCTAATTCTCCCAACCTACTTACTTCTAGCCCCTCCCACATTTATCCAAAATTCATCTTTATCCAGACACAATCCTAGTTTATTGCTTCATGGCTTGTCCCATGACCATACAAGTCCATAATGTGTAATCAAGACACTCTCAGTGCTCATGCTGAGAAATTTAGATATGATGCATTGTTTGAATGTGATGCCAATCAAAGAGCTGTGCCAATTGAGAGTTTTGATATATGTATACTGAGACTGTAGTTTGGGGTGACGAATGACTGCCTTTAAGGCGCTGCTGGTGAGTCCATCCAGGGACCTGGAGGAGCCAGCAATCTCCATCTTTTCCGGCTCCCTGGTCTATCAGTGAAAATTTTAATCAGGGTGATGACGGCCCGGACGGTGGCATCAATCTTGTCAGGAAGCTTTTATGCATGAGAGAACATGTGTATCATTATAACAACCCACATAAATCCCTACAATACACTTGTTGATTTTGCTTACAGGAGTGCAGCTTCTTCTAAAAAGCCCACGTTTTCATGTAACTGGCAGTTTTTCAGGTTTTCTTCCAGGAGAATCCTAATTTTCAAGGCTTTTAACAAAGCTCTAAAATTTTCATTTTTTCGTAAAACAAGCCAAAATATTTTCCTTCGTAATTTTCTTAGCGACTCACAGTCTGTTTTGAGGCTCAGGTAATTGCCACCCGTAGGCGAGCTTCTCCAATCCCCTTCGGGAAAATCCAGGCGTCATCTCAGGTTTACTATTCGAAGTCCAGCGAAATATTGAAAAAAGTAGATGAGATCACACGTTAAATTTATCATTTTCAAGCCTCTCTCTAAAATATGTCTTATTTCTTCGTAGAATATGCGAGAGAATCCTGCAGAATACAGTTTCTGCTGGTGAAAACTGTGATTTAATTATCCCTTGCATGCTATATATACATTTTCAAAGGGTAACATAAAACTAAGCAAGAAATGAAATTCATGTTTAATGAAATTATTTAAACAGTAGCCTATCAACAATTTCCAGGGTTTATTTCAAGGACAAAAAATCAAAGTTACCTTCAAGCAAGAGACATATGTAATTTTAAATCACTGCAAACGATTCTACAAAGATTTGAAAGAATTTCCGGGTATGTAAAGTTTTACATGAATTATTTCAATTGCTGAAAAGAGTGGATCATATTCAGTTATCGAGTGTATTTATGTACAGAGTCTTCTGTCTCCCACAGGCGACCTGACGCCGTAGATGAGAAATAACATCTCTGCATTTACCATGATGAAAGAGTAATATAAATCTCCGTTAAGACAAGAGAAAATAAATTTTGAAACATTATACACAGTAGCCTATCCAGGGGCATTGCCTCATGGAACCCCTCCCTTCACAGATGAAATTTGTGATTAGATGTCAAAAATATCCTAAATACTTTGAATCAAATTTTCCTTCAAATGTAGCATTTGCTGCACAAGATTGCATAAGGACACCCAACTTGTCACACATTCTCAAAGAGCCGGTACGTTTTACCAGATGGGAGGTCTTCTTTTTTCTAAAAGTCCCCACGACTCTCTGGCGAAGAGCCAAGGGGCGAAAACCAAACGATTACTCCCGGAGGAGTTCTGCTCCCTTAAGGAGCTTAACGTCCCAAATGGACAAGTACGCCCTCCAAAGGGCAAACACTGAGTGGTCCTGCTCTAGACTGGCTGAATAGAACAGAAGCCACAACCTGGATGCAGTTTAACGTCATGCCCAGGATGGGAGGTCACACGACATTCTCTTCCGCTCCATCAGCTGAGACAAATTCTGGCTACCGCACTGGGGGAACACTTTATAAACAACTGGCTCAAATCTGAACAGAATCGAATCAATTGGGAATTCGTGTCAAGTATATATTTGACTAAAATATCTGTCATTTGAAACCGAACATAGTTAATTTTGAACCTAAAGTAGTCAAATAATTGCCCCTTTTCTATTTCAGTATATGATACCTATTCGTTTTCATTTAAAGGCGGTCATTCGTCACCCCAAACTACAGTTTCAGTATACATATATATTTAAACTCTCAATTGGTACAGCTCTTTGATTGGCATCACATTCAAACAATGCATCATAGCTAAATTACACAGCATGGGAACTGAGAGTGTCTTGCTTACACATTATGGACTTGTATGGCCACTGGGACAAGCCATGAATCAATAAACTAGGATTGTGTCTGGATAAAGATGACTTTTAGATAAATGTGGGAGGGGCTAGAAGTAAGTAGGTTGGGAGAATGGGAACTGTTTGGGATGATGAAAATATGCCTTTCAAAACAGATGCTTTTAGAATATATGTTATTAGAGTGATACTAGCTGTTACCTTAGTGGTCTTTAATACGCTAACAAGCAGTAAATTCTCCCTCCCATCTACAATTATTGTAGTAGTCCACAGAAATTAGCACAGCCCTTTGATTGACTGCCAGTTCAAAAATTGCTTCGTACTGTAGCTTATACCCAGCTCCCTTCAGATCAAACGGTACTGTTGTACTGATAGTGTTTTAATTACACACTGGGGTTTTTGCGTACTCACCCTGAGGCAATTAGCTGAGATTTTGTCTGAATGAGGATGTGCTTTAGACAGTGGCGGGAAGGTCGTCAGTAAGTATAGATTAGGTGAATTGGAACTGTTTGCTCGGGTGAGAGTATAAAGCTTTCAAATAAACTCGGGATTAAACAATTGAGTCTTCTGGTTTGTACCAGCTAACTGGTTGGCGGTACTAACTTTTGTGAGATGATCCTTATAAAACTTTATTATCAAAATTTTTCTAACAAAAATAAAAATGAGAACATAGTAAAAATGTTTTGCAGATAAACAACCTATATTACATGAAATTTCAAGTAAAAGTGGATTTGCAATTAAAAAAAGACAAAATATTTTAAAAGCATTTTGTATTATGTAATGTATATGTGCTACGGTTCGATGAACTGATAACGTTCCTTTTGAGCAGCAACGATATAGCAGAAAGTAAGGGAGCCCCTAGAAACATTTTCTATAGAAAAATGACCTTAGATTTCTAAATCAGCGTTTTTCAACCTTTGATCAGATGCCCATTAATGGGAAGCGAAACTCTCCGAGGTGAACCACGAGATCCACGATGGACAAATAACGAACGACGAAAACCAGAATCTAAATGTTTTATATTTCATCTTAATTTTAGCCTACAGTATTTGGCACAGGTACTGACACAATAATTATGAGATCTCTCATTTCGAATGTTTTATTTTGTCACGATTGTTACATCTTCCTTATAACATTAATTTTTCACAAGGTGGATCTCAGAAAACTCACGAGAATCAAAGTGGTCCACGAGTTTTAAAATAAAACTTGAGAGAAACGCTGCTTTAAAATCCCCTAGTGGGAAAATTCACCAATCCATATAACCTTTTCCCTTCACACGTTTCCTAACTACAGTCAGCAAGGGGTGGGGTGTTGCAGATTAATAGAAATCTCTCCCTCTTTATACCTCAACAGAATGATCATCCGTTTATAGAGCTATTTCCTTAGAGAGGGTGTTACATGTTAATTTTTGCTTGATTCCCTATCGAATAAAACTGTTCATATTTCTGTCGACTAAGACAAAAGTATTTACCAGGTTTAGCCAGGTTTCTGTGGTTTGCGTCCGGCTGACATCAGTCGCCTAGGTCCTGAACCGTACTGCCATGAATATGGAAAAATAGTAAATACAGTACCATTTTATACATAATATATTCAGCGCAAAGGCCTATACTTTGATCCATTTTGAACACCACTGTAGCAGGGACGTGATCAGCGGTGCGCGGAGTTCGCCGAAATTTTTGCCCTTTTTAAACAAATATTTGAAAATATGGAGCTAGTGAGAAGAAAATTTTGAATTCTGGGTTTCCTGTAAAAAATGAAAAATTTGGGGAATACTGAAGAATCTGCATTTCCTATTGGTAAATCTGAGATTGCAGGGCGACTAAACATCGTTGTTTCTACATATAGTGTTATCTAAATTGCGAATTGAGGCTCTCCGACATATGCACACTTAAAAAGTCACAAGCTTATATTGGAGAAAATTTTGACTTTTATTGAATAAATTTTATTGAAACAACACCTGTCATTTTCAGAGCTCGGAAACGTTTACCAAACTGAAGTTATAAGCGAGCACTACTTCATTAGGAATTGTAATTTAGCGCGAGCGAAAATTTTGTTTTTAGAAATAAATTTCATATCATATATTTGTTTTTCACATTAAACAAGTATACAAACATATAATATATATTAATTTATTTCAATAAATCATAACTTATAGTCCATAATGATGTCAAGGAAGTAGACCAAAAACCCTCCCAGGCTTGGCGAAGTGCTCTACTCCCTCAAGGGATGCACAGGAAACAAAAACTTAACAAGACTCTTTATTCCCCCCCCCCCCCCCCACCCCACCTAACCCTCTCCCTGAATACACCACAATCAAAAGTATATATTACGACGCAAATAATTACAAAAATGGAGCTTTTATTTGAAAAAATTCGGAATTTCATGAAAGAAGAGTTGGGAAAACCACACTGTAGTTGACATTTTTTCAGAGCAAGGGGGAAATCGTCCCTACCCCATGTAGTTACACCACTGACTCTGTATTTTTTATAAGAAAGAATTTATATAACTAAACTTTGCTGTGAGCTTAAAGGCCCAGTTTTCTCACCCCAAACAGTACCAATTCTCCTAACCTTCTTACTGAAGCCCCTCCCACAATTGTCTGAAATTCATCCTCATCCAGATACAATCTCAGTTTATTGCTTCAAGGCGAGTATACAAAAACTCAGTTTGTATAATCAACACACTCTCAGTACGGTTCATGCTGTGTAATGTAAGCTTTGGTACTCTGTATTGTTTGAATTAGCTGTCAATCAAAGAGCTGAGCCAATTGAGAATGACGGTACCCCCGTGCCGAAATTGTGGTTTGGGGTGCGAGGTTTGGTGCTTTAAAGCCCAGGTAACACTAAAACGATATCGGATCGGATTTCGCTTTGGTTTTCTTACTTTTCTTAAAAATCTAATTTGTCAATGCGACGTCAAATTAGTTTACATTTTACTTTAGTCCTCTCATACCGGTCATATATGTGCAAAGGATGGCAAATTTGGGGTCCTTTCCGACAACGGATGGAGAAGAATTTAGGTAAAACTCCAAATAAATTGCATCGTAATCTGATCCGATATCGTAGTGTGACCCAGGCTTAAGATGAGGGCGTTTTATCTTTAACCTTGATTTTATCACTCGGTAACACACGGTCACCTGACCGAAATGGACCAGTAGAAGTTGAGGATTAGTATAAATAAACTATGACCTAAAGACGTCATCAGAGGGTGTATTTTAATATTAAAAGTAACTCACCATGTTTAGAAAATTGGAATACGAATGGTATTAGTCCTCAGTATAGACGAATCTGATCAGCGCTCGAATTTGGTGACTGTAGGGAGCCATTAGTCTTACATCGTCTTCATTTGTTGTCTTCGTGTATTTCAAACCCTCATATTTAGTAAAATTGAGGGAATCGAGACACAGTTCAGAGTATAATCATCCATGATACTACTAAGCAAAGAAATTTCAAGATTAAAAGGTGATAGACCCCAGTTATGGCTGACTAAAATCAGACCATCGCTTGCTGTCCGAATTCGTCTATACCGTATAACATTAAATTGTACTTACCCCATGTGCAAGTGATGGTGGCGCCAAAAATACGCCTTGTTTTAACTGCCCCTTTACTCTCTTCACTTTCAGTTTCAGTTAATCACTCTTTATACCTCCAAAGAGGTGTCAGAGTCATACAAATACAAATTCAATTGCACAAATTAATACAGAAGAAAAAGACAGATAAATAAGTAGAAAAAATACACAAACCAATACAAAAAATAACTCACAAGCACAGATACCTGCATCGGGGCCAACCAGCATTAGATACAAGTTTTCATAAATCATCAGAAAATTAGTCTTGTCACCAGCCCCCATCCAAAGCTAAAGAGAGATCGGAACACTTTTACTTAATAGGACACCTTTAGACCTGATTTCAAATGCACAAAATTGCATAGGGTCTGTATAAATTATTTGAATCTTTCGATAATAATACCACGAAATGAAGCTAAGTGTTTTGCACCTTCCTGTTGCTAGAAGCAAAGAGTTGGTTCATTTTCAAAGTATTTGGGCCAGTTCTATAATATCGTTTTAAGTAAAGTTTTCTTTCAGTTTTGAAAGCTGAACATGGAAGAGATAATGAAATTCATTGCCAACTGAACCACTGCTACAAATCTCTACTGCCTCTCATTTCAACCAATGCCTTGGAAACGCTAAATAATCTCAGGAATCTTCGCAAAGAAATCGACAAAGGCTGCAATAATTACGATTATTCAAAGTCAAAAGATAATTTTCTAAAACAAGTCTAGATTTTAAAATGCGGTTATTTTTACACTGTGCGCTCTCATAGACTTCAGCTAACCAATGTTGCTCATATGTATCACTTAACCTCTCGTTTAACATTGCCTTCACCCTGTGAATAGTCACGTTAAAGGGATCATTAAAAATATATGACATACCAGCACAGTCCAAGATATTTTTTTACTTTTAATAACCAGGTAGAACTATTCAACCCCTTATCATGCATAGTGCGCAACATCTTATAAATTGTACAGGACAAGTTATGCTCGTCGCCGTGTATAATTTTCAGCCAGAATTAGATAATTCTACCTTCAATTAATTTGGATAGTTTATGTCGACCCAACTCTCTAAGGACCATACAGTTTGGCGTGAACGTATTCAACTTAAGGACCTGCTTACAAAATTTTAAATGAAAACTTCAATCGGATCAAGTGTATTTATTCCCCAAATTTCACACCCATAAATCAAGACTGGAACCACAACTCGGTCAAACAGTTCAAGTTTTAGATCCAATGGAAATTGCAGATTATATGATTTAGCCAGTAGATTATACAAAGAGCTTCTGGTCTGATTTATTTGTTTAACCATGGCATTGTTAAATCTGCTGTTGTAATTAAATACGAAACCAGGATAAGTATAATCATCCTCAACTTGGATGTGTTGACCCTCATTGCCCAAAACAAAATTAAGGAATTTCCCTTATTTTCCTTCTGAAAAAATGACAACTTTTGTTTTACTAACATTTAAACTTAAATGCCAGCTATCACAATAATCTTTGACAGCACCAAGTATGAGGTGCCGTATATGCCAATATTTTATAACATAAATATATTTATGTTAGGCCTATGTTCATAAAGTCAAAATATATCAAGGGCAGACTGCAGCTCTAACTCTTTTTCTGGAAGGACTAGGGTGTCATCTGCATTAAGCAAACAATACAGTTTCATGAATACTTCAATATCATCATTGATAAGGTGTGCTTTCATTCATTCAGATAAGTAACTAAGTCCCTTATAATGCCTAATTATGACTATATTCAAAGTCATTCAGAAAGCGTGCAAACAATATAGGCGCCTTGACGAGCTCCTGCATTACACATAAAATAATCGGATTGCTCAAAACTGTTTCTAACACATGACTTTGCATTATCATATACTTTCTGATAACTTTAAGAATTTAACCATTGATATTATTTGATATCAACTTAGACCACAAGGACACTCAAGTCTATTTGTAATCAATAAACGCACAGTACACACGCTTTTTCTTTTTCAGATAGAACTCAATAACTGAATGAAGCACAAAGATATGCTCTAAGGTTGAGCGACCGAGCCTAAAGCCCGCTTGTTTATCCCCCCAAATACCTTCAAATGACAGCTAACTAAAATCCTTGGAGTGAAAATCGCTGTTTTTAATTTAATTTACTAGAATCATTCTCACTCTAGAGTGAAAATTTTAATTGAAAAGAGTCATTCTCATTCTTTTAGAGTGAATATTTAGTCCTATAGAGCCATTCCTTATTTCACTTCATGGAATTTAGAAAGCAGGGTTTTGCCATAGGCTAAGCCACGGTCCTATATTAAAATATATGCTTGCTGTGAAGCTAATAATTTCGTATCATTCCTATCCATTGTTTTCATATTCTGCTTGCCCGGAAGAAAATTTTCATTCGATCTTATCCAGTCCAATTCAGTTTACAGGTTTTAACAGGACTGAATGTGTCTGAATAGGAACGCACTAATAATACCTGTATAGTTGACAATGTTCAGAATTTCCCGAAAAATGTCATAGAAAAGAGTTGAAAGGTTACCGAGGCTCATTACTTTTTATGAGACCCAGTAGGACCTTTCTCCCGGGTATTTAAAGAAAAAATATGTATTTTGTCCTACTTTCTAGAATTTCATCGGAGGAGTAGACTTGTAGATGTGACAACTTTGTCTCTCAGGTACCGGTATGAGTCAAGCTCTATAAATGTAAAAGAAGACTACTTTGATTAACCCTTTACCGTTGTGCTCCAATCGGGACATATTTGCGCGTCTTGGGAGTGGGCGGAAAAGCGGACGTGGCACGCCCGCATCAGCTTCCGTAGGCTATTGACCCCGTGACCTTAAACTATTGTCTCTCTCGTTGTTGTGACCGAATTTTCGGGTAGCTACTCGCAGTTTCGAGCTCCGCGTGAAACAGTAAAGATGGGTGACTGCCGCGCTCTCCGCCTGGGTCCAAAAGGACTCAAACAACGGTAAAGGGTTAAGCTCGACCGTAAAAGTCTGCATATTGAAACTCGTTTTGTGGGAGAAAACTAAATTCCTACTTTTTAATTTTCCTTTAAACATAATCATACGAAACGTTTGGGTCTATTTAATCTCTTTTTAGTGTAATAGTAATGTTTAATGAATGTTAACATTTTTACAATTATGTCTTCAATTACAATGGAACTAACTCAATTACAATGGAATGAAAATAAAATTTCAAAATTCCTTACTGACAGAGGATATTCAATTCCATTAAGCCTTATCTAGGTCTGGTCACGTCTAAAGTACCATAAACCTACCGATACGACTGTGTGTAGCAATCTGACACCTCGTTTTGAGCACTATTTGACATGTTTTGGAAATAAAAATGATTTTCTGCCGTCAACAGAGATGTTGAATCCCTTTGAATCTCATCTGTATTCGTTCAAGCTCTAAGTCAAATATGACGCTTGAAAGTATTTTACGAAATTCTGGGGCCAGTCAAGGATCAAAATCACAGCAGAGAATCTTTCTGAACCCTTGTAATAGCCTCAGGCATACGAACCACTAGTTTTTATACTTTGCCAAAAGCAATTCTTGAAAACAACCGTTGTTAATTCCGAGAGAACAGCAAGTAACTAAGTATTCGTTACCACTAGGTAACTGTATGAGAGTTAAATGTTTCCACAAACGTTCATCCCTGCAAAACGCTTCCTTCCAAGGCAAAATTCCTAAAAGAAACTTAGTTTGCCATTGCTTTCCATTTTTACATTACCTTATTGCTGTAAATACAATCAAAGGCGATAATTTATTCTCAACATTGGGGGTTGGCATTACCTCATTTTCAAAATAGTTACTATTCGTTGAAAGGTCAAAGTAAAAGGTAGCGTGACATGTCAGAAAAATACCCTGACTTCATTTGGCTGACTAACCGTGTATTGATGAATTTAGAACTGCACAAGTGTATCATTTCAGCACCTATTAAAGGAAACTGGTAAATAACCGACAGAAAGTCAAATATTTCAAATATTTTCCAATTGAACACTTTGCTGTGGAAGCAAACACGTTCTTGCAATGCCGGGATATCCCTATGTGCTATGGAGTGCTTTTAAGTGACGTTACAATTGGTAAGCCACGCCTACTGCCGGGCAAGAATCAAAAGTGTTTTAATGCAACAGTCACACATGGGCCTTCAGTTGCTTTTCAGGTTGCTAAAGTATAGCTAGCGTATTAAACAAGTGTTTGTCCGTCAAAAGGGGCGGGGCTTGTGACGTCAACTAAGTTCTTATGAAGTGTCATTGTTGGGAAAACTAGAATGTGTTAATCCCATAATTAACACCGTGTGACGTAAAAACGCTTAACACCATGTTAATCGTTTTATCCTTACATGGAAAACACAGTTACGCCAATTTGGATTAGTGCAGTAGTCTGTCCTGTTTCAAGCCGACTGTCTCTTGGCAGTTATGTGACAAGGTTATCATCACTGAGTTATGAACTTAAGAAGAGGAAACCTATCGGTTTACCTTGAACATGCAATCTTTAAGTCCTGAAATGTTACGCCAGACATTGGTAAGAGAAGTAACAAGAAATCCTCGGGATCTGGGCTGTTGATTCAAAATAAGTTTTAGGCAACATCTCTTGTAATGTATGTTCTTGTCCATGTATTTATATGTTACTGTTACCACAACCAGCTATAGATAGTTCTCACGTGACGTCATAGACACTTTCCACGTGGAGTATTCCAGTCATTTTTGAGGGCAACCCCGGTTTGTATGTACAGGCTTGCCCTCAAACATGGCGGTTTGTAACTCATTTTTTTGACGTCGGTGAGAACTATCTATACCGGCTACCTGTAATGTATCACATTAGTAAGTTACCCACGAACAAGTGTTAAATAAGTGTTCATTTATGTCTCTTAGCTAGTTGCACACTACAAGACTTTGCACACCTCAACTCGATCGTCGCTGCAACTGTGATTGGCGATGTTCAGACCAAATTTAAGTCGCACCGACTTCAGTCGGTAAGAACCAACATGTTGGTTCTCCCCGACTAAAGTCGGCGCGACCTAAAACTGGTCTTGCAACTGCCAGTGGCAGTCGTAAACTCACGATCATTACACGACTGTTGGAGATCCGATAACCTAGTTTAGTTGCGGCGTCCAAAGTCTTCTAGTGTGCGGCCAACTTTAGAGTGTAACCAAAAACTAGAAAAGACTTAAAATCTTGGTTTTCGATTTATTTTCTTTAGTCTTAAAATTAGATAGCCTATTGCAAATACGTTTACCACAGTTAATACGGTATCTGAATCGACTGCCGAATGAGACACTCATTTTTGACTAATTTCTATTGACTAATTAATCATGACAGTTGACTAATAGTATATGAATCTCTTTAGAACCGCTGGCCCATAAATTAGTCATATCATCGAGATAAGAGTTACGGTAACTATGTGCTTATAGGGGATTTACTTGTGAAAAGGATCGAATTTTATTTTTTTTTCTAACTTTCATTGACTTCACCGATCTCTTTCCATTAATCCACAACATATATTTCTCCACGCGTAGCCGTTTATGACATTTGCGAAAGCTCATATCATCTTCCAAGCTCCCACATCTTTCAATAAAATTCTTAAGGGATACTGTAGCTTCTAGAATCTTTCTTCTTTCTATGAGCTATTCCATTTATCATATTTATATCATTAACACAACGTCACTGTACATTAAATATTATAGGAAGATAAATTCCTCAAATGTTTTTGCAAAGTTTGCTTTTCTGTGCAAAATTCAAAAACAACCTGACAGTGCCAATCAGTTATTTTCGGATACTAATGAGCACATCTGTTAGCTTTCCTCGCACAAAAGTTTTCCCGCATGTTTTCATATCCTTTGCCTATCAACCGTTTCAATTACTCCCGATCGACAGTAACTTTCCTCTATATGGGAAGTACATTACAAGCAGAAACCCTAAGGAAAACTTCTTATGCCGCCAACAATCTAAAAGAAAGAATAGATTGTTAAAAAAAAGAAACGAGTACGTTTAAGTCACCCCGTACTCTGTTTTCTGAGCAGGGTCCTCGTTAATTTATCTTTGGAAGTATATTCGATAGCAAAATGTCACAGAAGGTTGGATTACCTGATAAGATGGAACCGAAATCATATTAAGTTCAGATTAAAATCCCAAAGCCCCGATTGATGGCAAAGGATGAATAAACATCATAAAATAAATTTTTACAGAAAATCTTATGATTGGATCCTTTTAGAGAAATTGATAAAGTTTAAAATTCAGGATGAGTGTAACTGCGAACATGTTTTCCTGTAAGAAACCAGCGCAGTTTCAAACCCCGAGAGGTAGAAATTATTCGCGGCAACGAATATCTTAAGAGGTGTTGAGTGAGGAGATTTGGCTGCAGTTCATACGATACTGGGTGCACTTGTGCAATAGTTCGGGATTGTAAATGACAAAATAGTATAATCCACTCACGTTGAAAGAGCAAAAGGTGGACTTCTCAGATTTAATTAGCACCCTTTGGGTTGTTTCATCCTGCAGAGTAGTTTAATCTACTTATGTCCATGTAAGGTAGTTGTTCAACCGACTTGTTTCGTTCAGGACTTGTTACATCAAGAAGAGCCTTGTTTAAGTAAATACAGAGCTAAGCTCAATAGCTTTGACTATTCCAAGCATCTGCAGGTCTGGTTATGGGTATACCGTCCAGGCGACAAGGCAACGCGTTCGTCTGTTCGTAGACAGTGAGCGATTTCGGTAATTCCTTTTGGTGGGTGTGCACATGCGCACATCCTCCAAATCGTTGGAATATACAAACCGATACCGCACCGAAGATACTCCAAAATTTGGTTTTTTAATTTCATGATAATTTCGTGAAATACGTCTTTCTCGATCCATCCATGGCATGAAGGGTGTGGCTTTGTGCAGTGAATTGTGTCTAAATTGTTCTTTTGGTGTGAAACTTGAATTCTTATCTACGTCAAAGTAAGGCTGAGACCCCTATTTTCGTTCGAGTTGATTATACACTTACATAGATAGTGTGGTATATATCGTAAACTGCCGAATAAAAGGGAACGTCTTATCCTATGTGCTCGGAGCTCGGTTTGCCACGCAGTGTCCCACAATTCCATTCGGCAACGAATATACTAACTTGCAAATTGATTAATAATGATTCCAAAGAAACAAAAACTAGAGTTGCGTTGTCACGGGTAACTCTTGGTTTTTGTGTTGGATTTCCATACGCCAAATAATGATGATCCTGAGAATCGCCTGATCTTTAGCGTTATATTGATCCCGGGGAACTTCGACGGTCGTTCTTTACCGAATCACAGCTGCATTCTCATTCTTGGAGTGGAAAACAAGTGATCAAACATTGCACCGAGTCGCGTTACCAACATGCCCGCGAACGCACCTGAAGCTGCATTTGACTACCAAAGTAGAATATGATTTGGGCAGGGAGCTGCAACTCCCTGAGTTGGGTAAGTAAGGTAGATGAGGCTTGGTGGCTCAATTTCAGACCAGGGGCCCGTTCCACAAAGAGTTACGCAAGATCTTAAGTATGATTTACTGTTGGCTTAAGTATGGTGAATCAAACTTAAGATTGTTCGTAACTCTTTGTGGAACGGCCCCAGTTGGTTTAAATCGGGCCTGCCACGGCCTTTTCTCCAGTCAGGGAGTTGCAACTCCCTGCTCCAGCCGTGGCTCACTGGCTTGTTTAATTCCCCACTCAATTGCTTACATGCTGAGCACCAAGCAAAATGACAGTAGTTTCAATTTTTTAAAGTCTTGGGTAAGACCCTGCAAGGAGTCAAACTTCAGATCTTCCCGCAGCTGCAAGTCGGATGCTCTTACCACTTAATCATGCAGTGGAACATGATTTGGGTAACTGGGAGAGGTTGTTACGCGGCAGGCAGTTCGGTGCTAAATGTACTTATTCTCCCTTTGATCAGGGAGTTGATAGACAACTTCCTGCTTCGATCAGGACAGTGACGTAACTAAACGGGGCAGATACCAGTGTATCAAATTCAATCATTCATTTCATTCCATTCATTTGTTTCTTCTCTAGATTATTTGCAATGACATTATTTCATTTTACATATTTACAGTTGCACATATGAGAATCAACGATGTGTAACTAAGAGTACACTCCCTTTACCGACTAATTTGAAGATGTGGGCATGTGCAGTCAAATTATTGAAGGTACTTATAACCCGTTATCAAGAACAATTCAGCGTCATGTATATAAGAAATGTAACTTGACAGTCTGATTAAATTTAAATAAAAAGAGGACCAAGATGTTCAATGTCGACCTTGACCAGAACTGATCAGAAAATTGACTACCTTGAGAGTGAAACGACATGCCTTGGAAGCAATAATGATATGGGGTGTGAAAACGTAGTGGGGCTCTGGAAAAATCGGATATCGGGTGATCTCAGCTCCCGTGTAAGTGATACACGTTGCCAGGGTTTTGAATTTAGTCTAAACATCAATCTTAAACTTCTGTTGCCACCATTTTCGAATCTGCATTCCAATTAATCAGCTGTTAACAGCAATTTAATTTTATATACCGATTTACATAAGACATTTCAAACCTGTTTACAAAGGTGAAACAAGAATTAAAACAAGAAAAAGCAAAAACATAAAAGAAAATCACTTAAGACGATAAAAAGGAGAAAACGGGGAGACTGAAAAAACTAAAAATGAAAAAAAGAAAATGTCACGGACTTATATGCATGGACAGAGCATGTAATGTGTACGTCGTATCTGTAGCTGGTCGCCACCGACTGAGACAAAAAATGCGCACCAAGATGGCCACCGTGAACCTGTAAATCGTCTGATTTGACGAAGACTCTGTAACATTTTAAACAAAAGTTAAACTTGAATGGGAAACAATATCATACTCCTGCAATAGGTGAAGTAATTTTGACCTTAACTTGCCATATTTTAAAAATATTTCAACTTTCTTGCAAAATATGTGGATATGCTTGAGCAAGTCCAAACTTTCACACAAAATCATAGCAGACGGCCATCTTGGTGCGCTTTTTCTCACACTACGGTAGCGACAATTTACCGTGCAGTATGCTCTGTCCATGTATAGGAAGTCCGTGGAAAATGCAGACAGAAAAGGAAAAACAGGTCAAAAATAAAGAAATATCCTAACATTTAAAAACATCTTTAAAGAAGATAATTTTTCAAATTAGCTTCAAAAGTCCAGTTTTTCAGTGATTCCGAAAGGTTATTAAATAAAGTTGACGACTTTAACTTAAATTTCCATTTTTACCATAAAACCGTTCAATCATTGATACCCCTGGCGTAAGATGTGTCAAGAAGAAATTTACTAATAGATCTGAAGGTTCTGGTCGGTTGATAAATTGTCAATAATTCATTTAGAAAGGATGGATCTAGGCCATTAAGTATCTTATAAGTCATTTAAAGTACTTTAAATGCAATTCTTTTTTCAAAGAGGAAACTAGTGCAGCTCCAGTAAGATATTTGTAACTCTTTCATACTTGGATACACGATTTCATGCAGCAGCATTTTTTGGTAATTGCATTGCAATTTCTTAAGACCACCTTCATGAACTCCTATAGTAATAAGCTGTAACAATAATCGATTTTGAAAATAACAAAAGCACGAACAATTTTTTCTGCAGAACTTTGATCAAGATATCTGCGAATTTTTCCGATTTTGTATAGGCCAAGCAATGCCGTTTGGCATTTTTTTCTTAAAATGTTCCTTTAAAATAAGATGATTGCCAAAGTATACGCCAAGATTTCTGACACATGAGGTCTAATTGACTATATGGAATCACCTTTTCTCAGGCTTTGTACGAAGGGACACTCTGAAAGGCCACCTTCTGAAAAACGAGAACGATATAAATTTGCTTCAGTTTTAGAGTCATTCAACAAAAGCACATTGTTCCTCATCCACATTCTGATTTCATCCACACATAATTCCAAATCACTAATCTCATCAGATGCAAAATTATACTAGTGACATTTAACTGAGTATCGCCCGCGTACAACATTGATAACAGACCGTTCTAGACGAGGATATCATCTGATGGGGCTGTGTACGACGTAAAAAGTAAGTCTCCTAATCGGGAACTCTGGGGGACGCCACAGGTCAGGACGCTAGAACCTGACTCAAAAGCATCATCTATTAGTACAGTTTGAGCTATACCGGCAAAGAAAAACTGAAACCAGTCTTAACTTGCGAGTTTGAAACACTTATCATTCAGATGCCTATAATCTTTACAAGCGATCTGTAAGATGCGGGAGGGTGGCGGGGGTGTGGGGGATGGTGGAGGGGTGTATGCTTTTTACTTGCAAAAATTCTAGAGACATATTATATACGTCCCTTGCTTGTTGACGTCCATATTACATGAAAATTTGATACATTTATAATGGTCACTTGTGCGTTTTTTGCCCCATATCGCTCACTGATGATAAAAAGACAGTAATACCCCTTACACAGATAGCTTGCAGTTAGAGTTCTATGGCCAGTTTCTAACCTCGCGCCGGCCACTGCCCTTTTTCCAGTTGTGGATCACTTGCTTGTTTCTCCACTTGCTTGTTTCTCCTACTCCATTGCCTATGCGGAGCATCACTCACAACGGCAATAGGTTCCACTTTTAGAGTCTTTGGTATAACTCGTTCTGCGAATAGAATCCGGGCCTTCCGCGTGAGAGGCGGATGCTCTTACCGTTAGACCAAATACGGGGCAACAGTAGTCACAGCACGCAGTAAATAAAGAGGGGGTTGTTTATAATCAAGACCCTCCGCCGTGACCTTGTAATGTTGGTTACCTTAGCGGGATAGAAACTCGAAGGAGAATATTGTTATACTTCCGTGAATGAGGTTGTAAATTTAATATGCCTCACTTAGACAACAAAAAGTGACGTATGAAAATCAACATTTAAAGATATGGTATTTAAAAATTAAACTGACACTGGATTCTGCATCTTTCAAGGTAACTGTTTAAGAAATGATGACATATGCAGATTCCTTAGTTTATCATTCACCAGCGTACTAGGAGGTACGAATCGATGCCTTACACTCTAAAACCAAGAGAGTAAAATTTTACTGGTTGGAAGAGTGGAAGTTTACAGGTCACTCCAAAAGAGCGGAAATTCACTCCAAGAAATGTGAAATTCACTCCAAGAGAGGTTTCACTCTTGATGGAATACTTACAGGAACCACTGGAAGCATTCTTTACAAAGTGAATTTTCACCCTTCTTGGAATGAAATTTACCCTTT
Source organism: Holothuria scabra (assembly GCA_037179385.1). NCBI lineage: Eukaryota > Metazoa > Echinodermata > Holothuroidea > Aspidochirotida > Holothuriidae > Holothuria > Holothuria scabra. The sequence continues at coordinate 11,178,750 of CM074194.1, forward strand.
CTGAGTGAATTAACACTCTTATGGAGTGAGTTCACACCTCTCACTCTATAAGAGAGTGACTAAGTTCAATCTTTTTTTTTTTTTTAGAGTGCACTCTGGTTGCGCGGTGTAAAAGATATTGTTTGAGTGCAGTATACCTCTGACTTAAAGTTTGGTAGGACGTGAAACAGCTACCGATGTAGTTCTCCCATGCTTGGGAAGACAACCAACTTTAAAAACTTTTCTTTAACACTGTTTTAAATATCTGCATGAACCGTATGGACAAATGCATTGCATGCAACGTGACGTCAACCGTGCCAGACAAGACCCTTTCAGTGAACGAGCGAATTTGTCTGTGCCTCATGAAGCAACCTCAAGACGAATGATTTGATGATTAGAAATTTAAAACTAGTGAAGAATAACATCCATACTTTATGAGGTCACCTAACCTCACAAAGTCTAGGCCGATTTAATACCCACCATTTTGCAATGGGATTTATTCTACCTCTGCTTTCAGCAGAGCTTTTTCTTGAAATTTATTCGTTGCTCTTTAAAACTGAAGACGACTCAAGCACTCCCATTTGAAATCCATGTATAAGGTTTACCTGTCATTCCTAGCATGAATCGAAGATGCGAAAGAGACCTTCTTAATTTTCAATAATTCCGCTAAGTCGTTGAAGGTGCGACCTTGACTGGGCTTTGCGAAAGTCGGTAGAAGCGGAGTCGTTTCCGTAGTCGCAGGAAGAAATCAATCATCTCTCTATTGATGTCATTCTTAATTCATGCATAAGAGGCCGACAGAATTTAACTCGGTTTGTGGACGAATGAAGTTTCTATTTAATTTTCTTCTTACCTGATCTCTTCTTTTGACTCTTCAGTTTTAGAGTGTTTTAAAGAAATAGACTCTCCGATGTAGTATTTAATGTTAACATTTAGGGGCGATGCTAAACCAGCATAGTGATGTCCGTACAATCACCCGTTTTACCTAAATTTTCCTTCTCTAAACCCAATCTCTTTGTGAAATTTAAAGCCAATGGGCGATTTCCTCAAACACTGAGGAGGGACATGTCCCCTGCCAGGCGAAAACGCCGCCGTCTGCCCATGTTGCTGAAGTCTTCTATGAATATTGACTGATTACTCGTTCTATTCCTTGAACTAAAAGAAGGGGTTTAAGGTTACATTCATCAAGTTTTGATGTATTAGAGGGGTACTTTTTCTAAACATTTCAGTGAAGTTTGCATTGAAACCGAATGTGTGGTTCTCAAAATATGGGCAGGTGCAGTTGTCACATTTTCAACAAAAAGTGAACTCGAAGAGAGCATTTTAGACATCATATCCTCACAATAATGTTCATCCCTTTGTTTTTTCTCCTAATTTTACAGCCTTATCCCTCAATAATATCATCAGTTCGAGAGATAACCGCTTTCGGGAGAAAATGGTGTTTCCTCAGATCGGGAGAAAATGTACCTGCCTCCGAACGGCATGAATATTTATGAACACTTAGTGCCTGCCTCTTCACAGTTGTAGAGTTGTTTATTGAATGTTTAAGTTTATTTCAAATGTGTGATTATAGTTAAGGGACAAATGGGAGAAACAACAAAGGAAGTCCAATAACGTATTTACAACCCCAAATCTGACATTTCTTGATGAAAAAGGGGCAAAAAACTTGCAAATTTTTCGAGTCTACAAATTTAGCTTAGGAAAAAGAACGTAGCAAAATAACTCTATATCTTACACTCTTAAAATCGGAATGGTGAAGAACTTAAGATGAAAAAGCTTTTGTATATTCCCCTTCAACAGACGTTTGAAGAATGCAAGAGTTTATTCTTTTCTGACATCGATAAAATTTGCAAGGTTATTTTGACGTTGTCCCTGTTCCTGTAGGCTTGCATTACATCATGGTAAATATTTGAAAATGGCCCCACCCATGGTAAAATATTCCCCTAATTGGGTCAAAATTAATTTCCCCCGAAAGTGGTTTTCTCTCAAACTGGTAAGGATATCAAAATGCGATTGCACAAGTGGCAAGACAACTTTTCAAACTTTGCATTTCCCACTGGGAGGTCCTATTCCTATTAACTTCAAGGTCATCACAAAAATCTTAAAAAACTAAGGGAAACAAAAAAATCCTTTTCAATGTGAGGAAGTGATGTATCCTCTGTTGCCCACAAACTCTGTTTGGAACAAAAATCTAGTGATTTTATTTTGATATCCCAAGAAATTCATGTCCGATTTGAATGGTGTTCTCATACACTGTGTAGAACTGGATTTTCATTTACACATGGAAATTAAATGTTTGCTTAGGTGAAGAAGAACTTCTGTCAGAGTACAATTCAGATTCCAACTTCATGAAGACAAGATCTTTCGACTTTTTCTTTCAATTGGTATATGGCAGATGCTAAATGGTGCAGAATTGACGTGTCAGTTTAATCATAATAGCTAATGTTACGAAAGGAATGAGGATGAGAATGCGTTTGTGAGTATCAGTACTGATATTTTTGGAAGTAACTTTGAGGGTGTTGAAAAATTTACAAAAATAAGTTGCAACCATTTTGCTTGAAGATACGTCTATAATTCAAAAAATTCTGATAGCCCCTCCCGACCAAAAGATCCACCAAAGGACATGGCAGAAATGTACCCGAAACCAGTGTTTCATGGTCCAAAGCTATAGACGAATCCTATCAGCGCTTGTGTTTAGTGACTGTAGTCAGCCATTGGTGGGGTCCATTAGCCTTAAATCTTCTTCATTTACAGTCTAAATGTAAATTCAAACCCTCATACAGTGAAATTGAGGGAATCAAGAGGTGTTCTAGTGTAAAACCATCCATGATACAGTTAAGCAAGGAAATTGAAAAGTTAAAGGTGAAAGACCTAAGCTATGGCCGACTAAAACCAGACCATTATTTGGCTGTCCTGATTCGTCCATATATGAACATGATCAATGTGGAAGGACCTCAGTTCAATCTGAAGAGACAATCGGGATAATTCTATTGCGTTGTCCTTCAGTCGACGTAATAGCCTCTTCGGGAAGCAGTGAAAGTTTTGGTTTCGCCGAACGACCCTTTGCCAGAGGGTCGGGAGGACTTTAGAAAAAGTTATAAGGTGTGAGAGAACTTTGGAGTTTTCATACCGTGATTTATCTGAAATCTTCCGCTGTGGTCCTCTGCTCTCTCCCATCAGCGGGCAGGAAGATGGTTTGCTTCAATAAGTAGAACAGTTGATTCCCTTATCTTTGCATAATATGCTTGACCAGCTTAAGTGACTTCTAACTGCATTTAGTAATTGATACCAATCCAAGGTCCCCGTCCAAATGCCTGCTTTTCCGGGTTTATGTGGATAACAGATTTTAAAGCAACTGTCTTCGTACTGTTCTTCTGAGAATCATGCTGATATGCTTCAGTAGTTAATCGCAGATTCTGACAGGTTTGACAGGGCATATCTTCTTTCAATCAGAAAGTTAAAAATTTATCGACACATTCGGGCAGCTTATGAAACTAATTTCTCTTCATCCTTACTGAGGCAAAGTCCCACGCAACACTTTGCCGAAATACTTTCAGTTCGGTCCCAAATTGAAAAAAAAAAAAAAAAAAAAAAACCGGGACGTATTGTAACAGCCAGATAACATGAGCAAACTAGACGGGAGGATTTACAGGGTATAACAGTATAGAGTCCAACATTTGGTTGAGAAGATGTAAGTGTTACATTTTATCTAGCAATATTCTGATCACACTGCAATTTTCTCATTTTTCATAAAGCGAACATTTTATTGCAAACGAAACCTCAAAAAGTAACGACTGTTAGACTCTTCTTACAGGCTATTCCAGGCTGTCTGGAGGATAGCTGTTTTCTAAAACTTTCGGTACTCTCCACGCCAACAGATCGTAATGCTCCGTTTAGATGGTGGAGCGATCCCGTCAGAAATTGAAGTTACTCCACACTCCTACTGCATCTACCCCTATCTCAATAATAATAAGAAAAACTGTTCACGCCATTGCAAGTAGCCAGGGTAACGTAGCCAAGAATTACGCAGTTTGTGAAAGCATTACGGGAAGATGAATAAACAAATGAGAAAGATTTTTCAACATTTGTTTTGTATTTGAGAGTAGGCTTTTTTATTTGTTAATTTACACATTTGATCTACCTTAATCGTATACAATCAATTTCGGGGCAATTTTAGGACACTTGCCAGCTTGATTGCTTTTGCTTGAGAAAACCTGTACAGCGTCAGAAAATTGCTCAACTATTTTCAAAGTCTGCCCCAGAAATACGTGTTGTCCAACTCCGAAGACTGTGTCCCCAAGTCCCTTGCCTTCGGCTCATAATCCTTTGGGGAACACAACGCGAATTTACGGTGTTATTCCAACTAGGAATCAAAATATTATTTTAATTTAAAGCGAAGGTAAACCCGTGACGAGTTTAAAAACTCTAATTAAACACCACGTAGTCTGCATATAAAAAAGTTCCATCATGTTATCATTGTAAGGTAGTTCTCTGGTGAAATTTTCAAATTCTTGTAATTAATATAAGCTTAACATCCTACGTGTTTTGAACCCCAGAGAATCGTGGGTAATTGCTTTTAGACCAACAACACGTAATAGTAATTATATATTTCAGTTGGTGTCTTGTGAATTATGAACTGGTTTTAAATTGACAGATTTGAGACTTGTTTAGCAACAGTTTATAGATATGAACTTACCACAAAATTAATGAAATGGGAAAAGGAGGAAAAAAAGCAGAAATCAACTTTTTCGGATAGGCAGTAATATTCTCTTCACTCTCTCTTACGTTGTTTTAAATGGCATTCCCTTACTCTCGAAACACATTGGTTAGATTTAGCCAGTATCGTGGTCACTGATTAAACAACCATTTCTTGGTCAAAGTGACCGCGGACGAATGGTTAAAATTAGGTTTTACAGCCTTTTTTTTTTCCAGTTTTGGCTCACAGAGGATGGAAAGCAGTCAGTGGTTTCTGTAAGATCGAATTGGCATGCATTCTGGCAAATGACTATCCGCGACTACCGCAGCTAGTCGTAGCTGTTAATTCACCCTTTCGCCACCGCCGATGAATAGCAGTTCCTAATTAAGCCAGTGAAGTGCAATTTACTCCCACTTCAGTTGGTTCATCTTCTTTGGACGACCACAACTCACTCTCTTTTAACCGTAACACAAAAAATTATCTTGTAGCTAAGGACATAAAAAGTAATTGCAGAGTGACAGAGATAAAATATGACTTCCGGTTATTAAAATGAAACAGCTGAGGACTAGGAAAGAATGATATCATTTAAAGGGAAATATTGCGTTTAAAATGCTCCAACGTAGCATTTAAAAGTAAATAGCTCTAGTCATTTTCAAATCGTTTGGTCTCAACAACCCCAACAATAGCTTCATCTCCTCAAAATATACACAAGAAGAGTTACGGAAGTTGCATCTTCTGAAATTTTGAAAGTTTGGGTGAAAAAATTATTCTTGAGCAACAAACAACTGAATTTCTAATTGAGGGAAACTTATTTCTTGAAAAGAAGGCTACCAAAATGCCTTGTTTGTAATTATTTATAACTCTTTGTCAATAAACAAAGGTTTTAAAAGGATGATATTTCCTTGTTAAACAGACGCAATATTTCCGTTTAAAGCGGCAGTCAGATTTTGTTTTCATATTTTTTCACAACTTTTGATCTGCACCAATTTTTTTTTTACCTTGACTTTAAACTAACAATGAATGATCCGGGATCACTGTCATAGCGGGGTGATTGGTTACCGTGTAGTGAAGGATGTCAATAGTCTTGCATGTGTTCAATCTTGTTACCCGAACGATATTTAGAAATTTTTATTCAACAGAAAAGAACACAAAATTAACATTTCCTCTAACCTGAAAGGTCTCTTCATTATTTCATTATCTGGTAAACAATCAATTCAGAAGTTAATACAAGTAGTGGAAGATAAAGGTTACTATAACACTGTAAACACAAATTAGTGAAGTGGTGTCTGAATTGACTGACCACGTTAGTCACTCACATGTGACTTGTTTGTGCTAATATCTGACCAATTTCGTAGTACTGGATAAAAGGGTATCACTCAAAACTTAGTTAAGGAGGCTTAACATTTCTAAGAAACTAATTCAACTAGGTCAAATATTAGCTAAATTTTAGTCAATATTGTTGACTAACGTGATTGGTCTGTTCAGGCATTGTTTGACTGATTTGTGTCTACAGTGTATTCTCTGTCAAGCTCTCAATGTCCCTTTAAGTGTTGCATTAGATGGGTAAGTGCTCACCGGTATGTCCTTTGAAATAATCTCAATATTCGAAGGTTGTCCCAACGGGACTATGTCACTGTTACCGAGGTTCAATGTTCTCGAATCTTGGGAACATCCGCACTTCTGGGAACATCGAACCCCGGGAATAACAAACCTTGTAATCATCGCCACATCATCGAGGTATACGGAAACGAGGAACTTTGAACCTTGGGAACATTTGAACCCCGGGAACATCGGGTACCCCGTCCCAACAAAAGATTCTTGTAGGATATGTATTCAAGACTGTATTAAATAGACCCCATTGTATGCCCTCAGCATTAGTAACCTCGGCTACGATTTAATGCTATGTCTCTTAGTCTCTTGTAGAGGTTGAAACTTGACGTCATCGTTTGATGTACCTCTCTGGAACTGCATTATCAATGTTTCTTAATGCGGTCATACATTAAGTACAGAGAATGATTTTCATATCATCACTTTTCTATGAGAATGGGCTTTTTGTTCATCTGCTTCAAAAATCTATCTTTTCGACAAAAAAGTTCCCCAACTGATCAGAGTGGTTGAACGTTTTTCATAATGGAATGAGTGATGGTTTGTAGTGAGCTAGTTCGGTAATTCGTTGGCGCATGGAATTATGGGTTACAACGTTGGATACACAATCCAAGGTCAGCACATGTTGTAGAGAGTTGCCTTGTTTTCTTGCAGTATAGGTGAATACAACACTATGCGCAAATAGCCAACCCGATAAAAATGGGGACTCAGACCTACGTTGCAGCAGATTAAAATGCATATTTTTACATCAAAAAGGCGATTTAGACAAAGTCAACTGCACAAAATAACACTTATGATTCCTATTGTTGGATTAATAAAGAATGATGTGAACTAAAATTTCGTAATACGCGTTGTAGATGCGGGATTGGTTTGGTGATCCCGATGATTGGGCGGATGTGTCCATGTGTATAGCCACCAACTTGAACGAATTACCGAACTGGCGTATTAAAAACCTAAGTAGCCTATTCATTCGCCTATTACGATAGTTTGCCGCCCTTCATGGAGTGGCGACCTTGCTCTGACGTTGTAATTAGGAAGTCGGTACATGTTTTCTATAGATTGCTTTCAAGTGACGTAATTATTGGTAGGCCACGCCTACTGCCGGGCAAAAGCAACAGCGCTTTAGTACATCATACATAGGTCACCGGCTGCCTCTCCTCTAACTACACTTCACTGTCACAAATGCGTACTGTACTAGATTTTACCCGTCAAAATTGGCAGGGCTTGTGACGTCAGTGAAAGCACTCTAAACACCTAGTTGTGGATTTATTTCATCTAACCTTATTTTATCTTCACCGTTCACTGAAGAAAATATGAGTCGCAAAATTTGCTGATGTAACATTTTTCAGGAGACTAGGAAGTCCCCTTCTTCCCCGAAAAAGTCATTATAATAGGTCTTCTGTTTTGTTTTATAAAAAATCAAGAAGTAACGGTTTCCAGTAGAGCAGGAAGTCCCCTTCTTCCCGAAAAAAAGTTACAAGTGGTCTGTTTTATTTTATGAAAAAAATCAATAAGCAATAGTTTCCAGGAGAGCAGGAAGTCCCAGTCTTCCCGGAAAAAAGTTTCAAGTCTTTTCTGTAATTTTGTAAAGACTTAATTTTAACATGTGTTGTAAAAACCAATCGATCAGTGTCAAAACTTAATGTGGACCAACGAATAATGAAATTAAAGTGTACCTCAATTTTAGAATAGGAAAAATATGTATCCTTGGCGTTGTAAAATTCGTCTTACCCACAAACTTCTATTGTAATTACTTGTGTTCCATTGCTGAGATACCGGTTTTAAATAGTGAAATTTATTCACTTTTATACAAATAGTCCTTTGTGTTACGATTCGTAATATTCTCGTTGCATAAGACACATCTACATGCTTTTTTCCCTTTGAAATTGAAAATGTTTGTATGACGTTGGGAGCGCTTCCTGCTTTTTGTCATGGAGGTCATAGGCAAGTCGCCTTAATGTACACTGTTAAAAAAATGACGGTTGACTTGCAGAACAAAACAAATTAAACGTTTAACAAAGACTACACCGAAAAATTCCGGAGACTTATTGCCAGAACTTTTCCTCAGTTCTTTATACATCTCTAAATATTTCTGTAAAATAACAGTGATTTTGAGCTGTCTTGAACAGTGTAGTGACATTTTAGCAGGAGGGATTGACAATTTCAGATAAACAAAGAAATACAAAGATAGTAACTGGAGTAGTACATCAATGACATCCTAGATAAATGCCTGTGTAATGTACCATTACTTTATTGGAAGAAAAAATTCAGTATTTTATAACACAGTATAAGGATGCCCCATGAAGATGAAGGTTGTACCAATTGAATTCAGTTTTCATGCCTTGTAATATATGTTTTTGAAATTTCAGACGTGAGGTACAATTTAAGGTTAGTATATATCTTAGCCCATTGAAACTGTATTTTTGAGACTACAGTGAACTCTTCAAATGAGTCAAAAAGCGACGTGTGTTAAAAACGTGTTTTGTTCAATTTGAGTTCAGTTTTGTGCCTCTTTAATATTATTAAATGTCTCTACAAGGCCTAAGGGACTTTAAAGCCATGACGCAATTTGACTCCCCTTGCGATTTGTATCACATTTTCACGTTGATAATTGCAAGCAAGGTTACTTAAAACACATGTTGAATGACCCAATTGTTTAAGGGACCATGTTCCATCTTTGATTTTTTTTTTCCAGTTCGTTCCACGCTCTGGTTGGCGGGAATTTTTTACCCTTTAGCGGGACTGAAAATAGGGTTAGTAAACTACTGAGTTACAGACTTACCTATGTGCGTTATTGAAACGGGGAAATAGTTCTCAGGTCTAATTTAAATTATTTCACACCCGACTGGTCATTATATCTAGTTTGTCACCCTTTTAACATGACGACTTGCCAGTGAATAGGCTGTTATATTCTGTAGACGTTCTTGTCGCAGGAAAAATGAAATATCTAAGGTAGCAGAATATTTATTTGACATGCTGAACAACATGAGAGCTGAAAATATGAGTTTTTTGACAAGCCCAACTCCCGAAAGAAGAAAAAACTTTACATATATATAAAATTACAACATCAGACGTGCTATCTAATGTTTAAGGTGTTGTAATGAGTGGGATCTGGTTAAACCCTCCTTGTTTTCGTGTTCTCGGAATTCTCTCGGATCACATAAGGTTGTTTACCCCTTTTACAAGTGCACTTCTGACTGAATTGAGAAAGAAAAGTACAAACGACAAAGCAGACTGTATTGACAGAGTTATGCCTTTTACTTCGGCACGCTTGCTTTACCCCCGACGACATGCACTAAGTGGCTCCTGGACAAACATGCAAACACATTCAAAATTCACAAGATACGGTTTCATCTGTTCATGCAATGTTTAAATTTGCATTAGCACGTAAAACGTCCTTCCAAAATGTTCGCCGTTGTCTTTCATATGCCACTTGAATAAGGTGAAACATGGTATGTGCAAACAAACGGATCTTCGTCAACAGGAAGCCTTATAGGTTTTAAAATGTGTCTTTCGTGTAAGGCTTTACTTCTGTGAACTTTCCTCCAGGACCTGAAAATAATCACCACGGCGTCAACATAAAATTGTATCCATAATATCAGTTACGTATTACGTTTCTGTGAACTGCTTACGGCATGCTTACTCACCCTGATAGCCTTTTTTATGTGAAACTTAAGTCCTAACTATAATACGTCTGGCAACACATTGATCCGTTACGTCAAAATTGTCAAAAGTTTAAAGAATCGCTAAGCTTGTAATGAAATTCATGTATAAATGTTGTAAATTTTTCAGGAGGTTAATGGTTTCGTATATTACGAAGTAAGTGTTACTTGAAATGTGAATATAATGGACCCTTCTACAAATAGCAAATACATAGGAGTGCGGTGCAGAGTTCGGTATGCGTCTTTTTGTCAGAGATCATTTTAATGTGTCTAAAAATGACATAGTCTAAAACTCTAGCCAACCAGCTCTTGTGCACTCTGAAAATAAAAGTGTGTAGTGAGTCACTTTCTAAAAGAGTGAAAAATGTGAGTTCATTCCACTAGAGTGTTAATTCACTCCAAGATCAGTGAAATTTTAGTCTAATAAGAGTAAAATTCACTCCAAGAAGAGAAAAGACTGGTCCCTGTGGGCTCTCCTTCAAGAGTAAAATTTGGTTCTTTTAATGAGTGAAATTTCACTCCTTTCTATTTCAGAATGTAACTGCTCTTTTGGAAAAGAATTCCTTAGTTATCACTGTATCATGATTACAGTGTTTGGTGTAAGTATCTGTAGTTGTTAGCTCAGTACTCAGTGCAAGCTTACACTTCATTCTCCTGAATGCAATTATGACATGTTGCATTTGCTAAAACTCAGTCTTAACTTCTTTAAAGGCAACAGCAGTCACCGCAATTTAAGCGTAACGTATACATTTTTTCGTGATTGGCTCTTAATAATCACGTGACAGACATTTTCCTCTTCAATTGTGAGCTTAATTACTAGGAGTAATTGTTCGGTTACCTTTCATATTCAACATTTATGGTCGGAAATATTATGAGAGATTCTTGGAAGCAGGCGGGTAGCCAGGATCGTGTCGTGGGGGGGGGGGGGGGGGGGTTGGGACACAAAATGAGGAAAAAGTCTAAGGATACAGAGAAAAGCCGCTGTTTTAGGTGTTTTTTGCATTTCAAGGTTGAGTCATGGGGGTCATCCCCACATCGCTTCCAAGCCTTGGCGTAGCCACTGCTTGGAAGTGATATGAGAGGAGAACTGAGAGATTAACCCATTGTTTCGAAATAAATTTGGGCGATTTCTTTTGTCCTTCTGTGGATATGCCATAGTTAAAATTATTTTTGTAGGTTTGAGCATGGGCAAGTCGTAGAGAAACGTTGCTTCTTGAGAAAGCAACATAGACCTGTAGACACAGCAGATCAAAAGCGGTGTGGGGTGTAACTGGCACGGTATCTGAATTTGTAAAATGATCTGTACCCTCAAATGAGCTATGTTTTCATCGCGTTCACACTGCGTGAGAAGCAATTAACACGTGCTTGACTAGCCTGTCAGCTTACCCCAAATATTACGTAACTCTCTGTGTATTACTATATCTGTTACCGTCAATCAATTAATGATGCGAAACATGACCATAATAAGTGTGGGTGGAGTGAGCTACGTTTTCTCCCAATAGCGACGAGGCAATCAAACAGAGAAGGAGGCTGTAACAAAAAATAAAAAGGAACTTTCCTTGATGTATGTCCAGTCACAGGTGAGAGTACATACTCACTCCGAGTCTGGTAAAATGGTGCTTTTCTGGGCAAATAAGGTTACCAGAGTAGCAATGTTAGGTATAAGAGCTTAGGCAATGGGGAAGCTTAATTTTTCTAAGTGCTGAGGATTGTTGATTAAAGGAAAGGGAAAATTGCAACATTAAAATTCAACTTTTTCCCTCCATTTTTTTCTTTCAGAATGCAAAAAGGCGCAGGAGTTTCCCGCACGACATTTAAAACTTTTGGAATGTTTCAGAAGAGTGCGACCAGGCTGCATAATTCGTGCGAACAACTTTATCCTGTATACATACAAGTCGCATATTAAAAAGTTTACCCCTGCAGGTGAAGTTGTTCGGTGAGAGAAGATAGAATAAATGAAATATGTATGACAGTTTCAGCTGCAAACGAAGTATTATTCAAGAAAAAGCCGAGAATCGTCAGTTATTTGTTGGCGGCGTCTGTTTTTGCATAGAGATTATGTAATCGTTACACACGTCTCTGTTGTATCATTGTACCATACCGATGGAAATCAAACCACTTTCAAATTACATGAATGACTAAGATGTAAGTACGCAGAGTTAAAACATGGAGCCTATAAAAGCTCACTAGTTAAAAAGATATAGCATTGACATATAGTTTACCACTCAAATTGTAGAATTTACAGATGACAAAGTTACTTGCTTACTAGAAGTGAAGAAGATAGCTAGAGGGTCTAATTTGTATTCTAGAGTTTGTTTATCCTCTTCAATTGTGAAAAGCTATGAGGCATTCGGAAGGAAAATAGAAGAGAGCTAATGTTGGATGAAGGAGACGTGATAGACTCATGCAAATTTGTGAAGATCGCATAAAAGTGGGCCCAGGGTCGTACGTTCAAAAATATAATGTGTAACAAACTGTTCAAAATAATACATGAGCGGCAGTAATTGATGTCGAGTATCCACTTATAGAAATTTCTTGGCGACGAAATTTATTGACTCTAAAATACGCGGGGAAAATTCTCTTTCAGGAGGTAAAAATGCATCTCAATTAGAAATAGCGTTCAGAAGATACTGATTTTTAAAAGCAATGCAATAAATTGTGTAGGCTTACTCCCCTAAGGTTTTGCAAAAATGCAGTATATGTACACGTAATGGTGAACCTATGGGTGAGTCGACATCGTGGGAAGCTAAACTACAATTCAAAGTATAGCAATTTTATAAAAGGTCTAGACCCGCGTGCAGAACACAGAGGTTGAACTTCATCTCAAACATTTTTTATGGGTATGATCATATCTCTAAATGAAATTTTGAACGCTTTAATTAACTTAAATAACAGGTTACATCTACTCTAATTGACCTATAATGCTTCTTTGATTGCCTGATGATGACTTGACAACTCAGAAATGTGTCATGACTTAAGTGAACCTGAAGTTCTTAATTTCAAAAAATTACAGTCCTTGAAGGCTTGCTCAAAATTCTGCAACTTCCGTCCTCAAAAAATATTCCTAAGTTCAGGTACAAAAAGTAGAATTTATTTACACAAATTTAAGTGCGCGATAGTGCGCAATAATTTTTTTATCATTCCTATATTGTTCAAGATACATATCTTTTGCTATTCTTTATTTTTTCAAAATTATTCCACCTAGTGACACACTGCCTAACCAGGGAGTTCCTTGGTCTTACCTCATAACAGTATAATCGGGAGCTTACAATTGTGAGATTGCGATACGCGAACTTCTTGTACAACAAAAGGACGTAACTGCATCTACGTCGTTTCGAGCACAACGCTAAATAACTCTACACGTCAAGTTGTGAAATTTTAGGGGCAACGAAGGATGTGAAAACATTACGTTTACGTTGATAGTTGAGGTTTGCGTCATGCAATTTAAAGTCCAGTATTCCAAGTATTTGGCTCAATAAAGTAAACGTGTGCCACTCTGGTAGGCTACCGTTATAAATTTGGTGTACTCAAATAAGGTTTTAATAGCTAACGGTTACCTAAGGAAATGTTGTTCACCTCAACTTACAACCTTCTGGCTCAATCTAGCCGGGTTCATGGCTTTTTCCAGTTGTGGAGCACTGGGTTGTTATCTCTACCCCATTGTCTATGTGGAACATGAACCAGGGATAACAAATCTACTACAGGTAGATTATGTAAGCCAAAACTGTAGTTAGATGGAGTTTTACGGCTCAATTTCTAATCAATTGGTTTAAGTCAGGTTGACCATGGTCTTTTTCCTGTTGTGACTTGCTTGTTTTCCCCACTCCATTCCAAATGTTGAGCTCCAATGACAACGATTGTCAGTGGGTTCCATTTTTAAGGTATTTAGTATGACCTGGCCAGGACTCGAACTCCAGACCTCCCGATGGAAAATCGGATAACCATTTGACCATGCAGTAAGTCAAAAGAACACTACTTGTTCAACACCGAGAAACGGAATGAAGCGGTGACGATACCAGGAGTTGGAAGAATAGGAATTAGCTCCTCAAACTCTAAAATGTACATTTGTAATTTGACACTTTAGGTACACTTTCATATTTGATAATTGCAATGGAAATTGCAGTTACTGTTGAGGTGTTTAGTGTTTTCTACATCCTACATAGGCCGATGCAACATTTTCATGTTTGCAGGCCTTTAACCAAGAGGCCGCAAAGAGGACCGTAGTTGTTAAAATATACATTATTGTGTAGACAAATGTATGTTTTCTTGGTTCGTGTTCTTTCATGAATATGTTAAGAGTTATTGCCTCACATGCTACACTTAAAGTTTAGTCTTTAGAAAACAGTCGTGGCCCCCACCCCCAGGGTTTCGATAAGTGTTGGATTTTTCTACTATTCAAAGTATACATGACTATTAAGTATTTATTTGAACAAAAGAAGGTGAAGATTCGTCCTGGCACCTTTTTATACAATTCAGTGCCGAAAGGCAATCGACAGTCGCCTCACTGAAAATTGTTTAGAAAAACAAACGTCCCTTGCTAATCTTTTCTGATATGCCCTTCAAGTACTTTGAAAAACGGTTTTCAATAGACCCCACAGGAGCTTTCACTTGGAATATTTCAGCCATGTCTAAGGGAGACCTCGGTATATACGTGCAGGTTTACCAGCAGACATGGCAGTTGCTAACCTCTAATTGTGACGTCACTTAGAATTATATATTAGACTATTACAAACAAAGGGTAAAGTAAGGAGTTGTTGGTCGGATGGTGCAGTTTGGAGACATGTACCGTCATATTAGGCATCTATATCGTTGCATTCCACTTAAAAGTTTTAAATGTGAAAGTAAACACGAGCCTTTTTTTTTTCTTGGGACTTAGCTCATATGTCACAAGAAAACTCAATATATGGCACACCGGAAGGACGCGTCCCCAAGTTTGAAAATCCTAAGGAGCTAGACCACTCCCATTATAATATTGACCATTTTATCTGTTTATCTATCTGACACTTTTTAAGGCATTCATGTTGGCGTGTCATTAAGTCTCATCCAAATAACCAATTTTCACTCGTAAATTACTAGTCGGTAGCGACACAAGTTTTTAAAAGGGAACACATTAGCTTTTGGGGCTGTTACGTCACTAAAGGTAAGTAGCTCTGCAAAATTTTTCATGGTGCGGAAAGGGCGGGCTATCTTGCTTTGATCTTTGATCCAGGAAATAAGAGCGATAATATTTTGTTTTAAATCTCTCTTACAAGATAGTTATTACACATGGATGGAATCGAGGCAAAATTTTCCACATAATGCAGTTAAGAGATTTTACATGTTTTCCTTAGTAAAGTCATTATGTCAGCAATTATGTTAGTCAATACTATGTTTTGGTAGCAGTGTTTTCTAATCATAGTCTCTAAATCAAACATTCTAATGATCTGTACTTTGGGGAGTTCTTGATTTAAAAATTTTTCGAGACAACAATTCGTTGTAAGACAAAGATTGTATATAGTCAACGGTTTTATATTTTTCATACGCATATTAAATGCAATAATTTCCATTTCAAAATAAATTCCCGAATTAGAAAAATGGGTATACCGGTGGCGTTTTTCATAACGTGAAAGCTGGAAAAGAAATAACTTCTGATTGCTAATTTGCACCATGTGAAGCGTCCTACCCTTAAAGAGTGTACAATAATGATCATATTAGTTCTGATCGAATAAGTTGTATGAGGTAGTTAGCCTTATTGGCGACAGTAAGCAGTTGAAATAAAATCATGCATGCGTTAGTAATAAATGCCTTTCGGGCTTTTAAATTTTGGAATCCAATTCAAGAGTAAACATGAAGGAATACTGTAAACTTTAGATCATTAAATATATTCAGTCCATATTTTGACTTTTATTTCAGACCGACTGAAACATGTTTATCTTAAGTTCCTAGGTTAGTTAGATGAGGATTAAGGCTCAGTTTCAAACCAATTCGTTTGAACCAGGCTGGCCACAGCCCCCTCCTTTCCAGTTGTGGCTCACTGGCTTGTTTTCCCTGCTCCATTGTTTATATATGCTGAGCACCACAGTGCCGTCGGAAGGTATTTTCGATTGGGGGGGGGGCTGACTCGGGCTGACTATCTAAGCGGAGCGCCACCATCGGTTGGCGCGGAGCGTACAGAAAATTTTGAAAAATCCCAACCCCTCAGACAGCTGGAAATGAATTTCCTGGGCTTGTTAATAGTATCTAAGCAGTCCTTATTTTGACCTTTCGTTGTAATAAAATGCTCACTTCCCCCCCCCCCCCAAAAAAACTATATATGGCAAAATTATTGGGGGGGCTGCACCCCCCCCACCCCCCCCCCCCCCCCGCTTCCGACGGCCCTGCACCAAGCGCAATGGCAGTAGGTTCCATTGTAGAGTCTTCGGTGTGACCCAAATTCCAGACCTCCGACTCAAGTTCATAGGAACCTTGCCTGTAAAAATGTTTTACATTCTTAATTTTGCCAGCAGCCAAAATAAAACAGTTACAATTATGTCTCGGTGTAACATTAATTTGCTAGAAATAATCAGTTTCAATTGTACGAAATTTATATACAAGTTCCTTTATAAATAACTCTTCAGTCTGTTATTTTTGTGATCAGGTGATGGCAGCTGCAAAATGGCGTGATCATTAATAAACGTCAAATGCTAAAAAAATGTTAAAGTACCAACTTAAAAATTTAAGAAAGAAAAATACACACAAACGCACACACATATTCACACACAAAACAAAAGAGAAAAACGTGTTATTCATAAAGGCATGCACGAGCGCTTCGCCGTACAAGTGACGTCATTAATAAGTGGGTCAAAGTTAGGAAAGTTTTAAAGAAATCCATTTCACTTACAATCCCTTTCAATCATTTTCAGCAATCTTAACTGCTTCGTTCTATGTTTGTCACATCAAAGATATTTCACAAACATTTAAAATGTATGGGAATAACTGTCATGTGATTAAGATCTTTGCGAGTTTTCGTGTTGAAATCTCCTTTTAAACTTTGATATTATTTCAAAATTAAATTTGCAAATTCCACAAACATATCATTTTTGCCGAAAACAAATATATATTGAGCAATCCTGATTCAATACCACTGTGTACCTAAGACAACAAAGTTGTAAGGCTACTAGCAGTAAGCTTTGACTGTTTCCATTAATTCAGTAGCGTACGCAAGCTGGGGGGGGGGGGATTTGGTCATGCCCCTCCCGAAAGGCTTCCCCCTCACGGATGTCATAGCACCTATTGCATGGAAGGACACACAAATTTTTAAAAAATTCAGATATTTCCCTTTAGACCCCTTCCCCAGGCCAGCGATCCCTCAGCAATACTGCATGGCCCCTTTGAGAGAAATCCTGCGTATGCCACCGTCCCGACTCTACCCTTTAAATCTAAAAGAGTAAAAGTAAAGGACGGACCTTAAATGAAGACTTAATATACACTTTAAAATAGTGGAAAAACGCTCATTGTTTTTCTGACAAATTGTTTCATAAGTGTGCATTCAACGCAATAAATTTCAGTTCATTTCGACATTTTTAAACTTTTGGCCCCTGTATAAAATATATGTAAAACCGCTTGTTCTGATATTTTCCACTTCTTTTTACTTTTATGGTCAATCAAACAACAAATAACTATTTAAGATCAGGGTACGGGAACTTTTGCAAAAACTGCCGGCTTGAGACATCATGAAATCCTCATATACATATAAAATAACCGTCCATGATTTCAAAAATCCTATAATCGTGTTCCTTGCAGGATATTATTCCAATTTCCATGATTTTGACTTTGGTTGGAAATATTTAGCAATAATTCCAACAGAAGAGAGCTCTAATCTAGGCGAAGATGATTAACTCTTACAGCCTTCATTTTAATTCTCCAATTGCTACTTACCAGAGCCTACATTTATTTTCTTATATAAAACTGTAACAAAAATGTATAATGAAGAGCCTCTAATTTCATTTTTCGATTTTTTTTTTAAATACAGGAAATGCTCGTCCTACGTCATCTGTGACTTCTATACAACATGTCTCTTATCTGCTTAAGTTACAGTACATCTGTGAAACAACCACCGTGTAATTATGTCAATCTCTGAAGAATACCTGGAGGTAACAAAAGATTGATCAATGAGAAAGAGACGACAAAAACTCATGATTATCTTTAAATTCATCTTTTCATACTTCTTTGTGCGGTAAACAATTCTACATTGTGCTTGAGGTTACCTCTATTTTGTGAAACATTTAACACGAGAAAGACCGATGGGGTTTCATGTAGTGACATTATCAAAATGATATTTTCGGCTCTCTTGAAGTCGCGTTCATACACAATTCGTTCTTTTTGAACTTTTTATTTGGTAAATGTGATTCTATAGATTAAAACTGTGCGTCATTGAAAGCTGATATTCCCCCTCAAGTGACATTTAAATCAGAAACTGAGGAAAGAAGTATTCAATTTGCTACACAACATATACTTTTAACAAAAGAAGCTTTTATATTGTAATAAGAACTTATGAGGTCGCTTTACCGTTACATCAAATAAGGTTGTTCTCTAAAAATACTTAGATTGCTTAGTAACTCTCTTTAGGTTAAATTGACCCAAACCCGAATCAGAAAAACGCACAAGTTTGGCCATAACGTGACCAAAAATTTGGGTGTACACCATCTTGAGATTTTTTTTTTTTTTTTTTTTTTTTGGGGGGGGGGGTAATGAACGTAACTTATAACTGAAATTATATATTTTCCTATCAAGCTACTTGAAACTCACAAATGTATCTGTTTTGAAAACTTACAGATTCTTTCTACAATAAGAGAACAACAGGGATTACCTTTAGTAATCCCCGTCTAGATACAGACTAAAAAGGACTTGTAAATTCATACCAACCTAAAATTACGAAATAATTTATTCACAGTGTCTACACTCTGAAAAGAAGTGATATATTTGCAAGTGTGATTGAAGTACTTTCTAGCCTTTCAATATTAAATATCTTCCATTCTGCATTCTTAAACTCCATTATAGTAGAATATATTATTTATTCCAAGTTTTCGGCTCCTCTAACAAATTACAATCTTTTTAACTACACCGGATAGATCTTTGGATGTGATGACGTCCATATTTTCATCCTAGTTTACTGATTAATAATTAACAGACTAGCATCTCCTTTTTATTCGAGATCAATGTCGTTTCATCGACTGTTTTTATCTCTCTTTTTATCAGGCTTTTCATTTTGATGGCCAGGAATTTCTTCACGAGAGAAAATAAAACCGAGAGGTACCAATCACAAGACATTTTCTGCAAATTACGATAACATGTAGAAGAAAAAAAAGTGTATATATAAGCGGACATTAGGAGTTGGTTTTTAAGTAAGTTAATCTTTTGACTCAAAGGTTACAATACCAAAATGCTTCATTAGAAAGAGAAAGCTCCTTTTAAAATATAATAGCATTCAAAATAAATAACAAGTAAAGGATCCGCCACTTTTTAAATTTCATGTTATCACTTCTCTATTTGGTCTCATAAGCATAAGAGTTGGGGTTACGAGCTCCCTCACCAAAATTTGATGACTGCTACAGTAATTTTTATTTCATCTTGTAACACCAAAGATTGAAATTTTGATACTCTTCTTTCTCAAGTTCCATTTCTCAAGTTACATGTTAAATATTAAGTGAGTATATATATATATATATATATATATATATATATATATATATATATATATATATATATATATATATATATATATATATATATATATATATATGCATTTATATATATATATATATATGCCTGTTTACAACGACCACGGAACGAAAACGTGCTTAAAAACGGACACGTTCAAAAGCAGCGAACACATACGTACTTAACGTTATTGACATCATTCTACTTCAGGCTTCTGAGGAGTGAGGACCTACATTTTTGGCCCTTAAGAAACAGTTCTGTAAAGCTATGTTGTGAGAACTTATTGCAACCTGTTCAATATTACAGCTCCCTTCACAGGGTTGAGCACTTTACCATTGCCTGGTTGACATTATTAATTAATTTTTACTATTACGGATATATATATATATATATATATATATATATATATATATATATATATATATATATATATATATATATATATATATATGCATATTTATATATATATATATATATATATATATATATATATATATATATATATATGCATATTTATATATATGCATATATATAAAGAGGCGCATGTACCTATGCACGCCACGCGTTTTTCAACGATTCTCTCTGCTTTTAAAAAAGTTCTTTCAATTTAATCATTTTTCTAAAAATCTTCAATCTTCATGAGTCCATAACCGCCGTGTGACCATTCATTACATAAATTACCTGTAATGAATAAACGCACATATCTTGGGCTACTCCATTTTACTTGAAGTTGTACTATTTTAATGTAGTTAATTAACAAACGATCTTTATTCTCGGGATTAAAATGATATTGCATATGAATGAGCAAAGTTAACACAACTCTGAACTTGTGCATTAACACAGAATAATGAACGCTGTAAGCAATGGAACCGCGTCCTTGCGTCCTTGTAATCTCTTGTAATGACCCTCCGATCCTGCTTTACCCTAAGCCAATTGCTCGGTCCATCGTTGCTTAACACTTGAAATGTACCTCAAGTTTACAGAACAGTGTAACTTGCATCTTCAAAGGATATTCCTGAGCTGAGATATAAAATGTGGAAGTTTACTCACTCAATTGCAATTGAAAATTACCATGTGAAATAAGTCTTGATGTTAATGTTGTATTACTCAAATAATAGTCTTTGTTATCTTCATTTTCTGAAAGTTACTGCACCTTGCACAAATACATGGCAGCACCTTTACTTTGTAGGTAATGTAATTGATTAATAAGCTCGCTCTGGACAACATGCTATGCAAACATAAAGAAACTAGTATTTATATATTTATAAAAACACTTTTAGTCTGAAAGGGATACAAAACAGGTAATGTGAACCGCACAAAAAGGTCAAAAATTATTGGACAATGGACTGAATAATTTTCAACATTTGATATTTTGATAATGGAACGACCTATGACAATTGGCGCTGGATCAGTAAAACACAATCGCAACGTGTGAAATATGTACAGTATTTTTAAAATGCTGGACTTGAGGTACACTTGAAATCTTTGATCTATAAAGGGAGATTAGGAATGAACACACACACTCGAAACGTAAATAATGTAAACTTTCATTCATTTGTTGTCTGATAACCCTACAGCATTTAAAGCCACGTGTCCTCAGTTTTAAGGACCTTCAAGACAGAATTAACAAGGTTAAGTGTAGACTATTGTATTTTTAATATTATCGTTACCTTTTGAGTAAATTGAAATTACGATGTCCTTGGCAGTGAGTCAATTTGTGTGAGTCGATATATTTTGTGAGAATAGTTGTTGATAATAATGCTGTGCAGCTCAGTATAGGAATGATGATTTATGTTCTTCACCTTTGAACGTCGAAAGATTTCTTGCTTTATGAGCATAAACAAAATGTAGTATTTGTTACCCTAAAGGCAACGGCGAGTGTGTACGTGGTACAGAAAAGCTTGTTTATAACTTAAATCATTACTTTTTGCTATAAACAAACTTTGAAAAAATAACCATTGTAATGGTCAAGCATTCATCAATCCAAAAGTGTAGTAGTTTGAGGCTACACTCTAAAAGTAAACGAGTGAACTAAGTCACTCTTTGATAGAGTGAAAAGTGTAAATTCACTCTATTAGAGTGAGTGACTCCAAAAAGAGTGAAATTCACTACAGGAAGAGGGAAAATTCACTCTCCCACGAGTGCCTGCAATGATCGCTCTTTTTTAAAGAGTGATCACTGTAGGCACTCCATCAAGAGTGAAGCTAACTTCGCTCGTTTTAAGAGAATTTCGCTCTTTTTGGAGTGAATTTCAATCTTCTTGGAGTGAATTATTACTCTAATGGAGTGAATTCAGGCTTTTCACTCTGTCAAAGAGTGACTTAGTTCACTCTTTTGATCTTAGAGTGTAAACTTTGGTGACAAATAAGTGTAGCATTTGACCAAAGTTAAAATAAGGCCTTTGAAGAAAAAGATTCTTGCTTTGTAGGTAATTTAATAATTTGTGTTGGAGATCCTTTGCATAATTTAAAGTTAGAGACTGAATAGTTTTAGAAAGGCAAATGCTTCTTTTTGTCCCAGCCACGTTGGTGCGGATAAGACTACTCTAAATCATGTCGTCTGCCTAAATGAACGAATATTCACTTAACAAAATTCCGGGAAGCCGTCGCTACTCGATAAAAAGTTTCTTTTGCACAAGCAGAATAACATGTTGAGCGACGACTAATCCTGCTTGAGGCCTTTTAAGATGTCATCCGTTTCCTGAATTTCTTCTTGCTCTCATCATGGTGATCGCTTTTGTAAAGTATCAAACCAAAGGCCATTACAACCCAGATATAAACTGTACAAAAAGTACAAAATAAAGTAACCTCCCTCAATGTTGCACCATAAAAGCGTTTTTGGAATTCATTTTTTCAAATAGCAAAAGGAAATTCGATTCGATTTTAGCAACTTTATTTCACTTTCACGAATTATCTAAGTAAAACGGGGTTTGCCCAGAAAATAAGTGCGTTAAACAAAGCATGTTAAAGAGGACTTACATGGTAGTTACAAACAGACACCCATCGCCCTTTAAAGCATTTTCCTATGGGGTGGGAAATTCTCGATTGGTCACTCCTCTGTGATTGACACCAAACTTCAAAAGGGGCAAAAGAAGTATATTAGAGGGGTAGATGCGCATAGTTTAACAAGGTGTTTGTTGATTGGCTGTTGTAATTGTATTGTATCGATTGTTTTCTTTGTTCGGGTTAGGGATTAGGTTAGGCATTAGGGCTATCTTTAGCCAGTTAGGACATTACTTGTTAAACTGTGCGCATCGACTCCATTAGAGGCGTCGAGGGGTAGGGACTACCTCAGTATGAAACTATTGCGGGAGAAAACGTATGATTTCCCCCAAATAATTCAGGGAGATTAAAAAAGACAACAGACAATATACAGTAAATTTAAAGTATCCTATTGTGCTATACAGATGACTTTGAGAGAACCTCAATTTGAGTGTATGTGTGTGTCAATGTGCGTGTGAATTCATGTTCGTCTGTGTGTGTGAGTGTGCACTCGCGTTATTTAATCCGCAATTGTAACATAACAAATCAAAGAAAGATCAATGCATAAAAAGATTGGGTGGGCTAAATTTACGGTGGTTGCAATGTGATTTACAAGACTAAGGATATTAAGTGTAAGGCGTAGCCTACCGTAAATAAAAAAAATTTAAAAAAAAAAATGTGTAAAAAAGCATAAAATATGAATCCAAATGGTCCAACTCCAATCATCACAGAACATTCTTGAAATGAGATATAAAATGCTGAAGCTTGCTTCACCAACTTAAAAGGTTAGATTGCGCAATAATTTGTGTCTTCATTCATGTGGGCCCACTACACTAACTACCATCTTGGTTTCCTTGGTTTTTTAGGCTGTTGCACCATGTGCTGAAACGTGATCACTCTCTTACTACGCACTGAAATAAAAAAAAAAAAAACTAGTCAGGTGAGTGTCACCTCTGACTAATTTGACTGACTAGAAAATAAAATAGTCTGTAAAAAATCAGTGATCGCAAACTAGTCAGTTGATTAGTTGAGACCACACGGACGACCAATCTACTGACTAGTTTGTGACCACCTACCAGTCAACCGACTAATTTATACTCTCGTCAGTCAAATTAGTCAACAGAGGTACGATTCTAAGCTTTTGTTTTCAGTGTATCGAAATACCAGACTGTAAAGGTCCTTTCCGTTCATAATGCTTTGCAACAAAGAGTTTTATTTGTCATGATTTGTCAGTTGTCATGTACGCGTTTTCATATCACAAACAAACAAAAGTTGAAATTATATAGTTGTGAAAAAGGACATTGCAAATTATTGCGCAATGGACTTCTTCCAATTAACTCAATTTTAACATCTTATATCTCAGCAACAGAGTGAGCTCTGAACATGGGAGTTGGATGAATGAGATGCATTTTTATATGAAAAATATATAATTGAAAGTCCACGCTTTAATACTGTCAGTCAAAATGTGACGATATTGTACTAAAATTTCAATTTACCTCCATAAAGTAAGCATCTGTATAAAATATTAACTTGAACTCTCAATTTATATAATTTCACATCTTTACGAGTAAACGTTTAGTAAATTTAAAATAAACCTGAAATTTTAAGTTTTCTGATGAACAACCGATTTTATGGTGACCTCAGTCGAAACGCTCTTGATGCTTCGATACTTCACTAGAGACTGTTTTTACTCTGGGAGATCCAACCTCTTGTGAATACGCACCTCGCTGTCCAAGTCGTTGAGGAGCGGCCGATGCATGATCATCGCTAGAGTCCCCAGTCCTGTATTTGATACCTCTACATTTGTGACAACAAAGGACGGCTTTAAATGCATTCCGGAAGGACGTATTTTGTGCATAAATAAGTGGGTTGACACAACTATTAAAATATCCGAGCCATACAGATGTGTCGAACATCTTACCGGGAATGCACCTTCCGCAAATTGGATCGATTATGTTAACAATGAAAAAAGGAAGCCAACAGATGATAAAGACCCCCATGATGATTGCGAGGGTCTTCGCCGCTTTACGTTCCCTCGCCATAGACGGCTTTCCTTTGGAATTATTCTGCAAGCGCATTGCGGCATTATTATGTGACGCAATTTGACGAGCTTGTCTTCGGGCGACACTAAAAATACGTAGATATACAAAGATGATGACACACGTTGGAATGTAAAAAGAAATTATCGACGAAATCACAGCGAAAACGCCGTTGACACCTAGGGCGCAAAAATGAGGATCGTCGTACCAATTGTTTGCTTTTAAATCTTCGTCGATATGGAGTTTAAGCATCACAGGTAGGACACTGATTAAAAAAGATACTACCCAGACACATGCTATTAAAACGAAGGCAGACTTTGCGTTTACTCTTTGGTAGTATGTAAAGGGGGACGTAATGGCCCAGTACCTGTCCAAAGCTATGACACATAAATTCAAGATGGACGCAGTACAGGCTAGGATGTCCACAGCTATGTACAAATCACAAAAGAAGAAACCAAAGGACCATCTTTTGGTCACGATGAAGAGAGCATTAAACGGCATCACAAAGAGGGCGACACTAAGGTCGGCAGTAGCGAGCGATATAATGAAATAGTTGGTGATAGTCCTCAATTGTCTGAATGCACACACCGAGATAATGACGAGAGAATTACCACATATGGAAAAGCCAGTCATGAAGAACAATATAGATCCAACAAAAATTTGCATTCCAATGGACATTGCTGCTTCAGCACTTTCCGTTACATTATGTGTTTGGTTATCCATCTTCCTGTGTAAAATGATCCCAGGGAAATTTATAGAGACAAAGTCAGGGTGATGATGTTATAGGATAACTCTCCGTAAAGTTCAGACAGTGAAAATGCGATCAGTCTTTCTAAATGTAGCAAAATGTTAAGTTTTTGGATTAAAAAGTTTTATTTTATCCACAACTCTTTCACCCGAATGCAGAAGTTGCTAATTGTTGATAAGGGGAGTCCTCTTGGATTTGTCTGAATAAAACTCTACTTCAGAAAAACGTGGTAATTGTAGAGTTATGGACAAAATGAAGCTGTTTAGCCTTTTTGTTCATGAACATTACAACATCCTTGATCACAGTGGAAATGTTACGACTTCACCTCTTGGTATGCTAATTGTTATTCTTACCTCAATGCAAAACTCTTCAGTTTTGACTCCATGTCAAGGATTCACTACGGAAATTTTTTCATAGACAAACTTTCAAACTTCTTTAGCCGTGCCTCTCCTATCGATTGTCAATCTTGTGAATATGATCCATTGTCCCATGATGGGCTGCAGGCACGTTGCTTTCCATCGCCTTTCTCTCAAGTGTCCTCATGGTAAGAAGACATGTTGAATTAAAACCATCCTCCAGGCCTCCTCCTTTGAACTTTAAAAGCTCTGTCGAATCTTCCCTCGATATATCGTGCGATTAGGCCAACGACTAATTGTACGCTGAATAAAGGTTTCACTGGCAGTCGCCTGTTCCAACAGCACAGTCGTAGCTTATATGGGGATTCTACCGATAAGCCTTGGGCAAATGATGAAATTCATTCCTTCAAAATCAAGGATGTTTGGATAAAAACCCATCAACCATCTTCAGCAACATCCCTGTCATTTTGAAGTGTTGTGGAAAGAGTCTCTCCGGTCTGTTTCCTTTGCTCTTCGGTTTAGAAAAGATATATTGTAGCTCGTGAAAATATAAAACGATTTTGTTATATCATTTTAAGACATAATCTCGTCATCCGAATATCGCTTTACCTAATGTCAATACCAAGAAGATTTTCTTCAGGCTGTGCGCAAATTGAAACACGAGGATGAGAAGGAATTAAAGGGCGATGACAGGGGTTTGCTTCAACTTCGTCCCTCCATCTTCCCTTCTCAAAGATGAGCGTGGAAAAGAAAGTGACCTTCGCAGTTGTCCGCTAGTCTTTCGTACGAGCTGATTCTGGTATCTGAGGGAATATAGAAGAGGGAATAAATGTCTACTGGGAGACCGTAATAAAAATAAATCGGAAGGAGAAAATTTAGCACGAATGTTTGGCCAGGACTTCGTCATTGAGTTCTGCAATATATTTGTCAAAACGTGCAGACATGAGGTCTCCCATTTGTCGCTGATATTTTATGATATTTTTATTTGTAACCAAAGGATCAATTTATTTTGAAACAAGAGTTGGAAGGCTGTTATCGGTAACTGGCATATGCAATTGACCGAAACATATTTTGACTCAAAGCTAAACCGTTCAACTTATCCTCTATAAACCTTATGCATTTACGTCACGCTGACGTAATGTTTGGAGGAAAAAGTGAAGCACGTGATCGCGCGCCGTAGTTTTCGTTCCATTTGTGTATGATTGCCCGAGGCTGACATAATTCACGAATTTATGGTACCATTAATTCGAATATATGTGCACGTGTATTCGATTGTATGGCAATCGACAAATTGCATGGCTTGCTTTTATGGTACCATTAAGTGGAATATATGTGCATATCAATAAGAATTAATGTAGACATTAATTCCAATATATATGGCACAATTCGAATGTATGTGCACATATATTCGAATATGATAACATTAATCCGAATATATGGCACCATTGTTTCCACCAATTGCCATCTAGTTTCAAAAGAAGGGATTAAATCAAATGTAGCTATTAATTCGAATATATGAAGACAATACATGTGGACATTAAATTGAGTATATGTGGACATTAATTGGAATATAGATTCACATATATTTAAATGTATGTTACCATTAATTCCTTTATTCAACCAAAGAATTCACAGCAAATTGTTAACTACAGTCCAAGAGTTCCTCTGAGAATTCAGCAACTTCTTGGTCTACTTCCTCCGAAAATGAATCCCAGTCAATCGCGCGTCACCGGTGTTTAAAGCTATGTTATACTTTGCAACAGTAGACTAGGGGATATGGCCTAGTAATAGTAGTCTTTGTACAGTGACCATTTCGCTGTAAATTCCAACCGCTCGATCCAACACACTCTTCGATTGGCTGTCGATGCATTTTCGGAGCAAAAAGCAAAGTTGAAGTTGTTCAATGGAAGAGCGTTTTACAAGAGTGCACTCCCAATTACCTAAGTTTATACTTCATGTCTCAGTAACGTGAAGAGTGAGGAGGGTGCGCGTTCTCCCCATAAATGCCCATCGACCCACCCCTACCCCATTGATCTCAGATTTTCACCCAAATGCTTTCAAGGAATATTCACAAAGGGTAGGTTGGATTTTTGGAACGAGTCATGTATTAAATATATTCTATTTCGAAAGGTTCTCAAACTGCTCCGCGGCGCTCTATACCTCAGTGCTGTTATTACTACCAATACCTTCATATAAGTCCCAGAGAATAATCAAATTCGGTAATTCGTTCTGGTTGCTCTGCACATGCGCATATCTCCGAGATCGTAGGGGTAAGCAAACCAACCCCGCACCTACAACACGTGCTCGAAAATTTGAGGTTACGTGAAAATTTGGTGACCTCATTCTTCCTCAACCCAGCCATGACAGAAGGAGGAATCATAAGTAAGCTTCTGTGCAGTGGAATTTGAATGTCTTCCCGAAGATACTTTGTATCCAGGGGTCACGCCAGGGTACTTAAATGAGGGACAAATCATGAGTTTGGTGCTCCTTTTCCGCTTCTTTTCCTCTTCTTTTCATTCTCTTCTCACATTTTCTTGCCGCTTTGGCCCGCTTACGCCGACCGTACACGTATCATGTCGCATCTAGGCAACCTAAAATTGTTAAGAATTTCTCAGTAAAGGACAACAATTTGGGAGAACGGAATATCTACAGCTAAGCTACCCCAGTCAAAAGTGGCTTTACTTGAAGTATTTTTTCATGCTTGGCGTGAGTGGTTACCAAATTGTAGGGGGTCATTATGATTTTGGGTTCAGATGAACACACTTAAAGCTGTATTTTTGTAAAAAATAAAGCAAATCTTCCAAATTAGATTGAGCTAACGTAGTTTTTCCGCCACATGTACCTCCATTCCGGTTATGCGCAATCATACACTGAGTTTTATTTAGATCGAAGATAAAGATCAGTAAAACTTGAACGGGCCTGCCAAGAGCTATTTTATGAAACAGAATACCCAGGAGCACTTAATCCAGAATGTATTTTCTTTTTAACACTTCATGCAGTAAGGTGATTTTTAACGGTTAAAGCATTAGCACTTTTCAAGTTCTAACAATAACACTGCTTTAGGTTTCATTGAAAGTGTAAAAACAGCATATCACAACAAGCAACTATACGTTCCCTTCGTTTAGCCTTGGTTTTATATTCTATCGAACGTTTCAAGTATTTCTGAAATACACGGAAGCCTACAGTTGTTATGTTTTCGTACCTTCAATGACGTATCATTGAAGATGTGAAGGATAACTATTTGTTTTATACCGTCTCGTGGGATTTGCCTCAAACTATAGTGTGTTATGCTATCAGAGGGAGCTGCTATTGCTACGTGGTGTATAACCTATAAGCCCCGCCCACAATTTGCGACGCGACTTATTGCAACAAGACTGTCTTGTCGTGGTGAGTGACTGACAACTAACTAGTTTTAAGAACATAATGTCCACATTAAACAACAAGTCCCAGGTCCATGATGAGATTCAGGCAAAAATCTAACGTTTAACAGGGAGTTGCAACTCCCCCCTGTTGCAACTCCCATACACTGTTAAAAATTTCTGTAAATTTACAGACTTTTTTTAACTTAAACTTTTTGTATTTTACTTTTAATAGAGATTTTCTGTATCTTTACAGACACTTTGTATTTCTACAATAAAAAAAGGTTGTTTAACATGTATTTTCTCTTTATTTGAAAAACCATTTCTGTCTGCTTTTTTAACCAAATTTTACTGCTTTGTAAAACTTTTTCTGTAAATGTACAGAAATTTTAACAGTATTTTGTATTTTTCTGATTTCACATAAATATACTGTCATTTAACAAACATTCATTTTGTTTTTACGCTGAAAAAGAAACAAAAATAAGCTCAAACAAACAAACAAATAAGAAATAGCCAGAAAATTTTCAATATATAACATGCATCGTTCTGCGAAGTTTCAGTTAAAAAAGAAAACATTTTTGGCAAATTTATGGCCCTATTTGAAAATTAACTTACATTTATTTTACTGACAATTGGTATACTGATGTCAACTCATCGCCACAGGCGCTCATGCACTTGATCGAATTACAAACGTTTCACAAATTTACTTGAAAGAGTCTGTAAATTTACCACTTTATGACGTAAATCTAATTTTGCATAAATGGGTGGAGCTTATTTTGTAGGCATTTTCCTAACAAAAGGATTGCTGTTGCTTTGAATAATATCTTTTTGGCTTTTTTTTAATCAGGAAGTGATAAACTTATTGTTTACCTTGTCTGGAAATGTTTGCAACCAATGTATTTGCATTCTTTGTCATATTTATTTTAAAAACAATTATTATATTGTACCAAAAATGTGACTTTCCAATTACAAAGTTCCTAGAGATAGCAGTCTACTGGACAACAATGTGATATCAAAGTATCCTCATTGTGTTTTGATTGAAATAACTTCGTAACGACACATTACGTTGATAAGCAAATACCTGATCTACGTAATGGTGAAGTGTATGTTACGTAATAACATATGAAAGGAAAAAAGCGATATTATAATAAATATTAAAACGCCGAGAATGAAAACAGTAGGCTGTAAATTCACATAAAATTAAGGTAAAAAAAAAAACCAGAACATTTCTGTAATTCGATTTTACAGTAGACATTTGTAAACTAATTTACATGCAAAAACTGTAAAGAAAAAACAAACACTTAATGTTTTTTCATGATTACAGTCTGGCTGTAAAAAAAACATTATTTGGTTGGAAAAAAATTTGCCATAAAAATTATGTAAATTTTACAGAGAAATTTCTAACAGTGTACTATTTACTTGTTTCGTTGAAGGGACAAGAATGTGTTCTGTCCATTTCGATCAACTGGTCTTGTCGGGCTTCATTCCAGAAGTCCGTCATTGTTGTCAGTTGCACAATGTAGTTTCATGCATGAAACTGGGTTGCACGTCTGCTTGCAACTAGTTGCAAAGCATCCCACACTTTGCAACGCGTCTGAACAATCTCGTTGGAATGAGTTGCGTCGCATCGAGTCGCATAGTGTGGACGGGCCTTAATGTAACTTCTCTTCGAGAAGACTAGGACGCAGTCATGCATATCAGACCGATGTACATGCCCAAACGTTGGGATATGTTCTTCGATGGGTCTTGGGACATGTACGGGGCGTGATCCATCTGTGGCGCATAATTATTAGCACAGGCGTGCCGGGGTAATTTTCTAGGAGGGGGCAAGAGGGTTTTTTGCCGAATGTCACCGTTGTCATGTTTGCCCATGTCTTGCCCGAATAGACCATTTGCTTTTGCCCGAATCGGGAGGGCGAGTGCCCCCTGCACCCCGCCTCGTACGCCTATGATTATTAGCTTCCGCCATTCGGCCTTGTAAATTGTATACAAACCACAATTGCACTGACAAACACTGTCTTAGCTCGCTGCGGCTGTTCGCGAGGGTTCGAGCCCTGCAATCGTTTCCTCACTGGCACGCGGAGATCGTACCTTGCGTAGCCCAGCTACACAAAAATTATGACACTTCGATAAGGCCCGTCAAGTGGTAGCCTGATGCTCACCCCGCTCGAGGCATCCATGTGCTGCATGCGCTCATCCGCTTAAAGGGAATTCCGATTGTTTCCTTACGGGGAACTTTTCTCATGTCCTGATGGGGCATTTGAGTTTAAATATGAAGTGAATCATGATGTGAGGGCGTCTGTAAGTTAAATGTTTTTATGCCGAAACTTATAATCTCCTGATTTATTCTAGCGACTCTCATATTTTCTCCAGTTGCAGGGAACTGGATTTTTTCATACTCTATTAGTATTCAGCTACTCCGTGATCTATGTGGAGGATCTCACAAAATTGTGCAATATTCAATGTCTTTGGTGTAACCTATAATGTCACGTACTTTCGGTCAAAAGCATGTTGTGCGTATCCATTTGTACAAAAAAATACTGAAAACGAATTAATGTTAAAGTAATTAAGGGTCTTTACAGGAATTAAAATGTCATTTAAATGAGGTTAATGTAGACTGAACTTTTCTTTCTATTGATGTGTTGTCTTCTTCCTAGTACATTGGCTTTCTGCATTGGACTTTTTTTGGCACGCATTTTTTTCTTTATCTTTTCAAGCGCTCTTAGTTAGGGGTCCAATATTTCGTCTTCAAGCACAGAATCTTGCCGTTCAGATTTAGTGTTGAAATCGTAATACTTCATTTATGACTTTCCCTTTTGACTTTTGGACCTATCGCTAACAAGAAGTATTGGATGACAAACAACTCAGCTTTTATATTACGTGTAACATGTGAGAGACTTAACACGACTACGACCACAGAGTGCTCAGTCTTGCATTAATACAACAGAATGGGAGTGATAAATATCAGAGAGTTTCTTTGCGAAAATTCAATGCGTTAGTTTTATTGTAGCAACAGTTACAGTACGTCAAAATTCTTCACAAGTAAAGCCTCAGTTATCGAAGCCTCGGATATACGAATTCAGAAAATGTTTTATTTTGTCCCGTTCAAACTCCCGCCCTCTATCATGCAGCATATACTGGCAGTACCATTGCTGCAAGAGAGTTCGGTAATTCGTTGGCGCGTTGAATTTTGGGGCACCGATTGGGATATACAAGCCGCGCTCCGGCACATAGAACAACGTTCGCTTGAATTCGTGCAGTACGTTAATGCAACACTGCGCAAGTTTAATTGTCTAGCCAACCCGAACGAAAGTGCATTACCATGAGAATTTTTTGCACACAAAAAAGGCAATTGAGACAAAGTTTAATGCATGAACAATCCTAAGATTCCTCCGTATAATAAAGATGAAGTAACAAAGGATGATTTCATCACAAGTTCATGTTAGCTTAAATTTTGGATGACGTGTTAGATGTTGCGTGATTAGTTTGTTTATCCGTAACGCGGATTTGGAGGGTGTACGCATGTGCACAGTCCGCGAAAAGAATTGCCGAACGCGGCTATTAACAAGGAAATCACCCTTACGCCGGTTATGTTTATTATTTGGAATGAAGAAATTAATTGCTTCATCTGTTTAGGATCGTTTGTGGGGGGGGGGGGGGGGGAACAACAGCATTATCTTATGCAAGTGTAATATTTGATGGGGTAACAGTTATATAATATGCATGTGTAATCATGGGCGTCCGCAGAAATTTTTACAAGGGGGGCAAGGTCATTCATGGGTGATGAATTGCGCACACTATCTAAGCGGAGCACCACCATCAGTTGGCGCGGAGCGTACAAGAAAATTTTGGGCCTTACAAACCATCCAGATGACCGAAACGACACTTGGCCAGTGTTCTAAGCTGCATGTACCCAGCCCTTGAACAGGAATTTCATGCCTGTAATTTTTAGATTTTTAGAATTTTCAATCAATCAGTCGATGAAAAAAATTTTTGAAGGGAAATCTGCCTCTCGGTCACGACCTATGCACGACCTATGCACGATAAAACTTACAACTGTCAAACAGCCTATATAGGCCTATGTCCGTTACCCAATTATGAATCATAACCCCCCCCCCCATATTCACCTAGTATCCCAGTTGCGTCCGCGCGTCGCCACTTAAGATCAGCACGGGACCAAACCAAGACCAACGCATTTATCAATAGTCGGATGCCATATGCAAACTACAAACGTAAAAACTAGTACAATTTTGGCATAGTTTTTACAATTAAAAATTTCCAATAGATGTCACGAATGGTGGTCCCCAAATTACGATTTCACTATTCAGCATACCATCTTCTATTTTGCTATTCCTGGTCAAATGTCCGCATATTTCACGAGTAGAAACTGAAGCTGTGAGTGAAGATATTTTGATGATTTATTTTTAATTTATTTTGTTTTAAATTTTAATTAATTTTTTCACAAGTTTGATTTTCCAGGGAAGTTACCCCTTTGCCCCCTCCCCCCTTGCGGACGCCCATTTGTGTAATGCGTAAAACTGGGCAGGCTACAATCTAAAATCATAAGCTGTTCGGAAATATCACTAGATTTCGTATCAGTATAGCAATCACAAAATCCTGGTTTATTTAACCAGGAATTAAAGGCGAGACTGATTAAAAATTAGTAGAATAGCCAGGTATTGGGTTAAATTCACCAGTTAAATTGTTTATGTGATGACCATGATTACCTGGTAAAAACATGATTTTGTAGGTGATATATCAACACGGACCCGGTGAAGCTTCACAAGACATTTTTCAAAATAGTAAATGAAGTTTGTTAGATGGAGTTTTACTGCCCAGGTTGCAACCTATTGGTTCAGATCGGCCACGGCCTTTTTCCCAGTTATAGCAGCAGTTAATGAAGAAGTGTTTCGAGAGCGTAAAGCCCAGGTCACACTACAGCGATATCGGATCGAATAACTTTCCGATTTTTGTGAGTTTTAGTTAAAATCTCCTCCATCCATTGTCGGAAAGAACCAAAAATTTGTTATCCTGTGTAAACATATGGCCAGTATGAGAGGATCACGGAAATGAAATAAAAACGAGTTATGTCGTGACGTCACATTGACAAATAGCTTTTATCAGACTACGCGTATCCGATAAAAGCTGTCTGCGGATGTGACATCACGAAATAATTGATATAACTTAGAATTTTGTAATCCTGAGATACAATTCATACATCTTCACAGGCTGGCATTTTTTTTTTCTTTTCGACCAAAGATGGTGGAGATATTAATTAAAACTCACAAAAATCGGAGCGGAATCCGATCCAATATCGCTGTAGTGTGACCTGGCCTTAAGGTGTTCTGGACACACTGGAAATAAGGGGCTTTGGATTTCATGACGCGGATATCGTTTGCAAGGAAATGACGTCATATGTGTCTATGCCGTTTCAAGCGAAACACGAAATAACGCTACACCAAATTGTGAAATGATATGCGGAGGACAAACTTCGGCTCTGACAAAATTGGGCTATACATGTGACAAAAGTTGATTTGGGTGATGATGGGGTGATGTAACAAAATTTATTGTTGCGTATGGATGTTATGGCACATTTCCACTGCCGTATAATTACATGTTAATGAACTTGTTCACAGTCGCTGACGGATAAGTTGTTTTGTCGTCTGCTACTACTGCACGCAGCGTTGTAGAGTGCGGTGTATTGAATAGATTTCCATCTGGACCGACAAACTTCATCTAACCTAACCTAACCTAACCATCTTGTTCGAACATGCAGCTTGTTTAATGTTATCAGTGATTCAGATCTCGGACCAACCCCGCAATACATTTCATAAAAAACATCAATCATCGTTAATTAGAAACCATTAACGTTTCAGCTATGCGCCTTCATGGCTTCAGTACGTAGTCACCTACAAGTACAGGATTGTTTTCCTATCAAGACGAGTCACTGTAAGCAGAGAGTTGCTGTAAGCAGTCCCGGATAAACCCCGAAACGGCCCTAGTTACTTATATCCCTTGGGTCATATCCCACGACACAATCTTACACGTTCTGGAAAAATGGTTACTTAATATTTTTTGTCAATCCCAGGGATTTGAAACTTGAGGTACCATGAAGTGTGTCTATTTGGTAACCCAGCATGAGTTCAAACGTATTATCACACAAAGATTTCGTCGAGCATCGAATTTCGAAGAGATACGCATGGCATTCAGCATGTATTGAACCATACTAACTCATGACACGAACGATACAGGGAAGAGGACCTTATAATTAAAGATAAATCATACCAGACGCCGTGTAGAATTCGGAACGTTAGCATGGCTAAATCAACTCTCTTATTTTTTCCACAAGGTTGAGCAATATTGAAATTTTCGTTCTGCTGTCGAAACACAAAAACAAATGTCACAATTTTTTTTCATACTGGAGAAACATTTCTTGAAAGGGGCCGACCTTTCAACGAAGCATTACGTTTAGTTTACGAATCGAAGAAAGCCTTTTAAAGACAAAAGACAGAGAAACATGGATTATTCAATATAGTTAAAGGCCTAGCCCTCTCACCCTAAAAAATTCCAATCCTCCTACCCTATTTACTTGTGCCCTCCCCCATAACAACTCATTTCCATAAGGTCACAGTCTACGTTAATTGCTTCAAAGTTATAACATACAAGCCCGATATGTAATCAAAACATTTCGGTACAGTACATGCTATTTTACACGGGCTACAGTAATCTGTACTTTTTTGAACTTCAAGTGCTGTGAGAAAGCCGTGCTAATTGAGAATTTCTTTGGACTATTAGAAAAATTGTAGTTTTTGGTGAGAGTTGACTGCCTTCAGGTAAAGTCATGACGTAGATCCAGATATTTCGAGGGCTGAAAGCTTACTTGAATATTCCTGACCTCCTAGAAAATTATTATGCTTATTTTGGGGTATTTGTTATTGGTGATTTGGTTAAGGGGCGACTGAGGTCGGAAAGGCCCCCATTGGGCCGTCCGTGGTAACTCTTTTAAAATTAAAGAAACAAGTTAGTAACCCATATTCAGAAATTCAGTTACCTTAGTTGTTGCTCAGGAAAAATATGATGCACTCAAACTTTCAAATATTCAAATAATGCAACTTCCGTAAGTATTTCACATTGATACAAAGAAATACGATTCCGCTAAGAGCTGAACGCTTGTTGACTTAAAGTATACCTCAAATCAAAAAAATAAGAAATGTATACTAAACAGTATGAAATTAATAGTAAGAGTCCAACTCTCTTCGTCATAGGGCATTCATAAGCCGAGATATAAAATGTTTGAGTTCATTCACTCAAATGGTACATTGCGCAATAATTGGTAGTGTCATTGCTTTACTTCTCAATTACAATCTTTGCATTTCTTTATTTTTTCTGTACGTTATTGCATTTCGTTTCCATTCATTTATTCGTTTTCATTCATGCATCATTTTTATTCATGCATCATTTTCATTCATTCATTCATTCATTCCATTCGATTATTCATTCATTCATTCATCCATTCATTCATTCATTCATGTATTTTTTTCAGATGGCACAAACATATTTCCATCTGGAAAAGATATTCAGCAGTACAGCTCATCAGTCTTGGGTAAGTTAATATCTGGTTCATGGTAACTTGCAGTACTTGCAGTATAAACAAACAAACATATCCATAAATTCATTCTTCTGAGCAAAATGACCTTTTTCAATGGTCGGTGCTCAAAAAGCGAAATTCCCCAGTACAAATTATTCTGGAAACGTGACTCAGAATAAACTTTCCACAAAACTCAGCTCTTGTTTCAACACTTCAGTTAACTCTTAAAGAAATTACTTACACTCTAGATTGTAGAATTATCGGAAGTTTTGGCGGGAAGAATAGTCACGGTTACCAAGCGATGCGTTGATAAAATCTTGTGTACTAACGGATAGAAGGAACAAAACAAAAAGAAGAAATATCTTGAAACTGCTATGGTTTATCTCATCAGGCGATTTGAAGCTTGACCTTCGTATTCCTTTCTGATTCCTTTGTACAGCATCCGTTTGCCGCGCAATGGAATTTCGAAACACGTCATGGGACAAAACAGTTACATGATACTTTGAACGGTTAACCTTCCGAAAAGAATAACAGAGACAAACTTAATTGAATTCTTTTAGAAGATCTACTTTGGATGGTTTAAGACAAAACACATCGTGATGTTGCACCGTTATGTAACATCGTGATGTGACACCAAGTTTATTACGCCTACTACAATAATGAATCCAGTTTCACGTCTAAACGATAAGCAAAAATTTCAAAATTTTAATCTGTATTCTGAATTGTAACGCTTTTATGTATTATTTTGAAATAGTTTGGTCACGAATTTTTAAAAACTGAATTGATTATATTATTTACTCTAATAGAACATTTATTTGTATGAAGGATACGCGGATTGTGTTAGTCCGACCATTTGTTATCACAATGTAAAGATAACTACAATTTTGGACAATTTTGGAGGATTCCACGAATCAATGCGCCACTTTATGAATGTTGAATTATGTATCTACTACTCTTCTTCTTGCAAATCTCACAAGCTCATACACCCCAGGCTTTCGAAACATGTATTACGAAGAGCTGGATGGGTTTTTCTTTGGCTCGTGTGTTTTATTTTTATAGTTTTATTTGCATCATTGCCTTATTGTTTTTATACTTTTCTTTCTATTTTTTTCAGGCTGCTTAAGTCATCCTAGCCTGAATATCACGTGTAGTGAAACAACTGACGTTTCCGTCATGATAAATTTTACCGACTGTTGCAAAACTATTCAAGGGCTAGGTTCAAACTTACTGTAATAGGCTCTTATTCCATGTTTACTCGTTTGAATATGTATAGGCCAATTACACGACTCTTGGCCAGAGAGAATTCCACTTGACTAACAAGACAAGCACTCGTTCTGCTAGCTTAACTTGAAGTATTGTCAAAAGTCGAAAGGTCGAGAGAATTCAAAAACATGCGCTTCCATGCAATACCACTTAAGGACATATTTTCTTTTTTCTAGAACCTTATTTCCTAGGTTAGATCAGGTACATGGAGACATTCAATAGTACAACAAAGGTCTGCTGCTGACATGGAAATGGCAGAGTTAAGTACTTGATGATAAAAGCAACGAAAACCCTGAAAATAACCACATTTTCATCAAAATCCATCACAAAGTTGTCATTTTACAACAAATTACTCCAGAAACATTCAAACATTTCAAAGAGGTATATCTTGAGAACCTTAAACATGTTCTAACAGATTTTCCCCTACAAAACCTTACTCCTTAACTGCCAAGTCAGTCAGGGCTGATGACATGTAACAGAACCATATTGATGATGTGGAGCCAACGAATTGCCAACTATTGCCTATGTATCTAAAGATACCTTTAATTTAATTGTTTATTCCAACTGCGGAATTTCTTTAAATCGCAATCATTTGTTTATTGGGTCGTCCTTAAATTTTCCTTACCAATCACATGTTATGTATATATGCTGGAAATAACTTGGACGGACTATGGACTAAGTTCGCGAACACTCGAGCTAAGCACAGCCTGCAAACTATACTGCATGACGAGCACTCTATTACGCAGGATTCAAATCTGATGAATTTAAAAAGAGAATAAGGTCACATCTTAACTGGATTTTCGGGTCTGTTTTTAACTTAATTTTGTATTTCCCGATTGTGTTACGATTTCAAAGTACAAAAAAGAGTTGTGACACCTAGGCAAATCCACTGTAATCTGGTAATCTCAGCGGCATAGGCTTTCGTATACGTAAGCCCAACGTGTCACAAATTTTAACGACAGATTGGCGATTTCTCTATCTATCACTTTCCTTCGGGAGTAAAAAACCAAAAAATTCCCTACTACCTACAATTTTACTGAAGCGGAAAATGCATTAAAAAGCTTGAGTGTAGCTTTTAATTTCAAATTGCGTGAAAATGAACACATTTCTTGCTTCTGCAGGTCGTAACATTTCTATTTTGCTTATACCACGTCCCTGAACAAGAACTTAAACCATTCAGATAATCCTTCAATGTGTGCTTAAAATGATCCAGTCAGGAAGTGGCTATTTGACGGGGAAATCTTGTTAAGCCTACTAACAAAGAACAAAAATATTCTATACTGAGTAGGCCAAAACATTTTAAGAATTGTTATTAGTAACAACCGATAACAGCTACTATACTCTGCTTAACGCTACCCCGACTGAAATTATAATCTCTACAAAGGTTTTTCATTTATTTTTCACTGATCAAAATGAAATTCAAGTCTGTTTGTTGTAATTTTGTACCTTTTGGGCGTTCCTCACATCTGAAAGAGGGACGACAGTCTAATTTAAAGGACCAAACCTCTCAGCCCAAACTACAATTTTGGTGTGGGGTTTCTGAATTTCTCAATTAGCTCAGCTCTTTGATTGGCAGCTAATTCAAATAATGCCGAGTACTAAAGCTTATATTACACAGTCTGAACGGTACTGAGAGTGTTTTGATAAGTTTTTCTATACTCACCTTGAAGCAATAAACTGAGATTATATCTGGATGAGGATGAATTTCAGACAATTGTGGGAGAGGCTTAAATAAGTAGGTTAGGAGAATTGGTACTGTTTGGGGTGAGAGAACCGGGCCTTTAAGGGAAGATTAGCCACAGGAATGCTACTCCAGCTTCATATGTTTATAAGTCGTGGATTAGCCTGCGCGTTAACCACATCCCAAAATCAACATTTCTAAATGAGTTCGACCGAAGTCACTTGGAAACCCCTTTACCACCCCCATCCCTATTTTCTTGAGAACTATGTCAAGTAATTAAAGGCGGCTTCAGCCCTATAAATGCACAGATTTTTGTTGATAACCTTCATTTACTGCTATATTTAATCCTCAATGACTAAATTTACATTACAAACACGTACACAAGTGCTAGATATCCTGGCAAGGATATCTATTCTTGACGTTCAATTACAAACGGCTTTGGAAATTGAACGTTTCTTTTTTTCTTTGGCGTCCCTGTAAAAGCACCGCTCAGGAAGTAAAGTGTCGACATGGTTCATTCCTTATTCAGAATCCTTCGCGGGTGAAATTCAAGCACAAAGGTTTCTCTTAAAACCTTTCAAAGAACGATAAGAATTCCTGACACTTCAGGCACGACATTGCACTCGTCAATTCGGTTCCTGCTCCGATTAAGGAGAAACGTGAATGTTTTCCTAAAAAACGAAATCGACTTGGGAATGAAAATGATAAAAATCACATTCAATATTGTTGTTTAACGTTTTCGGTTGCCTAAGATTGCATCGCATATTTGATTGGATATTTGTATATATGTATATATCAATGTCGTACTTGACGCGAAAATCTAAAATCAAATTTGCTCCTTCTTTTATGTGTTCGCATATTTCCCCCTGAGGCGCAGTAAAGATTAAACCTCATAATTAGTTTATACGCTTTAAAATTCCGGCTTAAAAGAGAACGTTAGAGTTCCGACAAATCAAGAAACAGTGCTCAGGTACAAAGGGACCATTCGTCTAGGGGCTTGAATATTAGATTAGAATCTTGCTCCATGTTAAACTATTTCTTATGGTTCTGCTATACGCGGCTAGGAGGGCTAGTGGCTCAATTGCTTCGAATTCTATTTATCCATCAAATTATGGCAACCTCCTAATGAATTGACTTGAAGAGTGTGCTCCAGCCGAGGGTACGTCTTTCACAAAAGAGGTACCTGCTTAGTCAAAGGAAGCATAAAACTAAGCAAGAGGAAGATATCTGTAGATCAAAATGATTTAAAGTAATATCCTGGAGATATTTGTATAAATATGCAATGGAGGCGAACAACTAAGAAAGCATACAATTAAGAAAAAGGAAGATTTTGTAGACCAAAATGATTTTAAAGTAATATCCTACTATTGTTTGTATACGCAATGTAGGTGCCGTAATGTCACAATTGGGGGGGGGGGGGGACTAGGAGCAAACGAAAATGTTGGAGGCAAAATGTTCTATAGAGAACCGAAAGCGAATCGCTCCCACCTGCTGGTGGGGTGCAAGGGCAAAGCCCAGATAGGGGTCCAGGGAGAAGCCTCTGGCAACTCTTTGAGGTTTTAGCATATCTCTGAAGTAAAAAGTTAAGTCTCAGAAGAGGTATATTTTGTATTTTCGGTTGGTTCAATTTCTTACTTACCTAAATTGGAGGGAGATGGGGGTGGCAAGGGAGAATCTGAGGGGACAAATGCCCATGCTCATAATTACGGCTGGGGAGGTCCGTTTTGTTCAAAGGTCAAAAGTTTTACGGCTCAGTTTCCAATGGTTTGAGTCGAGCTGGTCAGGCCCTTTTCCAGTTGTGGCTCACTGGCTGGTTTTCCCTACTCCATTGTTTATGGTTAGTACCAAGCACAATACCAATGTACCCATGAAAAGACCTTACGGAAAACATTGATTACTTTTGTTTCCATTGGCCTATGACCTCACAGGGATCCAACCCAAAGGAAACGCTAATTCAATGTGAGTCCATTGACTCTTGCCGTCTTCACTGCAACTAAATTTGACTGTTATTTCTCACAGTAGATTTAAACCCAAACATTGTTGATAAAAAGATTTTCTGCAAGGTTTCAACCGCAACTGGTAGTAAAATGGGCCGTATGCTTTGTTTTCAGTTCCTCGAGCACTTTTGGCGCCAATTTCTTCATCTCGACATAATTTTTAAACAACGAAGGGGAGATACCAGCCTAAATTTGCAGCTTTAAAGACAGCAATTCATCACCCGGGTACTAGATCCGATTCTCTCTAAAGTTCACTTCTATTCCCTCCGAGTCCAACAACTGTCAAAAGGTCTGTATACACTACACGAATTTCAGGACACGTTTTGTCCCTGTGTCCAATGGACACATGTCGCGGACACAAGTTGCGACACATGTTGTCGCTTGTGTCTTTTCTGTACACACTGGCAACATTTTCGGACACAAGGTGGTTTGGCAACATGTTTTGACACATGTGTCCTGAACTGTTTCCATTGTACACAGAGCTTCAAGGGCCAAACCTCTCACTCTAAACTACAATTTTGGGACGGGGGTACCAAAATTCTTAATCGGCTCAGCCATTTGATATCAAAGCTCATATTTCACAACATGAATGGTACTAAGTGCTTTGATTACATAATTTGAGTTTTTCTTTACTCACTTTGAAGCAATAAACTGACGGAGGTTGTATCTGGAATGAACATGAATTTCACACAACTGTGGGAGGGGCTTAAGTAAGAAGGTTAGGAGAATTGGTACTGTTTGGGGTGAGAGAAATGGGCCTTTTATTTGAAATTGCATCCTTATCCAGACGCATTCTCAGTGTCTTGTCTCAGGATATACTACGGTGGGCATGAAAGGCCCTTTTACGCTCTAAGCGCACGTTGTGTCATATGAGCTGACTCAGCAATTTTTGAATTTGATGTTAAAGGGCACGAGCAGTCATCCCAAATTGAAGAAGTGTAGTAGACTGTCCAGTTTCATGATTGGCTGGGAGTCATGTGACAACATTTTTTTCTTCAAATGTGAGATTTACCAGAAATGACTGCTTGGTTTACCTTGAATATGCAATAGTACAGTCATAGATTATAATGAAAGACACATTGAAGATAAATAAGAGGAAAATTGTGTTATCTAGGTTTTTAGTTGGGGGGGGGGGGCAGCTCTTTACCTTTAAATCAAATAGCTGATTCAACTGAGAATTTTTATAGATACCGGGAAACGGAAATCATAGGTTTGGAGTGATGAATATCCTCGACCTGATTTTCATATAAGGACGGATTCAAAATAGTATGGACTGACCTTCTTCTACCATAATCAAGACCCATTTTTGTTGATTTTGGGT
The DNA here is from genome assembly GCA_037179385.1 of Holothuria scabra. Lineage (NCBI taxonomy): Eukaryota > Metazoa > Echinodermata > Holothuroidea > Aspidochirotida > Holothuriidae > Holothuria > Holothuria scabra. The sequence goes on from CM074194.1 coordinate 11,221,703, forward strand.
ACTATCCACACAAACAATCATTGTTTTTTGAACAATTAGAGGAATGTTTGATGAACACTGTATTAAATATAAACTCGGAACTATTTTAACTAGGTGATTTCAACTGTGATGTCTCTAATTTAACCACAAGAAACTGTTTACTGGTAGCATTTCAAAAGTTTCGCAATGTCTTTGACCTTACACAAGATATTCATGATTTTACTAGGGTTTTTTCCATCTTTCAGTTCATAATTGATACTATCTTTGTGTCAGACTGTGATAAAGTTCTGCAGTCTGGAGTCATCCCTTATGGTTTGATATATCATTCCTTGACCTTTTGCACTAGAAATGTCCACAGAGATCAAATAAATGGACATAAAACTATTAAAAGAAGGTGAATGAAAAATTATTCTCCCTTAGTTTTCCAAAACATGTTGAATGATGTTAATTAGTATGAGGTTTTAGACTGTAATGATGTGTTGGAAGCTTGAATTAAGTTAAAAACGATTTTCTCGTCAATTCTGGATAGAATTGCCCCTTTCAAAGAAACTCGTATCAAACGAAGGACTGAACCCTGGCTTAATGCTGAAATACTGGACCTGATTCGACTTCGTGATTACAATCTGGCTCAGTTCAAAATTACCAAATCAAACCTATGCTTGTCTCGTTTTCGTCAACTGAGAAACAAAACACAAAAACGTATTCGTAGGGCTAAAAGCTGATTACTTTCATAATGAAATAAATGATCATAGAAATTCCCCAAAGAATCTCTGGAAAGTTTAAAATATTTAGGTGCTCCTGCAAAACAAGGACAGAATACAGCTCCTTCTAACATAGGTTTAGAAATGAATTGCGTTTTGACAAATTAAAGGTTGCTCAAAAATTTAATGAATACTTCACTAGTATTGCTTCCTATTTAGTTGGTAAATTACCAGTTGGTGTGGGGACTTTTGGAAAGCTTCACGTTTTAAATTTTTATAAAAATTTGAAAGTCTCTGAAAATGCTTTAAGTTGGCCGCTGTAAGTGAAAGTGAAGTTTTAGCAATCATTAGTAATCTGTGTTAATCTGTGTTCATCTAAAGCTATTGGTCTTGATGAGGTGCCTGCTAAGTTTCTCAAAGACAGCTCTTCTGAAGTTGCGTCCCCCTTGACTCATATAATTAATCTTTCCCTCCACTCGGGTGTTATCCCAAACGATCTCAAATGTGCTGGGGTATAGTTCCTCTCCACAAAAAGGTACTAAAACTGATACAGGTAACTATTGCCCCATTTCTATTTTACAGTGTAGTTTCCACAATTCTGGAAAAGGTTGTCTATAACCAAATTGAGAATTAACTAAACCTAAAATCTCTGCTGTATGATTTTCAATCTGGATGTCGTCCTGGTTTTCCCACCGACACCTCTCTCATTAATTTAAATGATCTTATAAGATCTGAAATAGATCTTGGTAATTTTAAAGGTATGGTTCTTATTGACTTACAAAATGCTTTTGGCACTGTCAATCACGATATTTTATTACATAAGCTTAAAGCATGTGACATGTCAGACAGCGTTGTCTTATGGCTTACTTCCTACCTTATTAATAGAGATCAGGTTGCTGTTATAAATGGTTTATTATCTAGTAAAATGCCTATAAATTGTGGAGTTCCTCAAGAATCCATCCTGGGTCCACTTCATTTCTCCATTTATGTTAATGTTTTAAATTAGGTTAGCTGGGACTAGAGAATTACGAGAGGGTTGGGCATTGCTACGTGGGTTGGGTTTAAGAGACTTAGGACTTAGAATATTTTCGAGAGAAAGTTTGTATAGTTAGCGCAAGCTGTGTAAGTGCGTTATCCCTTACGCCGTGCGTCACCCCTTACGCCGTGCGTTACCTCTTACGCCGTGCGTCACCCCTTACGCCGTACGTCATTCCTTACGCAGTGCGTTACCAATTACGCAGTAGGAAAGCAGTTGTGCAGTAAGTTTTACCTAACGATGTAAATAGTTGGCACCTGTGTAATGAAAGTTGACCGTGAATTACAGATACTGAACCTTTAGAAATTGTCTTTGCTGATTTTTCTCGTCTCTTTTATTGAGTTGGAGCGGTCGTTCTCTATTCTACTATTAAGTCCTACACCAGCAGTACGGGGCGGAGCGTTACAATATGTACAGGATCCTTAACGGTTTGGCTCCCAGGTACTTATCCCTAGATATTCTTTCTGCAAATCACTCTTATGATACTAGGTCTAACGTCTCATCTGTGTTCCTAGGTTTTCCATAAATTATGGAGATAAGACTTTTAAATTTACAGGTTGCAAATTGTGGAATTATTTACCTGCCAAAATTCAAAGGTGCAGTATTTTTAGCTCTATTAAAACTTTATTTAGAACATATTTTTATACCAAATTGACAGAGGAAGAGAGCTCCATATTATCATACTTTCAATTTTTAGATTTTCTTGTGAACTGTGCTGTGCTTTATGTTGTATCTATTTTATTTTTTAGGGACCACAGTGGAAATGAGTCTGCTTGTCAGACTTTTCTGTGTCATTCCTGCACATTTCTTATCTTGTTCTGTTATTTTAGCTGTCCTTCTTTGTCTGTCTTGATGTTTTTGTTGTGCGAATAAATCCAAATCAAATCAAATGGAATAACTGTCTTTATTAATGACAGGGCCCAATTACACTGTGCACGCTTAAGTTCCATTCTATGCCCATGTGAACAATTACTGGATGAGAAATAATCAAATCTTAAAAAGTGAGGAGGGTTTACTAAAACTGTCGTTTAAGCCTGTGTCTGGGGGAGGGTGGCAGATGGTAGACTGGTTCTGCCGATTCGCGATTTCTCTTTTAATATGACTGTCATGATGTCAAGGGGTTAAGAGTCCCCTCACAGAACACCGACTGAGACACTTGTCTCTTCACTTGAATAAATCCACCTCAACCGTCAACCGAGAATACGAAATGCACAATTTGTGCGACATAGCAATCGGCTTGTTTGGGCGCTTCCTCTACAGCGTATGCCTACATATGGTTGCACAGTCGGCAACGCAGGCACGTTTTGCCACTGGCTATTGTCATATTACTTGTTTGCACAAGCCACATTTGAAGGAAACAGTCAACGTTTGAACGGTGAGAAATTTAATAAGAAATACATGTACATTCATCTCTCGCCAATGACAGGCGATCCGGCAAAGTCATTGCCCTCCCAATACTCTGACAGAGCTACATTCATTAATTTTATAAAATGCTGGGAAATTTTACATGAACAGACTAAATATGCATAGGTGTGTTCACCTGTGTTCCTATATGGCTGCATCAGTTCAACTTAAATATTACACAACAACGAATAAGTGCTCGGCTCTAGTAGGTTACTTTTGTACATTTACCGACTGATCACTCAAACGAATAATTTCCTCGGGCCCGAGGGTAAACAGAAGGAAAAAAAAAAATTATTTTCAAACAGAAGCTTAATCTCACAAATTTCTTGAAGAATGTACCACGATATTTCATGATTCAAATATTACAAAGAAAGGAAGAAATTCTTGTAGATTTCGGAACTCAGCGAGAAAAGTATTGTTGCATGCAGATTCTCAAGAGTCATTCGTGAAATATTCCGGTAGAAAATTACACTAACCCAAATTGGGGTTATTACACTTTCCCTTTAGCGATATCGCTATCAGACCATTGAAAATTGACCAGTGGCCACGCAATTATATTTCTCGAGTTTTATCATACGTCGAAAAGCTATTCTTTGAACAGTTTCTTAGTTGGACACCTAAATCGAATGTATGGAAACGATGTAAGAAACGAGTATCAGCAGGGACATTTTTCAATAAATTTTATATTTAATTCTTGCGTATCCAGAGGGAAAAAATTGATGAAACACGTCATTCATGTGACATGTCTTTGTTGATTGAAACGTTTGCCACGATGTTCGGTAAAGTACACAACTGTAAGATCATAGTTTTTTAAAGTTGTCCTGCAAGGCAAGAGCCACACTTCGACATTTTCTGTGCTTAGAAACGAACTGAATCACCATTTATAGAAGAGCTGGAAAGAATTATGTGGGTATTTCTTCTCTCCAGGGAAATATACCCAATGCTGTGTGACAACCATAAGAGTCATGTAGGCTGACCCATGGACCCTTGTGAATCTTGGGTCAAATTTATATGGGCTCCATATGATAGCCAGCCAATATGGGACCCATAAAGATCACTTATAAAAATGTTACCTATATAAGCGGTGTTCAGAAATATTCTGACTGCATATAAAGCTATAAAATTTGCTATGGGAGCCGCTCATGTTTAAATCCTTTTTGGTCCTTTTACTTCATTCTTGGAGCCGGTAGACATGTCCAATTATTGCTTCTTACATGGGTACATTACATGATTTTGACTATCACCTTTGATGTTGCAAATATTTTATCATCATTTCCAGTCTCAACCTCGCCCTCCCGCTTTCCTGAGTCATACGCTGATAATCACCCGCTGGGCGGTGCATTTTATTCCTGCACCTACATATTAGTTGCGCACATTGAACCTGTACGTCGTAAAAGGGGTGGAGTATTTGACACCTGCCACGAAGGCAACGCGGATCGTAACTGGAGAGGGTAAGATATTATTCCATGGAAAAGATATTACGAAGTGATACACCACAGACTTTCAACTTTCGGTTAGTATCGAAAACTATCTCTTCAGTAAGATGCCAAGATGAACGTAACTAAAAGAAAGTAAGCGCATGCGTAAAGCCAACCTAGGAAACTTCCCTTGTTTGAGCGTTCATAGTTGTAAATACTGCTATACCGGTGTACCTTTTGTATATGAGCAGAGCTATCGTCACACCACAACCAACGGCAACTGGTTATCGGTTATCTCAATGCTTCTAAAATGTCAAACTGAAGGAAAATGTACGTCAAAATATTTTCTTTAAAGTAACAAGTGAAATTTGAGTACTTCACCCTAAACAGTATTTCTGACAAAGGTGTTGAATTTTCGTTACGGTCTATGAGTAATTACGAACGTGCCTCTCAGAGATGCATGGATACGTGCACTTAGCTGAGGCATGGAATTTACATTACGGTCATTTATAGGACTAACTTAAGGCTTTCATTGAAATTTCGTATTGATATTAGTAATGTAGCCTACGTCGATTGCTCAATGGATATTTTCTGCAATAAAACTGAATTTATAAAGTAATTATTTATTTACGACAAATTTCACGAAATTAATCTATCGCTTCTCTTTTCGCGAATCCCTTCGACTCACTGGCAAAGAAATGAAGGGTAGATCCAAACGTCAAAAAAGAAGTTCTTCTTCCGAAAAGAGCCCCTTCCCCTGAAGCCCAACAAGGAACCTTGTGACCTTCAGACCCTGTTGAGTCCACAGTCCAGGTCTGTCAAGTTAGTTAGTTACTTAGATAAGATTTAACGACACACTAACACGAATGCGTTATATAGTTCCATACTTTTCAAATACTGTTCAAGTCCTTCCATTTATTCGCCACTTACAACATAGGCGATAGTCGGGGACAAACTTCTCGTCACACACGACCTGCTCAGCCCACCTGGATGCAGTTTTGCTTCACACCCAGGTCTGTCAAACGTGGCCTACTAGCTATAAAGAGAGTAAAGTAGCCTATACTACAGACTAGCAAATCAAGGTCGACAAGCGACGCAAAACAACTAATATCTAATACAAGTTCTTTTCCACGGTCCCCTCGACTCTCTGGCGAGGGGCCACTGGGTGAAACCAGAGAAACGTCACCCGTCAAAAGATAATACCACCCCCAAAGAACAAAAATCTCACTTGACCAACCAATGTCCCCTATATTCACTCCCAAGCTGCACATGGATCAAAAGTGACCAGTACCATTCATATATTACTCAGGAATAAAATAGGTAAGAAGTTAATTTTGTTCTCAACTTAAGATTTCCTCTTATGGCACTTGCAAGAGATTTTCGAGTCATTTATTTGTGACTTCGACTTGATTTTTACTAGAATTGGATGAATATTACTTTCTAATGTGCCTTTCCGTGGTCCTGGGAAGTTTAACCGCCCTAAATGTATCAATGTTACTACATTCGGGAGATACTATGTCACTTAAAGGGAAATATTGTGCTTGAAATGCTCCAACAAAGAGTACAAAGACAATGGCTCCGACACTATCCAACATTTTAGTCTTAATCATAAACCCCAGCAATAGCTACATCTCTTCAAAATACTATGCGCAAGAAGAGCCATGGACGTTGCATCATTTTAAATGTTGAAAGTTCGGGTAAACAAATTATTCTTCAGCAACAAACAACTGATTTTCTATCTGTGGAAAACTTATTTCTTGAATGGAAAACTACCATACTGTCTTATTTGTGATAATCTGTCACCCTGTGTCAATAAATATTAGTTTTAAAAGGATAATTTTTTTCTTTCAAAAGAAACACAATATTTTCCTTTTAGTCACCGCTACACTGATTGCCCAGTGGCGGAGCTGCCATATGGTCAGGGTTCGGTCGCCCCCCCCCCCCCCCGACGGACCAAAATCGTCTGTCGGCGCCCTTTTTAGGTTTTTAACATACTTTACTCTTACACCATTTTTTGATAAAAGACATAATATAATAGCTTTGTTTTAAGGCCCAGATAACAAAATGCTCAAACAACCACCAGTTATGTACTCTCTGCACTTTACTCTGATGAAAAGGGTCAACTTCTGTAATATAGGGATAGGTTTTGCCGAAACGTATGTTCATGCTTTATACGCACTAATGAATGTTATCGCTGTGCTAAGTTTGTTGCTTCCACACCAAGCGTGATTATAATATAAGCTTACAAAATACACAGACTGACATTAACCCTCCAGGCCAATAAAAGATGTTGAAAGGGCGCAACAATAATTGTGGCGCAAGTAGCCCTCTTGTTGTCGGGGATAATTGTCAACATAGACAATAAAAGAATTTATAAAGATAACTAAATAGCTTCCACAACATTTTTCAAAATCATTTGAAGAGAACATTCAGGTTAAAATAAAATAGAACTGTTATCAAAGTGGTAATGGTTTAAGGGTTTTAAAGAGCAGTTTCCATTTTGCTTTTCTTCAAGTGACCATTCTCATGATAAACGGCTATTTCTGACACTGCACGATAATCCCATGAAAATGTTTCATTCTGTACTTCCGTGGTCTCAAAAGCCAGAAAATTGCATCAAATAAGCCTAAGCTTAGGCTACTTAAATTTATTATGAATTCGGTATCTAGAGAGCCAAACAGACCTCTTGTCTTGGCTATTTCTTTAAATGTACTTAATTAATGGCTATTTCAGAGTGGTCACATGATGTAAATTATACTTCTTCGTGTATATTAACTAGCATTAATATTTCGTAACAGTTCACCCAGTGTTTTCCCTATTTATATGCGGTAAGTAGGCTTTAGAAATGTCATTTCCAGCGATCTGAGAGGCATTTTGGGCCAAAATTTTCTTGCGCTCCGCGCCAACTCATGGTAGCTCGTAGCTTTTCTCTCTGAAAGAATTTAGTCCCCCTCCCGAATTTTCTTCCGCGGAGGCCTATGGATAGAAAATTTAAACATGTTTTAATGGACTGAAAACTTGCTGAGGAGAAATGTCAAAGTAGTCTTCTACCAGGTGCGGAAAATCAAATGGAAAGTCTTGAAAGCCGTGGCTTCGATCGTGCTGAGGCTCAGGGTATTTACCTTCGAAGCGCCCCTGCAGACCATTTTCGCCCCCTCTGACCGAAATCCCCAGCTCCGCCACTGTGATTGCCGGGTTGATGTGTGCAATTTTGTTGTAAGGGAACTCTGGGTCATGTGACACACAAACGTTAAGGGGCCGTTGGTCACATTTTTCTCCGATGTTTCTTACACAATAAAAAAAAATCAGTTGTATGAAGGTAGTTAGATGAAGTTTAACGGCTCAATTTCTAACCAATTGGTTTAAGTCAAGCCGGCTACTGTATATATATGTAGGGCATCTCTGTGGCCAAAAGGCTAGGTAGGGACGACCCCCAGAAATTCCCCCAGAAAATTAGAAATAACCATTGCCTGCATGCACTTGATCATATTAACCCCTAAAATTACCTTTTCTCTCCGCTTGAAGCTATTTCACACCCCTCTGCTGCAGTGCTTTGTACGACTATATACCTGATACGATAAAAAGTATAATTTGAAAATAAATGTGCTACCTTGTAATAGTCAATTCGCTGTGACGGTTCTGATTGATGTTATAATATACCCTGGGAGATAACTCGAATCTAAATTACTGAAAATCGTCTGCCAAACCGAGAACCAGCCTCATCTTAAATAAATTGGTCACCACTTAAATGTTTCAATGTTGCATTCGCCTCCCCGTATATTTTGAGGTAAACTTGCGAAGATTTTCACCAATTCAGTTTTACCGCTTAATGGCAATGTCAATTAAATTTCATTCTGAAGTGTGGGTCACGTAACGAAGTCAATGTTTAGTTACGAAAATAACGTCAACACTTCACTTGTCGGCGTTTATACGAACAAGACATTTCCATTATGTTGGTAAAATACATCAGACTCGCTCTCAGAGCGAATCGTGATTCACACTTAATTCCTAAGGCTCGGTTTAGGCACATTCTCCTCGACAATTGATTCTCACTGTACATCTAATCATGACATCCGAATCGAATAGAGACTGTAATACGTATATTTTACCTCCATACATGCAAGAGTTAAAATAGCAATTACCACCTATCGATGAACTATCCCTCTGACTTTTCTGCTTTACACAAGCCGCCCTCTAAACCCACAATCAGCTTGTGTTGAAGCAGATTTCTGATAATTAAAATAGGTGCACTGATGCGCGGTGTTAAACAAGAAATATCTTAACTAGCTAACGATAGCTATGATGCATTTAACCTAACCCCTAACCCTAACAACGAATACAATCGATGCAATACATAACAACAGACAATTAAAGAATTCCATGTTAAAACAATACATACGTAATTAATGTCATTGACTATGAGCTTGCTCTTGCTGTAAACAGTCACTTGGACCGTGGCCAAACAGGTAAAATTCACACACGGGGCCAAATCTGTAAAAATGTATTAAATTAATGGCAAGCAAAAACTTGCTGTGAGTTAAAACAATTTCAGAAGACCTCTGCCAACACTCCCACACCTTTACTGTCGGTTTGCACGCATACTGATATTCAGTGATTTTGAAACAAGTTCTACACTTATTAACGGTGTTTAGGAATATAAATATTCTTCTTAGGTGTGCAATTTTGCTGACACTTTGTAAACATGTTTAGAAGCTAAACACGCGTTTTTCATCCCTAAACATTCTGTTTCAAAGTGCAGGTGTAATTATTAAACATTTAGTGTTAAATCGCTAAACATTTTCACAAATGCAAAGTGTTTTCAATCTGGAACCAATAAGTACTCTTTTATATTGTAAAATGCACGTTTTTCGTGTGAAGCTTAACGTTAATGTTAACGTTAACGTTAATGTTAATATTGTTATGCTCTAATGTGTATAATAGCAATGATAGGCATAATCATTTTGCCATGCAATTAAAGAAATACGTTTAAGAACCGATGATAGTAACATTGCATGGGAAGCTCAACAGAAAAGAACAAAAAATATGGCAACGTTTGGTGTGTCCTTTAGACTCTTTACTGCTCCACAAGGCTCTAAGAACCGACTGCATGGTAAGAGCATCGACTTGCAGACGGGTCGTACTGAAGACTTGAAAAACGGACTGTCATTGCGCTTAGTGTTCAACATTTAGGCAATTGAGTAGGGAAAACAAGCCAGTGAGTCGCAACTGGAAAAAGGGACGCGACCGGCTTGACTTAAACCAATTGGTTAGAAACTGGACCGCAAAACTCCATCTACTCTAACCTACATACAAGGCTCTCAAATCTTCACACCGCCCGTTTTTTGGTTAAAAAATATTCCTGTTTTCCCCACTCTATTTATGCCAACTCACAATTCAGTTAAAGGGCAAAACCACTCACCTAAACTGATTTTTCATAACAACAGCTACAAGTTTTCAAATGTTCTCCCTTTTCTCGTACAAGTATCGTTAACGATATTTCCCGATATGATATTGAATACTAAGGGTACATCAATCAGTGATTTCTCGTACTTTCACAATTGAGTGAGAAAAATGTCGTCAGATGATTCCCAGGAGCAATTCATGGAAGAGAATAGTCTACTTCACTAATCCAAAGTGGAATGACTGCATTTCCCTTTAAAATTTTAACCACACATATTAAGTTAGTTAGTTAGAGTTTTGCAGCCCAGTTTCCAACCTACTGGTTCAAGTCGAGCCGGCCACGGCCTTTTTCCAGTTGTGACTCACTGGTTTGTTTTCCCCACTCAATGGCTTATGCAGAGCACTACGAACACATATGAAGGGAACACTTACGCCAATTCGAATGATAAGGTTGACAGATGAATTTTTCAAGTAAATTCATATGTTCATACTTCCCATTTCAAACTTCAATGGGTTGCGTTAATTAACTCTTTAAAGAGGAAATTGACTCACCCCAAATTGAATTAGTGAAATAAAATTGCCCTGTTCCATGATTGACTTTTGAGAATGAAGTGATAGTATTTTTCTCCTCGATTATGCTTACTAGGAGTGTCTGCTTGATTCACCTTGAATGTTCAATACTGAGGTCCTAAAATGTTATGAGAAATACTTCATAGGAAAAAAAGAAAAAAAGTTAGGTTTAGCTGTTACTTTTAAACAAGTTCGGGATGACTGCATTTGCCATTTAAAGTACCACTAGAACATCGCCGTGCTCTATTTTACGTAGTAATGCAAAATGCACTTAAAGGCGCACGACCTCCAGTTTAACCTGTGGGTGTCGTTGTTTTGGCCTTTTGTCTAGGGTTAAGGATAATATAATCTCTTTTCTGCCGCTGAGTAATAAACGCGACCATCAAGCAGAAAAATCCCTTTAAGACCCTTTAAGTCCAAATTCCATAAACCAAATGGTTTCGATGGTTTCCAGATGGTTCTAAAGGGTTTTCTAAAGGGTTTGGTTTATGCAAATGGTAACTTTATAATTCCCTTTGAGTTATGCAACTTCCATCAACAACCGAAGGGCACCCTTTGAATGTTTTTTTCAAAGGGTACCCATTTGAACCCCTTTAGGTTCAAAGAGGTTCGAAGAGAATTTTCAGCTGGGGTGCATGAGAGACCCTTGGTAAAGAGTGGGGGAAGACCAAATAGGTTAGGTTAGTTAAGTGTGTACCCTTTAGATGTAGCGTATTCAGAGGGAGCAACACTCCTTCAGGAATTGTGTGGTTAAACCCCTTGACTGTTTGCCCACTACAGGATCGAGAACACTTTGATCAAAGTAGCTATTTACCTAAGCGAAACTAATACAACGATTATATAGGCGCTATTGAGCCCATATATATTCAGTCTTACTGAATTCGTAGACATCCGTGTTATATTATCTGAAACGAAACCTCTCTAGCTCTTATGCAATCTTGGCATAATTCCATTAATCAGCTTGCCTTACATACCGGCAACTTACGGATCGTTACAAGTCTCTCATATTGAAGCGTTCATCTTACATTCTCCAACCCTTCACCCATATTACAATACTTCTAATCTTATCGGAACTCTTACTAAAGTCAATCCGTGCACTATCTTTAAGACTCTGCTAAGTTTCTCCTCAAAATGTGGACTAACAGGACGAAAATAGAATTATACATAGCATACAATTAGAAAAAGCACTTCAAATGTGTTTCAATAAGTAGAGTGCATTTCCTTTCCGCACTCTTTGTATTTTTCAGGGTTATTCTGTTATTCTGCAATATTTTTTTTTACAATGCTTGTTTCAGAGCAAAATTTAATATCCGGAATAATTTCTGTCTGCAGTAAGTATTAATTTTTAGCATCCTTTATACCATGCGAACAAAACATATTATTTCCAAGTAATATAAATAACAACAAAATGTATCATACAACTCAAATGTACTTTTTCTTTTTCAATTTTTATTTACCTTTTTAGTTCCGATCCAAGAGATACTTCATCACAACTCCAGATTTGTTTATTCTGACAAACCGTGACCAAAATGATCTTAAACGGTTCTGAACTGTACCTCCTATCTCTCAAAGAGAAAAACCTCACGGAACAAGATAGGTACCGTTTATTCTTGCGAACACAAGAGCTAGTAAATGCACTTGAGAACCCATTTAAAGATGGAGTGGATCCGTGCCTTCAAGTTGTTTCAGTAAAATTCTTAAATGTTTTCGAAAGAAGGACAAATACGCCAATCGATGGACCATTCAATGGGATGTCCACAACCGTCAATCGTGACAGTGGTTTCGAGTTTCTTGCCTATTGTTGAATGTTTGCAGGTGTCCAACTTGGGGAAGGCTTAAAAAGGTTGTGTGTTTGAATTCCTACAAGGAAGAGTGTTTCATTCCTAGGTAACGAGGTATAGCAAATTTACATATCACGTCACTCAGAGAAAAAGAGATTATGTATGCAACAAAGGCGATGCGATACATGCAAATATTTGTGACAGAAGATGGATAGTAGCTTTTTGTGAGGTTACTTAAAGTTGTTTTTATTAGCAGGATGTAGTTATAAGGAAGTATTAATGCAAGATATTAAAAACATAATTTTGTGTTTCTTTTAAAGTTTTATAGTTTCGCCTCATCACTCATTGCACCCAGTTAAAAGTTTATAATAGACAGATGGTCAAGTAAATGAGTAACTATTCGGTTTAAATGGAGCTGTTACAGATCACTGATTGGTTAGATGCGGGTTTAAAGACAGGAAAAAAGAACAGTGTTGGCCAGATATGCAGTAAGGTGGAGTTAAAAAAGTTGAACAAGTTTGTATGAGTTCATTTTATCCTTCTTTATTCGTCTCTTACGACAAGCGGGAAACCGTAGGTATATTCCAAAACCACCCACAGTGGGAGTCAGATTGTTGAGGAGCACCCAAAGTTACCAGCAAATTTTGAGTACTTGAAAGCGGGGATTCGGGACTATTAAAATCATTTTAATTGCAGTTTGGAGCATATAAATGATTTACCTACGTAGCAAGGCAATGCGAGGCATTGCTATCTCAGTCTTATCCCAGATCTGAAGCGCCGACGATGAAGGGGGTAGCTTCATTTTGGCTCCCTCACTATTATCGTGGGTGTCAGAAAAAGCAAAGGGTTCTTCAAATCTCAAGTGTCTGGGTTTCTACCAGGTCCCCTGAAAGCTCTTAATCTCTTAAGGAATTCCCATTTTTTCTAGGTGACTACGTGAATCACAAAGACGGACAGGGGAAAGACAACTCATTGCAATGACATGCCGTCTTCCTACATATAGACCACACAAGTTTTTGTAATGGGCCCAAGTCGGGACCTACTAATTTTATTAATGCTTTTGCAAGGACTTACCCTACCGGCACTTGAGACATGCCCCCTGCAGGTTGAAGAAAAAGAAAGTTGCTACACACTCACATACGTCACTATACATCCGGCGCTTATCAAAAGTGAAGTCACGCCCCTTCCCATGGGTAAAACATCCTCCTCAAGAGGAAGTCGGCGAAACCGATCTCGCTAGTTCAACTTGTACCGAATGCTTTTCCCATTTAACGCTACCTCCTTCGTGCACAATGCAAACATAATGGGTTTATGCCATGCAAAATGCAAGTGATGGTATGCTTTAATTGACATATATTCCTGGTACAGCAGTTAACTAAATTTGGGCTGGCTTTCATGAAGAGTCCAAGTACTATAAAATATAAGTGGGTATGTACAACACATCCATTCTGATATTTTTTATAGCTCCTTCATATAACGTTATTGCATTTCGATGGAGATATTTAAGAAGTGGGGAAACAGCAAAGTCTGACTTAATTTTTTTTTTATGAAAGTTGTGTTTGCATGGAAAGGGAAACGGCCACTGGAATTTTACAAGGAACGCAAAGACGGACAGGTGGTCTCGGGTTTTAGAGGAGCTTATCAAACAAAACAAAGTTCAATAGGGTAATATAATTGATGAGTGACTTTAATTCCAATAAGAGCATTAGCACATAGGACATCTGTTTGTTGCCATAGTTTCATTATAGTCATTTTTTCGTTAAATATTGTTTCGCAGAGGGTAATCCATAATTCTGCAATATGGATAATGGCCGCTTTTTTATGTTTTATTAATGTAAACATTGTGCATTTAAAATATATGATAAAAATGCAATTTTTACACAATTGCATCAGTCAGTTTAACTGTAACTATACACTTGGCCTAATGCACTACAGTCAAGGATAACGAGCTCACAGCACTTCCCGGGGCACCTGAACTTTGCTTGAGAGCTCACAGGTAATTTTAAGCAGGGACTTGAAAAGATGAAGATTATGTCGAATGCATGGGTTAGTTTAGTGTGGGTAAACCTGAACCAAATACAACCTTTTTTATACAATCTCTGAAAGCTTATCGTCAATATCAGAGTGACATAGATCTAGAACCAGAGTCGTAACAAGTCACTCAATTTTGCGTGATAGGCCAATCATGTAGCGGTTTTAGGGTAAAATAGTAAGCTGACCCGTACCCTTGAGTATCAGAGCTGCTTTGGACTAGCTGCGGTAGCGTTTGGTTTCGCCCTTAGCGGCCTCTTGGCCAAAACTGGCGAATGGGGGGGGGGGGGGGGGGGTCTGGATAAAATATATATCAATTCGAAGTATTCTTCGACCTGCAGCTAGATATTTCGCCGTTGCAAGTTGCCGATAACTGATTCAGCTTGCAGAAAAATATTGCCTGACATGTTAAACCCCGAAAAAAAAAACGATTTTACCTAACTAGTCTGTTTCTTTTTTATTTTTAAATATGCACAATAGTCAAGGCAAATCCATTGTCGCATTCTTTGCATTCCTAAGAAGGACGGGTTACAGAGGAGCAGCAGCAAGTGCGACTTCTAAATCTTCCAAGGATTATTATTATTATTTTACTTTCGTAAAAAGGTCATTTGACCTTCTCGTCTGTACACATTGTTGCTGGATAATAGCAATTGTAAAGTACACAGTATCATAGTTTCAGTTTAAAGTGCCAATAAGGCGATATCAAAGGTCTAAACCAAAGGCGTACGAGGCGGGGGGATTGATCCCCAGAGTTTTGCAGGATCTCAGTGACAGCCTGAATTTCGGGTGGGAATTGGAAAAAAATCGGGCAACCATTTCTACCCTAAAAATTTAGTTAATTTTTAATTACAAAAAATTCCTATTCGCGTCCACATGCTTTTAAAAATTTGCTCGAAACTAAAAAAATCATAGTGACGGTAAAATGTAGATGAAAACTCAAAAGGATTACAAAAATTCGGTGCGCATGCAGACATCTTATGCATGGATAAGAATTTTCTACTGAGCTTTACTTGATATACTCTTGCACAATACTTTTTCCGAAATGGTAAAATAATTCTGGAGAAAGTTGCAAAAGAGTTTATTCAAGTAGCTGCTTGGTCAATATAGGTTGTAACCAATTACCAAATTACACGGACAGACGGTAGGGTCTAGAAACAATGTCACCGCTATATGGAACGTTGAAAGGCAGCATATGGCTCAGTGTGCCCCGAATCATAAGCTGATCCCACATATAGGCTATAAATTTACTTAAACACGTTTGAGTGGCATTTATTTGCAAGTGTGAAATTATATAGATGTAAGTGATTGAACGAATTCAACTCAAATGCCGGGTTCAAACATCCCACTTCTGGTTATCTAAGAGGTCTTTTTTAGGCAAAACAAAATTTCCTCTGAGCTCCGGGCCAACTGATACTGGTGCTCCGTTTAAATTAATACATTTTCTATCATTAACATATTGCAACATGTGGTACGTATTCATTATACCAGTGTGACACATGTGTATAACGGAGTCCAAAATTTTGCCTGGAAAAGGGTAGCGGTATATTTCATTCGGAAATTTGATGATCTTTATTTCAATTTGCTAATGTTCTAATAATGTGAACATTTTTGGAAGCAAAAGCTTAACCAAACGGTTGATTTGAATCTACAAGCCTAGGAAATGCCATTACGGCTGTCTTTGTAATTACGGTTTTCAAAATTGTCTGTACCGACCCTCCTCACTAACTGATCAGCGGATGTATGGTGACGCTCAGCTTAGATATTCTCAATTTAGCCTTATCATAAGACATTTTCTGCCCCAGCCTAACACGCCGCCTACTTTTCAAACCGTACATGAGCCATAGGCTGGATCCGCCCTTAGTCAGAGTTAGAGTTAGAGTAAGATAGAGTTTAACGGCCCAGTTTCCTCTTACAATGTGTGTTGTCGTGGCATTTTAAACCATGATCATTGATATTTTAATCAAGAAGGACTTGGATAACAGCATTTTCCAGCCCTGATCGCTACTTAAATACGGCTCTAAACAGGGTGCATTCAGGGGCGGATCTAGAATTTGGGATTTCTTCTAGGCCCGGATGCCCGATGATCAGCACGTGTTTGGAAATCGGTTATCCAGTGTTTGACAAGAGGGGTTGCATGCCCTGTTTAGGAACTGCTACAAGGATGACGGGTGGAGACCACGGGATGAGGTGATTTAGTTAAAGAGTCATTCTGGAAATAACTTGTGTCAGGTTCAGTCTCACATTTATCACAAAATTTCTGACTTGGAAGCCAAGGATATGTGGAAAATGTAACCCTTTGAACAGTTTTCTAGGGTAGGTGAGTATTTACCAGATCAGGAAAAATTTGTCTGTCCCAACGGTATGAAAAATTATGAGCACTTTGTGTCTACCTCTTCACAGTCTTCGAAGTTCTTTGATAAATGTATGTGCCTGTGAGTCCAATGTGCGACAATAGTTTAGACACGTAGAGCGAAATCACAAGGGATCTTCAACAACGTACGTACAATAGAAGCGTATCTGCCGGGGGCAAGGGGAAAATTGCCCCCCTGCCCACCCCCCCTCGAGTGGTTTGACCTGGAAAATCAACCCTATTAACCGGGTTGAAAAAGGGAAAAATCAAGGGAGGAAGAAAGGGAAAAGAAGAAGGGTAAAAGGGAAAGAGATTATTTAACTTTAAACAGGATTCCAAAATTCTCTTTTGGTTACTCGTCCATCGGGCTGGCTGCTCTTTAAGTCTCCTCTCTGCATGCATATCTTTTTTCTCTACTTTTAACATGCGTATGTGCATCCCGCCGGGTAAGTTTCCTAAAATTTCCTGAACAGGGTACTTACCCGGCGGGCTACGACATTGAGTAGTGTACTTGCCCTAGTAACTTCTTACTCGTCCCAGACTGTGGGGCGTGGGATTTGCCGAAGCCTTCTTCAGAAAAGAGAGAATTGGGAAGTTCTGGCCGTTTTCTTAAAAACAAGGGTAACGTTTCAAGTGAAATTCCGCATGAACGTCCGTCAAATTGAAGCAGAGAAAAGTCCTCATTGTTGTTTTTAGCAATTCTCATTGTGCTTATCTGTAAGATAACATACCGACAAACCGTATGTATAGAACTGATATCGTTCTCTAAGGAATAAGTCGTTAAGCCTCACACTTTTCGAAACGAACGGTACTAAGCCAATTTTCGGGCAAGGGCCTGGAAAAAATCGAACAGCCAGTTCTGCGTCTTTAAAATCTGACATGTTTTTAATTATACGCTGAAAACTCCTACGAGTACCTTCACCCTTTCAAAAATTTGTTGGAACAAAACAACACGTAATAGTTACAGTAAAAGTTTCATGAAAAATCACAAAAATTGCGACTCATTCGGACAGCTTATAAACCGATTATTCCTCAACCTCAGTTCAAAGTCTTGGTCAAAACTTTGAACAAAATGGTTGAAGATTTTAACGAAGCTTGCAAAAATGTTCTGAGATTATTTCAATTGCCAGTTTACATGGAAAGACGAGAGTGTACAGGTATACTGTACATACACTGTTAAAAATTTCTCTGTAAATTTACATAATTTTTATGGCAAATTTTTTTCCAACCAAATAATGTTTTTTTTTTACAGCCAGACTGTAATCATGAAAAAACATTAAGTGTTTGTTTTTTCTTTACAGTTTTTGCATGTAAATTAGTTTACAAATGTCTACTGTAAAATCGAATTACAGAATTGTTCTGTTTTTTTTTTTTACCTTAATTTTATATGAATTTACAGCCTACGGTTTTCATTCTCGGCGTTTTAATATTTATTATAATATCGCTCTTTTTCCTTTCATATGTTATTACGTAACACACACTTCACTATTACGTAGATCAGGTATTTGCTTATCAACGTAATGTGTCGTTACGAAGTTGTTTTCAATCAAAACACAATGAGGATGCTTTGTTGTCATATTATTGTCAAGTAGACTGCTATCTCTAGGAACTTTGTAATTGGAAAGTCACATTTTTTGTACAATATAATAATTGTTTTTAAAATAAATATGACAAAGAATGCAAATAGATTGGTTGCAAACATTTCCAGACAAGGTAAACAATAAGTTTATCACTTCCTGATTAAAAAACGCCAAAAAAGATATTATTCAAAGCAACAGCAATCCTTTTGTTAGGAAAATGCCTACAAAATAAGCTCCACCCATTTATGCAAAATGAGATTAACGTCATAAAGTGGTAAATTTACAGACTCTTTCAAGTAAATTTGTGAAACGTTTTTAATTTGCTCCGATCAAGTGCATGAGCGCCTGTGGCGATGAGTTGACATCAGTATACCAATTGTCAGTATAATAAATGTAAGTAAATTTTCAAATAGGGTCATAAATTTCCCAAAAATGTTTTCTTTTTTAACTGAAACTTCGCAGAAGGATGCATGTTATATATTGAAAATTTTCTGACTATTTCTTATTTATTTGTTTGTTTGGGCTTATTTTTGTCTCTTTTTCAGCTTAAAAACAAAATGAATGTTTGTTAAATGACAGCATATTTATGTGAAATCAGAAAAATAAAAAATACTGTTAAAATTTCTGTAAATTTACAGAAAAAGTTTTACAAAGCAGTAAAATTTGGTTAAAAAAGCAGACAGAAATGATTTTTCAATTAAACAGAAAATACATGTTAAACAACCTTTTTTTATTGTAGCAATACAAAGTGTCTGTAAAGATACAGAAAATCTCTATTAAAAGTAAAATACAAAAAGTTTAAGTTAAAAAAGTCTGTAAATTTACAGAAATTTTTAACAGTGTATGGGCTAAGAAAATTGCCCCCCAAAATGATATTGATACATTTTATGTGATAATTTTCTGATCATTTTGAAGGCTAATTTGTTCATTTTGTTTTTTTATTAAAGTTAGCATGTTATTGCTAAAAAAAATGCAATTTTACGAGTGCTGAGGTTCTATTCACAAGCCCGGGAATGTCATTTTCTAACGTTTGGGGTGGCAATTACTTTAAATTTTCTGTACGCTCCCCGCCAAATGACGTGCTCGGCTTACACAGTCTTTCGGCTTCGGGCAGAAAACTCTCCTGCCCCAAAACTGGAATACTCTTATACGCCTATGGTCAAAAGCTTCACGTAGGTTTCTTACAAAAAGCTTCAATAACCCTCGGCTTCTGAATAAACCGAGACCAAGACCGAGACCAGAGGGTGTCGAGACCGAGACTAGGGGTAAAATTCCAGACCGAGATCAACAAGACCGAGACCGAGACCGAATGCACATATTGCATAGGAAAAGAAGCTGTCCAAAATTTTGAAGACCTTTTTACCTACTGCAACCTTAGTTACTGTAAGCTCTAAAATGATATGTAGCACCAAAACTGCATCATCATTCATTTTGTTCATGTTTTATCATATGCATTACTGTAAGGCCAGAGCCGTGACCCCCAATTGGCCAAGACCTTGCTTGCTGAATCGGACAGACTTCAGTGCCTCCGTGGAACATAAATTATGCCCTAGTTGGGGATCTAGAAAAGTGCAAAAGGTCACCGCCCTTGAGAAAAAGAGTCGCTTGTGATTATGGTCATATGCCAAAACAGGGAGCTTCCACTTGCCTGATCAAACATAGAATAAATAACTTTTAAACACTAACCCAAGTTTTTTTTTTTTCTAATGTGGCCATCATTGCCTTAAAGAACTCTTTCTCACAGCGGGAGGTGACTTTTTCAAGAATCCAGGTGCGCCCAACAAGAACATAATCTTTTCGTCACTGAGGGACCAAAGTCCGCCCGATTCGGGAAGGTAATGGCCATTTGCAGGGTGGCAGCCCCCTACCCGGTCCCCGTCCAGTACGGCCCGGGTGGCCCTGCCCATCAAATCAGAGCCAGTGGGTGCTACAGGTCTAATTCACTGAATAAAGATAAAGGGTCTATCCTCTCATCCCATCCTACGATTACGTAGTAGTCTACAAAAATTACCTATTGGTTCAGTTCTTTGATTGGCAGCTAATTCAAACAATGCAGAGTATTAAAGCTTACATAGGCTATACATAGCATGACCTGTACTTGAGTGTTTTGATTTATGCACATTGCTCTTTTATAGCCACCCTGAAGCAATAAACTGAGATTGCGACTGGGAGAGGATGAATTTTAGACAATTAAGGGGGGACATGAATAAGAAGTTTCGGAGAATTGGTG
Organism: Holothuria scabra; assembly: GCA_037179385.1. Taxonomy (NCBI): domain Eukaryota; kingdom Metazoa; phylum Echinodermata; class Holothuroidea; order Aspidochirotida; family Holothuriidae; genus Holothuria; species Holothuria scabra. The sequence goes on from CM074194.1 coordinate 11,242,183, forward strand.
ATAGAGTATCAGTGATAGACTTATGGGAACGAGAGCCTGTCAGTTTTTCATTTTTATTCACGAAAAAGGTAATTTTACCATGAATACAATACTATCTAAGTTGAGCGCCACCCCACCATCAGTTGATGTGGAGAGGAAAGAAAATTTGAAAATATCTCTACTCCTCAGATGGTCGAAAATTGTGTTATCATGCTTTTCAAAGTGTATATAAACAGTCTTTATTTTAAGCTTTCCTTTGAAATATTAAGAAACCAGCAACTTGCTAAGGGATCAGAAATTTATCACAAAATGTACCGTAACATTAGATGAAATGGTATTTAATTTTCAGGGGGAAATTAAAACGGAAATATAAATATGCTAATGATTCCCTATTGCAACTCTTGGTTAAATTTGAGATCCGCTGAATTGATGCAATTGTGTATGCAACAGTCCGAACTCCCAACTATAAATTGGTTTAGCTCCTAACAACTGTTGCATGATAAATGTAAAACTATTGCTTACCGAAGCTGAACATCCTCCACTCCCCTGCCCCTTTTTTGTACGTCTTTACCAGCTGAGGAACGAGCCTAAAGGATGGCCCCTTCCCCTTTGATCTTTTTGTAAATGTCGGTGTCCTTACATGCAATCTGGTGCTACATATGCTACCTTCTGTGAGCATGGAAGTACTACCTCCGAGGTAGTACTTCCATGCTGTGAGGAAGGGTGTGAGGTGGCATGGTTCAATTCCCTCCCTGGGCTCTTTGCTCGTGGGGAAAAATAAAATTTATTGATGTCCATCATAAAATTACAATGGACAAAAAGCACTCACCTAAGATTGAATAAACACATAAATAATCTATGCATCCTATGTACGTGACACTTTAATTTTTATTTTTAGTCATTCCTCATTTTATTTAAATAAAAAACAACAAATTTTGGCCGGTCTCGAAGGGAGACCATAACAATTTCCGAGACCTCAAGGGTCCGAGATCGAGACCACAGGACGACGAGACCGAGACCGAGACCAGGGAAAATCGGTAGACCGGTCTCGAGCACTACAACACTGGGGGAAGGAAGGGAACATTTCGCAAGGAAAATATGGTCATTTGTCCCTGACAAGTGACTCCAGATACGTCACTGGCTTACGAATAAATCCTGACATGATATGCTTGCACACCTGTATATAGTGCAAAACCTTACCGTACCGGCGTATAGGTAACAAAATAACCGGTGTAGGGCAAAGAACGTGGCACAATTGCCCGATATCTCAATATCGGTGCGGTAAAGTACCAAAAGAGGACGAAACGTTTTTTGTGGTTTCCAAATCAACAAAGCTTTTACATATGCGCTAATTTCGCTTCACTTAAATCGGTGAAAATCACAAGTTTGTCTCCGTTAAACTTTCGCCGCCGTAGAATTGCAATGCGTCATGGGAGATATTTGACAACGGCGCCACCCATAACAAAAAAATTCCTCCCCAATCGGATGAAAGTTGACTATCTCCCCAAAGCGGTTATCTCCCGAACTGTTGAAAAGCGATTTATCAGTACCGTTTAAGTTTACTCAAAAGAAGTGCCCTTGAGCTTATGTTTTCAGAAAAGCTAAAAATAAACTTAAATGCAATTACAATTACACCCACGAATTGGAAACTGCAAACGACTTTAGTTTACCAATTTCGTCTTGTAAGGCTTTCATATAGATTACTTCCACTCCTGTCTGAAGGAGGGGACACGAAAACTCCCAAGGGGCGGATTTGTCCCCAGTTGTCCTCCATATAGAGAATTATCATGATAAGATAATTTTAGCAGTAACTTTTTCTCAGGAAATGTTCTCTATCCCACCATCAGGCCATCGACTTGTGGTTCTTACTTGAAAATATCTTAAGCGTTTACATGTAGCATCATCTGAAGCACGACAGCAACTTACATTTCTTATTCCAGTGTTATTTAGGGGTGTGACTAGGAAATATTAAAGGCCCTGTTCTCTCACCCCAAACAGTACCAATTCTCTTAACCTTCTTACTTAAGCCCCTCCCACAATTGTCTGAAATTCATGTTCATCCAGATACAATTTCAGTTTATTGCTTCAAGGTGAGTAAAGAAAATCTCAATTTACATAATCAAAACACTCTCAGTGCCGATCATGCTCTGTAATATAAGCTTTGGTACTCTGCATTGTATGAATTAGCTGTCAATTTGAAGATCTGAGCCAATTGAGAATTTGGGTACCCCCGTACAAAAATTGTAGTTTGGGGTGAGAAGTTTGACCCCTTTAGTTCTGTGTTCCTGCCAGATCCCATGTTACTCCATTACTTGGAACGGCAGTCAGGGTTTGTATTGCCATTTTTGAACAATTTTAATTCCCCTTCACATTTGTACATCATTAAAACTAACAAATAATAATCCCGCGTGATCGCGGTCTAACGTCGTGATTGGTTACAATGTAGAGGAGGTAAGTGCCCAGTCTTGCATCTGTGTGGAATGACTTTACCTGAAAAACATGCAGAAATTTTTACTCAAAAGAAGGCCTAATTTACACCGTCAAAATAAATGTCCGTTCTAACCAGAAAGAACCTCTTCAATGTTTCTATGTTCTAGTAAACGATTCGTCCAGAAGGGAAAACGGGGTGCTGGAACAAAAGGTTAAAGGTAAAGAGCAGTCCACCCAAAACTTATTTTGAAGAACAAGCTAAATAACACAATTTTCATCTTATTTCTCTTCAAAGTATCTTTCATTACATTTTATGACTTTACTATTGCATATTCAAGGTAAACCAATCAGTTATATCTGGTAAATTTCACATTTGAAGGGAAAAAACATTGTCATGTGACTCCCAACGACCAATCATGAAACTGGACAGTCTACTACACTTCTTCAATTTGGGATGACTGCTCCTGCCCTTTAAGGTTCTCAGTCAAACTCTAATGGTTCCTTAAAACCACATAGTTCTGTTTCTTGTCTCAAAAGTGTAAGCCTGAAGGGCAACTTTGATACTTTGCAGACTTACTGCTGCTTTATTTAGCTTCATATAGTTCGCATAATCACCCTGACCGAAGTGATAATTTCAAACGTCTCTTAAAACATTTTAACTCACACCAAGGAGGACCTTCGTAGAACTTTTATACTTCAATAATTTATTCAAACACAAGTTTTTCTGAAAAGTTTACACACACGTCAAAGTACTTTAAATGCACAACTACATGCCTATCTTCGATCAACTAAAAGCCGAGACAACTTATTCAACCCAAAGTGGAAAATTTTCAAATTTCAAAGGGAGTTACCGCGATAAGATCATTCCCTAAGTCTCCTTAAGATTCATCGTGAAAGAGCAAGGACACTATGCTTATCAAATCTTTGAGAGAAAGATGAATGCGCCCTCTATTCACTAATGCTAATCCATGGAGCACATTTGGAAATACCTTTCGACTCTGATTCCAACTAATATGAAGATGCCATAATTCTTATAAGGGTGGCATTTTGCAATTATTGGAAGGACAACCTCCCGTTTTCAAAAATACTGTGTGAAAAATAACAGTCAATGAGTGATTTCCCAACTATTGAGGAACATCTCCCCAGCCTGCCCCTCGGTCGCACCCATGGCCTATTATGCATTGAATTAATCTTCAAAAAATGTTTATAGAATCAACCATTTTTGATGCTATCTTTAAAGTCACTAAATTTTTGTGTGTGTATAACTCTCATAATTAAAATTCAGTCTAGTCGCGGCCGGGATTTGTCGCGATCGATATTGAACGGATTATCTACTATAACACTTAATGCAAGAAAAACATAGTCCTACACGCTTTCTACCATTCCAAGAGAAAGTCTTAGGCTTATGCCAGTTTGTAGTTGTGACGACCACCCGAAAGGAATTGAGACTTACAGTGTAGTCATGGATGTTCAGCTTTTGTGAGCACGGAATGTTTTGAATCTACGAGTCCCTGCTCCATTCAAGTTGAATAGGGAACGTCCATAAATTATCACGGTTTATATAAAGGCTAAATGTTGCACTGATCAAATTGCATCCAAAAATTTCTCAAAGGCTAGGGAGGGAATATCCGCCCCTTCGACTCCTCTCCAGTGCATGTGAACGGGCCTTATATAGGATTATTTTATGACTTGACTTGAGTCGCGAATGTAACTGAAGATATTATGACTATTCGAGAATAGAGAGACTTACTAAATTTCTGGCCTACAGGTAAATTGCTTGAATTTTTAGCTGAGTTTGTAATGAAGACAATCAAGTACACGTATAACAGATGCACAGAAAGGAGAAAGACACAAATTGCTCATTTCAAATGCAAAATCAGCCACCTTAAAATAAAAATACTTAAGTGCATGTGGAGTTGAACGACCACGCAAGATGTCAAAATGGAAGGTCGTGGTGCAGCATATTTTGCAAAGGTGGGAATGATCAAATCATGCAAATGACGAATCACTATAGGACACGCCCCCAAAACCAAGATTACAGATTTTCGGCCTTTTTTGTAATTTTGACGCCGAGTTATAAAACAACATGGCTAATTATCCCTCACCGATTTAACCCTAACGGAAAAAAACAACTCTAAAACCATAATTTCGAAACAAACTTAATTATGAAAAGACGATTTGGCCATTCTGCCTTTCGCACCCTAGAAAACCTATGACCAGGGAGATGCTGGTTGCAATCTATAAAAATAAAACAAAATTATACAGAGCCTTCATAAGGAAGGTGTATTGAGAAAATTAAGAAACAATCTTGTCTACTTTTTGCAAAAAAAGAAAAAACGTAAAATAGAGAGAAACAAGGCAACTTAAACATCTAAGAAAGTACGTAGCTGCAGAGAACTTCTTTTAAGAACCGGATTTACATGGGAAATTAGTTCAGAACGGGGTAAGCGACAGGATTTGCCCAACAGGGGTCAAGCTCCCTGACGGAGGGCCAATGACCGCGCCGAAAGAAGTTTTGGCGTTTTTCATGATTGAAAATTTGAACTAAATTTCAGAAATTTGGAAGACTAGACTGTTCTCGGAGAAAATGTGAAGAGGGCTTTGGGTACCTTATTGGAGACCCTGCGTTTCCTATGAGCAAAATCAAACATATTGTTGAGGATAGTCATGACTCCATGTTCACGTTTTCCTGCGGACTAAGGATTCCCGACGAGAATGAAATTCTTACGTTAAGCTAACCATCTCAGGTCGGGTTGACCCCTCGTGACGTTACCCCTGATTGAGGGTAGGTCCTGTACCAGTGATTGAAAAACATACATGCAAGGGAAGATATGAAGACGCCAATCTCACCGTATATTGTTGTAACCAAACCAGGGGTAAAGTTGAAGGCAGAGTTGAACGGGCACTGTGGAAAAACATCTTCCTTCGCAGAAAATTTTCCGTCGTGCCTTACTGCATCTAAACATACCTCCGGGCTCCTATAAGCTGTCTTGTCGTATACTAAACCGTCTCCGGTATATGATCACCGTCATCATTACCTAGGCGTAGTTACGTATACGATTTAATAAATGAAAATGCAAACCTGGTTTTATCTTTGAAGATTCAGTAAATATGGATTGAAAGTTTGGAGATAATCATCTGCGTCTAAAGAGTGAAAATGGAACTCTGTTGGATATTTAATTTTAGAACCAAACTAAACAAATAAATCTTGAAAAATATTCTATGTATCGACGGGGCTACAGAGAAACTGTGATGTATCTCATCGGTTGACTAATACTATATCTTTGGTAATGAATAACGAAGTAAAATTACCGCAGGGGTTTCGATCTTGAACTTATTTTTAACAGTTCATGAGCATTTAATCTTTAGAGTATCTTAATATCTAAAATAAATGCTGTGGAGGGTATAAGAAATTTTTTACAAAGTTGCAAACCCCCTAGCTGGCCACAATCTGCAATTCCCGAGTGTTGTAAGATGCATATACCTAGCCTTCAAATATGGATGTTGGCAATGTTTGCAGATTCCCATCAGCACCTTCTTAAAATTTTCCCCGCGGCTGTCACTTCTCGAAGCCAAACTTTGCAAAAAAATGACGGTTAAAAATACCGATATCCCCTACTTTTTTCATGAGGGTGGGGGCTGGGGCCTCCAAGCACCCTGTTCCTCCGTTGCTGCCATAACGTTGCATAAAATTATTATATTGTGCAACTTCTGACTGGTTTTGCGAGAAACGACGATAGATATGGTTTCAAAACAATACAATTTTTATTCATTGATTGTTTACGGTCAAATTATACAATTATTTAAGTGCCTAAAAGAGCAGTATCAAGCTTAATGGACGATTTGTTCCCCAAACTATGTTTTTGTATTTTCGCATGGCCGTACCTTGAACCGGTCACTTATAATGAGTTCTGAGCCGTATATGTTTTGTAAACCGTGACCAACTTACCGTATCGACCGTATCAAAGTACATTTAATAGACACCTACTAGGCTGCATTTGGTCAAAGTGTGGAAATGTGACAATTATTTATCCGGTGTGCCGGTTTCTTTTGTCTCCTTCTTTTTTCTTTTTTTTTGAAACAACAACCATTTTCCGGTTCGGTTGACACCACTTATTTATGGCGCTAGTCGATTTAACACACAGTCAGCAGCGCCTATTTTTTATTAGATTTTTTCCTCTAGAATTTTAACAGCATGGCACAGAGATATTTCAGCCCCTTCTTGCCTATCGTGTTTATAACAAATATCTCAAAAAAGGCCTTTTCCAAACTCTTCTCGACTTCCACAAAAGCCAATGTGAAAAAACCAAACGATACTCTCAAAGGAATTCGAGTGCCCCTAAGAAAGAGCTACGGCCTACGAGACACAAAGCGACACCAACTGAATTGTGGGAAATAAAAGTTGAAGGGTTTCACTTTTGGGTAGCAAACACGATTTTTTAAATTGTACCGTTCCTCCCAAATTTTGCACTTTTGAGTATGACCGATACATATTTAGCATAAATTTTCAAACAATTCGTTATTTTGGGCACCCCAAAATATACGTGTTATTTTGAAAAGGTCTATATACTTTCCCAATTGTTTGATTCAAAGGAGAAGTCTGTATGATGCATGGACGGTGTTTATAAATTTTACAAATTTCTAAGTTGTCAGGTGGTAATTTACCCCCATTAGGGTAAAGAGTAGAGAGGGGGAAACAACTTGGCTCTCAGAAAACTAAGGTGCATCATAGGTACAGGCGGAAATGCTGGGGTACATATGTGGCATATCATTGTACACACCCCGTAAATTTGGAAGATTTAGGTTGTTGGCTTCCATATTTTCACCCATGATAACCCACATGATAACTTACCGTTTGCTGCAAGGGCCAATTGCTCCCTCACCCCACACCTTTTCACACAAATTTCCAATAATGATCATTGATCGATTGTGTTGAAAACAACAGTCAGTCCCTTTGCACAAAATTAAGATAGGGGGCCGGTGACAGAGCCTTTTGTTAGGTACTCAGACAGGGAAGCAATTTCAATCGAACGACTTCAGAATGTTAAGTTTGTACATTTCAATTCGATATATATATAGATAAAAATACAATCAGAAGTACTTCTGGTTGTATTTGTTTCGTACGTGTGCCACCTGAGATAATTTCAGGAGATCTAGTTGTCGCATACCACTTTAGTAACGTACCCAATATTTCACTAAGGGGGATGGGGGGGGGGGGGCATGAAGTATGCTGTGTAATTCGCAGTGTAATTGCGAGCCGAGGATGGTTGTCTCCTCCCCCTTGAAAAGTTTTTGAAAAATTAGTTGTCCTTTCATGAAATACGGTATGGTGCCACATATTCTTACTCTAACTCTAAGTAAAATTTGTGTTCAATTATTATAGATATTATCAGGAACTAAAAATGGCATAAAAAGGAGTAAGGGCCCAATGCCTCCTGGCTGCGTCAATGGATCGTGTTATGAGTTCCATGTGTCATCGATAAGCGTATGGTATAAAGAGGCAGCAATAACCCTGGTTATAGTCAAATGTGTATAGACTAAAACAAGAATAAGCTTGGTTAAAATATAAACACGTTTTCATTTGCCTCGTTTGGACATATTAAGTTGTATACCCATACTCGTCCATTAATGCGCAGCTTCAACGAAAGGCCTCCATGTATTCCCAAGAAAATTGCCTACGCTACTACTCATTGTTATAAATTACTATCCATCAATGGGTGACAGGGAGAATATCATCTGTACAATGTTATGGAAGAGTAATTTAAAACACTCGGTGAATTAGAGGTTCTTCGAAGGAATAAGAAAAACAGAATCTTAATCACTAGACGTCTGCTCATACTCAACATATCACAGAGAATGTAATCAACGCAACCACATAAAGTACCATGACATTCAAACCGCACAAAGTACACGAAATGCTGAAGAAACGGGGACTCATCAGATGTCGTCCTGTTGCAAAATGCTTTTCTGTGAAACGAATACTCTTCTCCAAGAAAATTTTAAAAATATTACAGGTAAGTTCTAACGGTACGTGATATCAGACGCGAATCTAATGAGGGGTGTGTATTGGATGTCTTACGCCCCTTCCTATGACCCAAGATTGAAAAAAATTAAAAATCTCATTGCAACCTTATTAAGTTTTAGATGAAATTTTGCACTCATTTTGCAACTGGAGACCTCGAAAAATCTTGTCTTCAAAGAATAGGGGGAAGAGGTCTGCACCCTGCCCCAAGTGTCACACTCGAAAACCCCTTGAATTACCAAATTCTGGTTACGCGTTTGCATGGTACAGGCAACTCGTTGGGACTGGGGTAAAGATATAAGACAATGCTTTACATGTCCTAAGGCAGAAAGCCGTCACACATAGGGTAGGGCAACACCAGACTAAACATTTTTTACCATTAAAACACCGTTTAAACTGTTGGGTACACTTTAACCCAGGTTTCTATCCTAGGCCACGTGCTAAGCAGTTGGGCAGTTGGGTAAATTTACACACGTTGGTTACAAAAATACCAAATGCATGCCGGCATAGGTAACATATATAATTTTACCCAACAAGGACCGCATTATTGGTAAATTCTACCTCACAGTTTAGCGGTAGGCATACCGTTAGGTGTCTAATCACCGTTATTAGAGTGTAATTAAAATTGTTCCAGTATTTAGTGTTTTTGGAGAGCCTGTACAAATCACCCTAAAGTCAATAATTGAATATGTTTTTTACAAGTTGATTTGATTTTGTATTAAGTTTAATTAATATTCGGTTCATATAAATTACCACCATTTAACTACTTTTGATTACTACTAGTGCTAATCCGATTAGCGCTTGTTTTTAGTGACTGTAGGCAGCCATTAATGGGGTCCATCAGCCTTTAATCGTCTTCATTTTTTGTCTGCATGAATTTCAAATCCTCATATTCAGTGAAATTGAGAAAATCAAGATACACTTCAGTGTACAACCATCCATGGAACAGGTAAGGGAGGAAATTTAAAGATTAAAGGTTATGGACCCCAGTAATGGCAGACTAAAACAGTCAGACCATCACAGTCTGTCCGGATTCGTCTATTGACAACATGGTATGTGTCAAATGTGATTAACTTGGTTAATGTTAGTCAAATTAGAACCGCATTAGGAGTAATAATAGCCAACACCTCATTTCATGTGACTAATTATACCTCTTTGACCATCTATTTTCGTCATGAACGAAGTACTTTTCAAAGGTTTTGGCATAGAATAGTCCCCGCACAAACTTTCTGATGAAATATGTTCTTTGAAGTATCACTCGGTTGGGTAGATTATTACGTCATAAGTAAGTTCTAAAGACTACAAAACATGCGGCATATCAATTCTGGTTGTAAATAACAGACTGCTCGGAAATGGGGCCTAAAATATTTTGAAAATGCACAAGTCATCCTGTTAATGACTTACAAATATAAATTTATTTCACAAAGTCAATGAATATAAACAAAAACTACTCAAATGGAACGAACAGCCGTCACTAATTGATCTAAATACTAACTCAAAAGTTTTAGAATGATATTGTGTATGTATACTCACGTTCCCGGAATTTAATACGGTAGTCAATAAAACTCGTCCTCTTTGCTTAACGCTACACAGACCTCTTTTCTTACCGATATTATATTTGACTGAATCCTTTCCAATCATCCACCGGCATAATGAAAAACACCACTAAATGTAAGTTCATCGCTCGCAGATGTCATCCACGCTTTAACTGACCGATACTGTCGTACCTAACACCTGTATTGATCCGAAAGGTTTTATAAATGCTGATACAGGTGGCCGAGTTAACCGCATTAGAGTTGTCAGAAGTCGGCAAACGATCTGAGACTCAATTAGGTCTCCAAGTTGAAAATTATTCACTGGCTGGCTTCATTATACCCATCATCTCCTACGTTGATTAAACATGAGGGAGTTCGTAACACATTCGGCAGAATCTTTAACAGCGAAAGAAGATTGCAAGTCAAGCGTTTTCTGTAATTTTAGATTTATGATTAGGTGTTCCATTTTTAGAGGCCATGAGCGACATTTTTACTACAGAGCGAACACAAACTGTTTCAAGGTTCCGCTATTTTGATGGGAGTGAAAACGAGGATACAGTATGGTAAGATCGTGGGAACCAACTTAAGACCACCGACGTGTTCTGCCGTGTAACCGCTTCTACTGTTTGACCAGGGTTTGACGAACACTTATAAGAGAGGGCACCTTATTGCTTTTTAAAGAAGAGTCTTATTTCCCCCGAAATTCCAATGCAATAAAATCATTTATTCTTTAATTTTCCTCTCATCTGCAGATATAGCAGTTCCCAACTGGTGATAAACTATGTAACGCGAATTTACTACTATACGCCAGATTCCAGGCCTCTATACAGCTTTTTGGCAGCATTTTGTTGTTACGTTCCATTTTCGCAAGACATTTCTGTGGAACCGAGCAGACTGTTAATTACGATTATGCTTAAAAGTAGTGTGACATGAAAATGAAAAATTGGATATTGGATGTAATAAGCTTTCAAAACCATGAAAATAGCCACAATTTCCATCAAAGAGTGACCATTTTACAGGGCAATTTCTGATTGTCACTTAATGATTAATAAATATGAGCTCAGTATTCAAATCTTGTGATGTCATGGGAGGGACATACCATATATGGGTAATGTTATCCTTTGTTTTTACAATCTTCATTTCAAGGACAGTTGTAACATTTGTTTCTCCTGAGGGTTTTATTTGGAAGTTTAATTTGTGTCCTTGCAAATCATCAGTATCAAGTATCAAACTACGAATTATCTGATGAGTAATCAAGAGATAATTTACATAGGGTTAACAAAAAATACCAACCCTATGCAACACTCCACATCATTATTTTTGCATAAGCAACGAGTTCTTCAGAAACACTCGAACTTTGAAGAGGTATATCTGGAAAACCGTGAAAGATATTGACATAATTCCAACAGAATTTCCTTAGAACAGTTCACCCCATAACTCCCAAGGGAAGTCAGGTCAATTTGCTGACGTGTCACACTACCTTTAATATTTTAGGCTCTTTAAGATAATCAAACATGGCAGGAGGTTTTCCAAGGTCTTTCTGAATGCCTTGCGGAGCTTACGCCCCAAAGGTCTCACCATATTGTCATGTACAACTGAAGTATATCCGATGCGATTTCAAGATCTTTCGATTCTGTTCGTCCGAATACCTTGAACCCCTTTCATGAGGGCCTGGACCCCAATCCTAAAAGGTTTTTGATATTACAACAGGTGGACTGAAACAAAAATATCGACTTTTGGGTAACAACTGTAGATATCAACCAACTTTAGAAAGTATGTGGGTCTACAGGATTAGCGGTGAAGTTCACCTGACCTTAAAGGCCCAGTTCTCTCATTCCAGACAGTACCAATTCTCCTAACCTTCTTAATTAAGCCCCCCCCCCCAACGATCGTCAGAAATTCACCCTCATTCAGCCACAATCTCAGTTTATATTGCTTCAGAGTGAGTATAGGAAAACTCATTGTGTATATAATCAAAACACTCTCAGAACAGTTCATAGTGTGTAATATGAGCTTTGGTACTCTGCATTGTTTGAATTAGCAGTCAATCAAAAAACTGAGCCAATTGTGAGTTTCGGTTACCCTATACTAGAAGTGTAGTTTGGGCGGGTGAGAGGATTGGCCCTTTAACTTTTCCTCTGGTCACACTCTTCACCCATACACTCCGCATGCAGGTGCAAATCTTGTATGGCGTTATTAATTAAATATGACATGTCAGTCACTTGAAAAATCCAGGGACAGAACTACATATTCCACGTGTCATAGGTTTCCGTCCAATAACTAGGGAAAAAAATCGATAGGTTTCACTGCAAATTCGTTTTCTTTCTCTTAGAATGGGATCGCCACCTTTTGTGCACTTTTTCACATCTTCAGACTTTTTGCCCAAGTCAATTCACTTGTCTTTTGATATGGTCTGTAAAGTTAACATTTAAAATGGTCTCTTCAAGGTCTTTTCCACATTAAATCAATGAAAGAAGTCTTCCTTCTATTCAATGCAAGAAATTTCAAGTCAAAATTTGACAAGTTTGTGAAATACATTTCATGCGTACGCTGTTGACCGACATTGAATACAAAAAGTAGGGTTTAAGGTCACATCAAGTTTTGAGATGTTAGAGGGGTACATATTTTAAGCATTTGGGTGAAATTTGCATTGAAATCCAGTGCCTGGTTCTCAAGATATGAGCTGGTAAATTTTTCACATTTCAACAACAAGTGAACTTGAAGAAAGCACATATGACATCATATCCTCACATTGATTAACAGTCCTTTGTTTTTCTTCATACCTAACAACAAATTTTCTCTTCAACAATCCCATGCTATCAGAATGTGATTGCATAAGTAGTATGAAAGCACTTCAAACTTTTCATTGCCCACAGGAAGGTAATATCACTGAAAACTTCAAGGTCAACAAAACAGTCTGAAAAACCAAAGGATACAAAGCATTCCTTGTCAATGTGAGGAGGTGATATAACCTCTGCTGCCCTCAATTTCACTTTGGAACACAGATCCAGTAACATCATGGAAGTTTCACCGCACTGTGCACATTTGGTTCTTCTTGCACGTATTGAAATTGAATTTTTGTTTAAATTTCCTCTTTGAGACAGTCGAATAGGAAAACGAATTCTAATCAGATCCATAGCCAGAGTTATGACTTTGGGGCAAGTCAGTGTGGGAGTATTAAAGGTCTGTGAAAGGCGTCTAATGAACCCCCCCCCCCCCCCCCCATTTTGAGAAAAGTCTGCCCTTTTCCTTGGACACCTGTTAAGTTTTAAAAAGGTGCCAGGTTTACGACTTTGGAAGGATTAATTTTGAAGATGTCTTTGTACTGGTTTATTGGGGTTAAATTTATTTTTCATTTTTAAATTGAATAAGTTTTATTCAGCAAATTTGGGGGCACGTGTAATAGTGTCCCATCCCCCCCCCCTCCTTTCCTCAGTGGCTACGAGCCCGGTCACAGCAGAGACCATCGAATTGTAAAGCACTTTATTTTATATTGAATAGCTTGGACGTTGTTGTTTACGGGGTAGAGCGTATGGGAAGGGGAATCGTTGTCAGTCCTTTACTCAAAACTTTCATTCAAAGACTCAAAGTTTTATGCGTATTCCATTTTATGTTTATGGATGACCTGGAATGGTTTTTAGATCCAAGCAAGATTTGTTCCCTGGAAACCATGGGTTATTGAAGTGAGTGTAAAATCGTATCAAAAAGTGTACCCAAACTATTTATGCAAACGTATTAAGTTAAAGATGACCACAATTCTAAATAAGTTGGACGCCTTCTTATTTACGCGTTTCTAACATTTAGAAAGCGACATTTCATACTCCCACTGCACGGCCCTCCATAGCCTGTTAAAAGATTTTTAGTCAGTTTTCATTCCTCTCGTACAAACGAATTCTTCCAAACGTAATCATTTAAAGTCACTAGTGATAATTATAGAAAATAAAAATTAGAAAAATGGAATTGTATAATTTCTTTGCATTCTTCGGATGTCCTTCTGGTAAACCCGAAATAATCCTAGCAGAAGTAAGCTGCAATTAAATCACCCTTTTTCGTCTTTTTCGACTCTACGAAATGCTTTTTAATCAACTATTACGTTAATTCAAGTTGCCGCTATCACTTTCTATCTAATGTTATATTAAGTTTCATCTTTGTAAACTTTGAAAATGAGCCCACGTATCTCTCAAGACACAAACCTACTCTTATACTTTAAAGAAAACTCCTGGGGCAACACCTATCGGAGATGACGTACCCACTTACACCTGTCTTTAACACGAGTTTCAGTTACTTCGCATTATCTTCTGTAGCACTCGTAACGTTAAAATTCATTGTAGTACTACTTTAGTCTATAGGACAACTATTGCTATCAGAGAGTTTGAGTCAAAATTGAGGCAACATGTACTTGATCACCTGATTCAACAAGAAAACTTTTAAATCGGGAAGATTTAACAGGAAGGAATGTGACTTTTCTTAAGACGACGAACCCCTTGTGTAAAATGACGACTCGCGGATTGAGGCAAGTATGGAAGTATGAAGGATTTGGTGACTGTTAGACTCTATGTTAAAGTAATGCTCATAATGTTTTCAAACCGTGACTGTCACACATTCTTAAGCCCCTTTGACAATAACCCGACTGATATTTCATACATTCGGCGGAGATTAACCAAGTGAACGACCCCTTGACGTTTTGAAAATACAAAATGAATAAAATTCATTTCACCTGATCATCTTGTACTTAAAGGATAAAGTTTATCGATTTTTCGTGCCCACTATCTGAAATTGAACATCCGTATCTCTATAATAATATGCAAGCTGACGATCGCATTACCTATGGCTTTTTATGGACGAAATACTTGAACACAAATTATTATCTATAATCTTAGAGTGTTGGATCGAAAATCGATAGAGCGAGTTTAGTTCTATATCCTCTAGTATGAGCTCATGGAAAGTGAAAGCCTATAAATGTCATCTTGAACTCAACCACTATAAATGCCACGTTTTGTTGAAAGGGTGCCAAGTTACGTGTTCGTTAAAGGCATGAGGGATGGGATTGCAAATAAACATTTCCGACAATGTGATCAAAAGCACAAAAATAATAAAAATCGTTTTAGGCTTACTTTAAATTGAGGTGAGATCGAAGAAATAAAAATGTAGAGCAAACTAATGTTTTTAGTATTTAACAAGCCGGGAAGGGCTGTTCTGGTCGCGTTTCCTTTTTTCCCTTTTTCCCTTTTTTGTTAATGGTGTAACTTGAAGTGTTGTGTGCGACAAAGATGAATTTTATGTCTTCTCGGATGACATTTACGGTTCATTTAAAAGAAGCAAGCCACTTGATTGGTGGGCAATGGGGAAATACTTCATGCAAATAACGTGTTCCAATTTCCATCAAAAATGGAGACTACATTTCTCCATTTAAACTTCGTTCTCATTAGGCACACCGTTTGTTTCTGTTATGCTAGATTCTTTGTCCCGACAGAATTTGTAGCCTTGATTAGTATTATCGGACCGTCGAAATGGCTAAGATCTTCTTTTCACTTTAAAAATGCAGACACATACGAAAGATTAATTGATATTTAAGTTTAGCATGTTTTCATGCCCCCCCCCCTTGTTGACAGTTTTAGTCATTTTATGACGCTTTAAATTAGGAAAACAGTCGTTACCAAGGGAATTAATACGATTTACTCTCCACATTGTTAGAAATTTCACTGAAATAAATGTCGGTGTTACGGAAACTAAAATTTTCACTTAAAACATATCTAAATGGATCACACGAAATCGGTTTTGAAAATCAGTCGCACGCTTCTCCCAATGGACCCGCCACTGAAAAGTTTGTTCATACTTATCTCGACATGATAGAGTACCAATGTTTGTCATGTCCTAGATCGGGGTAGTAAATACGAGTTTTGAATTTCTTAAAACCACCTTTTATGGAATTACACTAGCAATGAATAGTTGAGTTTATCGGCATATGACGTGAACACGGGTAACGGAGTGAATACAAAATTAATTCAATGTATAGGTGGTTGGGGGAAGACGTCAGTTTGCATGTCATAGGTAGAATTACATGATCAGTCGTTTTTTACAAGTAGAACACGAAACTCCCAATGAAAGCACTCGTGCATAGTTTGTACATTTCTTCATCAAGTAAATGTTGAAGTCCCTGGCACCCCTTCACCTTGCAATGGCCAAGTGCCTTTCGAAATGTCACCGAACGGGGGTCATAAATCCCAGCATGTAAATGTCTGTTGCTTTCATATTTCTAATATCTAAACGCAAAATACGTTCTGTCGACAGAACATATTTTGCGTGTTTCGTGTCTCCTGCGTATACCTATATTTTTCAGTAATCATCGTTAAGTAATCAGAATCCATGATGTCAAAATTGCTGTGATTTGTTACAAATCACAGTTAATGTCATCACAAATGGATTGACAAGTGATTCAACGTATGTCAGATTTTTCCTTTAGATTATTTTTTGACACAGTGCATAATGGACAAACCAAACAACGCCCATCGCTTACCCCTTATGACCCATGACCTTAAGCCAATACAAATGCGCATTTAAAAAAAAACTGCACCGGCTCATTGATCATTCATTGAATTCTTCCTCTGGTCAAAGCTTAACAGATGAATGTTCATCAGGATATATTGTACTTTAAGTTACCCTTTCCGAGTAACGATAAAAACAACTCGATGACAACGAACTATTGAACATAACCGCCTTTGAGGAAACAGGATTCATTTCAGATCAGATTAAAACGTGTACCGTAACCGTTGTTGGGGATATTATGCAAACACATAGTTTAAAGCATGCAGACGGATGCTTCAGACTATCATTATGTAAATTGTTAAAATTTACATTTTAGGAAAGCGAATGTAAGTTTCATTATGTAGGGCAGTCTGAGAGCTAGTCAAGCTAGAATCGCTTAAAGCCCAGGTCAAACTACAGCGATATCGGATCGGTTTACTATCCGATTTTTGTGAGTTTTAGTTAAAATCTCATCCATCCCTTGTCGGAAAAACCCAGAAAGTTGCCATTCTGTGTGAATATAAGATCGGTGTAAGAGGACCACGGAAATGAAATGTATTTTATTAATTTCATGAGGTCACATTTACAAACGGCTTTTATCGGACTCCTCGTATCCGATAAAAGCTGTCTGTGGATGTGACGCCAAGAAATATTATATAATATAATATATTATATTTGGTATAACTAACAGTTTCGCAGTCCTGCGATATAATTCATATATTTACACAGGCTGGCAAATGTTTGTTTCTTTTCGATCAAAGATGGAGGAGATATTAATCAAAACTCACAAAAATCGGAGCGAAATCCGATCCGATATCGCTGTAGTGTGACCTGGCCCTAATACTCTAAAACCGATCGGTAAAAATTTGAAGCGAATCCGCTCATATGGCGCTGGGGAAAAAGAATGTGGTCAAACATGTGATTAGATTCAATTGACTTGAAACAGAAAGTTTTAGATTTGACCGTTAGAAAATCACATATAAGTGATCTTTTTTCCGGTTAACTGCTCATTCGATCTGTTTTATGTTCAAATTAAATCGTACTTCTTTAGTGTACGCCATCAAAAATATAAATTTCATAGCTTTCCCTTATTCCACGTTTCCGTTTTGTTTGATTGGTTTCGTGTATCAAAACAAGAGACCTTTACATACAGGGCCGTCGCTAGGGTCTCATGTATAGGGAGGGGGGTATCATGGTCCCAAATTCAGACTGGCTGAATGTTTTTTTCCAACTGAATGGAAGAGCCACTACGGAGAGTATGAATACATGAAGCATGAATGCCCGGTAGGATAAGTCCAAGAGTACGAGGCTGAAGACTTTCTAAGCTGAGCGCCACCATCAGTAGGCGCGAAGCGTAGAGAAAATGTTTAAAAATCGCGACCCACAGAAAGCCGGAAATAACATTTCCCAGGTTACATAAGCGTGGGCTACACAGGCTTTTTAGCAGGGGAATAAACACAAAACATATAGGACTTGAAGCTTGATGGGATGAGTCTTATGACGAGGCTGACGGTTCTCCAAGTAGAGCGTGCAGCGCACAAAATTTTTTGAAAAGTAGCGATCCCTCTGATAGCAGGAAACGGCATTTCCCAGGCCGTTATAAGCAAGCACTTTACAGACGACCCTACAGATAGCCAGAAATGACGTTTGTAACGTTATTATAAGCACCCCCTTTGGCGAAAACTTTGTACTTATATCGCTTGTGGTTAATATTAATGTCAGCTTGAAATAAAGAAGAAATGTTGTATGTCGAACCAAATATAATTAGAAAAGCCCTAGTCACTTTGTCATTTTGAAGCTGCTTTCCTCGTAAAAAACCATGCCTTAGAAGGATAAATGAATCGTTACTTTTTAAAGGAATTGCAATAATTTACGAATGCCTTGGACAAAAAAGGATACTTGTGGGTAAATTCGCCGAGAAAAAAATTCCTAAAAAACATTCATTGCAATTTCAAGGCAACAAAGTTAAAAACATCTGTAGTGAGATACGCTGTAGGTTATGTGCAGTGGGTTCTCTGCCAAGAATATGCAGTCATTGCCTTCAAAATCTACAGCGGAAGGTCACAACAGTTGGCGCAGAGCGCACGAAACAATTTGAAAAGTCGTGGCTTCTCAGAATTCCCGAAATAGCATATCCCAGACTCCATTGAGGTGTTAACTCTAAGCAGTCGTTTCTTTGAAGTTCCTTTTGCAATAAACTTTTCACTTAAATAAGAAATGTACAAATTGCAATAGAATCAGAAAATTGCCAGATAAAATGTATCACTTCAATTTTCCTGCCAAAACGTTTAGTCCGGCTTCAGATTGAGGTAAGTGCCACATGGAATGGTCATTAATGCCACTATGTTTTTAGGTTCCCTAACATGTCTTTAAACAGAAAAAGTCAGGTATATGGGCATCTTTGGGTGGGTTGGGGAAATATAGCGGGGTATCTGCCAAGAGTCAGGGTGCTGAAAAATAAAAAATATAAGGGGTAGGGGAAAGTAAAATGGCTATTATTTTTAATCCAGAAACTCGAGAGTAACAAACGACCTCTCAAATTATTTGCACAGAAATTGTCTTTTAGTTGATACACAGATTTTGAGATTCACGTGATTTTTGAGGTCATTTAAGGTCAAAAAAGTACGAAATTTGACCTTTGACCTAAATCTTGACTATGCTATTTTAAAATGTAATTGTGTACAGTAAAGTGATTCATTTGTCCTAGTTTGACCTGAAATGATTTTATTCCATGTCTTCAGACAATTTAAGCTACTCATGTTCCAGGGTTTGTACTTAGAAAGCACCAGTGACGAACGAAATGTTAAGTAGTGAAAAATCTGTTAGAAAAACTTACCTTTCCAGCCCGGA
The DNA here is from genome assembly GCA_037179385.1 of Holothuria scabra. Classification (NCBI taxonomy): domain Eukaryota; kingdom Metazoa; phylum Echinodermata; class Holothuroidea; order Aspidochirotida; family Holothuriidae; genus Holothuria; species Holothuria scabra. The sequence goes on from CM074194.1 coordinate 11,261,524, forward strand.
AATGACAGTCTATTCATGTTTCATGATCATTACAAGCTGTGCATCATCTTGAAGTCACTTTCATACCTATTTAAGCATTCCTTGTTATTGCAAATCTATGAGCTGCATTTCTACATGTCCATATCGATACCCATGTCCCTCCTTAATACCTAAGAAGGTGCAAATCAATACAATGAAATATCAGTACTAATAGCTTCAAATTGGGCAGGAGATTGAGGTAAGTGCCATCTGGAGTGGTCATTATATGCCATGGGCCATAGGCACCTCACGGGCACCACCCCAAACGCAATATTTTAGGAAACCTTATGTTCGCTGAAAATGAAATCAAGTGGTAACAGAAAATATTTTGGATCTCGCTCGTTCAAAATGGCTGCAAAAAACAAAATGATGGCAAAAATTGTGAATATTTTGACTTAAATAATAATACAGAAAATATTCAAAAAAATACTTTTGAGGCCTTGACTCTTAACATTTGGTCATACTTTATGACAAATTTTCCAAAATTATGTTTTGGGACTGTTTTGGTGAGATTGAGGTTAACCAAGATGGCCGAAAAGCAACAAAATGGCCGCCAAACTAAATGAAATATTTCCAAAAAGTTGTGAAAAAATATTGCAACTCAGATCTCAGTGGGAGCAAGATGGCCGCCACTGAATTACCGTATTTTTAATAATAATGAAAATAATCACTAAAAATATTTCTTACACATTTAAACCTAAAATCTGTCAGGGAGAAGGCAGCCTTCCCCCTGCCGCATGGGTCTAGGCTTTAAAGGGAAGGCTTTTTACCCCCCCCCCCCCCCCATTGATAATTTGTGTGTCTTTGTATTAGATTTGCACCATAAGCTACTTTTGAATTGAAATTTTTGTTACATATTTATAACATTGAAAAGAATTAAAGGAATTAAAAACCTCTGTGAGGGTGGGTTGGTACCGCAGTGCCCCCCCCCCCCCACATGTACATAAAGCAGCCAGACAGACTTACTTAACGGATTTAAAGTCTATCACAAGAACATTAGAGGAACTATGTATTTATTCCGCCTACCTGACCTATACCTGTCGCCTATGTACATGACGTTTCAATAGAGGGACTCAATGGTTGATAGATCGCCTACATAGGGAGAGGTCAAGGGAAGGGGGCACTCTCGCTGGACATTCTTCCCATTGGAAAATTTTGGCTTTTGGAAAAGGGATGGAATCCAAAATGTCCTACATTCAATAGCATGTTTAAAAACGCATGACCACCAATCTAGGCTCGATCAGACATGACAGTTGCCAGTTTCAGAATCTTCATGGAGACTTGTTGAGTTGAATTTCAGAACAAAAACTATCTGCAAATCACGACGTGACCAGGCGATCCGTGTGCCGAATTCGTAAAATGCTATTAACTTTTGCTGGTATGCGTTTCCGTGAGTTGTTTTATGAGAAGGAATATTGATACATATGGCAAGTTGAGTGTGGCCGGAAGCACGCGCAAAAGAGACGTGACCCTCCCTTCTTACACCCAAAAGTTAGAAACCGAGTTTTAAAACCACTGAGTATCTGAAGCTCTCGGAGCACCTGAAAATTCCGTTAATCTGATAACCATTTGTGAGAGCATATGTTCAAAAGTGATTCTTAGTCGAAAGACCCCTCTGACCCCACCTCGCCCTATCTCTACAGGTATATACCTTACATGCCCCTCATGGTGGAAAACTGGAAATCAAGGGAGCCGGGGCCATATCCATACGAACAATCAACCATATCGAACTGATGCATAATTAAGATATGAAAGATTTGCAAAAGATGGAGTCTACTAATGGTGCTAATTTAAGTAGTCTATGGTGATGATTGAAGTGATAAAAGTCTACGGCACGTGATCTACTTGGAAAAGTTGATATGGGGCCAGTCGTAAAAGCGTGCTAGAACGAGTATGAGAAAATTCCAACTGGAATTTCAGGTTTTCCAACTATCCTCGCTCTGACGTCTGTGGGGTGACACACCCCCACAGGGCACGGTCACGACGGCCTTGTTTACATGTGTGCTCTGCTGACTGCACGGATAAGTTGTAAGAGCATCCGGCTAGCTTTCGGGAGATCTAGAGTTCGACTCTTGGCGGGGTCATACCGAAGACTTTAAAAACGGAACTGATTGGGGATAACAAACCAGTTAGCCACAACTGGAAAAGAGGCCATGACCGGCCCGACTTAAACCAACTGGTAAAAAAATGGGCCGTAAATGTCCATGTAACCTGTCTTTACATGCGTGCTTTAAACTCACTCTGTTCAAATTTGAAACGTTCATGTGGGTACTGAACCGAAGTGTGGTCCAGAAGGTGATTGGATTTGATTTAATATGAGCCAGAAGCTGACTGGATCATGAATCTGGACTGAAACTAGTCAAAATGGTAAATTCTCTATGTGCCCATTTGATCCTTTTAGGTTAGATTTTAACAGAACGTTTTAAGAAAGAATTTAAATGTCATACCTACCTTAATAAGAAAGGGTGAAACGTTCCAAACAACAACAGTTTCCATCAAATATTGGTCACTTTGCAGGACGTGTACTGCATTTCACTTCAGCTATGAATAAATATAAGCTATGGAATGTAAATGTGTGTTGTAAAGGGAGTGTTTCACAAGCTTTGGTGAAGTATGCTTTCCGCAATTTCTTAAACCTAAGTTAACAGCAAAGATTAAGCAAGAGACTCTCTAGCAACTCCCTGGATTAGTGACGTGCAATTAAGGATAAACCAAAATGGCAGAAACTCCCGATTTGATTGAACCATAACTTACAATAGAACAAGCTACTACATTTAGACAGGAAGACGCAACAGATGGAGTTCCGAATTAAAAATTCTTCCTTGATAAATTCAAATAGTTTTACCAAGTTTAATATACGTAATTATTTGCAAGGACACGTTAAAATTTTAATCATTTCATCGCTCTCCGTCCAACCCTCCCTGTTAAAAAGTTTTGGAAATTTTGTAGTGTTTCATTAGATTTGAATATTAGACAGTTAATTTACGAAAGTGTATTCTTGGAAGCTCGTGTTCTCACAGAAGGCATTACATAGGTTAAAAATCTAAGACATCAACGGTGCCAATTAACGAATGAAGACATTGCGAAAACATCTTAATAATGTAAATATTTTTCTTATTAATATCAAAATGAAATGTTACCTGATTAACGCAGAAACACATAGACAAAAAGCAGCAATTTCGATTAATTTAAGGAATATGCCCAAACCCTGTAATACACAGTCTCATTGTAGCACGGTGAAGTACATCCTGCGCAGGCATTAGCCTCAATTCGGAATGAACCAAGCCTATGAAGCCCCGGGTAATTACGATCGATCACTAATTCTGCTGGCAATATCAAACAAGCAAAGTGTTTTTAAGGACCTGTTCTTTACCAGAAACATGAGATTTGTGCAAGTGATTTTATTTAACATCAATTTGTGAGTGTGCTTTGCAGACTTGTTGACATGGGCGTCCGCAGGTATGGGCAAGGGGGCCACTTGCCCCTCACCCCTGGAAAATCAAAAATTTGAAAAAACATATAAAAATTAAATCAAAAACCCGAACAAAACGTGTTTTCCAAGTTTCTATGCGAAAAATAGGCTTTAGAAATGCCATTTCCGGCGATCTGGGAGGCATTTTGGGTTAAAATTTTCGCATGCTTTGTGTCAATTCATGCAGGGCTTGGAGGTTTTGCCCCTCCCTAGAAATTTTGCCCCCTGACTTTTTTTCTGCCGACGCCCATGCTTGTTGATGCTAAATAAGCGACCGTTCCATGACGCGGAACTGAACGAAACATTCTCCATGCCAGGTCAGGGTTGCCAGGTTATGGACCTGGTTTTAGGACACTTAATTTTCAACTGGAACTGAGTAGAATATTGCAATAGAATGGCAAAAACCCACTCATTAATATACTAACTTGATTCTTTATTGAAATCTTCTTCGAAATCGCCAACATTTTTTTCTTTTGCAATGGTTAAGAGGAGATAGTTGTAAAACATAAAGAGGGCACTCTTCTTGATTGGAAAATTCTTCAACCTTGATTCAATCCTGGCGTCAAAACAGTGTATATCGCCCTGCCGATGACTTCCGCCTTGATATCATGTTTGAAGGTATTCGTTTTCATTATTCTAAGTGTCCTTTTATCTTTTATGTTGGTACTAGCAGAATTTCATTAACATGGTTGTGCTGTTACCATGAACAGTCACATTGAATCAAGAATCACTCACGGTTGACCCTTTAACAATACTAAGTCAACAGGTCAAGTAATCGTAAGAGTACTTGTTGCAAGGATCACTTTTTAGTTACATGCATATTCTGCTGGTTTTTATCCAGAGGCATGTGAAAAAAAAATTCCAGACCATGTCCTCCAAACCCTGTAGCAACACCTTCTACCCAACTCAAGATAATGTTTTTTTTAAAGATTGGTTATCTCTGATAAAAAGAATACCTTCAATTCCCAACAGGTAGCAGAAAGTAATGTGACAAATGCAAATTGTTTCAGATTCCTTTTGTGTTTCTTTAAAGTTGAATGTCCTGTTTGTCCTTGAAATCTGATACTTTTTGAATGTTGAGATGTCTACTACATATGTTAAGTATGGCAAACAATGTTGCTAAATATTCCTACAGTCAGTGTGACCTTATACTACCGATTTCTCGCATACAGTTGCGTCATACTTTTGAACATGTACAAAACTTACGTCTGAGACAACCGCTCTGGATTCGGTAATGACAGGGAAAGCTCACTAAACAACAAGCGCGTACTCGTACCACAAAAGGTGTTGTCAGCAAAGCGAAGCGGGGTAATTTTTTCCCAGCACATGACGAATGAGGGCACAATGGACGAATCAACTTTTTGGAAATAGGCCACACACCATATTCCAAAATTGACAACTTTTCGAACCTTCTTTGCAATTCTGACAGCAGATTATCAACGAACAGTCCAAATATTCGTGGTCCACATATTTCAAACCTTATTACTTACCTTTACTGACATTTTGGAAAGAATTTTCAAATTTTCTCAAAACCGATTTACCCTCATTCGTCCTGGGAATAAAAATCCGGCAGACGGTCTGAACCTTTGTTCAGACCGAACAATTGTGACTGAAAAAGGCTCAAGTTAGATATGTTAGTAGAAAGTCTTTTCAGGGTGCAGACACATGGTATGTGTATATTCATGGTTTCCAAGGGGCACCGCTTCACAGGGGCGGCCAAAACATATTGTTGATAAAGGGTTATTAAAAAGGGGTCGATAAATAACAATTTTTTAAAACTTTTATTATGAAGAGGCATGATCTTTATTTAGCATGGTTCATTAAGTTATTAGTTAATAACTTCCACCAGGGTACACTACAAAATAGAAGCAACACTTTGCCAGGAAGTTTTTAAACAACTCCTTGCTCTTACTTACGGTACTGTCCTTAATTACTTAATTCCACTAGGGCTAAATACTCCTTCTTCTGTGCCCAGACCCATAGGCAAGCTTTCCCCACCCCTGAAAATGTATTCACCCCCGAAGAATTGCAAGTGCCATTGACTCAATATATACTTTTTACAGCTACAAAATTTGTCCGTCTCCTGAGAGCCATTTTATCCCCCTCTCTCCCGTACCTTACGTCTCTTCTTGTACCGTATCACTATCATTGATTAATTATAATAACAAAATAAAATTATTTTAATTTAGTACAACTAAAAATTATAGCCCAAGTATGCAAAATGATTGATATTTGAAATTTATAACATCATATTCTAGAATTTCCTGTGAAATATTAATTTGTGAACTTAAATGAAAATGTGATTAAAGTAATTTTTTAGAAAATGTTACCCCTTCTACCGCAGTAATCTATTACGTAGGTGTGGTATTACTAATATAAAGTTACTTAATTTAAATAAAATGATCACCAATTACAAATTCAATAAATTTCACTTAAATATATGAAAAAAATTTGCCGCCTTTCTAATTTAGAAATGCTATCGAACTCTTTTTCATGGAATCTCAAATTTGTCTGACAGACGAAGGAAACTACAAAACTGATATTTTAAAAAATATCTTGACAAACAAGCATTTCATTACCAACATAAACCAAAAAAAGTTCTAAATAAGACTAGGTACATCACTGTAAACACAAATTAATAGTCAACTGGTGTCTGAACTAACTAACCACATTAGTTACTCATATTTGGCTAGTTTATGATGATATTTGACTAATCTCGTAGTATTGGATTAAATAATATCAGTCAAAACTAACTCAAGGAGCCCTAATACTTGTTAGTTAGCTTGTCAGTTAGTTTGATAGGGTTTTACAATCCAGTTTAAACCATTTGGTTCAAGTCGAGCCGGCCACAGCTTTTTTCCATTTGTGGCTTTCTGGCTTGTTTTCCCTACTCCATTGCATATGCTGAGCACCAAACGCAATCTGTTCTGTGTTTTAAGTCTTCTGTATGACCCGGGTCCGTTCCACAAAGAGTTACGCACAATCTTAAGTATGATTTACTGTTGACTTAAGTATGGGGAATCAAACTTAAGATTTTGCGTAACTCTTTGTGAAATGGGAACCAGGTCAGGACACGAACTCCCAACCTTTCGACTACAAGTCGGATGTTCTACCATGCACTTGTCTATGCAATACTTGTTAGAAACGTATTCAAGTGGGTCAAATATTAGTTAATGTTGTTGACCAACGTGATTAGTCAATTTAGGCACTGTTTGACCAATTTCCAATGTCATCAAATGAAATAATCATGATCATACTTACATTAAGTTATAAATTGTTCTATATCTAGCTTTTAAGCATCAAACGAAATTAGAAGTATGACATCATTTCGGCTGTAATATGGGAGTCTATCCATTTATTGAATCAATTGTGACAATGAGAGAGCGCTATGTGTCGGCGTAGAAAAACACCAAAGAGATAAATGAATGGATGATTGGGATACTGTAAGTACTGATGTTTACTCCGCTTGGGTATAGTCAGAGATGGAAGCAAAAAATGGGTTAATATCTTGGAACTTTCGTATCCAAAAAGAAGAGGAAGGTCTTACTACAAAGAAACTACAAAAAATTCTTTTGTCAGCAACTGCAAAAATTGCCCTGTTTAATGCCATAATTAAGGTTCCACTTTGACAGAACTTCACACCAAGGATTTAAGGTACAAAAGTTTGCTTTTTTGTTGTTTTTCAAGTAATTGTTTATGCATTACAAACTTACAATTGAATATAAATTCTAAACACCATAAAAAGTATACACCCAATTCATTCCGTTCAAACCATAGAAAACGTAGAAAATCTGTTCCTCTAGCAAAATGGTGATACAGAGAATTTGCTCAAAGGTTTCACATTTCCTTAAATCATGAATTTTTACATCTTTGCTCAATCAATTTATCAACTGTGTAATTTCTCTACGTATGAATCGTTAAACACAATTACAAATTAGACACCATTTTCAAAGTAAATCTTAGCAAAATGAATTGTGTTTGTCTGTGTGTAGACATCAGCTAAACTACACCTTGAACGTTCCCTTCACATGTATAGTGTGTAAATTTGTACAAAAAGTATCAATTTTTGTAATTTTCTCACTATCATGCCTTAGGTATAGTAATTCAAAAATAGCAAAACATTAATGGTTATTTATATGGGGCAAAATAAAAGCTTCCCCGTTGTGATTCATATTTATCATAGATACTAACTTTAAATTGCAGATCAAACCTGAATCTTAACTAATTCAAGTCATTGGATACCTCAAAGTGACAAAATAGAAACGCTAACCTATTCTGACAATTGTAAAAAAAATAAGAAGTGTAAATTTAAAGTGATAAAAGAACCCGGAAATTCCAATTAGACAAAAGTTATTTTTTGAAAAAAAGCAATTTTTCGTTGAAGAAAGCACATTTCAGTCAACCAGGATGATGAGAAAATAATTCTCTAAATTTTACTAAAAACTTATGTTCCAAAATCTAACACATTTGTCAAATCCGCATGATGCCAGTCTATTTCCAGACACCCAACATAGAGATGTTATGCTGACTCCTTCATGGGCCCCTGTAAAGATAGAGAAAAGTAAATTTATTTTATAATTTTTCCTTACATTTTTTCGTAGGTAACCACTGTTGCTCACACCTGGCAACATCTTTTTGCAAGGGGTTACCAAAATTCTCGATTGGCACTGTTCTTTTTTTTGACATCAAGTTCTCAAGATGCCCAAAAGTGTGTCAAATTTAAGCGGTTAGCACAGAGTGTTCTGATTACAGATGATGGCGCCTTGTATGCTGTCCAGGATATGCTATTATTAGCAAGAGTCTGCTCAAAAATAAGTTTTAGCCAGCTGTGAGAGGTGCAAGAAGTTAATAGGTTGGAAGAAACGGAACTGTAGAGCATGAGATGATATAACATTTCTCACCCTACTATTTGTTCAAACCTGAAGGAAAATTTAGAGCAAAAGTCTGTAACTCAAATGTGAAGCATGTACTTAATCTACACAATTTGGTGAAACATCCATGCAATTGGGAAATGTATTTTTGAGATTTCAGAGAAAGCGTTTACTAGATTTATGTTCATTTATGTTCAAAGTGAGTTTCAGGGCAGCAGAGGTTATATCTCTTCTTCACATTGACGAGAAATGCTCTATTTTTTTTGTTTTTTTAATGGGTTTTCAAACAAAGCATAGAGTCCAATATGCAGTGGCGCAGCTAGGATTTTTTTCGTAGGGGGGGGGGAGGCTATTGGGAAGCTGGACACTTTTGTAGGGGGGCTGGAGTTTACTATCTAAGCGTAGCGCCACCATCAGTTGACGGGGAGCGTACAAAGAAAATTTTGGATTTTTACACCTCCCAGATGGCTGGAAATGGCATTTGTCAGGTTTAATTGTCTTTATATCTGGTGAGAAAAATTTGTACTTTTTCTCAGATTTAAACACACATTTGGGATACTCAGTTTATTACTCCACCGGACTATGTATCAAAGGATTGCAAATCCGGAATCCTGCTGAATGTTGCAAGCAGCTGTTCCAGTACACCCCTGAGTAAGGTATTTCCATAGGCGTTAGGGAGCATTTCAGTTTGGGGGCAGAAGATAAAGCGGGGCGCCACCCCTTGTTGGTGCGGAGCGTCCAGAAAATTTGACGGTCGAATAGCATTTCCCATGCTTTTAAAGGGGATCCAAGCAGTCGCTATTTGTAAGGGACAATTGCAGATAAACGTTCACTCCAAACTAAAATTCAGTCAGAAAGACAAAGCGGTGCGCCGCCATTGGTTGGAGCGAAGCGTACAGAAAATTTTTAAACATCCGAACCCTCAGACAGTCAAAAATGTCATTTCCTATGCTTAAAGTGGGTCTAAGCAGGCGCTATTTCGAGGTTGCGTTTGAAAAAATCACTTGAAACTAAAATTATGCTTGAAAGACTATCTACGCGGAGCGCCACCACTGGTTGGTGCGGAGCGAGCAGAAAATTTTTGTAAAAATCGGACCCCTGACACAGTCGAAAATGACGTTTCCCAGGCTTATAGGGGGGGGGGGGGTCTAAGCAGTAGGTATTTGATTAGAAGATTACCAGATAAAATGTGTCAATACCAATCGATGAAATGATCCCGCATATACTGCGAATGAATTTCACTTTATTGCTACTCTTGGCTAAATTTAACATATATTGAAAATTGTGTGAATGTCCGAACTTCCGACTATATATAATTTTACTTTTGAAAAATGTAACATTACATGGTGTGATTAAACGATTATTCAGGAAGAGGTATGGGAAGACATTCTCACATTGCATAATTAAAGTATCGAAAAACAAATTACCCGATTTTCATAACCATTGCTAGTATTTGGTTATAGAACAGAATAGAAAGCAAACTTTTGGACACCTGAACACCTCCTGTCTGTCCGTTGAATTAATTTGGAAATTAAGAACGTCCCAGCATTGTTTTAACCTTTGCCAGAATATTTGACCATTTCGGGCAATTTTTGCAAGACTACCGTAAGAAACTGGGACAATGGAAACCCCCCCTTTTTTTTCATTCTACCCAAATGTGACGCAGATCTTTGTTATTTTCCATGAAATATTACTTTAAATATAGCGTTTTCTGTTTTTCGGCAAAGATTTGAAACTTTAAAATAATCGGCCATTTTGGGTATTGTGTTACACAAGATTTAAAAACAGGTTTAAGAAGGATGAATTGTTTTCTTTAAGCCACAGGCTTCCCAAATGTGTGGCGCCTTTTTATCCGTTTGATTTTGTTTAGTAACTCTGTTACCCTTACGATGATATTTTTCAATTTTCGGGCAAATATTTGAAAGAATTTGGATATTCGACAAACTTGGGCATTGAGTTGTGATTACCTGTGAAGTAAAAGTCACGAATGAAAGCTTTTTGCGCTGCCCGAAGGTGTCGCGTTTTTTTTTTTTTTTTTGAATCTTGACTTGGTCTTTCATGAAAATTTTATTCGACTTTATGACGTTTCTTTCCCTTTTTCGGGCATATCTTTTAAAGATTTCGGCAACATTTAGGAATTTTCTGAAAAGCCATCCAATTTTTTTTTCAAAATTTAGGGCCTGTCCGAATTTTTTCCAAATTCCTGCCCGATTTTAGATTTTGCGGAAATCGTACGCCACTGGGTATGTTGGCTGCTCCCAAGAGCTAAGTAAGGTCATGTGAGGTAATAGTGGTACGGTTGCGCCCCTTGAGACTGCATTGACGCATTGACTCAACATGGGGTTGGTTGTTGCACTGACCAGTGACTGGCAGCAATAGCCGTGCAAAGCGCAAATTGCTTCCAACAATATTTGTCTCAAATATTCTACCCACCACACCAAGTATGATTTTGGAACAAATTTGTGCATCCCCGGGAATTAAAAAAAAACCCATACAGGAGATAGAAACAAGCCAAATGCTAGGAACACACTTTAACCCACAGCAAGGTATCCAATTTCAGCCACTCCAAATCTGCTAGAAAATTATCCATCCAGAAACCCAACGAGTAAAATGTCAAGAAATTCCAAAGAAATGAACCTTGTCACAGTGTACCTGAATTTATTCCAAAATTCAGAGTGGGCCACAATTGCAGAATACCCTGCAACTGCGTGGATCTATCGCAAGTGTATCTATGTCATAAAAGCCGGGTAGACGGATTGATCATTATCATCGGCCACCATGAATATGATTTTTTTTGCCCATGTCGCCAGGGGGGGGGGGGCTGCATGGGGCTGGGCGCCCCCCAAGCCCCCCCCCCCCCGTAGCTACGGCACTGCCGGTATGTACGATGATTTGTGCTCAAGCTTTTAAGCCCGGCGCACACTATACGACTTTGCACATCGCAACTCAACTAAACCGTCGTGACCTAGTTTTGAATCGTGGTCACGTGTTTTAGTCGCACGACAGGGCCACGCACACTATACGACTGGCTTTCGCACATTGTAAAAGTCGAACGATTACACGTGCTTACTACTGCTATACATTTTACGGTTTACAGTTTGCAACAGTACTGTACTTTCAGTGTGTAGCTAACGTTTTAGGCCTATGCAAGTTTACAGCTCACCAGTGATGTCGACTGCCTCGGCAATCTCTTCAACGGTTTGTTTATCCAAGCATCCTTCCAGGAAAAAGCTTTGGCTTCCACGGTTATTTAGTACAGGTCGTTGCTCTCACATTTCTACGAGTTGGCCTTATCTCTGCTCGCCGTACTCGGTCCATATATTTATCTTTTTTCAACTGAATATTTACACAAAGTTACGTCAAATGTTGTCACCGGAACAAGTATCAGACAACTATCACCGTATTTATATCACGTGCATAAAAATCAGTTATTTTGATTAGTCAGATTTTTCAGTCCCTTACGACTGTCGCCATACAGAGTCGGAAAGAACCAACCTGTTCGTTCTTCCCGACTGAAGGCGATGCGACCTAAAACTGGTCCTAAAACTACAAGTCGCAGTCGTAAACTCACTCACACTACACGACTTTTGGAGATCCGACGATCGAGTTGAGTTGCAACGCGCAAAGTCGTATAGTGTGCGGCTAGCTTTAGCTCCATGATTCGTCAACAAATATTCAAAATAGGCTATCTGAAAACATCTGTGTCTATTCTCGACATTTGCTCAATGTGTATCACGCTCCTAAGAACAAAACTGTCGCATAAATGACTCAATTAAAGGCATACTATTGCATACACAGATAACTTCAACAATTTAGAACATTTCCAGTTTGCTTACTTTTTGGTCTTTATTACATATTGTATGAATATTGCACTTGTAGTACACCTTACAGCATACACCAAACAGATGTACGTGAAACGATGTCAGAAACATTGGTTTTGCCGAACGACCCTTTGCCAGAGGGGCGGGAGGACTTTTGAAAAGGAAACACGTTCTTCGTGAAGATAACTTTTCGGTCTTTTGGCTACGATCATGTGTAGTGTCTGTTCTTTTCATCCAGTCCAGAACCGAGTCATACATGACAGACCAATTATTTAAATGGTCTGAGGGCCGTGAGGTTGGTAACGTATTGTTCTTCCGTGGAAGTAATAGCTTCTTCGGGAAGCAGTGAAAGTTTGGTTTCGCCGAACGACCCTTTGCCAGAGGGCCGGGAGGACTTAAGAAAAAGAACGATGTCCCACATTTGTATAAAGATGTTCATGGACAAAAGTATGATTATGACACGGGTCTTTAGACTGACTTGAATAGATCAGTTGAATAATACTGCGATTTTCATGTCTCAACAGTTTAAGTCTGCAAAAGGTTTAGACAGTTAAGAGAGAAAATATCAACCTTTTCTTTCTTGCAACACGAGGATGTCATATTCAACCTTTTTGGTCGAGGTTAAAAGAGAAAGTGTAAGCAAAAACTGTCATTTTCATATGTGAAAAAGGAAACAAATCTACACAGTGTACTGAAACTTCCTTTCAAATTGGACATGTGTTTCTCGAGATATCAGTAAATGGAGTCAATGAGATATGTGTTCCAAAGTGAGCTTCAGGGCAGTAGAGTTTATATCACTTGCTCATATTGGTAAGGAATGTTTTGTTTCCCTTTGTTCCTTCAGACTGTTTTGTTGATCTTGAACTTTATGGGGACAGGACCTCCCTGCGAGAAATGCAAACTTCTCACGCCACTTACGAACTTACATTGTTAAAATAAAGGGTTGATTTGGAGAAAATTGGTTGTAAAGTTAAAAGAAAAACGACAGACTGTCCATTAAAGAGGCGATATGATGTCTTATGTGCTTGCTCCACGTTTCCGTTTGGTTGAAAATGTGACAACTTTACCTGCCCATCTTGAGAACCACAAATCGGATTCCATTCCGTTAATAAGCCTTAATGAACATCTTGTCCTTGGACCTACAGAATCACTGGATATGCATGTTCAATATATACATACATACGTTTCCGCAGGTGCGAGATTGCAGAGGGAAGATCAGTTATCAACGAATGACAGATAACACAGTGAGCCATTAAATTCAACTACTGAGAGGGACTGGCTTGAACCCGCATATCTAGCCATTCTGCGGGTCCGAGGACAAGGGGTGATTGGGGCTTAGTAACGTAATGCAATTTAAATTTCACTGAAATACTTTTAGCAGTGGAGGCTGTCTATTCTAGCATTTTTGTGGAATTTTTCATCCGGCAAATAATTCCAAATTTTCATTCAACAGTAATTAACACGAAATGAGCGTTTCTTCTAACCTGAAAGAAATCTAAAAATTTTCTATATATGTTCTGGTAACCAATCAGTTCAGAAAGCGAAATGAGGTGTGGAGCAAAAAATATTCTTTGTAAATCTCTGATTGCCCCCTTTCAACTAACTTCAACATTAAGCCCAGAAATATCACAATGAAGTAGTAATTTTTCAAGTATTTGTTCCGGTACACTTCCTATCTTAGAATATAGATCTCTGTAGACCTTCTTTCCATTTAATTGGGGTTTTCGCATTTATGGTCCCACCCTTGGAGTACTGTTGAACATTTTCGATGTCACATTTGTCACTATGCTGAACGTATCATTTACTTATTTATAAGCAGCAAAAAAGGGACAAAATAAAATTTAAATATTCAAAATAAAATTTAATTATTCAAATATTAGTGAAAGTACACGTCTTCACTTACCTTGAATTGTTATGACATCAACTTTTTGCATAATATTCCAAATGACGATGAGTGAATCTAAAGAACAAGTAGCAATATGTTCACCATCAGGAGCCCAAGCAATGTCTTGTACCTTGGTGCGATGGAACTTCCAGTCAGATGGTAAAGGCTGCAACGAGATCAAACAATTATACTTGAATTTTAATTGTTTTAATTACCATAATTCCATTTACTGAATGGAATGTCAACCTGGAGGTGGGGGAGGAGGGGGAGAAGTCCTACTGAGACATTTCGCTCTTTCTGCAGAAGGACATAAATTCATTCCAAGTCTCATAGAAAAAAATGTTTATGCCTAAAGTTAAGATCATACAAGTCATCAAATTACAACATGTGACGCATTTTCACCCAAACCAAACCCCAAACTTCTGACCCCTCCCCGTTTAGCAATGATGTTGATCATCACTAGGTGTATGCTTAATTTAATAGTAGTTGGACGTGATACATTCATAAACGCTAATTTGGGACAACATTAAAAAAAACTTAAAGCATCATTAAATGCAGTTTGTGTCAAGAAAAAAGGAATACATGTCAACATGTAGAACATAATTTTGGGGAGTGAGTAAAGTTCATCTCCATGCATGCGGTTACGTCATTCTCAGCAAGAGCATAGGACACATAGGACTGGGGACTTGAACCTCTTAGTCGAAGATATTGTGGGGTGAAAGTATGCTCCTTCAGCCCCTCACAATTCAGTGACAACCAGAAAGCCAAAGAGGCTTCATTTCTTGCCCTTTTTTGAAATTGGAAGTATTTCATAGAGCACTGATCCACATAGTAGGAAATTTATCCAAGCCTCCTTCTTGAAATGCAGTGTTAATCAGATCCAGAAATGTTGAACATGAGAGACACCACATGACCTATGACCTCCAACAAAAGAATGTGATTTTTCTCAATATAATGCAATGTAATGCATCCACACACTGCAAGAAATTGTTCCAAGACTTTAGCTTTTAGAAATTGTGCAAACATAGTTATGAGACTTTGACCCTCGTGACCCGTGTGACCTTTGGCCTCCATCAAAACAATTGGGTGTTCCTCCTCACCATTAGCATTCACTTACCAAGTATATAAGACCTGTTCAACTGTTTCTGGCTTACGAAATTGTTTAAAATGCATTTGAGATTTGGGCCTCATGGTGGCCACAGGAGATCTCGACCTTTACCAAAAACAATAAAGTTTTCCTCTCACCGCAATGCATCCACATACTCAAAATAAAACATGCAAACAAGTTTCCTACATTGAGATATATCGTAGAGAAGGTTTCGAGACTTAAACCTCAAGTGACCTCACAAGACCTTTGACCACCAAAACATCAGGAATCATTACTCAATATGGACAATCTACATGCCAAGTATGAGGGCCGTCCAAGTAAAGCCCTATCGACACTATGCGATGCTGCTTATTGCAACGAGACTGTCTTGTCGTGGTGAGCGACATTATGCAACAAGTCTCAGGTACATGAAGCGAATTACGCAAAATTCTATCGTTTTAATACTCTCTATTTTTGTTACGTTGAGAGACAGGAATGTGTTGTTTCCGTTTCGATTCACTGAACTTCGCGGGCTTCATTCCAGAAGTCCGTCATTGTTGCCAGTTGCAAGTTTCAGTATTATGCGGTCGAACATGTTCGATCTCATGAAACCGGGTTGCACGCCTACTTGCAACTAGTTGCAAACCATTCCACACTTTGCAACGCGTCTATACGATCTCACAAATATCGGAACTGGATCCGATCCGAATCCGTTGTAGTGTACGTAACCGCGGATTAATTTATAGCTACATACCGAGAGTGAAATCTATTCAAACGTGCTATCTTTAGATATCATGTAAACAATGTGTTCAACCACCCTTTACCTAGTGACCCCACATAACCTTTGACCTCCACAAAAATAGGGGTTATTCACTTAATATAGGCCATTTACATGCTAATTATAAGGATACTCTAAGTTACACTTGTTGAAATATCGTGCAAAAAAAGCAAAAGCGTCACAAACAGACACACACGCACACAACACCATCGCATAGATTACTTGACTGCCTTCGACAAGGAATTAAAAAAGAAAAACCGTATTTGTTCCCCGTCTAAAAGTTGCAAAGTGCAAATTATGTGTAATGATTATAGTTATAATAAATAAGTGTATTTATCAATAACATTTTCTGGCTAATTTAACAGCATGTACAAGGACCATCAAATACAATATATGGGGATCGCCTACATTTTTATCATTTGTCATTTACGATTGAAAAAGAAAACTTAGCAGGTGTGGAAAATTTGGGGAATTTCACAAAGCAACTCAAATATGTACCACTTAAAAACGAATCAATATCTGTGACAAGTAAGTAGACGGAAACCGTGTAACTGTTACATTAGGCAGCACGAAAAAGTGCTTTCGTTTTTAACTTTCGTGACGCACATCTGAGGGTCGGCATAAAAATTACCCACGAAGGTCAATTTTAACCTTTTGAACATCATATCAATTACCACAAGCGAACTAGTTGGCCTACGAAGAGAAATTTGAGGGTGAATTGTTGGCTTTTTGTGGCCAACGATCATTGTAGATACTAGTTCCACGAATTTTCTGACACGTACAGAATTTGTACAATATGCGCCAGGCAATAGGGATAAACTTTTATGTCAATAAATTGCCCTGGGGGGGGGGGGAGGGGGAGTATGACAACTTTCCCCTCATCTAGGGAAAGGTTGAATAAATCAGGAACTGGAACGAGAAGAGATAGCGAAAGGATAGCGAAGAAGGAAAATGAAATAGGCCTATAGGACAAAACAAGAATAAGAATTTGGAAAAGAAAAGAGGAAGGAAATAAACACACTTGACATGAAAAACAACTGAGAAACAGAGACAAGAGATGCGTTCAGTAAGGATACCAATAGATGATTCACATGATATTATTCAATCAAGTCTGGTTTGCAGCAGAGTTATGAGAGAGTAAATAACGTACGGCATATGGTCAAGTGGTTAAAGCATCCGACTTCAGGCGCGAGTACATGGGGTGGGGCTTTCGCCCCAGCCCTCTCTTTTTCGCCACATCAACAATAAAACATATGGAAAATTAGCAGTGCAGTTCCCTCTCACCCCTGTTTTCTCTTAGGTCAGTCCCCCCCCCTTTCTTTGAATGTGCAAAACCGCGCCTGGACTTGCAGTTGGGAGGTCAGGAGTTCGAGTATTGTCCTGGTCATACTGAAGACTGTAAAAAACACAGCGTAAAGCAATTGAGTAGGAAAAACAAGCCAGTTAGTCACAACTGGAAAAGCTAGTCCGCATGTCGAAAAGTTTTATACAAAAACGATCATTTGCTCATTCTATATCAAAATTTTTTAAATGTTCTAATTAAGGTAAGCTAAATGGGTTATGCTTTGGAATGATATGTCAAGGTGAGAGGAACTCATGAAATGCCGATTTCCATTCAAAATACTTGATTTTTGACGATTTAAAAATTTTGTGACGTCATAATTTGGGAATTCCCCCAAATTAATGGGCCATTTTATGCCTTTACTACAAGCGTTTTACGACAGAAAATATAGATCCAAATAAAAGCAATTCTTCTCCTCCTGTTACCTGTGACATGCAGCTCCCAGAAACGCGTTTAGCTGTGTCAATATATTTGTGGAAAGAAGTGTTAATCCTCTAAATTATGTAAAATTGGGATGAAAAACGTTTTTTAGCCCATAGACATCAAATCCCATAAATCAATGATTTACGACAAAAGTAAGGGGGGTGTCCAGTCAAAAAAGCATTCACTAGAGTTTGCAATAGTATGAACATCACAAATCCAGTTTAGCCAGACCTCAAGACACAACCCCGAATACTACATGAAGCGAAAAATCTAAAAATGCAAAATGCGCCCGCACACTGTAACGCATTTGGGAGGTTTATGATCAAAACTTTTCGATATGTGGCGGCTCGACATAAACCAGTTGGTTAGAAGCTGGCCATATGGGCCGTTATGTAAAACTCCGTCCATCTAACCGACTTTGGAGGAAAGGCCTCAATGGACACTCCTTACGGCCAAGCAGCACTTAATTCCCATTGAGATCTTTTGTCCAAATTAACCAAAAGGTTTCAACAGTTTCCAATGGTAACGGGTTTTCAAACGGGTTTGGTTTATAAAAAGGGTAATTTTATAATTCCCTTTGAGTTTTGACCAATTTCCATCATCTACCAAAGGGACTGCCCTTTAAATGAAAAGGGTATTTACAAAAGGTATCACTTGAAACCCTTTGGGTTCAAAGGGTTTAACCCAAAAGGGTTCCAATTTTCAGCTGGGCTGCCAAAAACTTTGACTATACCTTAAGTTGTAAAGTATAATCTCTTCTAGTGAGCATGCCTGCATGATTTTGAACCAGCGTCGAAACTCCACGAAGCCTTGGCAGTTCACTCCAAGTAAAAGTTCAAACTATATGATCTATCATCAAAGAACCAATCTCAAATTTCCTGCGAGAAACTCAGCATCATGTAGTAGAACTGATCGCCAGCATCTCTGTCTGCCAGGAAAAAGGGGACCGATCGTGGGGTAAAGTTTACAAAATGTGAAAAGACCGGGGTGAGAGCTGTACTGTATCAATACATTATCTTCTTTCAGATGGAGAGGGGCCCAAGATTCCTAGAGATATAATCACAACAACCAGTGGTTCGAACCTGCCATGCACTTATTCATAACGCTTGATTTTGCATGTATTTTATAGGTAAACATTTCATTTGGAACCCTTTGAGCACAATTGGTTTGAAATGGTAGGCATACCTTTCGAAAAGTGAAAAGGAAAAAGAAACTTTTTTAAGCATAGGAGTAGGAAGTGGGGGCTGGGGGAGAAAGCCCCCCCCCCCCGTGAAAAATGAGGGGCGGAAGCATGCTTCCGCTCCCCCACTTCCCGTGAGTCAGAAACCCCTTTTTTAATTTTCCAAATCTCAAAAAACGCGAAATTTCCGGCGCGCTTTGCTCGCCGCATTATGCAACATTAAGTCTCACTAAACTTTTCTGAGCTCTGGACATAACTTGAACAAAATCGGATATTTAAATTACCATTGTGACACCACATCATTAAGAGACACCGGCAGCTATGTTGCTATTTTTGTGACCTGTCTTTCATAACATTCCAATTTTTCTACAATTAAAGTTCTTGATTTTCAAATATTTTGTCTAAAAGGACAACAAAATTTGGGAAACTTTTGAAATGTCATCGGGGTCTGCGGGTCTGAGGGGTCGCGATTTTTCAAAATTTTGTTTGCGCTCCGCGCCAATTGAAGATAGTCTCTCGAGAAAGACCGTTCCAGGCAGGGAAGCTTTGGCCTACCGTAGTCAAATGTTCTCATACACACCGCATGCGGGACATCGAATCCAAAGTAGCGCTTGCAGTGACCTTCCGTATATCTTTCCGTATATCTTTGCCGCACCCGCACCAAGTTCAAACGAGTTTCAAGGATTGAATTTGTATCTGACTTTTGACGGAATCGAATTCAGTCATAATTAGACACCAAATGATCTTGAACCAAGGAAGTCGGTCCAGCTTTAGTAAAGTTATGCTCAACCGACTGAAACTAAGATTAAAAATGCGGAAATAGAAGGTAAAAAATTTTCAAGTTGATATGTTTAAAAAAAAAACATATCGGGTACCGTCATTTCAAAAAATCCACAAAGGCGTAGGCTACGAGAAGAAGCGGATCCTGTTTGCCGTGAACTGAATATAAGTTCAAGTCCTATTTTGACCGGCCGTATGTCAACACGGTCCGCTGCAGGCCGAACTGACTAGCTGCATGCTACCCCTTGCCCATAAATATATGTAAATGTCAGTGCCCTGAAATAAGCACTTCCCCTGCTCTGGGAGGAGTGCAGCCCCCTACCCCACCTGAAAGGTCTACGCCTAGTAGCAAAGATGCCAGGTCTGAATTGCGATTTTCTATTGAAAAACCTGCCCCTGTCTAAAGCTATCGGCCATGTCATGACACCCAGTCTCCAGGGGCAGGAATTTCTGATGAGATTTTGTGCCAGAAAGATCAAAATTTTAATGCTTGGCTACTTTTTCGAGTGTCACAACAAGCATTTCATCGGGAAAGGGCTGATGGCTTTTACAAAATGTGGTCAGTGTACCGTTTTCAGTTTGGCTCTAGTACTGAGCTCAGAGGCTTATGTTGGGACCAGAAAATGTAGTACACGAATTCCGATATTTTTTCGGAAGGGAAACCATTCCCAGTCGCTAATAACAGCTCGACCACCAAATTTTAAGTAAGCTTGTGGCGGTTTAGGATTTTTAGATAGCATGTAAGTTACTGCTAAGCCGAATTAAGCTACACATATTCCATATAACTTGAGAACCAACACACCCCCAGATGCCAGTGCCCATTAGAACCTATTACACGAAATAAAGCTTGGTGACATTCTCGCCCGTATTCATATTGTTAATCTTCCAGATTTCGACGTTCCTCGATACAAAAATGATACTAGATGGGTAGAAGGGTATTATTCTTTTTTCAGAGATCGGAGTGACCCAGATTATACAATTTGGATCGGTATCCAGCTCGAGTTACTCATTCGCAGTTAACGTTACGCGCGAAACCGACGTAGCGGGGACATAAACAGTTCCTCGTTCGCGAAAAAGTGTCCTTTTTCTTTCCACATCTTTTTACCAATTTTAATCCCACGTACCCAAAATAACATTTAAATTTGTTTAATTTTTCAAAAATTTAACATTACAGCGCATTTCAGGTAATTAAAGTGCCTTTGGAACATGATTAGAGGCTGCAGCTGTAGTTTTAGTGCTGTTCGAGGAAAAGTTTACTTAAAACGTGGAAGTTGTGTGTCTAATTCACCTTCTCCAGATTTTGAATTTAAAGGGATATTTATACTTATTTTGTCTTGATCCATAGGCCAAACGGATCGCTTGTGGTAATTGCATGGGTTATTATTTCATCTTTTTCCATCGATTCGTATTTTTTTCAATCAGACCCTCCGAAATGCGTCACGAAGTAACACGAAAAAGCAGGACAGATTTTAGTCTACATTACCAGTGCTTAGAGATGGAAATGTAAGGTTAAACAACGAGGAATAATGCATTAGTAAAGGATTATGCACGATGGAGAGTTTAATGCTAGCGTTGCCACATACGCGTTTGCGGCGCCTATCGGGGACATGCACATTATATCGGGGATATTCTGTTCTTCCTAGTCAACCGGGGATAATCGCAGGTTATAAGCAAGGTAACTGGGGAAACTAAAAAATCTACACACACATTTACACACAAATTCAAACTAAAACATGGAATCGAGGTTATACCTCAGATCAAACTGTAAAGCTACAGGCACTTATCTGACACCCCACCTTGCATTATTTTGGTCTTTCTAAAACCGGGGGTATCCCCGTTTCGCGGGGTATCCCCAGTTCCACCGGAATTTGCATGTGTGTATCCCCGATTGACCCCAGAAACGCACGCAGAGGGTGTTTGGCCGGGAAACATCCACCGATAGCATTAAACCCTGCATTGGCGTAGCCACCGGGAGGGTTTGAGAGGTAAGAGCCCTCCATGACTCATTCTTGCAATGCAAAAACACCTAATATAGCGGTTTTTTCGCTCTATCCTTAGACTTTTTCCTCATATCGTGCCTCACCCCTCATGATACCAAAACCCTCCCCATGACACAGTCCTGGCTACGTGCCTGAAACCCGTAGATTTCTTTATCCTGTTCTAATGCAAAGGCCCACAGTTGTTTATATTTGTTCCTTCATATGCGACAATACTTTGATTTAAAAAGACGGAATGGATGTGAACTTTCGTTTTTAAATAACCACATAACAGCCCAACCTCCAGTGAAATTTATTATCCCAAGATGAGCGCGTTTTTCATTACTGAGAGTTATCTCTGAATAACCCGGCTAAAATGGACCAACTTGAGAGAAGTGAAGGATCATTCTCAACTAGGAATCAAAAAGAGATACAATCAGTGCTGTAGTCTAATCAGGAAAGTACGAGTCCGACAATTTTCAACTTTCGGCTACTCGAGTCCCTGTACTTTCTCAAGGAGAAAATCAATCTCTGGCCGAGTACTTCAAATTCTGAAACCGCGAGTCCGATTCCGGACTCGACTACAGCCTTGTTAAAGAGCTAGATGCCCCCATATCCTATCGATTTCACTAGATTCTACAGCAGTTCCTCAAATTATTCACATACCGCATACTCCTCGGCAGGTTTCCATCCACCTACACGTCCCGCACCATCACCGCTAACAAGATAAGTTCCATCTGGTGAATAAGCTACTGCTGTAACTTCTCGAGGAGTAGACAGAGGGTTAACTTGACTTAAATTGTTTCCATCTAAACGATAGATGTGGACTTTGTTGTCCTGAAAAAAGAAACAAAAAAAAACAAAACATTACATTGCCTCCTTTATAGCAATACTAGTGACCGAAAGTTCTAAAACAAATCTATCCTAGTCATATTTTTAAGGTCTTCGGTATGACGCGACAAGGACTCTGCCTCCCAACCTCCCGACTGCAAGTCTCATACTCTAAGCACTGGACCATACAGTCGGTCTTGTGAGGTATGAAAATCGTTATTGAAGTGTAATTCTTTTGACTTAACACTGCTCTTAAATTAACTCTAGGGTAGTTTCAAGTGAACCTTTTGGTAAAAAAAAAAAAAATGATATTTTGAAAAAAGGGGGAGATGAACTTCAAAAAGAGAAGTGGATGGGTAGTTCAATATGAGTTCTGGTAGGGGGGTCAGGGACCGAAGACCCCGGAAACTCCTGGGTTTTAAGGTGTTTGTGAGGTATCAAGATCGTAATGTTAAGGTTAGTTCTAAATTTTCTTTTAAACTGGTCTAAAAATTGCATCCAGGTCAACTTCATTTTATTGTTAACAAAACTCTTGAAACTACCATGTGCGGATCCGGCTGACATTTTGAAGAAGGGGAGCTGAACTAGAAAGAGGAAGAGAAATCAGTTGATGGAAAGTAATGTGAATCTCTTCAGGAAAGATGTACTGCAGGCGTGATCCTGCATGAACGATTACTTGAGCTGTGCGTCACCTTCAATTGGCGTAGGCCTAGTCGGAAGTGTGCAGAAAATTGTGAAAAACGTAGCCCCTCGGACAGCCGAAATGGAATTTTCCAGGTATTTTGCGATATTTTCATTTATAAACATGAAGTCTACAACCTTTTCTTGTCAAAAGGACAATCCAATCTAAAAACATCGTAATTACACTCTGACTACAGAAGACATAGGCCTATCGTTCTTTGAAAATCTCAGATCTCAGTTGGGGTCACAAGATTCCCTGAGGGAGAGGGACACGTGGTCCCTCCACCCTTGGTGACGCCACTGCAGTCAGACTCTAGTTTTTGAAAATGTGACTGGCGTCAGAGTAAAGAAACATTCTTGATTAAAGTAATTTTAACAACATTGCTGGAGTCACAAAGACTGAAGAACAAAGTCTACAATAGCTTACACAATGTATCATCCTTAATTGTTACTTACGAAGACCAAATTTTCGCAAAAAAATAAAAAAAATTATAATGCCGTACAATGTTAGTCTGTGGGTGATAACACAGAGACGATTTTTAACGATTACACAAAATATGATTGCCTTAAAATATTACATCACAAGCTGCACCCACTAATATTAATGTTTCTTGGGCATTTAATAAAGTTAAGCAGTGGGCATTTATTTTAGCTATGTATGCAGTGTCCTTTTCTGCCTGAGAAAGCTGTTTTAAATAAATACCATTTAAGGAAGTTTTTTACACAGTTCATTACTTTACTTTGACGACACAAAATCCGAATATATATATATATATGACTCCAATTCCAGGATTGTAGGTAGACCAATTAGATTCTTTTGTAAGGGCTAATACACCTTAACTTCGAGACTTCGCCCCAATCTAGCAAAGTCCACTGCCCTTTTTCAGTTGTGGGTTACTTGATTGTCTCCCTTCCTTTACTGCTTATGTAAAATATCATGCAAAGAGGAAGGTTTTATTTTTAATGTTATATGTAGACTAGACTAGTTGGTGGGATGTATTTTTCATGGGTATCAAAATACTTTGACTTATTTCTAGCATTCCCTAAACTTTACAAGAAATTAATCAATCAACTACTGAATAGTGTTTGTTTCTCCTCAAGTGAAAGGTCAGTCAGGATGAAATACTGCACTATTTCCAACAAGGTAACCCTGAAGTTGAAAAAAAAAACCAAGCAAGGGAAACCAACTCATCTAAGATCGCTCCCAACATTGTCAATTCAGGACGTCGCAATGGAAAAATGATCAAGCAAAAACCAGTTGCTCAAAACTTGTTTTGACATAGCATCTCACAATTTCCTTAATCTTTCCCTTGTAAGATTCTTTCATGATATTTCAAAACTAAGTGTTGCATATTCAAAATTGACAAAGCACTTTCTCCCGGTGAATTTCACAATTGAAGAAGAAAAGTCTCAAAAGTCATTCAGGTGATAGGTTTATCTTCTACACTAATTCGAGTTGAGGTGACTGCATTCTCCCTTTTATCATTGCTTGAAAGCTCAATAACCATTAATTCTGGGTCCCAATCAGTACCACAGAGTTTCACCCTCCAATCCTGTTTCATGACTCAAACTTTGCCTTCCCCTGACCTTTGAACGTTTACTGCTCTATAATACACCATAAGAGATTTGGTTATGATTTTAAAGTCTTCTTTTTAAAGTCTACAATCATATGGGTAAAATGCATGTTTGGGGAGATTTATTCCCATTTCCATAGCTCACTTTTACGCTGGGTTATAAAATGTTGAAATTTACTCGTCTAGCTTGTAACACTATAGTTTAGAAGGAGGTTTTCATGCCCTTCTTCTACAACTCATTTTGACTGCTTTTGTTTCCTTGCAAACTTTTCTACATAAACATTACTTTTCTGTTTTTTGCAAGACATGTTGTACAGAAATGCACAACTGGATCATATCAGCATCACCAAAGGGAAGGGGAATTTTGTTACTTACGTCACCCCCAACAGCTATCTCTTTCTGCTGTGGATGGATCGAAACAGAGGAGCATTTATAACTTTGATGCTGCCTGAAGACTTCGTCTCCACTCCTATACAAGATGACCTGCAAAAAAGCATTTTTTGTGTTAAGGGTCTAAAGTCGTTGTCTTTTTCTTGACACAGGATGAAAGAATGTACCTAAGAAATCCTAAAGAACTGTAGTGTATGATTTTAAAAGGTTTACAGCCATCCGGGCATTCGAGCATCCCGGACGACTAAAATATCTGTATGACAACCAAATATTTAAACCAAAAACTGAAAACGCTTAGTGTTACCTTGTAGCTCAGATATCTTACAAATTAGATAAAGAGATTTGGACCCTAGACTACCTTGGCCACCAACAATTCACCATATCAGATCTTAATACGTTGTGTGAAATTAACGGTATTCAAGACTTCAACTTAAAATAATGTGTAAACGTGGCACAGTGACTTTACCCCATATTGACCCAAGATGACCTTTGACCTCCACCAAAAGAAAAATTATAGCTCACATAACAAATATGAAATCTGTCCAACCTTCCCACTTTGAGATATCATGTAAAAACGTAAGCAGACTTTGATTCATGATGACCCGTTTGCGTCCACATTACATTCGACCTACGCCAAAACAATGACGTTATTCCTTTCACCATAATACAAACACACACCAAAGCTAAAGTCCATCAAAGTCTCCAACCTCAAGATATCGTGCAAGTCAGGTTTTCATAGTGACCCATCGTGACCCCATTTGACCAGTCATCTCTACCAAAAAATTATAGAGATCATTTACTCAATATGGGACATTCGCTTGCCAAGTGGTATGAGGACCCTACAAGTTACTCTTCTTGAGATATTGTTGAAACGATTTTAAGTCTTTGATCCACTGTAGCCTCACATGACCTTTGATCTCCACCTAAATGAATGGAATCTTCCGCTAACAATAACGCATTCACACCCTTTTTTACTGCTTTATCAGGAAAAAAATATGTTTTTACAGATCTTTACAGTTTTACAAAAAATGGTATCTAGTACATATACAACATACTCTTCCTATTTGCACAGACTAAAGCTAGTATCTCACGAAGACAAATATCACTTGCAGCTGGTTTTCGACTGATTCTCGCCCATTCACCACATGCTGATTTTAAAACAGTAGAAAAACTGTCGCGTGAATTTGAGGAATCACAAAAGCATCGCCAGCACTTCTGAACATGTCCCAGTTTTCTGTTAAGTAGTAGTTAGGTGTTAGGAAGACATTCCATTACAGATTTCGTCCCCTTGAAGAGAACACAAAAAATTGCTTTCGCCTCGCCTGCTTTAAGGATTATATCTCCAGATGTCACATTTTGCGTTTAACTCACTTGCAGTGGACAAAAAGTTGTTCGAAGCATAATGACGTAATTTTCGGAGTTAAAGAGAATCATTCGCTAAAACTGAACTTCATGGATAAGTTGACATTAAAACGAATTTTAAACCAGAAAAATCGGTCCAGGTTTGGTGGAATTATAGAATTTTTTTGCACCAAAGCTGCAACAGAACAATGGTCAGTTCTTGTCTTTCATGCAGGGAAAATATTTGCGCCGACTCAGCAAACAACTCTTGTGGTTAAATGACGTCAAAAAATCGGCCAGTTCATTCCCTGGTCGGCCAGTTCATTCCGCCGTTCTTCAAGCGGAAAGATTTTCTCATGCCCACTAATAATTTTAAATATCACGCGATATGGAGTATTCTTCCTGGCCACTGTTTGTTTCTTGGCAATTTCAGCGCATTAGATAAAGACGAATCGGATAAGCGCTCGTATATAATGATAGTAGGCAGCCATTGAGGTCCATCAGCCTTCAATCTTCTTCGTTTCTGGTCTACATGAATTTAAACACTCATATTAAGTGAAATTGAAGGAATCAAGATACAATTTAGGGTACAACCACCCATGATACAGGTTAGCAAGGAAATTGAAAGATTAAGAGGTGATAGACCCCAGTTATGGCAGACTGAAATGAGACCATCACTTGCTGTCCGGTAGATCAAGGTAGAACCACGCTACTTATAATATTTTGAAGCTGTTTGGTCTTGCTTCGGCATTCCTGCCTAAATGGATGGGGCATACACATTTGATTTGCACGTTTACTTTTGCGACGATAGCATTAGTAAATAAACATGCGAAGTTTTCGTCATGAAACTTAAACTTTGCCTACTATGACAAATTATCTCATTTATTTTAGTGACGTCCGAAACCTCCACATTCATTTGACTTATATTAGTCCGTTGACTGGCAAACTTTTCTTTGTTGTATGCAGATTAAGCAACAACACACAGTTAGCTGATAAATGCTTGATGTGTCTCACTAGATTTTCCGTCACTGCAACCACCAAGCCATCTTTCCCACTTGCGACTGCCACAGGTTGGTTTTCTGTAGAGGCTACTACTGATCTACAAAAAGAATTCAGTATCATTCGTTATTTTAACACATTTGATATTGCAGTATTCAATAGCACAAATGATGGGCCAGTTCGGAAAACAGGTTTAATATACCCCGTTATAAGGCCGAGCACTGTATTTATTTTTCAATACAAATTTCAACGGAATGTCCTGCATAAATACCACTCGTACATATCAAAACATGATTTGAACCCTCTTTGAAGCTAAGATTTTAGAAAGCCTAAAGGGTAAGGAGACAAACGTGCAAATTGCAGGAATAATTGTCTGACAAATAAATATGAACACTTTTGTTCTGTTTAACATCTTTTGAAGTTGAACAAGATTCTTAAGCTAAAGAACTTACGTGTAAGCCTTCGTCTTTTGGTCAATGAATTTGAGCTTATCATCAAACCCGACGGAGGATAGATTATCTTCACAACAATCCATATCACACACCTGTCTTATATGGCCTGCTCCTCCAACCTCATTGCTCTCCCCGGTGGCGACATCCCAATAACGTAATCAAAATGTTAAGGAGAAATTTGCACTATATAGTTAATTTCTCATACTACTACACAATTCTCCATTATCAATAAAGAAATTTAAAGTGAAGAGAGAGTAACAGAAATAATTTTTGACAGGGTAAAAACCACTTTTTACCATATTGTGTTTAGTGGGAGGGGGGAGGGTTAACGTTTTTTTCTCGATTATTGATCATTCTTCAGTACAACAATATAAATATATTATTCACACAACGTCTTCAAAACAGGGATAGAACGTAAACGACATCATAACATATTCAATTAGTGAAAATTGCCTTAAAAAGTATGGAACGCCAAAACCGCCATCGCAAATGACGATGCACTTCCATTTGGTGGCGTTATTTTACATGACGATGTTAGTTCAAATGGCCATCTATCCAGGAATGATGACGTTCTTCCGTTTTTCGACGTAACCAACTCAAACGCTATTCGATCACATATAACGATGTATTTCCATTTGGCGGCGTTATTTTACATGACGATGTAAGTTCAAATGACCATCTATCCCAGGCATAATGGCGTTCTTCCGTTTTTCGATGTTACCATCTTAAACCGCGTTCGATCAAACGGCGATGTGTGTCCAAGACGTGTATCTAAGGCGTGTATCCAAGGCGTGCATCCAAGGAGAGTTCCTGTTCTCAAATATACATATTCAGCAAAGTAAAACCAAACCAATCACAATGGTTGTCATATAAAGAGATCTAGGTCTTGGCTACTGCCTGGTTACTCACCTGTTGTGCGCGAACTTACGTCCCGCTTTCTCAAATTTAGTTCTCTTCTTTTTCTCTCTATCGTCTTCTTATACTGACGTTCAACATTTCTGCCATTTGCAGGTTTGTAAATCCTATTTGGACCATCTCCTCCATGCTGGCATTCAGTTCGCAAGCAATGATGCCGTCCGTGTAACGTTAGCGAAACTAGGACTGCTATTCCAGCTCAAATACAACCCTCTTATTTGAGATTTGGCTCATTTTGGCAAGTTTTAAAAAACACGTTACGTGATTGGTTGCATCTTTTACAAAGCCATCCTTTAGGTATGAATAGTCATCATTGGTAACTCCCCTTGGATACACGCCTTGGATACACGTCTAGGATACACATCGCCGTTTGACCGAACGCGGTTTAAGATGGTACCATCGAAAAACGTAAGAACGCCATTATTCCTGGGATAGATGGCCATTTGAACTAACATCGTCATGTAAAATAACGCCACCAAATGGAAGTACATCGTCAAATGCTATGGCGGTTTTGGCGTTCCATAGTTTTGGCGTTCCATAGAAAAGTGTCATACGAGATACATTTCCGGCCTTGCTTAAGATATAGTATTCAACACTTAGGTAATACTGAAATTTATAGGAAAAAGCAATGGCCTCTGGGATATTGTTATTAATCTTGCATTTAAAAATGTAGTACTTTCCATGTAAAATAAAAAAATTATTGGATGCTTAGCATCTTCAAACTTCCCAAACTTAATATTTTTAAAATCATCTTCAAAAGGAGTTCTCAAACAAAATTTACCTATTTCTGACCAAAAATTTTTAACATAATTACATTCTCAAAAAAGATGTTCTGAAGTATCATTATCATTATAACAGAAAGTACAAAGAGGGCTTTCTTTTACCTTTATCTTATATAAAAAAAATCATTAACACCGAGTTTTCTTGCAAAAAACGGAACTGAAAATAATGTAATTTCGTATCTCTCACAGCAGTATAAGGTAACATAAAAATTTGGTTCCAATCATACACTACATAATCAATGTTCTGCCATTTAAAAATTGCCTTTGGATCTTGCGATTTCTCCTTAACTAAATAATTATAAGCATATTTTGTAATCTTTGGAAAAGAAATGGCTTTCGTGAACCGTTGTTCATTTTCATTTTGGATATGAACGCAATTGATGTTCTCTTTGCAAGACGACGGACTGCAGCATGGATACCAAAATAGAGAGTGAATGGAAAATGATTAAAATCATATTTTGTACAAAAAGTAGTGCATTCCAAAGCATTTTCATTCTCGTCAAAAAAGTGATATAATTTAAAAACATTCTTACGCTTTAAAATGTTTGAAAAAATAATCCCGTTATCGATTTTTTATAAAAGAGTTGTTCAAGACACTCTGGTTTCCATAAAAATTTCTATCTGGAGACCTAATATTAAAATCTGACCATGCAGAACAAAGATCACGAATAAACACATTTGAAATATTGATATCTTTTTTGGAAAAATTGCATTAAAAAAGAAAACCCTTACTTATTTAGTTCTTCGTCAATCAAAACCTTCCACAAGCTATCATTTCCATCAAGATAAAGCTTAACCCACTTACATTTTAAACTTATAGAAAACGACCTTATATCAACTATATTTAACCCACCTTAAGATTTACTATTAATTAAAACATTTCTCTTTTCTTTGTTGGTTTTTTTGGACCAGATAAAACTGTAGAAAAGACCATCTAGATCCTTAAAATATTGATCGCTTGGATTTGGTAAAACAGAAAAAAGATAAACTAGTTGAGGAATAAGAAAAGTTTTAATGAGAACGATTTTTTCAATAGGAGTAACGTCCCGGGAGGACCAGAGATAGATAATTTGGGAACATAGTTCAGCTGACAAAAATTATCATGATGATGCGTGAATGAAATACCAAGATACTTAACTGGTTCCTGGCTAATAACAAAATCAAATGTTTCGAAATAGGGGAGTTGGGGAAGAGAAAAGAGGGCCGAAAGGAAAGAGACAAGACTTGTCTAAATTTACATTAAGACCAGACGCTTTACAAAACTTTTCAAGAAGACGCACTGTTTCATTAATATCATTCAATGATCCATCTGTAATAATAACTGTGTCTATTGCAGAGGTAGAGATTTTAAAA
Source organism: Holothuria scabra (assembly GCA_037179385.1). Taxonomy (NCBI): domain Eukaryota; kingdom Metazoa; phylum Echinodermata; class Holothuroidea; order Aspidochirotida; family Holothuriidae; genus Holothuria; species Holothuria scabra. Next base: position 11,292,475 of record CM074194.1, read on the forward strand.
GCCGAATTTGAGATAATAATTACATGAAAACTTAAACTGGATTTGATAATAGCTGTGAAAATCTCGGTTCATGTTATAAATAAATGAGGACTGAGAGGGCATCCCTGACGCACACCCCTTGAAATCCTAAAATAATCAGTAAGCAAACCATTATTAACCACACACGATGAAGTATTATTGCATAGCGTTCGAACCCAAAATAAAAATAAGCAAGAGTATTTTGAACAATCTCCAGTCAAGTCAATCGAACGCTTTCTCGTAATCTAGGAAAATAAGTGCACCAAGGATATTATAATCACTACAATAACTGATAAGGTCAAAAATTAATCTAACATTTTCCCCAATTAAGCGGCCTTTTAAGAATCCGGTTTGTTCTGGATCTATAAAATCAGTGCGCACGGTTTTCAAACGTATGGCTAGACACTTGGAAGTAATTTTGTAGTCAACGTTTAGTAGGGCGATTGGACGCCAATTCTTTATAAAGAGGTTGTCTTTATTTTCTTTTGGAATGGACGTTAACCCTTTACCGTTGTTTGGGTCCTTTTGGACCCATGCGGAGAACTCGGCTGTCACCCATCTTTACTGTTTTACGCAGGGCTCGAAACTGCGAGTAGCTACCCAAAAATTCGGCCACAACAACGAGAGAGACAATAGTTAAAGGTCACGGGGCCAATGGCCTACGGAAGCCGATGCGGGGGGGGACTACGTCCTCTTTTCCGCCCACTCCCGAGGCGCGCAAATATGCCCCGATCGGAGCACAACGGTAAAGGGTTAAACAAGCTCTACCTTGCTCATCAGAAATAAAGCCTGATTCAAGACCTCTTCCCATAATACACGGTAAAATTCAACAGGGATTCCATTGGAGCCTGGAGATTTGTTCAAGGGCATTGAAAATAATGAGCAACGACATTCCTCGGGAGTGAGAAGTCCATCACAGCTCTTGGACTGATTCTCAGACAGTTTGGAAAGCGAAGTATTTAAATTATCAAAAAATCGTCTGACTGGACGTGTAGGTCTTTAGAGTAAAGATCCTTACAGAAATTTTTAATAGTTTCTAAAATTTCCTCAGTAACTTCAACATATGAATTGTTTTCTAAAAGTAACTGCTTAATAGAGTTAAAAGACTTATTCCTTTCCTCCAGGTTTAAAAAATATTTAGTGTTCTTTTCACCATTTTCTGACCAGCGGGCACTTGATCTCACGATAATACCATTTACTTTATGATCATATATTGCATCTAATTTAGTCATACATTCTTCAAGTTAATTTTTAACATGTGCAGATGGATAAACAGCAAACCTTTGATCAGGATTGGCAATTTTTTCTATTAATTTCTTTTCGTCTGATTTTCGTTTACGAATCACACGCTTAGAATAGTTGATCGAAACAGACCTGATAGTGACTTTACATGATTCCCATAAGAAACTTGGATTAAAGGTGGGTTGATTAGCGATAACATCCTTAATTGCATCTCTCTCATTGCAGATATAATTTGGATCATCTAAAAGTGAAGTATTTCCAAACAGCATTACCTCGAGGTGTACCAATTAAAATTTTTAAAGTTACACATGAATGATCTTAACCAAAAAGTGGTATGATAGAAACATTGCTGACAGCATTCTTTTGATGATTAGATATGAAACATAATCTAACCTACAATGTATAGAAGTATCAATGTTGGAATGCGGTGTATACAATTTAACTTTTGGATTTCTCTCCCGCCAGATATCGATCAGATCGAAGGTTTCCATCATCTTTAGCACTTTATTACGGTCGTTAAAATTCGTTTCAGCCCTTCCAGCCGCCTTATCTAAAGCTAAATTCATAACGAAGTTAAAGTCCCCACCCCAAATGATAGTGTCCCAATTGTGAATGACAAGGTATCCCTCCAATTTTGAGGAAAGTGAAACATTGTCAATATTATGACCGTAAATATTGATCAATTCAAGTAATGTATTATTGCAATTAGCAGTTAATATTACAAATCGGCCACCCGTTTTAATTGTAGTATTAATCAAAACAAAACTTGTTGATGGGTTAAAGAGGATTGCTACACCTTCACTGAAATGAGGACCACGCGACAAAAAGTTTCCGTCCCCATTCATTAGCCCAAATAGAAGAATCAGTTGGAATGGAATGCGTTTCTTGGAGAAAGACGAAGTCGCACTAATGTGTATGTAAAAAGGGAAAGAGTTTGCGGCGTTTCTTGCTATCTCGAATACCTCTTACGTTAAAAGTAACAAGTGAAAAGCAGACCATTGCAAAAGATAAAAAAGGTACGAAGTTAAGTGAACATACATATTATCAGTCGCAAATAGCATATCATTGATATCAATTAGACATAAAAACTTGCTGCAGTTTTTTGCAGTACATAATAAAGATGAAATGATAGAATCTTCCTAATGAAAAATAAAATATATAAATGAACACTTTCATCCCTCTAAAGGAGATAACATGGATGATTCATGTTAGTATAAAGTACAAGAGTTCCACGAGACTTAAAAAAGAAGGAAAAACAGAGAAAACAAATCATGTTGACTGGATACTGCCTAGTAGCAAGGGACCTAAGGTAAATGGAAAAAACTAAACAGGGTCCTACCACAGTCAACAGGGTCCTCTGGACAAAAGGACGGGCTAGGATAATAAACAGAGCAGGCATGGGGCTAGAGAGATATACGGAAAAGCAAAAAGCATTGAAGCAAAAAAAAAAGGGGGGGGGATCTCACCTGAAAGTAAAAAACAGATTTTTTTACTATATATATGATTTCCTCTACATTCGGCTAATTCTTAATTGAAAGTAATATAGTGTAGGTAAACTAAAAGTCAAACGGTCTGCCAAAACCATCTCTCCATTTCCCTGCACTAAAAAAAATTTGGTTCCACTATCGTATAGTTCCTTAACCTTCTGAGACCATTTCTTCTTTCCAAGGAGATCCACTTTCGTCAAGTCGTCCACAATGAAAAAAGCTTGACCTTGGAGTGCAGCTCTTTTATTTCTCATTATAAATGTTTTCCATTTGTAGGATAAACATCGTACTAGGATATGGAGTGGCTTTCCATTAAAACCTCGTCCGTCACTGTGGCATCTCTCTATTGAAAGATCAGGGGCATCATTAAACAATGAGAACACCTTCTCCTTGATAACAGCTTCACAGTTCACAGTTCAGTTACAGGAATACCAACACTTCGTTAATTGTTACGTCTTGAGAAGCGCTCTACTTTGTTGATTTCTTCAGCTGAAGTACCCTGAGAATTTTCGAAGTCTTTTATTTTCTCTTTCAGTGCCTCACACTCTCTGTCCTTCTCTTCTACTTTACTTTCCAGATCATCGATTCTTTTGCTTTGGTACTCTACAGCTCCTCCCAGATCTTTTTCTAGTTTTGCGTAGGATTTGTTGAGGTCTTTTAACGATCTTTCAACAGTTTTTTGAAACTCCTCAATAGCCAACTTCCAACCGTCGCCATCGTTGAATTCGTTGTCACTTCCATCGCGGAACTGGGTACTGGCAAAATCAGTGTAATCTAGTAGTGAGGGTGTTGCCCTCCTAGCTCCCGAACAAGATGTAGATATATTTTGAGAAAGTGGGGTCTCCCCCGTCTAGCCGTCCCTTTTCCACTCATAGCAAAATGTTAACCCTTTACCGCTGTTTGGGTCCTTTTGGACCCAGACGGAGAGCGCGGCTGTCACCCATCTTTACTGTTTCACTCTCGTCGGGGGGGGGGGGTTAACGTTAAATGCGCTTCCCTCAGTGGCGTAGCTAGGATTTTTTCCAGGGGGGGCAAAGGTATGAAATTTCCCCAAAACTTTTCCCGGTCAATGTGTATGTATTTCATATAAAATATGCAAATTTACAAGTATAACAACATTACCATGTCATTTTGTAATATTACCTGCATTTTAATCTTAAAGTATAACATAGAGCAACCGGAAATAACAAAGTATATTATTTTGGTAAACAATATCTGGTTTATTTGTATGTAGTAACGCAGTGGCGTACGCAGAATTTCTCTGAAGGGGGGCATGCAGTATGGTCTAAGGGGAGGGGATGTCCGGAAATTTTTTGACGTTTTTAAGGAGCCTAGATGCAAAATGGTGCAAGATTTTCGACTTTGACAGGAACAGTGTCAAAAGTTAATCGTGGTGGCTCATGAGGATAAAACTGAAACTTTTGTGTCTTTACATGCATTCTTATGCCATTTATGCTACCTTACGAAGTAAAACTTGTCATTAAATTTGCACACTTCTAGAAGTCAAAATAAAAGAGCATTGATCGGTACAGGATTGTGGGTTTTCTTGGCCACAAAACGTTATTTTATCATAAAGATTATCTAAGCGGAGCGCCACCATTAGTTGGCGCGGAGCGTAGAGAAAATTTCGAAAATCAGACCCCTCAGATGGCCGGAAATAGCATTTTCCTGACTTATACGAAGAATCTAACGAGTCGCTTTCTTCTTTTGTCTTTTGCAATAAAACGCTCACTTCAAAATATGTTCGCAAACTGCAAAGTGATCAGAGAGTTAAGAGCTAATTTGACATGTAATTTTGCCCAAAAGACTGAACGAAGCGCCACCGTTGGTTGGCGTGGAGCGTAAAGAAAATTTCGAAAAATTAGACCCCTCAGATGGCCAAAAATAGCGTATTCATGTTTTTAAAGAGAATCTAAACATGTTGTCTTTTTTTTTTTTTTTATCGATGCCACCAGTGGGAAACAGAGTCTACCATTTTAGGTAAAAATTGGAATTTGACAGAATTTGCCTAGGTCTATTTATAGGAATTAAAAAAAAAATGGCATCACTGAAGGACCTTGCAGAGACAATCCTTCCCCTTTGAAAATTCTTGAACAATTGGGTGTCCTTATAAGCAATCTGGTGCCACTTATGCTATCTTTTGAATAAAATCTGTGTTACTAAAGTTAGACTACGTATTTTTAAGAACAAAGAAAAAGTGGCATCTGTGAGGGGGGCATGGCCCAATGGTCTGCCCTTCGCACGCCACTAAGGAGGCCTAATAGTGGCTCGATCACACAGGATATCCTGTTAGAACAGCAGTCTGTTAAGTGTAGAAGGCTACAAGATACTCATTGACCCGTTTATTGTTACACCCCAAGTGAGCAGAAAGCTATTTTCCCGAACTAGACTGTAAGCCTCCAAAGATTAGGCTAAGTAACAAAATCTAAGTATGCCAATGGATCCCTTTCATTCTATTTTCTAGACTAACTTTAAGTTTATCGTTGGCCATGGATTGTTTCAGCCCCATCCATCGTTACGAACACAGAGTAAAATCGGCGTAGCTACTAATAGCTTGTAGAACAACATAATAACCCCGGGGGTCTATGGTAGTGACTTGTCAGTTTTCACATCCTTTTACTGAATTCCCAAAGTGCACAACACAGAGACTGTGTACAAAGGGATAAGTTCGGGATTACAGCCTTTCAGTGTTAGTTGCACTGTATCAGCTGTTGTTAAATACCTGAATGTGTGCACTGAAATGCACTGATCATAACCCCAGTGCGTATACAAGAGAACATTCAATCTGCTACGCGGCGAGGACATTTCTGTGGAACACGAGTAGGGCCGGTTCATGTGACCCTGACGAAATCTGAGTTAATTTGTTGCATGAAAATACGAATTATGTATGAAAAATGTCTCACAATTTCTTATTCTACCAAAGATTTTGAGAAATTTTTGTAAGAATAAGAAAATTCATCAAATTTCCCCCAAATTTTAATCAAATTTCCCCAAAAAATTTACCAGGGGGGGGGGGCAATTTGCCCCCCCTGCCCCCCCCCCCAGTAGCTACGCCACTGGCTTCCCTTATTTGAATACGTGTACCCTAGTGCCTTTATCAGAAATGACTAATTCTTTAAGTCAGTTGATGAAATTTTTGTGACAGTATTGAACATGCTAAATGACTCCTTGAAAAACATATTTATTAGATATTGAACTTATATCAATTACTTAAAATAATATTGAAGGGTTAAAGCACGTACTAATGCTTATAATTAATAGTAAATTCGTCAGTCTAACATTCAATAGTTATGCAAAAGTTACACTTTTAACTGTAAATTTCTGTACTTTGTCTTGTGACAGATTTTTTGTTTCATAATTTTTTAAAGAAAAAGTGTGTGGTCTAGAATTTTTGAAATTCAATGGCTTTTTTTAACTTTCCCCAAATGAAACATTCGTAAGTAGTATATGGGAATTGTCTAAGTTTAAACATTTATCCTTCAAATATTCAATGTTTTTTCCGTACATGAAACACAATGGAAACGATTTGTGAAGTAAAGGAAGGTTTAGATTTCTCATAGCAAGTGACTAACTCCTGCAAACACTCGTAATCTCACAAGCATCACTGAAAATAATTCTAACATTCTGAATACCTGGTCAATTGCTAGGGCGCTTACGCTAACATGGTTTCATGTAGTGTCGGTTCACCCACACCACGGAATTTGTTGGTTTTCTCCAGGTGCAACCACTTTCTTTCACCCATCACAGTTTTCCATCATAGAGTTTCAAGCAGATTAAAGGGGCTAAGGCATAAGACTGAGGTGCCAATGTGTGGACCAGATGACCTCCTAATTTTCATGTATTAAACTAAAATACTTAAAGATTGTTTGATAAAATTTACCCGGTTCTGTCAGGTTGTAAGGTGTATCCATAGTTGCAAACATGGTCATCTTAGAAAACGAAAATGTAGGCCTACGATGTCTGCTTTCGACGAGGAATGAAGAACATACTATGCACATGATCGATGGTTTTCAGCAAACATGAATGCATTTACGTTAATGGGATAAAAAGTCTAGAGGACAAGAGACTCCTCTTTTCCTTTCTAAATGTTCACAATATTCGTAGAAGTTACTTGGGTCCATAAAGCAATCTGTGGCAAAATGTCATTTCTGTTTAGTTTGGTTATTAGTATAAGTACATTTTTAAATCTTAAAGCCAGAGAGTTGGAACCTTTTGATTTGTATGAGTTTAAAGATCGGGATTCTCTTTAACCGGAACAGTTGGCAAATATATGTGAATCTTAAACTTTTAATTACAGTTACAATATCAATTCTATCCATTATTTCAAAACATTGAACATGATTGTCTTCAACAAAGGATATATGCTCGGCCTGAAGAACTTCCTGTAAAGATAGTTGATTCATCTTTAGAAGCAGTCATGGCTGTAATGTTGCTGGAGTGACCCTGTTATTAAAAAAGAATAAAATTTAACAGAAGGCATTGGCATTTAAGGCATGAAAAAGCGATTGTGTCATAATGCTAAGGTAACCACGAAAGTGAAGAAAGCTATAGAACTCATGATTTACAATTTTGAAATTTATGGCGAACTCTTCAACAAAAATATAACATTTTTGTTTCTTTCATCAGGACAGTTCAGGTTTGGAAAATGTACATTTTTGTCGAATGACAGCTCAATTACTTTTAATGTCATTTGCCCTTATCAACTCAGCCATAGCACTAGCAAAGACAATTCCAACAGGGAACTGGTATTTGGACAACAACAGCTCCCTGTTACTAAACACAAGTACATGGCACACTTTGCTCATCAAAAGTTGTTTCTTAAATTTGTACTCCTAATATATGTATATAACATGTATATATATTAGGGTGAAGAACTTTTCGGGCGAAATTTTAGTTTCGCCTTGCCGTTCCTACACAATTTTTCGAAAGATATACGTAAACGCACAAGTGCGCTCTCTTAGATTTAAAAACAATATACAACTGCCTCAAGTTGTCAAATTCGGGACACCTACTTGTTAACACAATGCGATGGCTGGCCATTGAGATAACGCTAGTTATATGTTTAGACGTTAGAGCGAATTCTATTTTTTATGTATTTTATTATATATGTATAAATATCTATATATGCATAAATCAAAGTTGGTATATAAATATATATATATATACATATATATATTTATATATATATATATAAATATATATATATATATATATATATATATATATATATATATATATATATATATATATATATATATAAATATATATATATATACATATATATATTTATATATATATATATATTAATCAAATTGGTAAAGCTGGAAAATCTGACTGAGGTAAAAAAACGATGTTGACTCCACCGGGATTCGAACTCGGGACCTCCCGCTTTCTAGTGCGGACGCTCTAACCACTTAGCCATGAAGCCAAGTTGGTTTGGCCTTTTTTCGAATAACAGATGAAGCAGCTCGCAATTCACCTCCTGAGCAGGCGCCTAATTTTTTGGAACAACACTAGTTCTCGTTTGACGCAAGCCCTAACCAAAGATCAAAGTTGATGCTATCCAGTTGAACACACACACACACACACACACACATATATATATATATATATATATATATATATATATATATATATATATATATATATATATATATATATATATATATATATATATATATATATATATATATATATATATATATATATATAAGTAAAATATATATAAGTAAAGCGAACATATACGTATTTAACTTTATTGACATCATTCTACTTCAGGCTTCTGAGGAGTGAGGACCTACATTATTGGCCCTTACGAAACAGTTCTGTAAAGCTATGTTGTAAGAACTTATTGCAACCTTTTCAATATTACAGCTCCCTTCACAGGGTTGAGCACTTTACCATTGCCTGGTTGACATTATTAATTAATTTTTACTATTACGGTTATATATGTGTGTGTGTGTGTGTGTGTTTATATATATATATATTTTTCTATATATGTGTGTGTGGTTGCGTGTGTTGGAAAAGTAAAGAAATACAATGGAAAAACGAAACAACAAAACAAAACAAGAATGCAAAAATGCATTGAGGTTTCTGTGATAAATAAAAATGTTCCGTTTCAAAAAGTTACATAGTGCACCATTTTCTTCTCATTCAAATGTTATACTAGCATGTTCAAAAAATAATTTTGTTATTCCAGATAATCTTTTCTGACCTCCATAAAAGCCATACATAGACAGACAGACAAACATACAGACAGACAGATGGACAAACAGCTATCTTGAAAGATCATATTTAAAAAGGTTTCCAGATCTTGACCCCTGTAGACACCAGATGACCTTTCATCTCTGCCAAAAACAATGGAGACCATCTTCTGACCATAACGCAGCGCTATCGAGAGTAAGATTATAGTACAGAGGTTTGAACCAACCCCATAAAGACTCTAGAGTAAAGACAATATTTTGCAATGGCACTAATACGTAACACTTACATATATGGGAGAACTTTTGAACAGCTTCTCGTAACACTAATATATATGGGAGAATTTTGTACGTTTTCACCCGTTGCAGATACAACCCTGCTAGCATAATATGGTCCTGCATGCTTTATATCATGTTCTAGAACAAATAAAGTATTGGTAGAAACTTAAATATCCCGGTAGGCTAAAGGATATTACAGAGAAACATACTATGTAGGATAGGTTCAAAATGTACATAGGCCTATATGCTGTACATTATACAATAGCAAAAGTGACAAGATTTGCTGAAGAAAATAACACCGTAGAGAAAATCTCTACACATAAAGTCCACAAAAGTATTGCAAATTGTTGTATAAGGGTCTTTCATACATGCCTTGTAAATATTTTCGATTTTCTTGGCCAAATGGGTTTTTTCACCCCCCCCCCTTCAGTACTCGATCCTTATTTGTGAAAGGAATTGCTGCTGACTAGCACAAACGTAGGCCTAGGCCTAGGCAGGAAGTGCTCCTAGCCTACTTACTCAATCGATGCATTTTTGACCTTAACTTCTTATTTTATAGAGCTAGACTCTTTGGGTTTTCACTTCTTCCTAATGTCAAGAATTTTCAAGGTAGAATTTTGTCAATTTAGTTCCTTTTCCACTTGTATATAATTCAAAACTTTTTTTTGAATGTGTCGCGAGTTGTGATTGGCTAAAGGTATGTAATAATTGGGACATGGAACCAATCACAAGGTTTTTACAGAGATTTCTTGTTGAGATCCACCCAGTCTTCTAAGCCGGTGTCGAGTGTGTACTATCCTCTGTAATTAGGTAGTGCAAAATAAAGAAGCAAGTGCAAGTACTAGTGCAAAATATATCCGCTAAGTGGGCTATGTTTCAGCATGCATCTGCTGAAATCTTTAGCGGTCAATAGCTAGCATTATAACGTGGCACGGGATGACACAATGGTGTTGTCGGAACCAAAAAGTATTCGTTAGATTAACATGATTGATGTTGCGTCCGTCATACAGACGTCGGTTTGAACTTTTCACGATGTTAAGTGTTCTACAAAGATCCGTAACGCGTGAAAAGCGGAATTTTTGGAGGATTTTCGTAATGGCGGAATCGAGGGTGGAAAATCGTAATTATTCCGCCTAAATCGGGATACTTGGCATCTCTGCCTTTGACCTCCACCAAAAACAACAACCTTGAGCTGTTGCATTAAAAAGAATTTTATACTTTGACTCCCGGTTACCCCAGACAGCCAGATGATCTTTGACTTCTGCCACAAATAATAGGAGCATCTCCTGACCATAGTTCACCCACATATCAAATATGAAATCTATCCAAGCTTCCTATCTTGAGATATCATATTAATGAGATTTTCAGACTTAGGACCCAAGTGACCCCAGATGACCATTGATCTCCAACAAAAACAATAGGTACAATTTCCTGACCATAACGCATCCGAAACCCAAATATAAAATCTATTCAAGTTTCCTACCTTGAAATTAAGCATTAACAAAACTTTCAGACTTTAACCCGTGGTGACCCCAAATGACCTTTGACCTCTGCCACAAATAAAAGGAGCATCTCCTGACCACAATGCATCCACATATCAAAAATGAAATCTTTTAAAGCTTCCTATCTTGAGATATCGTGTTATAGAGATTTTCAGACTTTGACCAAGGATTTCTAAAGATGACCTTTGACCTCCACCAAACACAAAAGAGACCATTTTCTGACTATTACGTATCCACATACCAATTATGAAATCTGTCCAAGTTTCTTACCTTGAGATATCGCGTTGACAACGTTTTCAGACTTTGACCCCTGGTGACCACAGATTACCTTTGACCTTCACTAAAAAACAATATGGTTCTTACTCTTAATATGGCGCATGTATGTACCAAGTTTGAAAACTGTCAGACAGTCCTATCTTGAGATATCGTGTTAACGAGCAAAGTGTCACCAACATACACACACTCACACACATACATACACACACGCCATCATGAATCCATTGGTTTCTCTTATCATCGAAACCAACAAAGCGAAAAATTTATACTTTCATTTCCCCTAAGAATATGACGATTAAGAAAACGTACTAAATATTTTGAGCGTGACTCCACTCCACCCTATGGTAAGGTAACGATACCTTATATTGTGTAAGGAGTAACCCTCGATTGAAAGCTCATGATAGAGAGGTACCTGTTAAGGTCGGTTTTATGGGTATTAAGTCGGAAGACTGACATGTACCTCTTACTTGACCCTTTCCTCGGTATTCTTAAAAAAGCCGTAGAGTAGCATCATTACAGGTCTGATATCTGGTGGTTTTGAAGTTAATAATGTCCGGCAATTGGGAAGCCTGGAATGTAAGAGCCTATGCTATGTTTATGGTTATTAAACCACAGTCTAGCCCCTGTATGCTGGGGTTGTAGAATCGGTCCACGGTACTTCCCGCCTGTCGTAAAGGGCGACTAAAGAGAAACCAAACTTGCACTTAAAACATAATTGAATATAAATTTAAACTTTGAAATTTTTTAGCATACTTGTTTTGGTGTGTCGCTAAACCTCATCTAACTTAGCTTAACATAACTTAAACCTCAGTCTAAATTTAGTGCCTGTTCCTTCAATGAACGTGGCCCTTGGACATTTGACACATTACAAGAGATAAATTACATTATTCAAATCACAATTGAATACGACCAGGCCTCCCGATGTCTGGTTTGCAGACACCTTGACCCTTCACTCTCGCACCTCCATCAGGCCTATAACATCATCGTCAGGCCTAGCCGTTTCAATGTCTGACCCTTCACTTTCGTACCTCCAACAAGCCTTTAACGTCATCTTGAGGCCTAGCCGTTTCAATTGAGATTAGGACAGTGTATCGCATCTCTTGTATTGTGCCAAATGTCCAAGGGTCACGTTCAGTGGTAAAACAGGCACTTAAGTTAAACTACCGTTTAATAACCATAAACAAAGCATACGCTCTTACAGTCCAGACTTACCAGTTGCCGAACGTTTTCACCTCCCAAACCAACAGATATCAGACCTGAAGTGCATTATACTTTACGAGTTTTTTCTTAAAATATCGAGGAAAGGATCAAGCAAGAGGTTAAGTCCATTTTTTGACTTAATACCCATGAAACCGGGCATTACAGAGACCTCTCTTTCATGACCAACCAAGGGATGGTTACTCCTAACACTATGTAAGGTTTTGTTACCCATTTGTTTTCGCAACGGAAGGAGAGCAGTACTAGTGGTGTCACGCTCGAAAAATTTTGTACGTATTCTTGGACGTTTCTATTCTGGTTGGAAATGAAAGTGTCAGTTTTTGTTTCGTATCGTTTTGTATCTATACACATATTGTACGCACCTTAACAACTCTGAGAGGTGAACCTGGGTTATTCTTATCCAAGTAATTGATGAAGCCAGACAGAGAGACGGACAACATGTAATCACCCATCCACAGACAACCCTGTTGCATATCGTTTAGTTCAGTGCCCATGTGGAACGTTCTAAGGGGAGAATTAAATACAACATAGCCCAACATTTTCACATGGACAATAGAATCATATTTCTAATTCTACAAGACTTCGAGAATTTTCTGTTGACCACTCCTTCCCACTTTACACGAGGATGATTATGAAGGAACGAAAATATCCATTTTAGAGTCCGAAGCCATTTTCTAATCCTTTCATAATGCTGTGCCTAAAAGGGGCATGCATGTACTCAATGGAGTACAAATGTACAATCAAACACACACACACACGCACACAAACATAGGGCTGGAACTGGACTTTAATCTATCTGACACTCTATAACACATTCCTGTTGGTATTTCCTTCTAACTAAGTACCTTGAAAGCTACTGATCTTTACCAGAACTTAATAATATTTCGAACAATCACAGCTAACATGGGTAAATGAGGATCGCAAGAGATAACATTGAGTCGAAGGTTGTCACATGCAGGTTGGGTCTAACCGTCACAGACGAATGTCGACCCACAGTTGCAGTAGCCTATGTTTAAATAACATGAGGGTACGGTGAGGCATATTTGCCAAATCAGAAAAATTACCAACACTCAAATTGAGCTGGAGACACCCCGGTAGAATATATGAAATTTTTACCCACAACCACACAACTGCTTCACAATGACATGCTCAATCGCTTACATTCAGCGCAAATATATTTAGAACAACAGGTTTCTACTTTACATAAAGTTGGTAACTAATTGTTTATGTAATTAGCTTACACGTACATCAAGTATCCTGGACGAAGACAAAGAACTGATTTTTTTTGTGCATATTACAACAGGCTCAAATGCCACCCCCCTTTCTAACATTGAAATTTTCAGTAACGTGTCCTTTTTAGTAAACTAGCATTAATGATTAAAAGATTTGGCCCTAGATTGAAAAACTTTCACTTCTGCCTCAATTTCTGCTGTATCCATGAAAGGAATATGCATTCCATAATGGCATTGGCACAACAGTTTGAAGATATCATTTACAACATCTATGAAACTTACGATATTTCTGTCTTTGTCTCCACGTCCCAGAGTTTTGCCGTCATATCTCCTGAGCATGAAAGAATCTTTGTTCCATCTGGACTGAAGGCAAGCTGAAAGGAATGCCAAGTTAAAACGGCGAAAAACAAACATAATACCTGAAGTCTAAAATCCACTAAAATTGTTTGTAAAAAGCTCAACTTCACTTGGGAATTTTGCACCATAGTCAGGTTCACTATGTATTTTCGTTGGCAATCATGGTAGATTATGTAACCTAAACATTTTTGGAATTGTTATTACATGGAGAATCTGAAAATCAATGTTTACATTTGCGCTGATACGTACCTGTATGGCCACCATTTTGGATTTTCAAAATGGCCGCCGTAAAAAGACATATTTTGCTCTATTTCTACCTCTAATTACCCTCAAAACCTTATAAAATATACCAAGTCTATGTTTCAGGTACAAGGAATCCATACTTGAAAATCAGAATCCTGACTTGTACAATTATTTTTTTTTTGAGGAGGGTGACGGGCCCGTAGCCCCTTCCTCCGGGGGATTTCCCGGCAAACCCACCAAAAAATATTTCTGCTCCACCAATTGAAAATTGAAACTAGTACACCGGGCACTAAAAGAAAGTTCTATGGCCTATGTCCCCAATTCCAACACTTGCCCCCCCCCCCCCGAATAACAAGCTGGCTATGGGCCCAGGGTGGGGTAAAGTGCAACAATAAATTTTAAAAAAGTAGCAAAATGACGGCCAAAAAATTTAAATTTCCAATCCAAAACTGAAAGCGTATCCCCGTCCGCTTGCTTTTTTCTTACACAATTTTAAGTTGTTTTCGAAAAAAAATGTTTTGTTAGAGTAGCAACACCACATGCCTGTTTAGCAACATTCTACTGGTACCGGACACATGAACTGATTTCACTCAGATGTTTCAAATGTTTTCGCCATATTACCGGTAGTACAGTGTCTTGAAATCAAACTTTTAAAGGACTAGAAAGGATCGTAGGCTCAAGTTTTGGACACCTTTCTAAGGGTTTAAGAAGCGTCAAAACTTTCTTAATATCGTAAGGTTTAAGCAATTAAGTTAAAGTTGCTGATCACCTCTGTTTTGTAGCTGTATAATGTTAAAGGGACAAATGATTTGGAATATTTTGGGTGGATCTCGGTCATACTGTGAACTAAATGCACGGGATTAGCTTTAGAATTCTACACATTTGCAGCTGCTTCGGTTGGTTGTACAGTGTAGGAGTCGGAGCTTTGTTCCGTAAATTAATGGGTTATTTAAAGTCAAGATGTTGGTCTTATTTGGTCTTATTTGGGATGAGAAAAATGGGCTACAGATCTACAGTTAGTTAGGCCTACACAAATTGCGAGGTTGTGTAGGGGTATTCATTAATTCCAGCTAGAAAAGAAGTTGTATGCTCGTCCCTCGACAGACAATTGAACTGTTTCTGATTTTTGCTAACATCCAAATGTTTGAAATCCCAAATTGGTGACTGTATGTAAATGTGAGTCTATTCAAATCATAGTCTTATAGCTGTATGCTGTTACATTTTTTATAACCTCTTGTGATGTGCTAATTAAATAAAATAATTGAGCTTATTAACTAATTTGCAAACAGACTTAACCTAAAATCATTAAATACATTTCAAAGAGTGAGTTTCGTTCTCCGTTGGAAATAAAACTGTTCATTACAAATATCAATCTATACCAGAAATAAAACCGGATTATATCAATTCCGGCCTATTGTTTATGTAGTTGCGAGAGCATAAAGGTTAATATATTGTTTTTACATGTTAACTATTGTGGTGGAGGTGTTTTGGGGGGTTGTTCTTGTGCCTTTTCAGGGCATAACCCATCGTGAGTGAAGATCGCGAAGAAAGCAATTTGTCTTTGGGCATGTCTAAGGAGTCTGTAGAGCAGAAACTATGCATCATTTGCCTTGAGAAAAACATTATAAAAGGGCCACTTGATCTAAATCCCAGGATAGAATCCTACAAGATGTTACTGGACATGGTGGCTGACAGAGCCAACCTACAGGATGGAGAATATGTTGCTTTCCAAACACGTCTCAAGGACTGCACAAAACAAACGATGCTTAAAGCGTAATCAACATGGCATCGGAGCTGCTATTCTGATGCCACTAATAAGGTATCTTTGCAGCGCGCCAGGGAACGCTTTGAATATTCCATGCCCACGGGAACGTATACTGTCAAAAACGTGGCCATAAGAGAACTAGCTCAGAAATGGAAGCAAACACACCAGCCACATCAAAAACATTCAAACGATATGCAACAAAACCTTTGTCGAAAGATCGATGCTTCTTCTGTCAAGTGGATGATGGTCAGCGTCTCTTCACTGTTCGAACCGGAATCGCTGGGAATGCTCTTAAGCAAGCCATCCAAATTACCCAAGACCCGGTGCTGATGACTAGGTTAAACATTGCACTCTCATCAAGTGATACCCATGCAATCGACGTGAAATACCACAAGCAGTGCTGGACGAATCATGTGTTTCGTGTCCACAGGGATGATGTCAGAAACCTAGCCTGACCAGCGACGGCAGACCTATCACTGCAGATGTCATGCTTGATTGAGTTGATCAATATTGCAGATATCCAAACTCAAAACAAAGCATATCTCCCCATGGATGCCATCGAGACAACATACATATCAATGCTGGGTGGTAGTGATGAAGCAAAAAAAGCACACACCGACGTTGACCCGAAAATGGCTGAAGAACAAGCTGCTATCATAGTTGCCGAGTGTGACTTCTGTGAGACAGAAAGACAGACGAAATCCTTCTGTTCTTTATCGCCCTGAAGCCTGTGTGGAAGACATGGTCAACACGTCTATTATGCAAGACCATGCAAGTAAAATGGATTACACAAAGATGCTTTACAAAACACCTAAGCTTATACGTAGACGCATTACAGAATTCACCAAGGAGAAGAAGCAGATCGACACAGTCACAGTAGCAAGCACAAAAGAAGATGTTCCAACTGAATTATACAGCCTGATACGATGGATTTTGGTAGGACCCGAAAAAAAGCCTCAGACAGAGATGAGGAGCAGGTTAGTCGACCGAACAGCACTGACCATAATTCAGAACATAATGTATGCTTTCAAGACCCGAAGGCAGGTGCAACACAAACCCAAGCAAGCACAGGACATATTCCGCACACAGTGTGTACGAAAAAATCCACATGTTCGAGAATTTGCAGAGTGTTCACCACAGCACTAGAAACAAAAAAATTGGTGCAAATCCTTCACGCTTAAGACTATTGTGTACCTTTTATTCGTGCCCTGCTCCTTGAAACATCAATTGCCAATGCTGTTGTAGAAAATACATGTATGTGCCACCATTCCTCAAGAAAGGGTCGTTTGTGTTCTTTGCTATTGACAATACTGACTTTGCAGAGGAGACAGCCGCTGGGAAAGGAACCACACATGGGACAATTACTGCTTTATATCAAAAGGCAAATGCTACTAGAGAAACCATCGCACCCAGTCTGCAACTTCGTGAGGCACACAACCTTCAGTATCGTGTTCCCATCAAGCCACGCAGTAAACCAAAGACCGGGTCAGACAGGAGAGCAAACAAGTTTGAGGTCGACAACAGGTACTCCTGCATCATATGAACTGACCAATCTAAGCTGGGTCATAGCTTCTGCTCTTTCTAGAACAAAGACGAATGGGGAACCGAGCCAAATCCCTGGCTGGGCAGGATTTAAATCACTAGTATCAGTTGGCCAATCTCCAACCCATGTCGATGCACTGCCATTGCTGCCAGAAATTGCACACGAATGGTCTACGATGCTGATTGTAATCCTGCAAGCATCCGAACTAAAGACGTTGGTCGTTGGTGAAGAATTCCCAACAGTGATTACATTCGATATGGACCTGTATGAAAAGTCAGTGCAGTTGCTTGATGCAAGACCTGATCTGAAAGAGCAGTTGTCCCCAGACTGGTTGAGTTACACACTGTGATGGGTGCACTGAGAACTGTGGGAACCTCCATAGAAAACTCCGGAAAGATGATACATAGATTGAGGCTAATGTATACCGCTCTGCCACAACCAGACAGATCCTCAAGTGCTCCAACTACAAGAAAACCCTTCAGGCACACATCTATACTTATTTGCCTCTATATGAACTTGTTCTAGAGCAATTCTTCATATAGGAGCCAGACCTTAAAGCCATCTGCTTGAAACCAGCCGATAAGATCAATGGAAGCTTGTGAAACATCAGCAGTTGACAGGAGCACGAGTCCAGAAATTGTGACTATGGCCAAAGACGAGCTATTGTACAACACCAACGAAGATGTCATTCAAAAGCTGAAAATATGGGGAGCATAAAAACCTTCAAATGCAATGTTCAAGTCCTCGATGAACGACATCCATCGAGTTGAAAGCATCTCGTACCTTTTCGAGGCATCACGGAATTCAGATCTCGTTCTCCATTTAAAAGCAGGTTATTTTTTGCCATGGATCGAATAAAATACAAGCGTCTAAGGCCAAGGTACATCGCAGATATGCATGAATTGAAGACAAGTTATCCAAGAACTTGGCGTGAACTTCAAGGCGGGAATATATCTGTCACCATGAGTGCCATCCTAGTTGTTTCTATTGGAGCAGATCACGCATGCGAACAACTCAACAGGATGATGAAGATCCGCTGTGGGTTAATTGGCATTTCCAATAATGCCAACGCTCGTCAACGGTTCTTCTTAGCTACACCAGAGATGACACGTCTTTCAGGAGAATTCAAAGAGCAATTTGATGTTACTGTCGACAAGCTACAAGAGCACCATCATTTACAACCACGTGCCGTCAACAAAAAGAGCATGAAAATGTTGATCGGATAAAGACTGCCACACTTAGCAATGGCAACCCATTCGCTGCTGAAGGTGACCAGATCTACAACTTCATCACACAGGCATATATTCCCCAAGAATATGTCACCCAGATCTGAATATCGATGACACCGGCCAGAAGATCGAATCAATAGAGATGTCAGCTTGTGGGCACCAGGAAAGAAGCAGAATAACAAAATGTACATGTCAGGTCACCAAAAGCAAACAGTCAAGATCCGTGACCAGTCAGTCGATCTGAAAGTAACGAAAGACCTGTACGGTCGGTTGATGGTACTAGTCAAATCAAGCCATGACATCGATCAAAAGAATGCAATTGGGAACTACGAGTTCACTCCTACCCCCAGAGCACTATTTGCTGCTGATGGCTCCATCCTTCCATGTAGTGATAAGTCAAAGCTGATCCATAGCCTCGAGAACTTTGGTAAAACGAATGAAAATAATACTGATACACAATCAGCAAACTCAACGTGACAGCACAGACTGATGATATTGCTGATGCGGTAAATCCCCTTCCAAGACCATCTACAAGTCACAAAATTGCTGTAGTTGATGGAATGGTGCTCGTCCAGAAGATGACAAAGAAACCAGCGACAATCACCACAGTCAAGGATCTTGGCCAGCTTTACAATGACCGTCTCATGTCCTTGACGGCAGAATTCGATGAGATTATCCTGCTGTTCGACACATACAAGCCTGACTCCTTAAAACAGAAAACCAGAGAAAACGACGATTAGGCAAAGACCCTGTTCAATACCACATTGCAGATGATACAAACATCAAACATATACGAATGAGCCGTTTCCTATCTCAGGAAAAGACGAAAGCTGACCTGACAGTGTACCTTTCTGAGGCAAAACTCAAGTGGAAATAAACTCTTCAAAATTACTCATCACGTCAGCAGCAGGTCACACTAGAAGCAACCGAAACATGCAGTTTGAGACAAACAATCATGAGGACGCTGACACACTGATGATATGCTTAGCATTGGCAGCATCACAACGTTTTCTTTACCCCGGATACAGATGTCCTAGTTTTAGCTATTGCAGCCTATGAGAAGCTCTGCAAAACACTTCAATGACCAAGGTTTCAGGACCCGTGGAGGTAGGGCCAATACGGAGGGCGGTAGGAAGAGAAAAAGCAACAACATTACCTATATTCCATGCATTTACTGGAGCAGGAAATGTTGGTCGATTCTCAGAAGTGGGTAAAACGAAGTGGTTTCAACACTACATCAAGGCTGAAATTTACGTAATCAAACACTGATGGAACTACCAGAGGATGGTGACGTAACGCATGAGGTATTAGAAACATTGGGCAGCTTTGTGTGTTTTGCATTTTGCCCAAAAGGTATTCAGATCGCACGCATTCCTGATATAAGGTGGCATCTGTTTTGCAAACATCTAGCAGAAAGTAACAAGTTGCCCCCAACAACTAGTGCACTTGAGGAGCACATTGAACGTGTGCGAGTACAGAGCAGAGTTTGGTGCCAATCGACTGTTATTGGGCAACAGCTGTTTGACCAACTCGAGCATGGCTACCATCAGGACAAAAAAAGGCAATATACTCCCTATCACCACCAAGGTTCTACCAGCCCTACAGGCCATTGTAGAGTTAGTCAGATATCAATGTAAACAAATTGCTCAACCCAGCGGTGCTCATGCAGAAGAAATGACTTAAAGTGCACCGACCTTTGCTTGTGTCGAACAGACTGTGAAAATGATGCGGATTTTAATGCCGGATAAGACACCTAAGACAGTGATGACGAACTATAAAGGGAATATTCTGTAATATTCTCTATGATGTAAGTACTTTACCTTAGCCAATTTGAAAATCCCAAAACGGCCGCCTTACAGGGATCTCTCCACACTTAAACATTGATTGTTAGTTTTCCAATGCCATCACCTTTCCAGAAATGTATAAGTGTGTAAAGCTATCATGGTTTTGAAAGTAATGTAAATTAAATAAAGTGGTTAGAGTAATAACCGGCGGCAGAAATAGTAAAAAATGTGTCTTTTACAGTGCCATTTTGAAAATCGAAAATGGCCGCCATAAAAGCTTTTCTCCAAATTTAAACATTGACTTTTACTTTTCTTATGCTATAACCTTTCTAAAATGTATAAATTTGAAAAGCTACTATGATTTAGAACCAAATACAATAGGTTTAGTTTAATGTTTAGGGTGATTAAGGGCAGAAACAGAAGAAAATATGTATTTTACAGTCGCCATTTTGAAAAACCCAAAATGGCCACCATAAAAACATCTGTTCAAATGTAAACATTAATTTTTGGTTTTCTTATGCTATATGCTTTCCAAAAATATATAGGTTTCATAATCATAATCTACCATGAATGCCAACGGAACATAATTTTTTGACATAGTGAACCTGACTAACAGGAAAAAACAGTCACATTACCGATCATGCTTGAACAATTAAAAACTGTCATTTATATTCATTAGATAATCTAGATGACACCTCAAAACACAGATGTTTAAAGTCACTTTCCGGAAATCAATTTCAAATCTGAACCCATTATCCACCTTTCCATCCTACACAATATAAACACCTTTCTGGTCGCATGTCCAAACAGTCATTAACTTGTTAACCTTTTTTCCAGACTCAGGTAGGTTCTGCTAGCCACTTGAACAACACAACCCTAAAAAAACGGAGTAATCTAAAGCTCTCTGTACACTGGGGACATTTCAGGACACGTTTTGACACAAGTTTCCAGAACATCTTGTGTCCGACAATATTGCCAGTGTACAGAGCAAAAACAAACGGCAACTTGTGTCCCGATATGTGTCCAAAACTTCAGATTTTATTCTCTGGCAACTTGTGTCCACGCTTTGATCAATTAATAATCATATTTCAATCAGCCGATCCACCATCTCACCTTACTTCCCTAAAGTGTTGATTGCCTTATTTGATCATTACTAATATATAAAACGTGTTAGGTTATTGCTAAGCAACAAGGTTGTTTCCGCACTTTCCATTGCGGAATAATGTACAAGTTAAAGTTAACAACAACAACTTCGCAATGCCACAATGTCAAGAGTTTTCTCAAAGATGACACAACAAAAACGTATGAAAATCAACGGTAGTTAGGTTTGTCGCGTGGAGCTTTTTAAGGAAGGAGAAATTTGAGTGGAAGAAATTGCCTACGAAATTGATGGGTTAATTTTTGAGGGTGGAGGAAATTGTCCTGATGAGGGATTGGAAATATATTCAATTCTTGGTTATATCAATCTTTACCTATTGGCCCTATTAAGTAGTGGATCCAAAGATAACTTCAAAATTAATCTCAAATATACCGAAACTGAAACTGAATTATTCATTCAGAGATATGCCAAGACAGAGCTGCGCCCTGTGGACCCCACCATGGGCCCGTAGGGGGTGCCCTGCCCCCCCCCCCCCAAAGAGCTCACACTTCGCGCTCCGTTTTGAGGTACACAAGTAAACTACTCCCCTCAACATTTTCCTTTGCTCTCAATTTACCTTCCCGAATTTTGAAATACTTATGCTGCTATCATAACTTGGTAAGGAGCAATGCTTCATCGGAGAAGCCGTCTCCATTCCCCCATCCCCATTCTGGAAGTTTGTTGCTCTCGATAGGAAGGTCCTCTATCCAAAATAATTATCACAATCTATCACCCCTGCTAAATTACAGGATCATGTTATCACATTAAATCATGTACATACCATTTGTGAACTTCATCTAATTTTCCTAACTTGAGATATCATGTTAGCATGACTTTCAAGAGTTTGACCCTTGGTATCTTGCGTGATTTTGTCATCTATTGGTATCATAGTGTAGTGGACCACCGGAGAGTTTCAAAATTAATATTCAATATACCAATCCCGAGGCTTATTTATTCGAGGCTTATTTAGTCCCCCTGGTCCCCATCCACAAGGGTTTCTGCTTTTGAAGTACGGGGCTAAATTATTTCCGCCTGCTGCCTCAATTTGGCCTCCCTAATTTTGGAATACTAATTCCGCCACCATGACTGGGGTTAAGGGTTATGCTGTACATGGAAGAAACCTTCATCATCCCCGTCGGAGAAGTCTATCAAGCTCGTTGGAAAGGTCCTCTTCCGAAAACAGTTGTATCAATGTTTTGAACATATAAAAAATGAG
Organism: Holothuria scabra; assembly: GCA_037179385.1. NCBI lineage: Eukaryota > Metazoa > Echinodermata > Holothuroidea > Aspidochirotida > Holothuriidae > Holothuria > Holothuria scabra. Next base: position 11,315,204 of record CM074194.1, read on the forward strand.
AATAAGTTGAAAAGAGTCCCTCTCCACAGTCTTCATTTCAGTTCTGTGGAACAACGTGCAAGGCACAGGTCCTTGTTTACATGACATTTATGCTGGGAAACAATTTTTTTGCCACAAACATCAGTGCCTCAAATTGACAACTTGTTGTGTCAAGATCAGGCCACATGGGCTAAGCAGACACATTGACCCTAGTTGGGTACAACCGAAGGACGGAGTGCGCTGAGAAAAATTGGAAGTCCAACATTATTGTAAAAGTAAGTCAAAGGGATTTCTACATTATATTTGCTTCAAATGAAACAAAATCACACAGTAAATCCCGTGGATCATGTTTGTTCAAATTGAACCTCAATCAGAACTGAGCCAGGTTTTTTCAGGGAATGTTTACGATTTGAGTTTGTTGGGGTATATGTATGGATAGGTAATAGCGACACGTTTTTACAAAGTTTGACAAAACATTTTTTGCAAAAATTCAGTATACTTGAGTATGGGGTGCAGCCATCCTCGGTGTAGGAATAATACAAGTCAGCCATTGGAGTCGATCCTCCATCACTATATTAAACTGAGCTCATACTCACTCCAAAAACACTTCCTTTATGGGCTCTTTGACCACCAAAACTTCCAACCGAATCCCCAGTTGTTCCATTGAAAGCAAGTATCTGTAGGACAATATTCCATAAAATAATTACAATATTTGGGTTTTAAAATAGCAATATTGGTCTTGTCATAAGTGCCAGAAATCCTATCAACTGTCAGTGAAGAATTCGCAACAGCTAGAAAGAAGACCGAAATTTCGATTTGTTTCCTCTTACGGGTGCATTTAACCCATGGTGATGGAAAGCGCAAGAGCAGTCGCCCAAAACTTGTTTCGAAACCACCGCAGGTAAATCTCACAATTTTCCTCTTCATTTCTCTTCAGTGCATCCAATGCTTTAAGATGTCATCATTGCATATTTAAGGCAAACCAAGCAGTTAATTAAAGTACGTTTCATATTTGAGGAGAAATATTGTCACCTGACTCTCAATAGCCGATCATAAAACAAGACAGTTTACTACATTACTTCAAGTTGAGGAGTCTGCTTTTGCCCTTTAAACGTATTTTTTCGATCAGTTACAGTTGTGATCACTTAACCAGAATGCCTATTGGCGTCGATGATACGCATTTTTCTGCACACCGTGCCATGATGCCTCTTCTATATCAATCACTTGTCGAGTGCAATCTAAAGATGTTGGAGAAATACAGATCTGTGTTTATATGTAGTACTTTTGCGAATTCATAGGGAATTTTGCTTTTTTTCCTTTGATTAGCCCAGATGACAGATCTAACCTCCTTAAACAGCAATAGTGTCTTTTTTATCATAATGCACCCATACACTGAGTATGAAGTTTACCTGAGGTCTCCTACTTTGAAATATCGAGATAACAAATTTCTTCGGTGGAATAAATGTAACAACATTTTAGTTCCGTAGTTTTCTGGTTGAATATTGTTTTTGAAAAAGCGATTCAAGTTAATTTGAATTTAAAAAGAGGGTCCACTTACCCTACCATCAGAAGCTCCAGAAACAAAAATTTCCCCATTAGGTGAAAAGCGACAAGTCTGAACAAACTTGTCATGATTCTAAAAGAAAAAAGAATTGATGAGAAATAAGTAAAATGCTGCAAATAGTGGACAAGTAGCAAACAATAAACAACCGCACTGGACTGGCAGTACAGCCAAACATTACTTGTGATATGTGAAAAAGGAACTATCTGGTGAAATTTCTTTCAGTTCAGCTTTATTACTTCTAGAGACACTATTGAACGAAGTTCTAATTTTGTGGTCTGCAAGGGAGCTTGAAGCCAGCTTTTACATTATTTTGTCGCAGTGACGGCGCCAATATGTCAAACTTGGTGGGCGGGAGGGGGGAATTTAGGACAAAGGATAATGTGGGGCAAAAACATCTTCCTGCTCAGCGCGAGCAGGGCCCAAAGCTCTCACTCCTGGAAGTGGGGGTACAGGAGGCGAAGTCCCGAAATCTGTGGGGTTTTAGCATACATCTGAATGAAAAATAAAGTTTTGGAGAGGTACATAATTTCCTTTTTGGTTAACTCGATTCTTATTTGTTCCAATTTTTTTGGTGGGGGCAAGGCTACATCTGGGGTACATGCCCCTCTTTTCCCGTAGCGTTTTGTCACATTAATGAGCCAAGCTTTTGGTTCTTTGTTTTTTAGGCTGTTATTTTTACCTTAACAATAATACATGCTGAGGTTTCCCCCAATAGAGTTAGGTAGTTCACAGTTTGCTTTGAAGAGCAGGTCTTCCATTTTGATCACTAAACAGTTCACTTTTTCTTAAATAGCAGTCACACACTGGAGCTACCTTTCTGCCGGTCTCTGTTTAAGTACACAACCACATCTTAGTAATATAAATTCTCAAAATTGTGAGCATGATTTATTTGCAGAAGAGAGAACTTTCTGAAAATCAGGGTCCTTGCCAAGTAGGCAAGATATGTAAAGTACCCGTGACGTGGGGATGAAAGCCACTCAATGAGATATAAGCTTTCCACTAGTAATTCAACGCAAAACTACCATGGTTCTCATGGTTGCTTAAGATGCCAGTATATAGTCAATGCTCATGAAAGACCAGTGATGAAAGCTTAGATACAAGTTAAGATACAAATTTAAGTAAGTTTCAAGTTGAAGACTACTTTCAAATACCGTTCAGATCCGTTTCAAGTCCTCCCCTTTCTATGCCCTTTAGGAGAGACAGGGGAATAGTGTGGGAAATCTACAGCCCCACCTAAAAGGGGTATGGAGTTCACAGATCAGTATATACATGGTATTTGTTTGCTAAAAAGACGGATGACATTAAAGCAAACAACTTAAGCGGTGACAGAGGGCTGTACAGTGATGTATGTGTTTTACCTTTAAATATATCTTTCTTGCCAGGATCAACTTGAATGCGGACCTATCCCAGATGGCTATAGTTGAGGAATTTTACAAACCCTATCCCCGACTCCTGGAGATCTACGTTTGGGTTTGATTAAGAGTATTGCAAATTTCCAATCAACCCCGGTACATTTTACATCAACTTGAAGACTGTACAGTTTGGAGCAACTTGAAGACTTATTTTTTGGTTGTAACCTCACGTAACAGTGATATATAGGGAGACCTGTGCTGTTACCCTTTTTCAAATTTTGACTTGGGAAGAAGTATTGAGTTCATCCAGGACCAAAGGATCAAAATGATCTGCTTTGAACCTAAAAAGACCCAAGAACATTTCGGGAAGCTTAATTCTACTTTTCAAGGCAAGGGTTACCCTTCCACTATCACGAAATTAGTATTGGAAAGGGTGCAAACTCTTTGTAGAAAATCTCTTGGCTGTCAAGAAAAGAAAACCTAAGAATTGATTTAAGGCCTCCTTTGAAGTAACTCGTAATTCAAGACTTCTTAACTTGTTCCAAACTTCCAAACTTCTTTTCTGTATTATGTTGGTATAGAATACACTCTCATTCATGATACCCATTATACGGGGGAACCAAGAAAGGGCTTGTCACGATCGGAACATATTTGAAAACTTGCTTCGATTTAGAGGTCCTTTACTGAAAATCTGAGTGCGAACGTCGTCCAGTGCAATAGGCGGTGTGTAAATTATAGAAGTCTGATTTGACCTTAGTCTTCTTTTATGAATGGTTAGTGATAGCTTACCTCAATACTCTTCAAATACTGAAATGGTGGACCTTGATGAAGAATTATTTTGTAGTCGTCTCCCCCAGTGACGACTCGAAATGGACCAGTTGGCTTGTAGTCGACAGTGTTGATGGGTGTGGTATGACCTGTGATTGATCCCACCGTGGTTCCCGTATCCACCAAGATTGGTTCTCCAAACCTTCAACAAGAATTGTAGTACAAAAGATCTCAAATTTATCAGAATTTTTTACAATTGATTGATTACATCGAAATCACCATCATAGGGAACCGAGTGAAAGTACAGAAGAGGAAGTGTCAATTTCCAGGAACAACCGACTGGAGAAAAATTAGACTCTGACAAACATTACGAACACAGTTACTTTAAAACTCTGTTAACCACATATCCGGCGAATCAGGGATTTGGACAGGGACCCTGGATTGGTATCAATTGCCAAATACAATTTGAAGTCAACCAAGCCTGAAAATGATAAGGAAATTCATTGTTCTGCTTGTTGAAGCAAACAATTTTTCTTCTTGCTGACTGGAGAAAAAAGATTACCAGGGATCATTTTATACTACTCACGGTTTGTAAACCTAAAGGCTCTTGTTAACCTTAAGTAAATTCAGTAGTTTGGGGGAAGGTTTCAAGTTAATGAATGACAATACTTTTACTGTTTCATAACTTTGATACATAGTGTACCCAGCTGAGTACTAGGTACTAAAGTGATGACCAAGTACGAAGGTAGGAAGCAGTATTAGACCATCGACCAAAAGCAAATGATTTAGTTTACAGTTCAATAGGAAAAAGCTCAAAAAGGTGCACAGAATAATATGGAATACCGTCCTCATCCGATTCCCCGACAGTAACGATACTAGTCAAGTTGTTCAACACAAAATGAACTACAAACCAGCCTTTAACCGTAAAATTCCTTTAGAAGGTCTCTTAATTAGATTTAATTTATACATTGACCTTGTTGTAAATGACATGATGTGCTTAGACAACAAGCTGCAACAATACTGTAATATGAATGACAGAGATGGGACTGTACATGTATCTCTTTTATGTTCTGTGACCTCCTCAAAGACTGGGTAGGCCTAACCTCAACTTGTGCCTCAAACGTTTGGGTAAAACTTTCAAATGCACAATGTACAGTAAGGGTGTCCTTAATAAAAGCAACAAAATCCAGTCTTGAGCTGTGCTTGTGCTATGCTATATACAGCTTGTAGTTACATGGTCCATCCGGAAAAGACTGTTCTCTGTGACAACGTTTCTATGTTTCGGCATCTGTCTGTTCTGATACTGAGTCTACACTGAGTTCGGTGATAGGATATGGATTAGACTAATTTAGGGTAAGAAAAGAACGAGGGTATAAAGCACAGGTCGTGCTACAGCGATGTTGGATCGAATTATGATCCAGTTTTGTGAATTCCAGTTAGAAGTTTTTTGAAAATTAGGAAATTTACAAGCTGTGTAAATGTATGATTTGTATCAGAAAATATAAAAATCAAAAGTTTTTGCTTATTGTTTGTGACCTCATATCTCCAGACAACTTTTCTAGTAAATTTCGTTTTACATTTTCCGGCGTGTAGCAAATTTTACACTTGGTAAGTTGTGAGTGCTTTCTAACCCTAAATGGGGATGATTTGAACTAAAACTCACGAAACACGTTTTATTGTCCGATCTGATATCGCTGTAATGCAACCCCTTGTGTAATGAATGAATTAAGTCAATCTAAGGAACGCTGTCTTGGAAACATTCAATAGCAAAATACACTATTTGCTACTATATGCTCCATTCTTAAGTCTTATTTTGTTGTATGTGATGAATGCAACCTTCAAGGTAGTGGCGCTACAAATCAGTTTATTTTCTAAGGGGAAAACGTCTAGTGTGGTTGCTGCAGAACAGCAACTATATTGTTTTGCTAGTGTCGTTTTGCCAGTGTTGAACCATCAAGATACTGTATACTTTACATCATAGGGTAAAGCAAAGGGTCACATTGTAGCAATATTAGACCGGATTAGTAGTCCAATTGTCTTTTAGTTTTAGGTAACATTTTCTCCACCTTTGATAGGAAAGAGCCCCAAATTTGCTAATGGATAGGCTATACTGTAAATATATGACTTAAATTGAAGAATCACAAAAGTAAAGGTAAAACACACTCATTCCATCTTGAAGTATTGTAGTAGACTGCCCTCTTTCAGGAATGGCTCCTCAGAGACGTCACTGTGACTATATTTTTCTCCTTAAATGACAAATTTACTAGGAACAACTGTTTGGTTTATTGAATATGCAATACTGAAGTCCTTAAATATCATATATAAGATAGTTTGAAGAGAAACAAACAAGGCAACAATTGCTTCGAATGGGTTAATTAGACTCTCTCCGACAGAGGAAACTACAAAAAAAGAACTAACTGACAAAATTGGTTGAGAATACAGTCACACATAAACTAACTTGCTTAAAAGATAACTATATATTTCTATTATACGTACTTGCTGCCATTTCCATCACCTACCACAACTAGTGTGTTGCTGTCTGGTGACCATGCTATATCCCTCACATTACCATTCAAGGGACGGTACACATACTTTATCATGTGCTCTTTTTGTGTTGCCGTCCAAATTCTTATTTCACCAGTGGTATCTGAGAATCGAAAAGGAGAGGTTTTGAACATTAAAGTAAGCCTACATCTCAAAGCAGTACATTAACATGGTTTACTTAGAATAGTGCACACTTTTAGTTCTTTTTTCCATGAATCTTCACTTGACATAAAACATGCTTCAGTTGAGCAGAACTTCAGGAAGTTATGGGGTCGGTCGGTCAGTGACATGTTACTTCCCATTAACGACAATGTTTATGAGTAACGACGATGAACGTATTCACTGTACGTAATGTATACGTAATGCGGGGATTGTCTTCATTCCATTCTCCAGCAGTGTTTCGCCTTGAGTGTGGCCCATGATGGATATACTTCATCGAGTTGTTGTTTTCACTGCAATGTTTATTGCTCGGGTAAAAAGAAGATCCGGCTGACTGACAGACGGACACCATAATCAATGTCCCAGGATATGGCAGTAGCCTTTTAAGGTTTCATTTTCAAGTTTTTTCTTTCCGGAATTTTGCATATTGCAAAAGTGACTTTACACCTGTTTAAACTTCCTAACCCGCCTGATGGACATGAGCGTAGCTCCAGTTTTAAGCCACTTTAACAGAGGCTGCGAGGGTGGACGATCCTCGATCTGTGCAGTACTGCCTGACCGCTGAACCGAGCAAACACCGAACAGACATCAACATCCATATCTTAAAGAAAGTTATTGCGTTTGAAATCCTCCAACATTACATTGAAAGTAATTAGCTCAAGTCATTTTCAAATTATTCTTTCCCAACAGCAAACCCCAACAATAGCTTCATCTGCTCAAAGTATTATGCACAAGAAGAGTTATGGAAGTTGCATCTTTTGAAATGTTGAAAGTTTGGGTGAATAAATTATTCTTGGGCAACAAGCAACTGAATTTCTATAGAAGGTTAACTTATTTCTTGAAAAGATGGCTACCATACTTCCTTTTTTGTAATTATTTATCACTCTTTGCCAATTAATAGTGGTTTTAAAAGAAACAAACTTCCTTGCAAAACAAAAGCAATATTCCCCTGTGAATTAAAAAAACCGTTTGTGTTCAAACACATTCAAAATGACAAAATTCAACCACTTTTTCAAAGCTCTTATGAACACTGATTGATATTTTCACGATCAATCAAAAGCAGAAAAAGTCCATATGTCCATTTTTTCGGAACAAAATACGTTTGAACATGGAAACAATGGAACAGTAAGTCTAGTACCCTAAAATTTTGAGACTTTTCTAGAACCTTTAGGTTTTCCCCGGCTGTCCAGAAATTCCGGTGCCCAGTTGTACCTTAACACCAGACCCTAGAAATTCTTGTTTAAAGGAACATTTTTTATTACTGTACCATTGCTTTTCTTTCAATGAAAAATAGTAATTGCTCACACCCTGTAGAAATTTTCAGTTCAGGTACAATGTTTGTATCTTATTGCCCCTTTTCCATCTGCTTTTCCGAAATCTAAAATTAAAGATAAACCATATACATGCCAGAACAAGCATGCTCAGCCTTACAAGTTACCTCCTGAGCAGATGTAGAGCCCAGACGGTGCATACTTGACAACTGTCACCTGGCTTGAATGCGCCGTGTAAAAGTCCACTATGGATGGATTCTGTGAGCAAAAAAGAAAGGGATGGTACAGTTTAAAACAAGTTTTGATTCTACTTGTCAGGGAAAAGTCCTCGAAATCATCCACGATATGAATCAATATCTAGTTCCTGCAATAGTTTCCCGTGTGTCATTCGATTACTCTTTCAAAAAGAAAAGTATACGATAACAATCCAGATTGTTTTAAATTAGCCCAATAACCAGAATGGAAGCTGCATTGAGGTTTTAATGGTATTTTTGATCCAAAATAATGCCATTTTGTTCCATATCTTCCCCAGATGAAGTTTAAACTCCACCAAAAACAAAAGGGTTCTGGGCCCCCATATGGGTCGTCTATGTAAAGTACATATTAAATAACTGTTGAAATACTTCACATTTCGTATGTTCTCAAATCATTTTATACTGTACCATAAAGTACGGTATTTTGCCTTTTCTGCTCCTAAAAACACTGCTTAAATTATATTTACTGTGCATGTCATTTCCTTTAAACTTAACAACAGTTTTAGGGCCATGCCAAAGTAGGACTTCAAAGCCCTTCACGAACATTGAGACCGAATTTTGTTGCATTGGATGATTTATTTGAGAAAAGGTACGGTCCATGATTTTACACATAGTAGTCTCAACTTTCTAATGACCACCAAAAACTTAAAAAAGACTTGTTGATGGACAGACAATCATATTGATATTATGTAGACAGATACTGGATCGGAGAGAAGGAAGGGGTAGGAACAAGTGAATGAGGAGAAAGAAATAGAAGAGAAAGGAGAAAGGCTGCGATGTCAAACAGTAAACTTTTTTGATAAAACGGATTGACTTTGAACGTGAACCATGGCAGAATCTGTTGAAACAATCAAAGGGATATATTGTATTTGTTTGGCAGAAGAAATTGTTAATTTTAAAACCATATTTAACACTGTGGTGGTTGTTCTATTTAAAATATGGCAAATAACTTTCGCTTTTCACACGCTCATCAAACATTTACTTGTTCTGTTAGTAGGGATTGTATACGTTTGAGCACTTGGTCTAATTGCAGTACATGAAGAGAACTTTACAGGTTTGGAAAAAATGAATAACTTCAAGAATGTGCCACTTTACAGTGTAAGTTACATTCACCACTGCCGAGTACCGACCTCAACATCTCTGATGAAAACACTGTTCCCATTGCAGTACAGATAATTTTTTCCCTTCGGATCTGCTCCTAGTACTAGAGATCTACCCCTCTCTGTGTATGGTAGACCTGCAAATACACCATCTGCAAAAAATACCAACACGAAATTATAGTATAGTACACACACTTATAATGCATCCTGAGCAATTGAATAAAAAAGACTATGCCTCAGTGGTAAGACAGCATCCGTAATCCTTAATGCAGATCATAGTAGCATGAAAAAATAAAGAAAAAACAAAACACTGACAATCACTGTGAATCCATGATATCACACCTGTTTGCTTCAAGTTCAATTTTTGAAAAAAATGTTTCAACCTCAATTGCCAATTTCTTGAAAACCGACCATGGAAAGTGAAATTTTTTTAACCAGAATGCTTCATCTATGTTCCTCATTAACCTATCAAACATGAATTTGGTGTTGGACTATTCTTTGAGCGCAACACAGCTCAATTGCTTTGTGAAAAGTGTTGTATGCTAGTTAGCTGAAAGTGACTTTTATTACTCACGAAAGGATTATGAACAAAAGCCAGAAAGCCAATAGGCTTAGTTACTGCTTGCCTCTGAAATGTAAGCCTAGCTTTTTTTCAGATTTGACAGTGCTCTGTTACGTTTTTCAGATTGACAATGCTCCTTAATGTACCCACAAAGTATGCATGCAAGGCATCCAAGCTCCCTACATTATGATCCCGAATGACGTTTTACCACCTAGAACTTGGGTTCTGCGGACGATCTCACATCCACATACAATGTGTGAAATTTTGCAGTATCCAAGACTCCAACCATTGGAAATTGTTGAAATTATATTATATTGAGACTTTGACCCCTTGCGAACCCAAATGACATTTGATCTCGACCAAATGCTGTAGAGATCATTAATTATTCACTCTGCACCATCTTCATACCAAGTGTGAGGACCCTACAAGTTACCTTTCTTGTAATATTGTGCAAACAAGCCTGTCAGACTTAAACACTGCTGACCCCTTTGTTACCTTTGACCTTCACAGAACAAAAGAAGAGCTAAGTCATACGCACCTTTCTTGAGATACTGTATTAACAATAGAGACCTTTTAACCTCTCATGTCTAAATGACGTTTGACCTCCACGAAAATCGATAGGGATCTTCAACTCAATGTGAACAGCCCACACATCGATGAGCATAGTCACATGCATTTTTCTTCAGATATCATATTTTAAAGATTTTGACCTTTTCACCTCTCCTGATCCCAAATGACCTTTGAACTCCACCAAAAACAATAGGAATCACCTACTCAATATTGCCGACCCACACACCCAAAAAATTAAATCAACAAAAATCATCACCTACTCAATAGGACCAAACCGTTTGTGAGATATCATGTTTACAAGGTTTTGACCTTTGACCTGCCATGACCCCAAATGATCTTTGACCTCCACCAAAAACAATCGGGGCCGTGTATTCATTATTGCCAACCTGCATACTAAATAAGATATGGGATTACCCACGTTTACCCTTCTTGAGAAACCGTATTTACAAGCACTTTCTTAGGAATTAACCATTTGACCTCTTGTGACGCCAAGAACCTTTGACAACAAGGAAAATCAATAGGGATCACCTACTCAATATGCCCGACCCACGCACCCCCCAAATGAGATAAGTACCACTAACCCTTTGTGAGATACCATGTTTACAAGCAATTTGTAAGGAATTTACCATTTGACCTCTCTTGACCCTAAATGACCTTTGAAATCAAACAAAATCGATAAAAATCACCATCATCTACTCAATGGGATCAAATATGAGTATAGTAACATGTACCATTTTTGAGATATCATGCCAACCTGCACACTAAATAAAATATGAGATTAGTCACACTTACCGTTTCCTGAGCTACCGTATTTACAAGCAGTTTCTTAGGAATTTACCATTTGACCTCTCGTGACCCCCAGGTGACCTTTGAACTCCAGGAAAATTAAATGGGTTTATCTACTCTATACGAACAACACACACACCAGATATGAGCATAGTGGCATGTACCGTTCTTGAGGTATCGTGTTTACAAGGTTATAATCTTATGACCTTTCGTGACCCTTAGTGACATTTGACTTCCACCAAAAACAATAGGGATCGTCTACTTAATACAGCTAACCTACACACTAAATCAAATATGAGATTAGTCACGATTACCCATCTTGAGAAACCTTGTTAACATTCAATTCCTTAGGAATTTACCATTTGACCGCTTGTGACCCCAAATAACCATTGACCTCCACAAAAACCAAACGTTATCATTTACTTATTACAACCAACTTACACGCAAAATATGAGCATAGTCACCTTTACTGTCCTGGAGATATCGTGTTACAACTTTTTGACCTTTTCACCTGGCGTCATCCCCAAATGACCTTTGACATCCATCAAAACCAGTAGGGATTAATTACTTAATATGGCCAACCTACACACCAAATATGAGATGAGTCACACTCACCTTTCTTGAGATACCTTATTTTCAAGCAATTTCTAAGGAGTTAAACATTTGACCACTTGTTACCCCAAGTGACCTTTGATCTCCACTAAAATTGATAGGGATCGTTTAATTAATATGATTAACCAACACACCCAAATGGGAGCATAGTCACATTTACTGTTCTTGAGATATCGTGTTTACAGGGTTTTGATCTTTTGACCTCTTGTGACCCCAAATGACCTTTTACCGCCAGCAAAATCAATGGGAATACTCTATTCAGTATTTCTAAATCACACACCAGATATGAGCACAGTCACGCTACCCCTTTTTGAGATATCGTCTTTATCAGCAAAAGCGTCGCATACACACACACCTATATATCCACACACACATACACACGACATCACCATCGCATATATTCCTTGTCTGCCTTCGGCAAGGATTCAGTTTAAACTAAAAGAGATCATTACAACTAAAGACTGAAAAGGACAAAAACGATATAAGAATTTTATCAAACGAAAACTTGTGAATGGTTCTGCTGTTAGCTGCGATCGCGTTAACTAAGTATAGTATGCGAGCATGTTCTACCTTTGTCAAGAAATAAAAGAGTAATGGAGTGTAATTCACGTTCCGTGAAAGAAATTCCCTGACCATTTGATGAATTGGATGCATCATATACATATGGGCAGTGTACTGAAAAGTAGTTATCCTTTAATTAATGTTTGGTATTTCATGAATATTTATATCATTGGGTCAGATTTCCATTTATTGACATTTTAATAGATCAATTGCTTCCTATGAATATTGTTTTGATTGGAAAGTGCAACACCTGTCTTCACTTTCTGCTGAGTATCGAAAGTAAATGACTGAGAAACGATATGATAACTCTTTTTGTTATACAGGTATGTGTTCACTTTGTAATATTATGATATTTATTCTTCATTAATGTTTTTTCTGATCACCTATTTTGCGTGGAACAACTCCACCGATCCCCCCTGCTTCTTTGTTTGATTCTTGTTTTTTTTTTTTTTTTTTGCTAACATCATATGTAGTATCTGTTCTTTTCACCCCGTCTATGATGGAGCTGTACATAACGGACCAATGATGTCAATGATATGAAGGCCGTGAGGTTGAATGGACGAAGCCTCTTTGAACATAACGGGACTGAGGAGATATTACTGCAACTCAGTCCTTAACGGTTACGTCAAGCAGAAGCGTGCCTGAACGAGCGCACATTGAGACTTGAACGTTACATTTTTGGGACAGCGTTGATGTAACATTTACAAGTAGTGTACAGTATGATTAATTTAATTTGCTCGCAATTTAAAGACTGAAAATACACAAGCGGGATAGCACCAAGAACAAGGGGCCTAGACGACTTCGCTGCGAATGTCGTTGCGGTCGAGTGATTTTAAATTGAAAAGGGGAATGCTTAAAAGTACTGTTATGCATAAGTATGGATTTAGGTATGTGCGATGTGTACAAGTGGATTATATATAGGCTACATAAGTGTTCATACAAATGTCATGTATAATATCAAACAATGTATTTATATACGTTTAGGCTAGGCATATTTAAGATGTACAGTATACATTCGTGTAACACAGCATTACCTTATAACCTCAGCTATGTATGTGTATGCGTAGGCAAATGCATATATGTACTTTAGATGACTGAAATCTTTCTGGGAGGGATCAAAACTTTGGAATGAAATTTGCAACTTCTTCGCAACGGTAGCATTTATACTTTGTGACTATGGAACGTTGTTTACAACATTATGGTAATGCGCGTAACTGTTGTGACAGTGTAGAAAACTTGCACAATAATCGTACACAACAGACTTTTTCCCAAAGGCAAAGATCAAATATTCTTAGTGACCTCACAATGTTATGCACGATATGTTTTAATGCCAAAAAAAAAAAAAAAACCATTCGAACGCTTTCCGGAAGCTGCGAAGTTGTCCAATTCCAAAGTTTCGCACCTTTTTAATGGTTACAAGTCATCAAAAATAGTTTTGCAAAAAGAAAATCAAGATAGTAAGTTAACATTTTAGGTCCACATTTGATAAGTACGCGAAGAAAATCAATTTTATCCACTTTAATCCGGCCGTGAGCCTGTCGAAGACATGCAACCATCAAATGACTATGGACTATGTGGATGGATCAATTATGAGATTACATTGTCCTTTACTGAGGACTAAGACCTACGCCTGAAGGCTGTATTCCATATATATCAATACTAATACGTAGAACTTACCGGCTTCGTAACTCATTTTGATCAGTGGAGGAGAAAAGCTATCTGTCAAAATATGATGCTGTGCTTTCGGTCAGTCCACGCTACTTTACGGGTTAAATAAAAGCTGTTAGTGTAGTGTTACACACCACCTTACTCGCATGGACTGCGTATGTACACAATTTACTTACGTACTGTGTAGAAATGAATCGCATGGCTGATCATTCGCTCATATATAACATTCTTACATCTGTGCTGCTGCATTCCCAGGTCGTGAAATTTAGACAAAAGGCCGGATCTGTACGTTACAGTGAAAACACCCTTATGTAAATACTTATATAGTGCTATAGTAGATCCTACATAAAATCATGTTGTCTGAGTATACGGCCTTATCACTCCAGCAACCTACCTGAGTAAAGTTTACAACTATTTTTATAGGCTGTGCATAGACAACATTCTGCTGTTCATCTGTTTTCTTTCAGTTTTCAAAATCATCAGAAACACAAAGTAACGAACAAGGACAATATTTTTCAATTACCCCGAAGCTTCCCAGGGTACCACCTGCACTCAGGTCCTCCTTTCTGTGCCATATGTCCTCCTATTATATATATATATATATATATATATATATATATATATATATATATATATATATATATATATATATATATATATATATATATATATATATATATATATATATATATATATATATATATATATTCGTCAATATTTGTAGTTATTCCACATAACCCTACAAAAATTTGGCGGTTAACAAACTCAAAGCGTAAAATTAAAACAGGAATACCCAATTTAAAGAAAACTCCAGCTGGTGGTGGGATTAAAACGACTAAAGATGATAATGAAAAGGCTGACGTCCTAGCCAAATTTTTTAGCAGTGTCTCTACTGCTGAACCTGCGGGTCCAGTTCCTTCTGTGGAACCTATTCAGGTTGTTAGTCCTTGTGTGAGTAAGATGGCGAAGGAGTGCGATAGTTTGAGATTATTTCAAGATTTGGCTGTCAACAAATCACCTGGTCCTGATGGACTTCATCCAAAGGCATTAAAATAATTGGCTAAGACTTTCACAAAGCCATTGACTAAAATATTTAATTTATCTCTTTTCACTGCTAAAGTTCCCGATGTTTGGAAAGTCGGCAATATTACTGCATTATTTAAGAAAGGTGACAAGGCTCTTCCAGAAAATTATAGGCCACTCAGTTTAACAAGTGTGGCATGCAAAATACTTGAGAAAATAATTCGATCCGATGGTTGAACATATGAAGACGAATAATTTGTTCAGTGACAGACAGTTTGGTTTTATTTCTGGGAGATCGACTACACTGCAGTTGTTGAAGGTTATGGATGTGTGGACGGAGGTGATAGACAATGGTGGTTGTGATACTGTGTATATGGACTTTATGAAGGCCTTTGACAAAGTGCCACACAGAAGACTTATGGAGAAACTCAGGGCATATGGCTTTAGTATTCAAATCAGGCGATGGGTTGAAGATTTTTTAAATGGAAGAAGCCAAAAGGTTATTGTTAATGAAGTTAAATCTAGTGAGGATGCAGTTACTAGTGGTATTTCGCAGGGTAGTGTTTTAGGCCCTATCTTGTTTGTTATATATGCATTAATGATTTACTTCAGTGTGTGAATGGAACGACCTATTTATTTGCGGATGATACAAAATGTTTTTGAAATTAAAAGTATGGACGATGTTGAGAATTTACAGAATGATCTAGATCAACTCCAGAGTTGGTCAGACAAGTGGCTTTTGAAGTTTCATTCTGACAAGTGCAAATTTTTAACTGTCTCTTCAAATAGGTACCATGATTGTCTTCCTCGAAGTTACCACTTATAGGTGATAGTGGGGATGAAGTGTTCCTGGAAAAGTCGGATTGTGAGAAGGATATACGTGTTCTTGTGGACAGTGGTCTTGGCTTTTAGAGCACATTCAGCACCAATTGAATAAGGCTAATTGTATTATGGGCCTTGAGGTTTTTAAAGTTGTTTCAGGTGTGTATGACAGGTTTTCTCAAGTTTAGCTAAATCACTCTTACCCGTGGTCATAGTCGGAAGTTACTCAAAGAATTTTGTAGGCTCAACATTAGAAAATTTAGTTTTGTCTGTAGGATTGTAGATATTTGGAATAGCCTTCCTGTGGGTGTCGTTTCTGCAACTACTGTTTTTTAGTTTGAGAAGGCTTTGGATAGGTATTGGGCTGGCCATGAGATGTTATATAACTACCAGGCAGACTTTTTGTAAGTTTATTATGGCAGTCACCCACAGGTCTTTGATCATTACTACAGCTCCAGATCATGAAGATTAAGAAGATGCAGACATAAAGGTCAATAGACCTGCGTCCACTGAGGTTCCTAAGGTATCCAAAGTTATAATCCAACCTTCATTTTATCCAAAACATGCTTACAAAATTTGAGTTACACGATCTTTCCATTGTCGTACAAACGAATAAAAAACTAGCTCGCACCACGGCTGTTGCAAAAATGGCAAACATATAAGCAGTTACGCTTCTTTCTTCCACAGCTGCCAGCAGTCTTGTGAAAAATAGGCCCCACCTGCATAGCCCACCAACACAAGTGTGTGAACTACATTTCACCACTTCTTACAGCAGTAGTAGCGTACGTGCCCTCGTCTTATGCTTAGTTGAAACGATCGCCACCTGGAACCATTCACAAGTTTTCCTTTGATTAAATTTTTCAGATAGACTTATGTCAAGCTATACTCACAATACATTCTTATGTGTAACTGAACATTAAGCTATGTCCCATTATTTACCGCTGCGCAAATTTCGGTTGGATCAGCAGCACTGTAGACTTTAAAATTCGGGTTGAGACCCCGGATACTTTAGTATCTGGGACCTCTGCTTTTATTATTTCCAAGTTTCCCACCATGTCTGATGGTTCATATTTAAAACTACCAAATCTTGACCAAATATGTTAGTAACTTTTGATGTATTATTATTCTTAAAGGTTGTTTGGAATGTCAGCAAAATGCCTTGAGTTCTCTTAACAGTAAGGGAATGAACTTCGCTAAAAATAGAGAGGAAAAAAAGTGAAAAAAAAGCGTTGGAATTAGGTCAATATCGTGTACCAATTTTCAAGATACGCCTCTTCAAAGTTTGAATGTTTCTAAAGCAACTTGTTGCTTATGCAAAAATAACTATGTGGGGTGTTGAACAGCACAGTTTTGGCACTTACTGTTCCTTTATCACTCATACCACATAGGTTATGGTTGGGTAGTTAATACTGATGATTTTCAAGGACACAATTAAAACTACCACAGTAAAACCTTCAGGATAAACTACTATTACCACTGTCCTTGTCCTTGAAATGAAGATTGTTAAAATTGTTTATCAATGGATAACAGTAATACATGGCATGTCCCCCTCATGATATCACGGGCTTTTCATGCTTAATTTATTCTAGCTTTCTTGATTATTTAGGGCAATTTAGAAATTGTAAATAAGTCAATTTTGAGGAATTTCGATGGCAATTGTGGTTATTTTCTTGGCTTTTGTATTGTTTACATGGAAAACCCAGTTTTGTCATTTTCATGTCACACGACTTTTAAAAGAATGGGCCAAACCCAGAGAGCGTGTTTGAAAGAACTCAGACATTAACTTCTATTTTGTCTGCAAGAAAATCTGGCTTGCAGACTTGGAAAAAGGCGAAAAACGTCACCAGTTTTGAACTTCGAAAAAAAAAAAAAACGAGTCTGCCTCGTTAATATTTAGGAGGCTTATCTGTGACGACATGGACTCACTTTGGTTTATCAACCGTGTTCCCGACCGACTTCTGTATAGGAAGTCCGTGTGTGGGTGTCGCATGTCCAAGAAACATGCCTCATGTGGAACATGTGGCGAAACAAACATGTGGCTAGGAAGAGGATGTCATCTTCCGTCATGTTCTTATTCCAGATTAGATTAGGTTAGATGGAGTTTTACGGCCCAGTTTCCAACCTATTGCAAGTCGAGCTGGCCATAGCCTTTTCCCGGTTGTGCCTCTCTGGCTTATTTTCCCTACTCCATCGCTTATGCTGATCACCAAGCACAATGGCAGTAGGATCCGTTTTGAACAGTTCGGGAGATAACCGCTTTCAGGGGAAAATCATTTTCACACGATCGGG
Source organism: Holothuria scabra (assembly GCA_037179385.1). Classification (NCBI taxonomy): domain Eukaryota; kingdom Metazoa; phylum Echinodermata; class Holothuroidea; order Aspidochirotida; family Holothuriidae; genus Holothuria; species Holothuria scabra. The sequence continues at coordinate 11,333,088 of CM074194.1, forward strand.
CGAAAATTCTGTAATGGTGGCACCATTTTTAAATTCCTCCCATAATGCCTTGAATCCAACAGCGCAATTCAACGGAGACAATCATATTAAGCGCCTGGAAATTTTCATCGATCACAGGACAGAAAAATTTTGACATACTAAGAAACTTTGTTGAGGGGAGAACAAAAAGGACAGGTCATGTTTGACAGTTCACAGCGTAAATTTTGCGATATCGAGCAATTTTGCCGCGTACTGTGTCCTAAGCTTAATTTGTAGGCTCGATACAGCCGCAAGATCTGTTCAGTGTTTTCTACAGCAAGTTGTGTAAGTGACTGGTGCCTGCAGTTGTGTTCATTAAACACGTTGTTGAAAGTGTCTTGTGATTTCGGTATGTGGTGGTGAACAATTACGTTGTACTTGAATATACATCCACATTTACAAAACAAAGCGACGACTGTGAAGAGGTACACACTAAGTGCTCATAGATATTCATCCTAAAAATTTCCCCCGATTGGGTGCATTCTCATTTTCACCCGAAAACGGTTATCTCCCGAACTGTTTAATGTCTTCGGTATGACCCGACCAGGACTCGAACTCCCGACCTCTCAACTGCAAGTCTAATAATCTAACCACTTGACCGTGCAGTCGGTCAGAACAGATACGCAAATGTAGATTCATTGATCAGAGATCATTCGCTTTAGTCGGAAAGTGGCACTGTGCATGCATGTCACTCGCGACTTATAGTCACGGATATTCAGTCGCTTTACTCATGTTAGGTTAGGTTATAGATGGAAGTTACTTACGATACCCAATGTACCTAAAATGGGAAATGAAGTAAGGTGACGACCTCTCCCTAGCCGTCCATAATTTGTGGCTGGGTAGGACTATTCAAACCAACGATTCTTAGGGCAAAGAAGGAGCAAGATGGACCACTCACATCAAAACACATAGCCTACTAAAATGTGTAGTACGTCTAGGAGCGGTATGTAACCACCATTTTACTATTCAAACTTCACTCGAGCTCAGTACAACGTACGTCCGTTTTGGCCCCGTTCTTCTGTTTTATGTGTCTGTAAACTCCGAAAGGTGCCACCAGAAACAGAAAACAAGTTGATATTGTGATTGTGGGGAGCTTTTATCATCTCAATTGAGGAAGATGTAGGGGAGTCACTGTGTAAGCCTGGAGGGAGGAGAAGGGTGAACTTTTCAGATCGCTGCCATCGGTATGGATACCACCTTTCGGAGTTGTCCTGGATATTCGTGGGTCAAGCAATCATTTCGATGCTTTATTTTGTGTGTATTAGGGGTAAATTTGGTGAAGTAAAGAGCTAGGGGTGCGAACATGGTCCCTCACCCCGACATATTTTCTGGAGGGAATCAGCTGGCACCGATTGTGATTGACTGAAAACTTCTTGTAATGTGTATGCAATGTGCGTCACGTTGACTGTCAGCCCTTAGAATCTTGCCGGGAAAAATATTAGCCTTCTGAATTCAGAGATGGAAAAGCGGGTCACGTAGCCACAGAGGGTGGGTTTCTGCGCACAGTCCCCAATCCTAACACTTGTTTAACCCAGCCCCGCCTCCAGGGCTACTGAACTTGTAGGCGTAAAGGTAGGTTATGGGTCCATGTTTTTGACATTCTAAGCAATTTTAGCAGTTACTAGCCTTTATCTCATCAGCAGAACAATTTTCAGATCAAAATACATGCTTCTATCAAGCAGGGAGTTATTGCTCTACGTGGTAAGCACGTGTGTACAGTAGTCCACAAACTAGGACTAACAGTACTGAAAACGAAGTGTGACCGCTCAGTGGGTAAAAGAACTTGAACACCCAAAACACTTATTTACAAGGCATGAGCAAAAGACCCTCATATAACAATCTACAATACATTTACAAGTTTTGGTTTAAAGGTCAAGAGCAGTCACCCAAACGTATTTTGAAGGAACATCTAAATGTCACAATTTTCTTGTTATTTGTCTTCAAAATATATTTTAGAACTTCAATATTTCATATTCAAGGTAAACAAAGCAGTTATATCTAGTAAATTTCACATTTGGACACTAAAATTATCATCACATCACTCTCAACAGCCAGTCTACTGCACTTTTCAAGTTGGGGTGACTGCTCTTGCCCTTTAAAGTTTTTTCTACGATGTAATTTTCTAGCAAGTTTTCTCTTGACACTTTTGCCATTGCCTAACATGTAACACATATGCACATAGTGAATCCCACCTAGCCTACACATGTAATATCTTTCATATTCTCCTTATTGGAAAAGCCGTACAGATATAAAAACAGATCCGGTCTTTTATTTTTCAATTTAAACATTTTTGAAAAGAATAATGAGCAGAGTTTTTTGAGGGTGCCGAAGGTTTTGTGCACATTAATGAGGCATACACGTAACATACAACGTTCAGTAGGCCTACATCAAGTTGCTTACTAAAATGGCGATTTTGTCTCCTCATGACGAACTGGCCGTTTTTTGGTAGACTCCATCTTGCGCGTACGACGCTTCACCATTTTTGGTTCAAACAAGCCTTCAATCGTCTAGACGTTCTGTTCAGGGACCTCGGAGAGAGGTCTGCCTTTTTTTCTGACATTTTGGGCAGCCTTAAATTGGGAAATTGGACGCCCTTACTTGACGAACTGGTGGAAAAAATTCTTCGGTACCCTCATGTGTCAACATTAATATATGCAACATAACCCTAATCACGAGACGTTTCCATGTTGCAGATTTAGGTTATGAATAATAGCCTACATTCTATTAATTCTGTTAAAGACAATACGAGACAACGTGCACTAAATAATTACGTCAGACGTATGCACGTATTTAGGCATATTACAGTTCAGCTAATAGTTTACTTTACGCGCTTACTCGTATACCATACGTACGTGCATGTTGACGTTAACGTACGTTAACAACCGTAGGCCTACTACCGTTACTAGTGTAGTCGAAGCTGGTTTAAAGGCTGTCGACTGGCATTTCAATCATCAATTGTAATGGAAACTAGTCTTAGCCATATGTATGGACGGTCGCGTAATTGCTCCCTATACATAGTCCTTACTCCGGTCATTCCGCGGTTGCTGGTCTTCGACAGTTCTATGTCTGGTCGATTTTTTTTTCTTTTAGCAAAGGCAGGACTTAAAGTGTTAATTTGCTATCATGAATTACCTTTTCCAAATCCTGTTCAACTATTGCAACTATTTTTGATGACTTGAAACCTCTAAAAAGGTCCGAAAACATGGAATACAGTCATCAACTTTGAAACTCCCAAAAATTTTCTGCAGCGTTCGAAATATTTGCTTACATTGGAACACTCATGTATATTACTGTGACGTCACTGAGAATGTTAGCTGTTTGCCGTTTAGTATAAGTCCCTATGGTAAGTCCACTGTACAAGTTGCTCACATTGACTCAACAGTTACACTCGTTAGCCTACTGTTGTAAAGAAAGTTCAAAAGTCACATAGTAAAATAAGGAAATTCTATCGCGCGGAAAAAGGTTGGTGATTTCATTCCAAAGTTTTCACCCTTTCCCAGAAGATTCCAGTGATCAAAAAGGGTTTGGTTGCGCCTGTAAGACTTGTAGAAGAATAGTTATAGCATTAAATGAGTGTTTAAGGTCAAAAATTGGCTCTCAGAAGAAAGTTAATTTAACGTTTAAAACTTCCACCGATCACCCCGCTTGTTAAAACAGTTGGAGCCAGGACTGTGTATAGTTAGTATAGCGAACGACCACAGTCCTTTACTGAGGACTAGGACTGTTTTATCTTTTGAAGGGTCATAGCAGTACAATAAAGCATTTAAAGTGGGGGCTCCGAGGTCGGGTTCGTCTCTTCTGCAGCAATTTGCTCCGCCATTTCGTGGAACTAGTATACTTCAGATCTAACCTAGCCTAGGCCTAAGTGCACTAGTAGTAGTTGTACAACAAGGTTATGTGCACTACACACATATCACTGCATATTGGAGCTGGAGTACTTTCTCAGCAAAGGGAGACCCACTCTGCCAATTGGTAGCGGTATTGCATAATTAGAATGTGCACATGGTCGTCACCGAAGCGGGGGGGGGGGTGCGGAGGGTGCGAACGCATCCCCCTCCAGACCCGCCCCCCCCCCCAAATGGGGGAGGGGCGTCGCCGCCGGGTGTGGAGTGTCGCCGGGTGTGGAGATTTTTTTTAAAAATGCGGTCGGAATTGTGCATGGGACGGCCAAACGGCAATCTTTCCCACGTTTTCACTACTTCTAGACTATCATATGGCGAAGTTTCAGCTCGTCGTCGATCTCGCAAGTATCTTCGAGAGGTCTTTCACTGTTCGCGTCTGTGAATCCAGGGCTGCATTTCCATCAGTCATTCCCGCTCAACCTTCCTCCCAGCCTAGGCTTCGAGTTCGAAGCATCGCAGGCCATAGCACAGTATTAGTTCGCTTCAGTTATAGTCAGTTCGAAGCAGTACGGGTTGGCGTTTTACGCTACCGAATACTTCTGACCGCGTGCTTGGTCTAACGGTAAGAGCATCCGTCTCTCACGCGGAAGGTCCGGGTTCGCTTCCCAGGTCGGGTCATCAGTTGCGTAGCCACTGGGGGACCTAGTCCCCCCCCAGATTTTCTTCAGCCCCCCCCCCCCAAATTTTTTTGCCTCCTGATAAAGTAATTGAGAAAAAATAAATTGTTTGAACGGAAAAGCACTTTGAAGTATTTCCTTGAATTAGAAAATGGCGTCAGCAAAGATGGAGACTTTGCTGAGAGACAAGTCAATTCAATTGTGTTTTGATTCCAATTTCGGCAAAGTGGAAGTTTTTAAGTTTTTGACAGAGTATGGTGTTAGTACGAATAACTTGATTTCGGTGCAAGATTTACCCGGTCGTGCGTGGGACGTGACTTTTCGAACCGTTTCTTTGAAGAAGCAGCATTGGCCTGCTTTGTCTAGCGCCAGAGGATGCACAGCTTACTCTTATACCAGTTCTGCGACAGTGGTTACTGTTCTTCACGTGCCATACGAACTAGATGATAACATCGTGAGACTCATTTTAAGTCGATATGGGAAAGTGGAAAGTGGTAGGTTTCTAACTTACGCTGACTATCCTAATATTTTCAATGGAATACGGCGATATTTTATCGTTCTTTCAAAGGATATTCCGTCATCATTACGCTTCGCTGGAAGAGACTGTTGGGTTCGATACCATGGCCAGCCCAGGACCTGCCTGAATTGTAATGAAAGAGGACATGATGTTCACAATTGTGAGAATGTTAAATGTAGGAAATGTCTTCAACTTGGTCATGAATTTAAGGACTGTGTGAACGAGGTTCAGTGCATAATATGTAATAAAGTTGGAAATAATTATCGGGATTGCAATATCTCCTTTGCAAACGTCATCAAGCCGCAACCCGGTGTTTGGATTAAAGGGGGTGCATCAATTGTGAACCTTCCAGGCAGTGAGGAGAATTCTGACAATAAGGGGTCTTCGGATGATCAGGAACAGCCTGAGTCTCTCGACGAAATGGTAGTTGACGGTCCTCCAACCCAGAACTGTGAGTTTAATGTTGTGGTCCAGGCGGATCCCAAGGTGGCTTCTGGTAATGACTCTCCTTCAGTGACTCGTGACAAAATGGGAACTGAGGACCCCTTGCCTCAGCGCAGCGTGACTAATGTTGTGGAGCAATCTGGTCCTTTGAAGCCCTCTGGTGTTAGTGCTCTTCCTGAAGTTGTGGATCAATCAGCCCTCGGGCAACCTTGCTCTATCTGAAGTTCAAGTTAAATTGGATGTTGGTCCCTCTACTCAGCTCAGTACCATGGACTCGGAGGGTCCCTTCGTTATCCCCGATTCCCAGTGCACTCCGGATTTCAATGGGTCTCAGCAAGAGCTTTTTGAAAGCCAGGGGGAAAGTGACTGTGGAGATTTTGATTGTCCAGAACCGTGCGGCCCTTTCAAGGTCTTTGTTCCTTCTGCAGTAAATGATGAAACTGTTCAAGAAACCTCTCGCTCTAAAATGTCTTTGTCTCAACCTTCTGTATCTGTCAAGTCTAACAAGTCTTCATCACTGAGAAAGAAAAGCTCGTCCCAGCCTCTTCCCCTGAGAAGGTTAGAGAAGTCTCGTTCAAGAATCCGTTTTCCAACAGAGAATCCCTCTGACCTTATTAAAATGACGCAAATATTTCTTGAAAGTGAACCATGGCATGCCTGTGTGGCCAAAAGTTGTAAGGAGGTTTTCTCGGAGTATAAGGCTCTAATCAATCATATCTCGGTTTATCATCCGAAATTAAAGGATTCTAAGTACCCGTGCGTTTGGAGGAAGTGTTCGTTGAATCTCTCTTCTCCCAAGGAATGGATCCAACATATTGCGGACAACCATCCTGACTTTGTTGCAAAACGAGATATTGAATTTTTTGATAACTATTTTTTGAAAAAGACCAAGCCCTGATCGTGTAATGTATATTTTCATCTTATTAATTTTCGCAAGTCTTTCAATTGCTACATTAAATGTTAATGGATTAAGAGACAAAACTAAATGTAATCGTATTATTCATTGGTGCAAAATTGTAAATGCTGATATCATCTTCTTGCAAGAGCTATTTCTTTCTACACCAGAGGATTTTTCGTTTTTCAAGAAACAATGGGGTGGGCGTGTATTTTATTCACCTAGTTTATCTAATCACTCAGGCGGTGTTGCCATCATTTTCAATAGTAGGGTAGACTTTAGGGTGTCTCAGATTAAACATGATAATGTTGGTCGTTGCATCTCGTTGTGCTGCTCGGTTAACGGTTTTCCTTTAAAGTTGTGTAATGTCCATGCCCCTAACCCTCCGGCTGAGAGGACCAAGTTCATTAAAAATATTTATGCATTCACAAGAGGGAGGTGCCCTGTTGTTCTAGGAGGGGATTTTAATTGTGTCACAAATAATATTGATCGTTGTAGTACAAGCCAAAATAACTCTGCTTTTGTTGGGTCTACTGAGTTGAATCAATTTGTATCCGAGTATCGGCTTGTGGACAGCTATAGAAGTATGTACCCGTCTACACCAGGTCATATTTGGTCTCGCTTGAATAGAAGTTCTAGGATTGACAGGATTTATATTCCCAGAGATTGTAAGATAATTAGGGCATCTTCCTCTCCGTTTCCCTTCAGTGATCATAATCCGGTTTTTGTTGACTTCCATCTTCCTTGCACTCCTAAGAGTATGGGCAAAGGTTACTGGAAGTATAATGTTGTACTTAACGGCAATGAAGACTTTTGTTCGGACCTGCGTACGTACTATCAGTTGTGGTCCACATTGAAAGAGGGTTTTAACTCTAAATTAGATTGGTGGGAGGATGTTAAAGTTCGTATCAAATATCTTGCTATTCGTCATAGTGTGAAGACAGCTCGTATGAAAAGAGCACATGCAAAGGATTTACAGGATCGGTGTTTACATGCTAATTCTGAAGAAACTGAATGTATTGTTAATGATGACATTAAAGGTGCATGCATTCGTACTAAGGTCAAGTATTTGGCAGATGGGGAGAAGCCTTCAGCCTGGTTTTTTAAGAATGAACATACTAAGGCGAGACATAAAACTATCCAGTCTGTTCGGGACCAAAACGGTATTGTGTGTGATAAGGTCGATGATATGTTGAGAATTTTTCAGGTTTTTTACCAAGATCTCTACTCGGAACAAGCTTCCTTAAATGGAAATACTCAAGAAATGTTTATCAATAGTTTGCATAAAAGATTAAGCAAAGAGGAAAAGGATAATTTAGAGCGTCCTATCACGCTGTATGAGGTATGGAATGTAATATCTCTGTCTGCTAATAACAAATCGCCAGGGAGTGATGGTCTCCCTTATGAATTTTATCGCTCGTTCTTTGACATTCTTGGTAATGATTTACTTGATGTTTTTGATGAAATTTATCATTCTGAGACCTTGTCTCCTTCCCAACGTTCTGGAATTATCACGTTGCTTCCGAAAGGTGGCGATAGAGAGGACCCTTCTAATTGGCGTCCTGTGACATTGCTGAACTGTGATTATAAAATTATTTCCAAAATTTTTCAAATCAGACTTTCCAAAGTTCTTCCCTCCATCGTGAACGAGTTTCAAACTTGTGCTGTCCCTGGCAGATCTATTCATAGTAATTTACATCTGATCAGGGATATTATCAATTTTTCTTACGATAAAATGAATCCCTGTGTCTTAGTTTCCATCGATCAGCAAAAAGCGTTTGACAAGGTGAACTGGGAATTTCTTCGAAAGGTACTGATTAAACTTAACTTCGGTGAGAAGTTTATTCAATGGATCACTATTTTATACAACAATATCAACAGTCGTATTTTAGTTAATGGGTTCTTCTCTGAAATTGTTCGTATTTACCGTGGGGTGAGGCAAGGCTGTCCTCTCTCTCCCCTCCTTTATGTTCTGTATATTGAACCTATCGCATGTTACGTTAATCATAATGGTAACATTCGGGGATTCAATCTTCCTGGGTGTAGAAAGAAGGTTAAGCTTCCTCAGTATGCTGATGATGCCACCTGCGTGGCGTGTTGTGATAATGATATCCATCTCTTTTTACGAGCTTTTGGCCTGTTTCAGGAGGCTACTGGGGGTAATATTAATCTGAATAAATCCCATGGTTTCGTTATTAGTGACACCTTCCATTGTCTTCCTTCTAATATTGTATGGAGTAGTTCTGCGATTAAAGTTACTGGAGTCACATTTGGAACTGATGAGTCTGTTCAAGGAAACTGGGATGTCATACTTAAGAAAGCCACTATGTGTGCTCAACGTTGGTCGGGCTGTCATCTTTCCCTGCTGGGGAAGGTGGCCATTATTAATACGATTATATTTCCCCTGTTTTATTTCGTTGCTCCCGTTTTTCCACTCCCAGAAAATGTTCTCCGGAAGGTTAATAAGATTGTTTTTGCTTTTTTGTGGGGAGACAAGAAACCGGACTTAGTTTCAAGAAAAACCGTCACTTTAGACAGAGCTGTGGGTGGTTTAGGTCTGGATAATTTTAAGACTAAGATGGATGCTCTTTTTGTTAAACCTCTTTTCTCAATTCTTACTGGTGATCCTCCTTTGTATCTCATTTTGGCCAGGTTTTTTATGGCCTCTAAACTTCGTAGAACCTTTCCTTCTGTTTGGTCTAATATGAGGCCAAATTCCCCTGTTTGTAGTCACTTTTTACTTTATGCTTGTGACCTTCTTATCTTGTTGCATTCTCTTGATTCCCTGTTTTTGGATATTTGTACAACAACCAAGTCTATCGTAAAAGCGTTTAAAAAGGGGGAGTTAGTTAGTGTTAGAGTGGTTCAGGATCACCCATCTTTTCCTTGGAAAAGTATCTGGAGTTCAGCTTTTAATAAAATACTGGATAACAAGTTAATGGATTTTCAGTGGCGCTTGTGTCACCACATTTTAGCAACTGGTCAAAGGATAGCTCGTTGGGGATTGGGGGATGGTATTTGTCCATATGAATGCTGTAATGTGGTTGAATCTATTAATCATCTATTTTGGGAGTGTCCCAAAATTAATCCTGTAATTATTTGGGTAGATAATGTTTTTAAAAGGTTATACAAAAATAATATTGATATCAATCTTAATTTGTTTTTGTATGGTTTCACTAAGGAGAAAATACCTCGTGTAACTTTCAACAGGATTTGGTATATTTTTTGTATTTGTAAATCCATAGTGTGGAAATCTAGATGTATTGCTGTTTTTCAGAAGGTTTTTAAAACTGGAGCTCAGATGAGATCTGATATCATTAACGAGATAAAGTTAAGAGTTATGGCGGATCATGTTAGACTTTCATCATCAAGATTTTTTAGTTTGTGGATTGAGGGAAGTTCCTTTGTAAAAATTGAAAATCACAAACTACTTTTTCAGATTTAACGTCCGTGTTGTTACTTTCGTTCTTTTTTGTATAACGTTTTATTTTTTTTTTTGTCTTCTTATGGGCAAATACTAATTATTAATCCTTAAGAAAGGGGTGAAGGAAGTATTGCGGATCTTATTGTTTGTATTGAGGTGGGTAATATTTATTAGAGACAATGGTTTTATTGTATCAATATTGTTAACTTGTTAGTCTATCTCAGTGTCTGAATGTCTGCAAATCTGTGTTATTGTCATTATGTACAAAATTATGTAAACTGTAATAGTGTTGTAATTAGTTGATCCAATATGTAAATAATTGTAAATATCTTTTCACCTTGTATATATTCTGCTTTGAGTTTTAATAAAGTTTTTCCTTCAAGGGAAAAAAAAAAAGTAAATAAATAAAATGTGTAACAATTAACAAAACATGCATGAATGTGTGTAAAACACATTATGTGTGCACGTATGAATCAAGTAATAACTTCAAAATGATTTCTTTCACTAAATTAGATACCGTATATAATCTGCACTGTCGTTTATTGCATTACACTTCGAAGATGAAACGAATGTTTCGACGACAAACTCGAATTTGACTTTGTTAGGTAAAGACCCTTTCTGCCTTTCGATGGCTGGTTGATTTACTGATAACAAGGCAATCATACACTGAGGACCATTCTTACACGACCATTCCTATACTTGGAAAGCTCAATGTTTATATACAAAACACTATACAGTTCATGCTGTGTAATGAAAACTTTGGTACTTTGCATTATTTGAATTAGCTGTCAATCAAGGAGCTGAGCCAATGGAGAATTTCAGTACACCCTACCAAAACTGTGGTTTCAGGTGAGAGGATTGGCCCTTTAAGGGTAAGGGTGCCTTCGAATAATTCTTCCCATCCATCCCTAACAAGTAGGCCATTGTCGTGCCTCACTCCTTCCCATGAAAAGTGCCACCGCAGAACGATTTTTTCAACAAGTCCTCTTTTTACTAGTTGGCACTGCATCGAGCAAATCTAACACAAAGAAAGTTTCTCATAGCGGGAAACAACTAATTTTGGTTTCCCTATTGAAGCTGAAATCTATTCAAATATTGCCGCATTTGCGATCTACGTTCTCCTGAATTTCACAATTTTTCCCAAGAGAAAGGGAGATACCGGTTCCCTTTAGTCTCTTCCCCCAGGCCATGGCACAGATCAGAAATGCCCAGATTTTGGGTGCCTAAAAAGTGTATGTATTATCATTTTTCATAGATTGATTTTTTATTCACACTATTTGAGAAGTGGCAGACAACCAGCTTAAAACACGTGGGAAGAGCCGTTTCCAGCCATCTGGAGGGTTTGTAAAACCCAAAATTTTCTTTTACGCTCCGCGCCAACTGATGGTGGCGCTCCGCTTAGATAGTCTTGCCGCGCCTTACCCTCGGAGGTACCAGCCCCCCTACTTGTTTCCTAGGCCCCCCGAAAATTCCATCCTGGCTCCGCCACTGCGAGTCATACAAAAGACTCTAAAAAAGGAACCTACTGCCGTTGTGCGAAATGCTCCGCATAAGCAATGGAGTAGGGAAAACAATCCAGTGAGTCACAACTGGAAAAACCCCGCGGCCGGCTCGACTTGAACCAATAGGTTGCAAACTGGGCCGTTAATGAACTCTGTCTAACTAACTAGCTACCGAATCCTTAGCAAATTTAGCAGTACAACACTGTGGCCTAGTTAAGTCTAGCCCAGGTGCCAGTTTTTCTTATAACAGGAATCATTCATTTCATCCAAGTTGTGTTTTAGTGTAAACAGTTTATAGTTTATAGTCCCCGTCAGGACATTGGTTCATAATCGTGGACAAACTCATGATTGGAGGAGTGAACCAAATTAGAAACCGACTAAATTTTGAACTGTGAGTGTTTCATAATTAATACAGTTGCAATTGTGTTAGGAGTCAAATTTATTTGTGAGTTAATCATTCATATGTGTTTTCAAGGAGAATGTAATGATTACAATTATCAATCGCCCTCTCAGAAACAGTTAATCCTACGCCTGAATTTCCTCTCTTGGTATGCACCAATTTGCGCCATTTTAAGTTGAAAAATTGTAAAGCTCCCTACCATGGGAGATGGCCCCCTCCCATGCCCACCCCTTCTGCTACTTCGTGGCCTCGTCCACAACAATTTCCTCACTCACATGCTCGAATTTCAAAACGCACCCCCTTTGAAAAAAACTGGTGACGGCCCTAATGTGCATGTAGCCTAGTTAAATGTTGGGGATTTAACTAGAACAGCAATGCTGTTGTGAAGCTCACACAACCTGTTTTGTCTGTTAAAAACAGGAACTCAAAGTTCAACCAAACTTTATTTGTTATCCGTTTCCTAAACCTCTTTACATTACAAAATTAATTGCAAAAAGTAAAGAATAGTGAAGACAAAATATTTGTGATTTTACATGTAGATCTACACCTGATGTAGTTTTATGATACATCTAAATATCACTGTGTATTTTCTCAAATCATCTGGACTGTGTATTTGTAAAGACATCAGGCAGTAAGATAAAATTAATAACTTATGTCTGGTGTACCTGTCAACTGCTCATGTATTGCAAAGTACATTCAGTTGCACCTACAAATCCACAAGTAAACACTGCATGGCTCTGTACTGATCAAAATAAAACAAAGAGACTCAGAAGTTCATACTGTACTGTGCTTATTGAACTCAAACAGTTATGTTGGTTCATGATAAATTGCACAGCTGATCTCCACAATCTGATAAGTTACAACAGGGTCTGTTGTAACCCCTGGTTACAGCTTATTCTCTCCACATTAGCTGACCATCTGATTATGAGACCACATACACAAGCACAAAGTGACAGCACTGTGAATGCTTTGTTCAACCAGCTGTAACATAAAGAACCAGGTTAAATAGCCTGCATTATGTGCAAGATAAGGACTGAACACCAGTGGCGTAGCGAGGATTTTTTCCAGGGGGGGGGGGAGGTATGAAATTTCCCCAAAACTTTTCCCGGTCAATGTGTAAGTATAACAACATTACCATGTCATTTTGTAATATTACCTGCATTTTAATCTTAAAGTAAAACATAGAGCAATCGGAAATAACAAAGTATATTATTTTGGTAAACAATATCTGGTTTATTTGTATGTACTAACGCAGGATTTCTCTGAAGGGGAGGGGCATGCAGTATGGTCTACGGAGAGGGGTGTCCGGAAATTTTTTTGACGTTTTCAAGGAACCTAGATGCAAAATGGTGCAAGATTTTCGAATTTGACAGGAACGGTGTTAAAAGTTGAATCGTGGTGGTTCATGAGGATAAAACTGAAACTTTTGTGTCTTGACATGCATTTCCTTATGCCATCTATGCTACCCTACGAAGCAAAACTTGTCTTTAAATTTGCACACTTTTAGGAGTCAAAATAAAAGAGCATTGATCGGTATTTGTGGTTTTTCTTGGCCAAAAAATGTTATTTTGTCATAAAGATTATCTAAGCGGAGCGCCACCATTAGTTGGCGCGGAGCGTAAAGAAAATTTGGAAAAATCAGACCCCTTAGAAGGCCGGAAATAGCATTTTTCAGGCTAATACGAAGAATCTAGCCAGTCGCTTTCTTCTTTTGTCGTTTGCAATAAAATGCTCACTTCAAAATATGTTCGCAAACTGCAAAGTGATCAGAGAGTTAAGATCTAATTTTACCCCAAAAATGTAATTTTGCCCAAAAGACCGAGCGAAGCGCCACCATTGGTTGGCGCGGAGCGTAAAGAAAATTTCGAAAAATCAGACCCCTCAGATGGTCAAAATAGCGTATTTATGCTTGTAAAGAGAATCTAAACATGTAGTCTTTTTTATCGATGCCACCAGTGGGAAACCGAGTCTACCTTTTTAAGTAAAATTGGAATTTGACAGAATTTGCCTATGTCTATTTGTAGGAATTAAGAAAAGATTGGCATCACCGAAAGACCTTGCAGGGACAATCCTTCCCCTTTGAAAATTTTTGAAAAATTGGGTGTCCTTATAAGCAATCTGGTGCCACATATGCGGCGGTTTCGTCGGGGAGGCCTAAAAATAATTTAAAAAAATAAAAAAAACTACACTGCAAGGACTGAAGTTACTGAATGGGTGATCTTGAACATATTTTCCTTTGTAACTCTATTTTAATAAATATCGGAATCGGTTTTAATCACTTCTTCCTAGCTATGCTTTTCCTCTATCCATGTATCTTGTCCCATCTTCATTCCGTGCGCGTAAGGTCATCCATGAGCAGACCAGGGAGCTGGAAGTTCCGCGTGCAGACGTTACAAAGGGTGGCCCCAGCTGGAACCAGGGGCCATGCCTCCGTCGGGGAAAGCTGCTCTCCGTCCCCTGAGAAGATCCAATTTCGTCGGGGAGCCTTCATCGTCGGGGCCCACGATAAAAGACATAAACCCGATTAACTTCGGTTTCCGGATGATCTTCTTGATTTTGTTTACTAGAAAATCATATTTTTCATGGGAACTCTCACACAGTCCTTACAAAAACGAACGAGAGGTTGTTCAGGTGCATGCCCAATGGTTTGCCATTTGTCTTGCGCCGACAGTCGAATTCGGGCAACGGTAATGAAAATCGGCCAGGCTGTTTTCAATTACACAAATGATAAAAAGTACCGTAGTGTGAGAATGTCTCTCCATGAGTCTGACTGAAAATTCATTTGAAGCCACCTTGTAACGTGACATATTTTCAAAGACGTTGAAAGTAAAATCATTTATAGCCTTGAGTTCGTGTTGTCACATAGAAAATTTCATCAATTTAGTGGACCTTGCAATTGAGTACAACGAAGAATTTCAATAGCGTCAAAAACATTGGTATTTTTTCAATTCGGTTTCACAGTTTTCCTCCGAAAAGAGACAAGACCATTTCATCTTATTGTGTGGTACCTTTTAGCTGGTCACTTTCTGATCAAAACGCAAGTTGGAATTCTTTTCTTTTTCAAAGGAAAGCTCAAAGTAACGAACGCTTCCTTTCTATTTAAAAGTCTGGGAAATGACATTTCCGGCTATCTGATGGGTTAGATTTTCAAAATATTTCTGTACGCTCCGCGCCAACTGATGGTGGCGCTCCACTTTGTAAGTGTTTTGGTCGAACAGATTACTAAACAGAACAATGCATGCCTCCAAATTAATCTTCGTTTGGGGGCAATATTATGAAGTAAAAAATTTATTGCGAAAGAAAACTGAAAATAATTACTGCTTTGTTTCTGGTTACGAGCCTGGAAAATGCCATTTCCTGATGTCTGGGGTTCTCAATTTTTCAAAATTTCTGTGCTCTTTTAGCTAGTCTTTCGGGCAGGGTTCCTTTTTTCGGACTAGAAAGTCAATTCTTCTCCCAAACTGAAACTCTCCCGTACGGTTGTGTCAATATATAAAATATAAAACTTCAAATAAATGAAAAGTCAACATTTTTCCGAGAGGAATTTTTTCAATATTGTCCGAGGGACTTAATCTGCATAATAATATAACTGCACATCACCCCTAGTTGATTTTTTCATAATAAGGTCAGATTCTTCCATAAAAACCAAAAAATCTGTCATTAAAATAACAATTTTTCTCCAATATAAGCTTCACATTCTCAAATTTTGTTAAAAATGTCAAAATTTACCATTTTCGATGGATACTCCGTACAATAAAAAACCGAAGCTAACTTTGTTTATCACCTCGACAATTCTGCTCTTCGAAGGCATAGAACTTAATAAAAACCCCAAATTTTTAATTGTAACCTTACCAAAAAACTATTTTTTTTTTTCATTAAATTCCAAAGTTTCTGAAATAAAATAAGCTCATAATTCCCAAATCCAAGTTCAAAAAAGGGGAAAATTTTTCCAGCCATTTTCTAGTTTTGTCTGAGAGCAGGCCAAGTTCGACGAAATGTGTAACCCACAAAAAATTTCAGCTGTCGTCTACATCACGTTTTTGATATTGCCCATATTAAGTGCAGATTCTCCAATAAACACCCAAATTTTTAATGGCCCTTACAAAAGCCAAATTTCCTTCACAAGTTTTAAATTTTCTTCTTTTAGTTTTTAAATATTCGTCAAAAAGAAAGCCAAAAATTTCGGCGCAATACGCTCGCCTCAAATCCCCCAAAGTCACTTCCCACGGACCCGCGGGGACTAATTCATCGCCTTTCTCAGGGCCTCAGAATGCTGGCCCCCCTGTCGGGCAAATCCTGGCGCCACCCCTGGTTTCAGCCCCATCCATCGTTATTTACACAGAGTAAAATCGTACAGCTACTGCTAGCTTGTAGAAGAACATAAAAACCTCGGGGGTCTACGGTAGTGACTTGTCAGTTTTCACATCCTTTTACTGAATTCCCAAAGTATCACCTGAATAACAGCTTCCTGTGCACTGAAATGCACTGATCATAACCCCCGTGCATATACAAGCACAAGAGAACATTCAATCTGCTACGCGGCGAGAACATTTCTGTGGAACGCGAATTGGGCCGGTTCATGCGACACTGACGAAATCTGAGTTAATTTGTTGCATGAAAATACGAATTATGTATGAAAAATGTCTCACAATTTCTTATTCTAACAAAAATTTTGAGAAATTTTTGTAATAATAAGAAGATTCATCAAATTTCCCCATTTTCATCAAATTTCCCCATTTTCATCAAATTTCCCCAAAAATTTTTCGGGGGGGGGGGCAACTTGCTCCCCCCCCCCCCCCCCCCCCGTAGCTACGCCACTGCTGAACACACAACCAAGCACACTGCTATTAGTGCAATAAATAAACAACTAACCACACAGCAGGCAAAATGAACTCAGTCCTAAAACATCAGCTTGAAAACACAATTTAAATTTCCTATATTAGAGTGCAAGTAAGTAGGTATGAATGCTCTCCTCCAAAGCAATCATACACCAAAATTTCAGCCCGAAATCTCCAAAAATGAGGAAGAAGAAGACTTTAATTAAAATGTTGACGCCATCTGCCTCATTTGATAACCTCACACAAGTTTATATGTGTGAGCTAATAAGAAACTAACGTGATAGCATTTTGAGAAGCGGAGATAGGCCTATGAAATTTTCTTAGTATCAGTCTCTTTTGGGACTGTTTGGCCTATTTTTGATGAAAATTTGTGTGTTTTCAATAAATCCAGAATAACTCATCCTAATCCTCTATAGCCCTAACGTGTTTCTACTAAAGAAAGATGGGTAGATGTATATGTAGGAGGGGTGAAGTTTATTTTTAATGGAGGACCTCTGTGGATTTCTTTCAAGGAGCACGTCTATTTTCCCCATGTTCAAACATTTTTAAATGTAAAGAAACTCTCTGAGCGAAAATATGGAAGATTCGGTCCACGTGAGCCCCTTCTCCCATAAAAAAAACCCGTTAGAAATTAAACAACGGCGTCTCCCCTACATTTCAAAAGTAAAATGACTACGTTGGGCCTACGGAAACTTAAGTTAAGCTAGTATCTCACGAAGACAAATTCGCACGTTTATTATTATTTTTTTTAATTACTATTGCATTTTGAAAAGCGCAAAAATAATCGGAACGAATTAAGTATGTCTCACGTGAAGATAGAAACGTCAAAGCTACGCCAAACAGTCCCAAATTATTACCACTAACCAAATTCGTACTAAGTTATCACAAATATAGTGAAAAACAGGGACCCATCCAGCCCAGGAAGAATTCTCGACAAATGTGCGACGTTAGCGACGTTGGTGTTACATTAATGTGATTGTGTTGTTAACACTTCGCTAACATTTGGCGTTCAACTTCCGCAAAATAGTCGCAGAAAATTTTGAACATGTTAAAAATTGCTTGCGATGCTTTTGCGACGCCTGCGAATTCAGACGACAGTTTTGCTACTGTTTTACTAATATTTGACGAATTTGTGAATTTTAGTCGCAAAACGTACAGCAGGGGTATTTGTTTTCGTGAGACAGTAGCTTCTAAAGTCAACACGTATAATATGGATGACTCAATCCATGTTGGGTTTTAAAAGGTTAAGTTTTCCTGATGGTCAAGGGACTGACAGTTGGTTGCGTTGATTGAAATTTAAGTCACGGATTTCACCCGTCCCCTTTACAGCTCCACATCTGAAAAAATATTACAATTAATTAAAAGGACATAACGCATGGTTTATTTCCCTTTCAGGTTCGTCATCATTGCTACCACCACCACCAACACCAGACCGTGACGAACCACAGGATCCACGTTCACAAAAAGACACTCCCACACGAAACGTACAAATACCACAGCAACCACAATCGTCACAGGAAGCACATTCAGAAGCAGCAACCCAAACACAACAAAAACAACAAACTCGACTTCAAGAGGAATCATTACGGCCGCCGAAATCTCAGACACAAGAAGTAGGATTAGCCACACCACCACAACTTAGTACCTAATTGAACAACCATTTGTATCTGATAGACCCTTACAAAATTTCGATTTTGACTTCCCAAAAAGACAATTTGGACCACAATATCGATCATTCCAATCTAGTTGGTTCAAGGAATTTCCCTGGCTCAGTTATGATCAGTCTTGCGATAGAGTAACTTGTTTCATTTGTGCAAAGCAAAATAAAGCTTCAAGTCTTCAAGTTGCCAGGAACAAGGAACAGACTTTCATTACAGAGGGTTTCTACAACTGAAAAAAGGCATTACTGCGATTAAGAGAACATCAAAATTCTACGTGCCACAGAGTACCATTTGAGCAGGAGGTCACCATTCCTGCTACATACCAAAATGTACTTGATATGTGCAATGAAGAGACCAAGATGAAAATAGAAGGAAGAAGACAATACCTCATCAAAATTATCGAATGTTTACAATTTCTTGGGAGACAGGGAATACCTATACAAGGCAATACAGAGGATCAGTCCAATTTTATTCAATTGTTGATTTTACGAGCACAGGACAATCGTTTTATTTCCTCGTGGTTAAATTCTGAATCGGAAACAGATAGGCCTAAGAAGAAGGAGAGATACACAAGTCATGACATCCAAAACGAAATTTTTGAAATGATGGCCCACAATGTTATACGTAATATATAATGTCCAGGATATCCGTATACCCAGTCAGGATTTTACTCGATTAGTGATGAGTACAATGATATAACAAACAAAGAATAACTCACTTTTTACTTGCGTTGGGTGGACAAATTATTAGAAGCACATGAAGACTTCCTGGGTTTCTACAACATTCCCAACATAAGTTCAGAAACTATAGCTTCAGTCATCAAGGACGCACTAGTAAGGCTGCAGTTATCGTTAACCGATTGTCGGGGACAATGTTATGACTCTAGGAGCAGGATAGATGTCAGGATGGACGTCAAACTATTGAGCACAAGGTGCGGATCCAAGGGAGGGGGGCTTTCGGCTTCCGCCCCCCCCCCCCCACACACACACTTTTTCGTCACATCAACAACAACAAATACACTAAAAGAAGCATAATGCTTATCTACGAGAATATTCAAGGGGGCTATTTCAGGCGCATCCTTTCCCTCACAACACAAATCCAAATACACAAACCTCGCATGAAATAAAGTACGGGTATATAATCAAAAGGGAGGGGCCCATCCCTTAGTCTCCGTAGGAGACAGGGACACGGGGCGGAGGGTGTATAGTTGCTGTGAGAAATAGTTTGCCATTTACCACGCAAGAGATGTTAGGGGCAAAATAATTAACAGAGTTCGAGCAGTCACAGACAATTTCATCAATTCAGCGGATCTTCAATTTAGCCAGGAGTCACAATGGAGAAGTATTAGCATATTTTCAATTCCGTTTAGTTTCTTCGAAAAGAATCAAGACCATTTAGTATAATGTTGGTAGTAATTTTCTGATCGCTTAGCATGTTCCTGATTTTTTCTTATATGGAAACAAAGGCTAAACTTATAAACTGCATGATTGGATTCTCTTTAGAAGCATGAAAATTTCGGCCATCCGAGGGGTCGCGATCATTTTCAAAATTTTCCCTATACGTTCCGCACCAACAAATGGTGGCGCTTCGCTTAGAAAGTCTTTCGGGCAAAATTACATTTTTGGGGTCAAAGTATTTTTTTAAGTGAGCATTTTAGTAAGCGAAGACAGCGACTATTAATAGATTCTTCGTATTAGTCTGGAAAACGTTTATTTCCGACCATATGAGGGTTGGATTTTCCCAAATTTTCTCTAGGTTCCGTGCCAACTAATGATGGCGCTCCGCTTAGATAATCTTTATGGCAAAATGATGTTTTGTGGCCAAGAAAAAAACAGCGAACTAAAATGTTCTCGTTCGCCTTTACCGATCGATGCTCTTTTATTTTGACTCTTATAAAGAGTATGTAAATTTAATGACAAGATTTACTTTGAAAGGTACCGTAGCGTAAATGGAATCAGACTTCATGTAAAGACACAGAAGTTTCAGTTTTATCCTCATGAACTACTTCAATCCTACTTTTAGCACTATTCTCATCAAAGTCGAAAATATTGCACCATTTTGCATCTAGGCTCCTTGAAAACGGTAAAAATTTTAAAGAGACTACAATATGAAGTGGGGCTGAGGAAAGCCTTTTTCACAATCCAGGTAAGAAAAAACGTCACGGTCATTTGGTCTGTTGATGTTATAAATGTTTTACATCACCATATGACACATTTTAAAAACAATTATTTTGTTTTACATGGGAAGCTACCCGAGTATGTCTCAACTGTGACAAATCCTTGTTATTGTTTTCCAATTTTCCGTGAAAACTTTAATTTGAACATAGCGTTTCCTGTTCAAGTTCAGGCTAAAATTTGACAATATTAAACTAGTCGGCAATTTGGTGCATTATGTTGCACAAGATTTAAAATACGCCAAAAAATCATTGTTCCTTTAAAGCATCGGCTTTCCAAAATTTATCGCAATTCCTTCCGGCTTCTCTTTGATTTTTCGTGAATATATGGGGTGGTGCCAGCGCGAGGGGGAGCAGGGGCCATGCCCCCTCCCCCCCCCCCCCGTTGGGGAAGGTCGGCGGTTTCGCCGGGGAGGCCTGAAATAATAAAAAAATAAAAAAATCCTACAAGGTCTAAAGTTACTGGGTGGGTGCTCTTGATGCTACTTTAATGCATATGGTAACGATTTTCAATCTCTTCTTCTAAGATATGTTATACCTCATTCCGTGTACCTTGTCCTATCTCATCCCCCGTCAGAGAAGGATGGCGTTTTTTTGGAGGGGGGGGGGGCCTAAAATAAAAAGAAAAAACGTAGAGGACTGAAGTTTCTGGATAGATGATCATTAAATTTTGTTTTTCTTTATGATTTTTTTTGTAAGGCTATTTTAATGCATATTTGCATCGATTTTCATCACTTTTAACAGCTCTGCTATCCCTCATCCCATCTTCAATCCGTAAGGTTATGCCCCTGTCGAGGAAGACTGTCCTCCCCTTGTTGTTGAAAAAATCCAATTTCGTCTGGGAGCCTTCATCTACAGGCCCACGGTAAAAGATGTTGGCCTAATAACTTCAGTTACCCGTACAATCTTGATTTTGCTTACCAGCAGACCATATTCTTCAAGAAAACTCACAATTCTGAATTTTCCTCACAAAAACGGACGAGTGGTTGTTCATGTGCATGTCATGCTCAATAGTCTGCCATCTGGTCGGCCCCGACAGCTGAATTTTAGCAACGGTAATGAAAATCGACCAGGCCGTTTTGAGCTACACATAATGATAAAGAGTAGCATGAGAATCTCTCCTCACAAGTCTGACTGAAAATTCATTTGAATCCACCCTGAAATATTTTCAAATACGTTGGAAGTTAAATCATTTATAGTCTGCAGTCACGTAGAAAATTTTATCTATTTAGTGGATATTGCAATTGAATACACCGAAGATTCCTAATAGAGTAAAAAACAATCGTACTGCTTAATTTCCAGTTACAAGCCTTTTAGATGCTATTTCCGGTTCTCTGAGGGGTTAGATGTTTCTTACAATTTTCTGTACGTTCCGCGCCAACTGATGGTGGCGCTTCGCTTAGATAGTGTTTTGGTCGAACAAATGACTGAACAGAACAATGCATGCTTACATATTATTCTTCGTTTGGGGGCAGTATTATAGAGTGGAAATTTTATTGCGAAAGAAAACTAAAAATAATGACTACTTTGTTTCTAGTTACCAGCCCGGCCGACTGGGAAATGCCTTATCCTGCTGTCTTGGGGTTCTCAATTCTTTAAAAATATCTTTGCGTTCCACTAAGTCTTTCGGGCAGGATTTATGATTACATTTTTCGGACAGAAGAAAAACACAATTCTGCCCCTCCAAAAATGAAACGTTCCGGGACACCTATTTCAATATATAAAACATAAAACTTCAAATATATAGGAAGCCAATAATTTTCCACGGGAAAATTTTCCAATATGGTCCGAGGGTCTTAAGCTGCCTGATGATACTCAGTAACCCAAACAACTAAATACTACAGATCACCCCTTGATATTTCTTATAAGAAGGTTAGATTTTTCCATAAAACCCCAAAATCTGTCATAAACTTACAATTTAACCCCAATATATAAGCTTCATGTTGTTAAAAGTGGCAAAATTTTCCCAGTAAAACAAATAACCTATTTTTGCTCTTGAGAGGCATACCCGTATCATGTAATAAAGAACCCAAATTTTTCATTATAACCTTACCAATAAAACAAGTTTCTTATATTAAATTCCAAAATTTCTGCAATATAATAATCTCTTAATTTTTATATTTTCATTCAACAAAGAGAAAACACTTTTTGGGCAAACCTTTGGTCTCGTCTTGAGGCCTTGGTTCGTGGGCATAGAACGATTAAATGCATAACCCCATTGCAACAGAATTTCAGCAGTCGCGTATCAAAAACGTTTTTGACTTTGCCCATATGAAGGATAGATTCTTCAACAAAAACCCCAACTTTTTAATGGATTTTACAAAAGCCAAATTTCTTTCAAAAAATTTCAATCATTTCTTCAAAATAAACTCAAGATTTTTAAATATTTGTTAAAAAGGAAGCCAAAAGTTTCGGTGCGCTACGCGCGCCCCAAATTCTGCCAAGTTACGTCCCACCGTGACTAACTCATATCCTTTGTCGGGGTTTTGAAATGCTGGCTTCATGTCGGGGAACTTGCTACCTCTTTCGGGCAAATCCTGGCGACACCCCTGGTGAATATTTTACCCTGACTGTGATACTTTCCTACTTTGCATATTCGTCCGTTTCTGGCATTGTATTTTAATAACCTGTGAGGTAAAACTCACGTAAAGTAGCTGTTTGCGCTACCCAAATGTGCAGCGAATTTATGCAATCTTGCTGATTTTTTTATGAAAATTATATCGCAACTAGTATGATGTTTGTTTTCTTCTCTTGGGCATGCATCTAATTAAGATACGCAAAGGAATTTTTCCGAAAAACCATGCCATTTTTTGAAACTCAAGTGGTTGTCCGATTTATTTTCTAAATCCGTGCCAAAATTTCTCCCAAATTTCTGCCCGAATTCTAGATTTTGCGATTTTTTTTTGGGGGGGGGGTGGGGGGTGGGTAGGGAGGGCCGGAGAGGGACGGGTGGGGTGGGGGAAGTTTTTCCCTATCCTCCCACCCTCCCCGCCTCCGAAGCCAATGTGAGAGATTGTTTGTCCTATGTGTAAGAAGGCCTATGTCAACATGTATGCATGTTATTCTCAGCGGTATAACATATCAAGGGATATTTTTAACGAAGGAAAATGTATTACGTACTTCCATTTCCAAAGAGTCTTGAAGGATAAAAGCTGATGGAGTTAATATTTGTTGATAAATATCGACTTTAAAACAATTGATGTTTTTTTCATAATGTCTGTGCCCATTTGTGATTGTGCAAATCTGTGTAAGTGCCTGCAAGTGTTTGCAAATGATAAAAGTTATTTTGTAAGAAATAATTTAATTTAATCTAAAGCATGCATTAAAATTAATATTTTTACCAGTGACTTCGATCTCTATAGACGAATCCAAACAGCAAAGTGATGGTCTGGTTTATTCGGGCATAACTGAGGTCCATCGGCTTTAATTTTTCGAACTTTTTGCTTACTGTACCTGCGTAATGGATACTTTTCCACTTACATACCTCTCGATCCCTTAACTTAATCACTAAATATGAGGGTTTGGAACCATATGTTGACCATGAAATTGATGTTGATGGACCCCAATAATGGTCGACTTCACTAGCTGCTGGAACAATCGAATGTGTGTCAAAACGTGATGCAGGGGCGTCGATTTGGTTTTCAAAGAAGGGGGGGGGGGATATCTGGCCTATTTTTTTCTCCTGTCCTTGTAAGGTGAGTACAGCGGCGTAGCTAGACATATTTTCGGCAAGGAGGGGGGGGGGGTGGGCAAGCATCCAGATCTTACGTTTTTTTTTTTATTATTTTAGTGTGAACACCACTCTACTAGGGCCGTAATTTGCGGGGCGCAAAGCACGCTGGTATTTTTGCCATTTTTCAAATATTTGAAAATATGGAACTTGTATTGCAGAAAAGTTTGAATTCTGGGTTTCCTGTAAGAAAATTGGACAAGTTATGGGATAACTGAATAAAGTAAATTCATGAAAATAGCACTGTAGGTACTGATGTCACTTGATGACCTGGTGTCACATATAGCAAATTTCGGTTTTTTCACTTCCAAAGTTCGAAGCTCGGAAAATTTTACTCAAGGTTTGAGGGAACATTCTGCTTAGGAATCTTTTGTGGCGCGCGAAGCACGCGGAAAATTTTGCATCTTTTAGAAAAATAATGACGAATGTGGAGCTTTTAATGAGGAGATTTCGGAATTTTATGAGTTGTCAAAACCACACAGTAGACATGTTTCACAAATTGCAAATTTCCGAATTCTTCATTTTTCAGAGCCGCTTTTCCCCTGTAGCTACGCCACTCGATGTCTAAGAGAAGGGACCCAGATGCAAAATGGTGCTAAATGTTCCAATATTTTGAATTACTCCAAAGTTTTCAAAACATGAACTTGAAAGTGTGGGTAATTACTTCACCGAAGTATACCGTCAATTTAAATACCGGGTGTACTCTATAAGCAATTAGAATAACAAAGAAAACTCATAGTTTGCGAAAGATTTGTGCAAAAAGTCGTACCCTTTCTGGCGTACTGACGAAACGCAAAATCAAGAATTTCATGAATCTGTGGATCTTGTGTTTCACATAGTGACGAATGTTGTCTTATTTGGAGAATTTTCAGCATATTCATCGCTTTTATGTGTGGAATTGTAGACAATTACAAAGAATTTACAAAGTCGTTGCAATTTTTAAGACTGAGGTGCCGTGAACAGATTACGGCAAAAAATGCATTCGTCACTACGCCAAAATTGCCAAATTTGCACATTCGTCACTATGCCAATTTGCGATTCGTCAGCACGCCAGAAAGGGGACGAAGTAAGGAACCAAGGGTAAAATAAAGCTATTACTTGATCAAAAGCGCACTTCAATCTACTACGGGAAAATCACAGATCGAGGGATGGGGGAATGGTACCCACTGGTGCGGTGCTACTGAGACACCGTTGCATAGGCCTACCGGTGTAAGATTTTTGATACAAAAAACATTGAAGTATATTTTTTTCCAACGACACCTCATCATACACTATCTGCAGACATGATGGAGGGTACCTCTTATTCCTGATTGAAGTGTCTTATCTAGCAAACGTCAGTGTGATTTTACTTCTCTGATAATGGTCTAAATAAGAAATGGTCGCATCTTTTTACAAAGGAATGATATGAGCGTGACGAAATTTCGTATTAGAAATCACACATTTTTTCTAAAAAAGTTGCATGCAGCCTGGTCACCGAGATATTTTCAGTTTCCTTAAAATTTGTTTGCCAATTTCAGCCTGACAGGCTCGGCTGGTCATTCACTAAAGACCACAGATTTCATTAAAACATAGTAGGGGACGGTTCATCTTCTTTTATTTCAAATATTGTGCTCCTTCACAACCACACCTACTGCCCTATGCATGCGAACAATCAATATGATCATAGAGACCGATGAATAATGTATGTTTGATATGCAAGTAAAAAATCATCAATGAGACTGCAAAATTTTGGGAATTTGCAAGGTAAACAAGTGGAATTATTGATACAGAAAGCTAACGTTAGTCGATCGTAATAGGTAGAGAACACCTTTCATAATCTACATGTACAGTCTTTTTGGTAGTATACTACCTAATTTTTAAGTTTCACGTCAGGACCCCCTGCCCCCTCCCCCAAATCGACGCCCCTGAAGTGATGAAGTATATTTAAGTGATTTCCACGGACCAATGCCGTTTAAATATGTACAGTACATCTTGCTTCCTTGCTAAATATTACAGCAGCAATTAAAGTCGGTGTCTTTAACATTATAAACAGAAAATCAGGGGTGGCGCCAGGATTTGCCCGACAGGGGCCAGCATTTCAAGGCCCTGACAGCCTTGCACTTCATGCTCAATAGTGCCCTTTGCACGGTGAGTGGTGTCTAGCACAAAGGTTTTGAGTTAGTCCCGGTGGGAAGTGACTTAAGCAGATTCTGGGGCGCGCTTAGCCCGCGAAATTTTTGGCTTTCGTTTCAACAAATAGTTAAAAATCAGGAGGGCTTCAACACGAGAATACAAGTTTGCCCGAAAAGTATTTTTTTCCTTTTTTTTTGAACGAAGATTTGTATTAAGAGCTTTTTTTGTTGGTGAAATTTCGGAATGGAAGAATTTTTTGTACGGCTTCCATGAAAAGTTTGGGTTTCTTATTAAGTGGTATACCTTTCAAGAGCAAATTTAGGTCACTGGAATGTCGGGGTGATTAACAGAGTTGGCTTTGGTTATTTACTATTCGGAGTATCGAAACTGGAAAATTTTTCCACTTTTAACAATCTGAAAGTATTGGAGAAAAATTGTAATTTTATGACAGATTTGGGGGTTTTACGGAATAATCTGATCTTGTTATGAGAAAAATCAAGTAGGGGTGATCTGTAGTTTTGTTGGGTTACTGAATATCATCATGCAGATTAATGCTTTAGAGACATACTGGAAAATTTTCCCACGGAAAAAGTTTGGCTTCCCATATATTTTAAGTTTTATATTTTACATATTGACATGGACGCTCGGGAGCCTTTTTTAGTTTGGGAGGGCGAAGAATTGTTTTTTTTTTTTGTTCGAAAAATGTAATTATGACCGAAAGATTATTAAAGTGCAGAGAACGGAAATTTTACAAAATTGAGAACCCCCAGACAGCAACTCCAACAAAGCAGTCATTATATTTACCTTTCTTCCTCAATAAAATTTTCACTTCATAATATTGCCCCCAAACGAAGAATAATTTGCAATCACGCATTGGTCTGTTAAGTAATCTGTTCGACCAAAACACTATCTAAGCGGAGCGCCACTATCAGTTGGCGAGGAGCGTGCAGAAAATTTTTTAAAAATCTAACCCCTAAGAGAGCCGGAAATAGCATCTAAAAGGCTTGTAACTGGAAGTTAAGCAGTCGTTGTTTTGAGATTTCCTTTGAAATGAAAGTTTCACTTTAAAAGCAAAAATCCAACTTGCTAGTGATACTGTAAGTGATAAGATAATTACCAGATAAAAGGTACTGCTACAACTAGATGTAATGTTCTGTTCTCTTTTTGGGGGAAAACTGTACAACGGGGTTGGAAACATAACAAGTGTTTTTGACTCTATTAAGAATCTTCGTTGTATTAAATTGCAAGGTCCGCTAAAAATTGAGGTTTTCTACGTGACTGTACGAACTCCAACATATCAATGATTTTTACTTCCAGCGCATTTGAAAATATGTCACGTTACATGGTGGATTCAAAAGAATTTTTAGTCACACTTACGGGGGACATTCTCACACTACTGTTTTTCATTATGGGTAGCTGAAAAGGCCAGGTCGATTTTCATTACCATTGCTATACAGAATCGGCTTTCGGGGCAGGCCAGAGGGCAGACCATTGGACACTGCATCCACATGAACAACCCATCTCGTCCGCTTTTGCAAGGAAAATTCGGAATTGTGAATTTCCTTGAAGAATATGGTCTTCTAGTGAGCAAAACCAAGAAGATCGTCCAGGTGACTGAAGTTTATCAGACCCGTACATTTATTGGTTTATCGCGGGCATGTAGATGAGGGCTCTCCGACGAAATTTGATTTTCTCAACAACAGGGAGAGGGAAGCCTTCCCCGACGGGACATGGCCTTGTCGATTGTAGAAGGGATGAGGGATAGCAGAGCTAGTGATTAAAACAGATTCAGATAAGCATTAAACTACCGTTACAGAAGAAACAATACTTCATAAAGGGAAAAAAAACATTTCATGATCATCCGTCCCGTTCCTGTAGTCCTTTACGTTCATTTTTGGTATCCGCGAAGGAAATCGCGGTTCTTCCTCGACGGGGGAGGAGGTAGGAAAAGGTACACGGAATGAGGTATAAGGAGCTAAGAAGAAGTAATTGAAAATCAATTTCGATATGTTTAATATAGCATTTCAAAACCAAAAAATATGTTGAAGATCACCCGTCCAGTAATTTCAGTTCTTTTACGTTTATTTTTTTTCTTTTATGCCTCACCGACGAAACCGCCGACCCTCCCCGACGGGGGGGGGGGGGAATGGGGGACAGTTCTCCCCGAAGGGGGGGCATGCCCCCCCCCCCCCCCGCTGGCGACACCCCTGCAGAAAATTAAAATAATCTTAACAAAAATACCATCAAGGAAAACAAAGGTATTTCTTACAAGACTGTACAGAATGTTTTTGTAAAACTTGTAACTGAAAAATTGTGACAAAGTTTTCAGTTCATTATTTCTATGTATTGAGTGTTGATATTTTCAACAATATGTTGCCGAGGGAACGAGACAGCGTCATTGTTGACAATTGTTTTTAGGATAGACCAGTCCTCCCGAAAATTTTCTTTCTTTTCGACAAGTCCAATCGGTCACTTTATTTCAATGATCAGTCCTGTAGAGGCTCAAAAATCCATGTCCAAAGTAATTAAGCGCGAAAATATAGGACCTAAGGCATTGTACATCGAAAAGCTAGACAAGATGCAATTCACTCCAAGAAGAGTGAAAATTTGCTCTTCAACGAATGTATCCAGAGATCACACCTTTTGAAAAGTGGTTCCTTAAGACACTTCATAAAGACTGAAACTGACAGTGAATTTCGCTCATTTGGAGTAAATTTTTGCTGTTTTAAGGTGACCTTCATAATTTTCAACTTTGTTACAAGTGGCACTTCACTCTTTTATTTTTTGGGAGTGTACGTCTCTGTGATATTTCACGAATGGGGAGGGGAACATCAACCCCCACATCAGGCCCGTAGCCAGGGGGGTCGGAACGTTCGAACGACCCACCCCAACTTGAGGGAGGTCCATTTTTCGAGCCCTGTTTTTGAAGGGTCAGCTATGAAATTTTTTCTATCTTGACATATTGAGGACGAATTTCCGTTCACTTCTTTAAAAGTGTTGTACTGTGTGGAATTCCTGGGAAAAAATGACTTCTGTTGTGTTCAAAAGTCCTCTAAAATGCTCCATATTGCAGGAGATCTGCAGATTTCAAACTTTTCCTGGGAAGCATACCCCGGACCCCTAGCAACTGCAGGCTTACGGCACGCCTCCGTATTTGGAAAAAGGTCCAAATCTTGGAAAAAAGACCAACCCTCCACCTGGGCTGGCTACGGGCCTGCACGTAGACCCTTTCTCAGGATAAACATCACTAACGTCCCAGGTTTGTGCCCACTCCCCGGCCACAAATGTTAGTGCGTGTACAACCATTGTAAATTGACTACCGTTATACATGATCACTGTTTATCGTGTATTATTGATCGTTTTGAATATCCAAGTGTAACATAAGTCTAGAATATAAAAAATATATTTTAGAGGTTGCAAGATGAATCTGACTCAACCAGCTCCCATTGTTAAACTTGCTCCATTGTTGAGATATTAAATGTAGAAATTTATTTACTTCAGTCAAAATAGTCCACCGCGCAATAATTTGTGACTTTTTTTGTTGTACAACTTACTTTACCTGCTTGTGTTTCCCTTTGAACTTAAATATGTTTGCATGACCTTGAACGCTCCCTGTTTACTTGCATACCACATTGTACAGAAAGAGCTAGTTTAATTACATCACCCCATAACAGTAAGATTGCTATCACATAAGGTCACGGTGTAGTATTTTCAGAAAAAAACAAGACCTTGAACGCTCCCTGTTTGCTTGCATACCATGCAGTTGTACAGAAAGAGCTAGTTTAATTATATCACCTCATAATAGTAAGATTGTTATCACATATTGTCACAAGGTCACAGTCAAGTATTTTTCAGAAAAAAAAACGAAGAAATAAAACTGAGACTGTTATTTGCGTACAATAAAACATTGACCTCAACTAGTATTGTGCAATGTGCCGTTTTAAACTGAGTGAATAAACTTCAGCATATCATATTTTACCTCTAAGAAGATGGGAGTTTAACTGTTTGAGTTCACGTTCCATGTTCTGTGCTAAATATTTTTGAAATTCAGACTTAAACACACCTTAAGGTGTTAAAAAAGACCAGAAAGGCAGAACAAAAACATCAATTATTGGGATATTTCCCAACGGCTTCTTGTAAGTTATAAGACGCAACTCTGTTAGCTATCGATTTTAAAAAGTTATTATATACACCCCTGCTCTGGACAAGTTCAAAATACTAACCAGTGCTGACGGGAACTAAGATGTAGCATTGGATTCCGGCCGAAAGATAGTTCCGCGTTAAAAGTATACATCGAGAACTAATCGATCGGAAAAGGCTCCTTCGGGGTTATGTCAATGTGATATGCATTTCTGTGGGAATGACAACTTAATAGCAGGTCCCACTCACAATACATCCCAGCTAGTAAAGTCACAATAAATTTAAACTCAATAAAGTTCCGTTTTCTCCGGATCTGATAAGAGCTTGACTTGAATGGCAATTCTCTAGAGCAAAGTCAAAGATCTATAAACCAGAAAGCAAAAAAGGCATAATGATTCCTTTCCACTGAAATGTAAGTCTGTTTTTTTTTTTTTCAAATTGACAGAACTTCATACTGTACCCACAAGCCACAAGCTTCCTACACTGTGATATGATGAAGGTCCGGTTCAGATACTCGGATCCTGCACCAATCTTGATGACCTTTGACCACATGAAACTAGAGTTCTGATACTCTGAACCCTTGTGGTACCCATCACCCCAAATGACCTCCACCAAAAAGAAGAGAATTCTACTCCTCACCACAATGCATCCACATAACATACTTCTCACCATCAGATATTGTGTAAACAATAATTTAAGACTTTGATCGATGGTGACCCCAAATGACCTTTGACCTCCAATAACAACAACAGCCTTCCCTCCCTAATTATAGCGCATCCAAATACCAAGTATGCAATTCGTTCAAGCATCCTACCTTCAGATATCGTGTAAACAAGGTTTTTAGACTGTAACAACTGGTGACTCCACATGACCTTTAACCTCCACCCAAAATAGGGATCATCTACTCCATATAGCCAACCCACACACCAAATATGAGAGTAGGCACACTTACCCCTCATGACAGACCATTATTTACGGCAAAGGCAATTTCTAAGGAATTAACCATTTGAAATCCCCTGACCCCATATGACCTTTGACTTCCACAGAAATTGATAGACATACCATCTACTCCAATACCGCTAACCTACACACCAAATATGGGCATGGTTACAGTACCCTTCTTAAAATATATTGGTTCACGAAGTTTTGACCTCTGGTGACCCCAAACGACCTCTGACCGCCACCAAAAACTATTGGGATC
This sequence comes from Holothuria scabra, assembly GCA_037179385.1. Taxonomy (NCBI): domain Eukaryota; kingdom Metazoa; phylum Echinodermata; class Holothuroidea; order Aspidochirotida; family Holothuriidae; genus Holothuria; species Holothuria scabra. Next base: position 11,364,662 of record CM074194.1, read on the forward strand.
ATCTGCTTACCGTAAGACATCTACACGCCAAGACGAAACTAGGCGTTACAAACATTTCACAAAGGTCAAAAGGTCAAATGAGGTCAAGGAGGGTCTTCACATGCACTTCACCAAGACGAACGCTAATCTGCATTACACCACTCCTCTAAAAATGTTTCAGTGGCCAGCTATCGACAACACATTACTTTCTGACCTCTTGACCCTTTCCAGTTATTTTGGTTAGTGTGATTACATCTTCACCTCTTACCAATCTAACTTATCCTAAAATTATGCCACTGTTTGAACAACGAGCAACGTGTTACAGCTACTAAGAGAAAATCACGTTTTGGCCTCTGGTGATTGCCAGGGACCTTTGACCTCACCAAAAACGATAGGACACATCCACTCAACAACATCTACATAGATACCAAATCTGAGAAAAATTAATCACTTGATAATCGAGTTAATAGCACCACATACCTCACATTCCAACACGTCACATACACACACACATACACCAAGGTGACTACATAGGTTCCGTTGTTACACAAGGAACCAAACCAGAAAGCTAAAGGGCTTAGTGATTCCTTGCCGCTGAAATGTAAGCTTCTTTCAAACTGACAGTGCTCTGTTATGTTTTTCAAATGGCTCCGTAATGTACCCACAAAGTATACATGAAAGGCATCCAAGCTCCCCACGTTGAGATCCTGGATGACCTTTGACCACCTAGAACTAGGGTTCTGCTCACTATACCACATCCACATACTTTGTGTGAAATTTTGCAGTATTCAAGACTCCAAACCATGAGAAATTGTGAGAACATGATATTGAGACTTTGGACATCTCTGACCCCAAATGACCTTTGACCTCCACCAAGAACAATAGGGATCATCTTTTCAATATGACCAATATGTACACCAAATATGAGATAAGTCACACTTATCCTTCTTGAAATATTGTGTAACAAAGCTTTCTTTAAGGCGTTTACCATTTGACCTCTCCTGACCCAAATGGCCTTTGACCTGAACAAAATCTAAAAAAACAGTGTCATCTACTCAATATAACCAACCTACACTTTACATATGCGTAGTCATATGTACCATTGTTGAGATATCATGTTTACAAGGTTTTGACCTTTTAACCTCCTGTGACCCCAATTGATCTTTGACATCCACCAAAAACAATAGGGATCATCTACTCAATATGGTCAACCCACACACCAAATATGAGATTAGTCACACTTACCCTTCTTGAGATACCTTGTTTACAGGCAATTTCTAGGGTATTTACCATTTGACCTCTTGTGACCACAGAAGACCTTTTACCTTCACAAAAATCAATAGGGATCATCTACTCAATATGACCAACCCATACACCAAATATGATCATAGTCACATACGCAACATTCTTGAGATATCGTGTTTACAAGGTTTGACCTTTTGACCTCTCCTGATCCCAAATGACCTTTGACCTCCACCAAAAACAATAGGGATCATCTACTCAATATGCCCAACACTCACACCAAATATGAGATTAGTCACACTTACCCTCCTTGAGATACTGTGTTTACAAGCCAAAGCATCACCTACAGACATACACACAACATCACCATTGCATTGATTCCTTGCCTGCCTACGGCAAGGATTCAAAAAAGGCAGGTTCTTCCTCTTACCTCAACACATGCACATACCAACTTTGAAATTGACCCAAGCTTCTACCGTGAGATATCATGTAAGCAAATTTTTTAGACTATGACCCCTATGACCCCAGATGACCTTTGGCATCCACCAAAATAATAGGGATCATTAAATTACTGTAACACATCTACATACCAAGTGTAAACACTATCTTAGATTCTTACCTTGAGATATTATGTAAACAAAGTTTTGAGACTTTGACCTCCAATGACCCCAGATGACTTTTGACCTGCACCAAAAATGACAAGGTTCGACCTTTCACCATAACGCATCCACATACCAACTATGAAATTCATTCAAACTTCCTACCTAGAAATATCCAGCAAACAAATTTTTCACTTTGATCCCCTGTGACCTCAAATGACCTTTGACCTCCACCGAACACAAAAGGGATCGTCTACTCAATATGGGTCATCTACTTGCCAAGTATCAGGATCCTCCAATTACCCTTTTTGAGATATTGTGTAAACAAGCCAAAGGCCTGACACACACATGTATACACACATGACACCATTATCGCATTCCTTGCCTGCCTGCAACAAGGAATCAATAAACTGCCAATAGAGACAAAAACAGAAACAGGGTCACATTTAAGGGTTCCAGTGTTTCTATGAACTTTCCAAGTAGAATTTAATAGCTCTGTGTTTATGCTGATGACAGCTTGATCTTCCATTACGGATGGTTTTATTTTTAAATTGCAGCCCACAGGACAGTTAAATTGTGACCATCATAGTATAGGTTTAATAGTTAATGAATGACACCAGAATGCAAAAACTTTGAGGTTTCGATGACACTTGCATGTTCTTTTTCAAATACTGCCACATTTAACCCCTGGTGACCAGAGATGACCTTTGACTCCACCAAAAACTGAATAAAACTGTTCCAACCAAAACGTATCCACATTTAAAATGCCAAATCAATCCAAGTTTCATAGAGTGCCTTAAGATATTCTGCAAATAAGGTTTTTAGTTTCATCCCAGGTGCCCCAGGTGACCTTTGATGTCTACCATAAACACCAGGGACCTTCATCCCACCATAACACATCCAAAATTCTACCTCAGGAAATAGTCAAAATAACTGCATAACAGATAAGAAATGGTGGTATGTTGGCAAAGAATGAGTTCTCATTGAGAAGCATCGTGATGAAACTTCATACTCTGAGCCAGAATAGAAGGCTTATATAACATGAAAACTGAGTAAATAAATCCAACATCAAAGTTGTAGGCTACAATTAATTGCCTAACTTGTTGCTTGCATGTGGTCGGCATATTTTTCACAGGACCAATGAGGTAAACCCCGGATGGATCAGCCTCTTTGAAACAAGCCTCACTCCTTGCTCCAGAATGACAACTTTTTGACCCTATTTTGCAATTCTGACACCAGATTTTCAAGGTAACAAGCCAAATGTCTCTCGACCACATAACCTCAACTTTATCCCTTTACCCTAACCATTATTTTGAAACAAATTTAAAAATTATTGAAAAAACCAATTTATCCTCATTTGTCCTGAGAAAAAAGCAGGCAGGAAGCAGGGAATTACTCCATCACAAATTGTGGAAAGGGCTTTGATAAAAGTACATAGTATCAGGGTTTCATGTGTCCCACAGGGCATCTTTTCCCAGTGACAGTCAAAGGACATTATTGGTAAAAGGAAAGCTGGCATTAACAGCCGAAGTAATAAATTTCAAAAATTTTGTTTTGAAGAAAAGGCATCATCTTTTATTTGGCATAGTTCAGAAAATTATGAGTTAATTTACTTCCACCAGGGTATACTACACAATGTAAGCAGTTCTACTCTTAACCAGGAAGTTGCCAAATAACTCCCTACTCTTACTTACTGCCCTTTATACTTACATTCAACTAGGGCTAAATTAACCCCCTCCTGTGCCCAGACCCATAGCCATGCATTCCCTAACGACGGAAAATGCATTCACCTTCTAAAATATTTTTTAAGTGCCATTGTCTAATAATGTGTATGTTTTAAAGTTACAAAATTTATCATTCACCTGGAAGCCATTTTACCTTCCTTCCCCTCCCTCTCTCCCCATACCTTGCCTGGTTTCAGGCATGAAACTTACAAATTTCATCATTCATTTCAGTACCAAAACATCTTCCCGTTTTTCAACCTTTTCAATTCCAAGTAAATTACATATTCTAGAACTTCCTGTGAAATTTATAATTCTGAACTTTGATAAAAATGTCACTAACAGTACTTTTTTTTTTGGAAAATATAACCCTTTCTAGCCATTAGTACATTACATAGGTATGGTATTGCTAATTTATGCTTCATTAACATAACATGATCATTAGTTACAAATTCATTAAATTTCTCCTAAACATATCAAAAAAATCTTTTGTTGCCTTTATATATAGGAAAGGTACACAATCTGCATCAACCGCAAACAATTTGCCTTTTATAATGAAGAAGGGTTTCCAACCTGTGAGCATGTGATGTACCACTTGTAATACATGTGAGGTTTTTCTGTGTTTCAGAATGGGTTACTCAGCATGCCCTTTGCTTTTCTTTTTTTTCTGCCATCGATCATTGATTCAGTCAATTCATTCTCTCTGTGCTTTCCTCATGGTGTTGTATGCTGACAGCTTTTTATCAGTCACTTCACTTTAATTCACCTTTGCAAATCCCAAGATCCTGGAATGAATTCCAAGGACTGGCTACAGTGGTCTTTTAGAACATTAGCCAATGCTATACTACATGACATCTAACTTCTGTGTACTTTTGTGTATGCATGTGGTGTCATGCCTGTTGAACTCTTAGTAGTGTCAGAGAAATTCACTGCTACCAACTTGTTGTTTATTATGCAAACACATTATTGCAGTTGAATTTTGGTACAAACATGGCCTACTATAGGTGGCACCATACAAATGGTATCCCAGGGGAAAAGGTTGGAAATCCTTACTGACTTAAACTTCTTTTGAATCCTTATTAATGGTTTTTCAAATCTTTTTGACAGACCAAGGCAACTACAAAACTGGTAAACAAGATCATCTTGACAAACAAGCATTTTATTATCAACATTAGTCTAAACATAATGTGACTTAATGCAAGATTTCCCCACATGAACATAACCATGATAACTACATAAAGCTCAAAACAAATTAGTTCTTATCTAGCTATCTTTTAACTAGTAATATGAGAGTCCACCAAATCCATTGAATCAATTGCAACGATAGATTCATTCATGGTTTCATCACTGATGGCATAGAGTATGGGCAGAAACATATGCTTGCATGTTAGATTTTGTGAGAGTAGCGATGTCAGGATTGCACGCAGAATATAGACAAATTAGAAGCTACATGTCATTGTGACAAAAATGTACTCACCTCTTCAAATTTGTTTTCAAACAGCTGTGATGCCATTTGTTGCAAACATGAATGAGTCTATAGGATAGCACTATGCCTCTTCACAAAATCAATGAGTGAATGATTGGAATAAGTACTGAAAACCTCCACTTGGGTATAATAAGAGTTGTTTAGATGGAGTTTTACCGCTCAGTCCCTAATCAATTGGATAAAGTTGGGCGGTCAGGGTCTTTTTTCCAGTTGTGGCTCACTGGCTTGTTTTCCCTACTACATTGCTTATGCTGAGCACCAAGCACAATAGCAGTAGGTACCACTTTTAAAGTCTTTGGTATGACCTGGCCAGGAGTCAAACTCAGACCTAACAAGTCAGATGCTCTAACCACTTGACCATGCAATCGGGTAAAATCACGGACAAAAGCAAAGAAGAGGGAAATTGCCTACAACTTTGCTATCCAGGATTGGTGGCCAAGGAAGGGGTCTAAGTTGAGAGTTAACCATTGAGAGAACTTTCACATTTGGAGGTTTAGGTGAAAAATGGAAGTTTTTCTGTTTTTCGAGAAGTGTTTATTAATAAAAATATACATTTTCCATAAATTTCAAACAACCCTAAAAATATTCTCCACCATTTCCAACCATAACCACCACAGCAAAACTTCTTGTCTAGCAGAATGGGTATCGTGAGAGTTTTGCTCCAATTTCCCAATATCATGAAATCAGGAATCAGGAAATTTCCTGAACTCCTACATCCTTTCATAATCAATTTAACAACTGTACATTTTCTTCAATGTATGAGTCCTGAAACACTGTCATTAATATTAAAACCTTTCTTTTCAATACCACCCTCAAAAGATCTACCGCATTTTTCTGCAATTTGCCCATACATTCAAAAACAAAACCTAATTGAATGATATAAAATGGTAGTCATTTGTATTAAAGAAAAGAAAATACCCAATCAACTTACTTTTTAAAGACTACCAATACACAACTCATTTATGGCTCATGTACTGTATAATTTGATACCAAACTTTCCGATTTTCAGATTAAAAATTATTCATAACTCTCTAATGAATATTTGTAAAAAAAACTAATACCAGAGTTAACAGGTAAGAATGATGACTCAAATGATAAAACCTGTCCTCTGCCTGTGCTATTTTCATTAAATGGAAACATTCATTTTTTTAATTTGTAAAACCTTGAAGTATTGATCATGATGTATGCCAAACAAATCCAAACCATCTACACATAGGCTGTGAACTAAGGAGTGAACAACTATAAATGTCTCACTGAGTTTTGATATTCCATTAGTATGTAAGCAGGAATCTGTTTGCAAGGCTTTCCAAATATGATCCGAATGCATACTTTTCAGAAACAGACCCCACATGAAGAAATTTTATTTTGAGTAATTTATACATATCCACAATAACTTTGGGGTAGGAACTGTTTTTGCATTAGAATGCAGTGGGGAAGTTGAATTCCTGAACTTTCCCCAAGAGTTTGAAACTGTTTCAAACAACTGGGAGGAAGGCACTCCAACACTTCTTCGAGAGAAGTTTACATCATGTGCACAATTTCTGAATTCATTCCAGCTCTATAGGACTTATACCCATTCCAATAGGGTAGGGGGACATAGGGGGCACAGCTCAGTTTGCAGTGGGGGATGCCCCCATCCATAACTAAACCACTGCTTGCTAACACCAGAACAGACAGCAAAACTTAATTAAATGGTTTGTGTTTGGCCTTGGGTAGACAAAAGAAAAGAAGAAAGGTGAAACAAAATGGCACCTATGCTACACCTTTAAAGTTCCCTTCACATGTATAATATGTAAATTTGTATAAAAAGTATCAATTCTTGTAATTTTCTTACTATCCTGCACTAGGTACTTCTAATTTCAAAGCAGCAAAACATACAGGAGTTATTTACATAGGACAAAATGAAAGCCTTACCCCTTGTCAATCACATTCAACATAAATACTACCTTTAGGTTGCAGTCCAAAATGAGGATTATTTTTAAAAATTTACCTGATCTAATTTAAGTCAATGGATACCTCAAAGTGACAAAATAACCAGCTTAACCTGCTTTGACAACTCAAAAAATATTAAGAAGTGTAAATATGTAGTGATAAAAGAACCAAGATTCCAATTAGACGGATGTTATTTCCCCAAAAGAGCACTTTTTTGTTGAAGAAAGCACATCTTAGTCAACAAGGATAATTACAAAATAATTCTCTAAATTTTAAGAAAAGCTAATGTTCCAGAATCTGATAGATTTGTCGAATCCACACGATGCTAGTCTATTTCCAGACACCCAGCGAACAGATGTTATGGTGACTCTATCGTGTGCTCCTGCAAAGTTAGAGAGAAATGTGCATTTTTTATTTTTTTTTTGTTTTCACTACCATTTTTCTGTTAGCAACCACTGTTTTGCTTTCCATTAGTGTTAACCTGGCTGGAGGTTTTAGAATATTCCCCCAGCATTTTCCCCATCGTAAGAGGCAACTAATATATCATTAAATCTCATCCAACTATCTTAACTATCCAATAACACATGTCAAGGCTTTTTAAAGATGACTCTTTTCAAACCAAACAGGGGGTTACAGGGAATAATTTATCCAGTATCACAATTTGCTACACAAACATTCCAAGTTGCTACACAAATGAAAAATTGTGTAGCAATTTTTTGTGTGCATAACCCTTTTATTTTCACAATGTGTGAAAGACCTCAAATATCTTTAAAACTGCTACGCAAAATTTGAATGCTAAATTATTCCCTGGGTTAGCAAAATTTTTAATTAGTACTGCTCTTCGATTCATACCAAGTTTAAAACATGCAGAGTAGTTCACATTAGACAGCTTTTATAGAGTGTTCTGGTTATATACTAGGAAGTCTTGTATATATGCTGACCTGCACACGCTGTGGGAGGGGCTAGAAGTTCATAGGTTCATAGGTTGAGATAATACCTAGTATGAAATGAAATGACCATAGCTTGGGAGGTTATTTTAGATTATTTTAGAATATTTTACTCATTTACAAGTATGCCAATGAGCCAAAAAATTAAAGTTATCCAAACATAAATGAAAGAGCTGGGGAGGGACAAAAAGTTGATACGTTCATAGGTTGGGAGAATACAAAGTATGAAATGAAATGACCATAGTTTGTGAAGTTATTTTAGATTATTTACAACTATTGTACTTATTTATAAGTATGCCAATGAGCAGACAAAATACAAGTTATCCAAACATAAATGAATCAACTGGTTGTCACTTACCTTTAATTTTGATGATGTTAACCTTTTGATTAATATTCCAAATTAAGATGTCATTATCAAGACCACAAGTAGCAAAATGTTCACCATCGGGAGCCCAAGCAATGCCTTGTACCTTGGCTGTGTGGAATTTCCAGTCATATGGTAAAGGCTGTAACAAGATCAAACAATTGTACTGGATATAAGTCCATCCCAAGAACCATAGAAAAAGTGTTAATGCTTAAAGGTCCAAAAGTCACCAAATTACACCATGTTGAGTGGTTTTTATCTCAAATTTTTAGGGCAATGTGCAATGTTTAACACGAAATTTCCTAACTGGGAAATGATAGCCCAAATTCCTGACACAATCTCTAACAAAAGAGTAGCAACAGCAAATCAAAAAATACCTTATTAAACAGTGCACATCTACCCAAATTTTTCATATAGCTGGCAGGAGGAGGGGCCTACACTCCAGAAACCTGCCCCCTGTTTAGCATTCATAATGACCATCCCTATGCTGAATTTAGTAATGATTGGATGTAATACATTAATAAATGCCAATTTTGGACCATAGCCAAAAAAGGGTAAAAAAATCATCATTTCGTGCAGTTTTCATGCCTAGCAAATGGACTATGTCATCACATCAACAATTTTTTGGGGGATGGGGGTTTGAGTAATGTTCTTTCTATGCACATGTTTACTTCATTCTCAACCAGAGCATATGGAACATATAGCTGGGTACTTGAGCTCCTATTCAAAAATATTGTGGGGGTGAAACTATGCCTCTTCAGCCCCTAACGATTCAATGACAACCAGAGAGCAAAAAGGATTCGGGATTCGTTGCCATGCACTGTTTAAATTTTTCAAATTAACAGTGTTTCATAGGGCATCCACATAGTATGTGCAAAAGGTATCCAAGCTTCCTTCCTAGAAATGGCCTTACTATCAGGTTTCATGTTCAGAAATTTTGACCCTCCAAGACCCCAGATGACCTTTGACTGCCACAAGAAAGAATATGGTTCTTCTCACTATAATGCATCCACACACTATGAAAGAAATTTGTCCACGACTCAAACCTTAAGATATTGCATAAGCTTCGTACTGAGACCTTTATCTCTGGTGACCTTTGGCCTCCCTGGTAATTTGGAGGGTGTGCACATGTGCATAATCAGCAATTCAAATTACCAAACTCTCTTATTTGAGGTTCAACAACAATGTATGGTGCATTATCACAGGATATAGTGGGAGGTTGATGTAAGTGATGCACTAGGGTCAAGCAGGAGTGCATCCAGCAATAACATTAGCCCCAAGAGTGTTTTATCCTGTCCTAATGCACATGTCCAGAATGGTTTAACCTTGTTCCTTCATACACAAAAATATTTTGATATGCTTAAAAAGACAGAAGACGAGAAGTGAAATTTCATTTGTAAATAACAACATTACTGCTACTCATTCTCGAACGCAGAATGAGACCTGTGATTAACGATGCTGAGCATCTATTACATGGCGATATCCGTAGCAGAGTCAGTCATTCATCCGTCAGTCTGTCCGTTGGTCCGTCCGTCTAGTATAACAGCACAACCTCAAGAAAAATTGAACAGCCCAATCTGACCATGTTTATCCACCACTTAGAGTTATTACAGTATAGTCCACAGTCACCTGACTATAACACTCCAACAGAAGTTGACCATTATACCAAGTATTAATGAATAATAGTTAAAAAGCTAGATGCTCCCATGCCCTATCAAATTCACTACAAGTACATTCTACAGCAGTATTCCAAATTATTCACTTACAGCATAATCCTCGGCTGTTTTCCATCCATCTGTACGTCCCGTGCAATCACCGCTAACAAGATAAGTTCCATCTGGAGAATAAGCTACTGCTGTAACCTCCCTAGAAGTAGTCAGCTGGTTCACTTGACTTAGAGTGTCACCATCTAGACGATAGATGTGAACTTTTTTGTCCTACATGAACAAAATAAAAGATGCAAAACATTTTATACCTTACTTTGTAACAGTACTAGTGACCAACAGCTGGATTCCAGTGTTGTAATAAAGTCTTGACCAGTCACATCCAGTCTTCAGCAATTCTGGTCAAGTCATGTTGACAAGTGTCCTCTCTACCTTGAGTCAAGACACTTACAGTCTTCGTAAAGGTTCAAGTCACCCTACTTCACCTCCAGCAAGAAAACAATTTAATAGATTCACTTCCAGTAACATAGCATCTTAAGTCAAATCAGTTGAGTCCCTTATTTTGTAGGCTGGGTAATGTGGAGTCCTTTGTCAAGTTTTGGTGCCATTTAATAAATTAAATTGAAACAGTATTTGAACCCTATCATTAGGAAGAGAGGTTGAAAACCTTCAAATATCACATATAGTATTGTGGGCAAAACTCAAGCAGAGTTTTTAGGTTATGAGAGTTGTTGAATTAAGTCTTTACAATTTTATTGAATGGCGGTGACGTGAGTTACGTCAAATCTTTGGAAGTGATGACTTAAATCCACTCCCATACCTTTGAGATTTCAGTCAGACTCCAGTCTTTGAAATTGTGACGGGTACCCAAGTCACGTTCTTGACTCCAATCTTAACCGTTTACCGTTGTGCTCCCATCGGGGCATATTTGCGCGCCTCGGGAGTGGGCCGAAAAGCGGACGTAGCCCGCCCCGCATCGGCTTCCGTAGGCCATTGACCCAGTGACCTTAAACTATTGTCTCTCTCGTTGTTGTGGCCGAATTTTCGGGTAGCTACTCGCAGTTTCGAGCTCCGCGTGAAACAGTAAAGATGGGTGACAGCCGAGCTCTCCGCATGGGTCCAAAAGAACCCAAACAACGGTAAAGGGTTAACAACACTAATGGATTCACAGTGACTACTAGTACCTACCAACAAAATTGTCTGGCTCACACAACATATTATTCTCAGTTGGTTTTCAAAAAGGCAAATATTGGAAATTATTTTCTTCACAAGTTTCATAATTGTTGCAAACTGTACAAAAAGTCATGGCAATAAACATGAGGGTGCTTTGTACCAAAGCACCAAGTAGCTGTTGTACTATAGACGAATCTGGTGAGCAAGCTTGGTGGTCTGATTTCAGTCGGCCATAATCGGGGTCTATCACCTTTTAATATTTCGATTTCCTTGCTTACCTGTATCATGAATGGTTGTATACTAAATTGTATCTTGATTCCCTTAATTTCACTGAATATGAGGTTTTGAAATTTATGTAGACAATAAATGAAGACAATTTAAGGCTGATGGACCCCACTAATGGCTGCCTACAGTCACTAAACAGAAGCACTGATGCACTTCATCTATAGATGAATCCAAGCAGCCAAATGATGGTCTGATTTGTCACTATGTCTGGGGTCCATGGGCTTTAATATTGCATATTCTTGGCTTACCTGTATCATGAATGGTTGCATCCTAAAACACCTCTTGATTTTCTCAATTTCATTAAATATAAGGGTTTAGAATTAAATGCAGACAAAAAAGTTAAGATAGTTTTAGGTTGATGCACCTCATTGATGGCTGACCTTTTTGGCCAAGGTTGTTAAAGTGAATACCATGTAAGAAAGTTTTCACGCAATTCATAACTATTTTGAGAATGAAAGACGCAAATGTATGCAATTTCAGTGAAAGGGTTGAGGGTTGGAAAATGAATTCCAACTCCCATTTTCATTGCTAATTTTTTGCTGAAATGTAAAATGTTGTAATTTACCTACTTAGTTTTAAAATAGATGCAGAATAATTTACAATGCATGACCTCCATTTACGACTAATATCGACTGCTTTTGTTAAATACCATATAAAATTAAAATGTTAACATTACACAACCATAACTTTACTGTTTTCTTGCATGACAATGTTGTACAGATAAAACTAACTGGGTTATTTTCATGCCACCTCCATTTGCTGTGTTTATCCAAAATGGAAGGGGAATACTGTTACTTACATCACCCCCAACAGCTATCTCTGTCTGGTTTGGATGGATTGAAACAGATGAACATTTGTAATCTTCCTGCTGCTTGAAGACTTGGTTTCCCTTCCTAAACACAATGACCTGCAAAAAAAAAGAAACTGATTTTTGTTCATCCTTTCTTTTTTTCTTGACAAAGAATGAAAGAATGCAGCTGTGAGATACTGAAGTGTTGCAGTTCTAGCCATCAGAGTATTCAGGATTCCAAGATTACTAAAATTTATGTCAACTTTCAAATATTACAAGAACTAAGGTAGAAGGTTGTCCTGTGAAAACCCAAACTTTTAAGTGCAACTGTGCTTGTCAAGAAGTGTGCTAATCTACAAATCAGCTAGTTGACAGGGCCAGGAGAGATAGGGTACAACCCAGTGTTGATGATGATATGCAGGTAATGAAACTATTTCCAGTTGTTGCAATCACCATATAATTTGTTTTATTTTTGCTACAATTTTAAAAGTGTGTGTGTCTTAAGGCTTTTAGTATTTCTGAAAATTCTGCATGACAACCAAATTCCCAGCTGAGCAAGTACTTTTCCATTAATTTGCAAGGTTGTTCAAAAAGGCATTCATTACCTTTTCCTTTACACTGTGTTCAATATAGCAGCCAGCCATATAGCAGCCAGCTTTTTTGAAAAACACTCTTCATCTATACAATAAATGAGTGAGCTCAGTATTTTGTTATGGGGGACTATGCACATGCACAAATCCTACAAAACATCACGGTGAACAAACCAATCCTGCACCAACAATAAGCATTCAAAAATTCAAGTTTACATGAAAATTTGGTGATATTTGTCTTTTAAATCCATCTATAACATAAGGAGGAGTTTTTGGTGTGGTTTTGTGCAGTGGACTGTGTCCATCTAAATTGCCCTTTGGGTGTAAAATTTGCATTCTAATTTGTCTTGTTTGCTTTTGACTCATCAGGGTTTACTCAGTATTCCCGTGGCTCAATATTCCTAAGGTTAGATGTTCCCTGTTTTTGTCTATTTCAATGATTTGGCAATGAATACAAGGTTTTTTATGCCTGGGTTCAATGTTCCCATAAGTGAGTGTGTTCCCAAGATACTGGAACATTGAACAAATAAATTTCACATTAAAGGGGAAAATATATGTTCACATGGTCCTCATGAGCCAATCATGAAACACAATAGTCTACTACACTACTTTCAAGTTGGGGTAACAGCATTTACCCCTTAAGATGGGCTCCCTTACCTGCTAATGATGTTTTGTAGTTCTTCAACATGGAAAAGAACTATGTTTAAAAACATGACTGACTGATTTTAACACTCTTACAATCATTTGTCTCTAAGTACAGACAGGGCATGCTCTTTTTATCTGCAAAGACTAAAGCCAGTATCCCACGAAGAGAAACTTCACATGCAATTGGTTTGAAACCAATTTCTGCAACCTCACCAAACGTTAATAAAATAGTAGCAAAATTGTCACCTAGATTTGCAGAAATCCCAAAAGCATTGCCAGCAACTCTGGACATATTCCAATTTTCTGTGGGAATTTTGTCGCAGTCAACTGCTGAATAATGGTAATGGATTAGTGAGGCATTCTCACTTACACAGAACTAACGTTGGACCTTATGGAAAATTCTCCTAAACCTCGCAGCCACTGATTTTTCCATACTCACTTAATTTGCGGAATCATCTTTTTTGACTAGCATTAGTCACAAAAATAATTGTGCAAATTTGTCTTCATGACAATGACAAATTCCAAACACAACAGCTATAAGAATAAATGTGCAGTATTTTATGTAGCTTTGGAATTCCTTTCTCACATGGGATGTATACACCTAATTTCCATGTTGATTTTTGTGAATTGTTGTGACTTATTGCATGAATCACAAAATGAACACGGAAAATTGTCTTGATGAACTTGTAATTTAAGATGACAAATTTGCTAAATAGTTGCAAAAGCAATCATGCAAATTTGTCTTTGACAGATAACGGTGACACACAATAGCTGATAAAAACCTGAGGTATCTTACTAGATTTTCCGTAACGACAACAACCAAGCCGTCCTTCCCACTTTCAACTGCTTTAGGTTGGCTTTCTGTAGAGGCTACCAATGATCTACAAAAAGAATACAAAGTAATAACACATCAGAAATTGCAGTACATCAATGGTTGAAATATAATTATTTATCTCCTTACTGTTATTTCTTCAATCACAAATGCTGGACCATTTTGGAGTGCAGGTTTAATACTGGTTTGAGAAAGGGCTATGAACGTTTAGCAAAATAACTTAAAGCTTTAACCTCAAAAATTTGCGATTGTTTAGCGATTAATCGATTCTAGATTACTCAAGCTCTAAAGCAAAACGCACTAGTGAATTCTGACCCTTGAAAGCTGGGCACTTGAACTTTGACTTTGATTTCTGAATCTAGCAGAGCAGTGATGCATTTTTGCAGTTAATCCACATTCTAGATTACTCTAGCTCAAGGTATACTGTGTTACCAGGAGCGTGGGGTATGTAAGATCATAACATGTGGAGACACCTGCATATTGCAAGATGAATAGGCTGACAAATAAGAATTAAACACAGCTGTTCTGTTTAACATTTTATGAAGAAAAGTAAGATTCTAAAGCAAAATGCTCAAGTGAATTCTGACCCTTGACAGCTGGGCATTTGTACTTTGACCTTGATTTCTGAATCTAGCAGAGCAGTGATGTATTTTTGCAGTTAACCTTAAAATACTGGGTGTCCACTTTCAAAAAATTTGTAAGTATTAATTTGCTTTTCCATGTGAAATGTGACTAGACTCAAATTTAGGGGCAAAACACAAATAAATCTCTAACAATAACCAGAATGCAAAAATGCATTGAGGTTTCGATGATGCATAAATGTTCCGTTTCAAAGAGTGCCATCATGCACCATTACCTTCTCATTCAATTGTTACACTAGCATGTTAAAAAAATAATTTTGTCATTCCAGATGACCTTTTGACCTCCATAAAAGCCATACATAGCTAGAATGACAAACAGACAGACAGACAAATGGACAAACAGCTATCTTGAAAAATCACATTTAAAAAGGTTTCCAGGCTTTAACCCCTGGAGACCCCAGATGACCTTTCATCTCTGCCAAAAACTATGGGGACCATCTTCTAACCACAATGCATCCACATACCCAAATATGAAATCTATCCAAGTTTCCTATCTTGAGAAATTGCATAAGCAGGATTTTCAGACTTGGACCAGCAGTGACCCAAGATGACCTTTGACCTCCATCAAAAACATTAGGCACCATTTCCTGACCATTACCCATCCACGTAACAAATATGAAATCTATCTAAGCTACTAAACCTGAAATATCACATAAACAAGGTTTCAGACTTTGACCCCTGATGACCCCAGATGACCTTTGATCTTCACCAAAAGCAATGGGGATCATTTACTGATTATGACTCATCCACATACCAATGAAATCTATCCAAGTTTCCTACCTCCAGATATAACATTAACAAGGTTTTCATACTTTGACCCCTGATGACCCCAGATGACCTTTGACCTCCACCAAAACAGTAGGGAACACCTCCTGATCATAACACATCCACATACTTCATATGAAATCTATTCAAGCTTTCTACCTTGAGATATCCTGTTAACAAGATTTTCAGACATTGACCCCTGGTGACCCCAAATGACCTTTGAACTACCCTAAAAACAATAGGAACCATCTACTGACTAAAACGCATCCACATACCAATGAAATCTATCCAAGTTTCCTACCTCCAGATATAACATTAACAAGGTTTTCATACTTTGACCCCTGATGACCCCAGATGACCTTTGACCTCCACCAAAACAGTAGGGAACACCTCCTGATCATAACACATCCACATACTTCATATGAAATCTATTCAAGCTTTCTACCTTGAGATATCCTGTTAACAAGATTTTCAGACATTGACCCCTGGTGACCCCAAATGACCTTTGAACTACCCCAAAAACAATAGGAACCATCTACTGACTAAAACGCATCCACATACCAGATATGAAATCTATCCATGTTTCCTATCTTGAGATATTGTGTTAACAAGATTTTCAGATTTTGACCCCTAGTAACCCCAGATGACCTTTGACTTCCGCAAAAAACGAAAGGGACCATTTACTGACTATAACGCATCCACATACCAAATATGAAATCTATCCAAGTTTCCTACCTTGAGATATTACCTTAACAAGGTTTTCATACTTCGACCCCTGGGGACCCCAGATGACCTTTGACCTCCACCAAAACAATAGGGACCATCTCCTGACCATAACACATCCACATACTAAATATGGAATCTATTCAAGCTTTCTAACTTGAGATATCGTGTTAACGAGATTTTCAGGCATTGACCCCTAGTGACCCCAGATGACCTTTCAACTACCCCAAAAACAATAGGGACCATCTACTGACTATAACGCATCCACATACCAAATATGAAATCTATCCAAGTTTCCTACCTTGAGATATTTTGTTAACAAGGTTTTCAGACTTTGACCCTCAGTGACCCCAGGTGACCTTTGACCTCCACCACAAACGATAGGGTTCTTCCCCTCAATATGGCCCATCTATGTACCAAGTTTGAAAACTGTCACACATTCCTATCTTGAGATATTGTGTTAACAAACAAAGTGTCACAAACACACACATACACACACACATGCATGCACACATACATACACACGCATGCATTCATGATTGCATTGGTTTCTCTTATCATGGAAACCAAAAATTGGTTATAATTTAGTGAAGGTTTGCTTGAAAATGAAATTAAAAAAAGCAGGCATAAATGTCCAGACCAATCTCTCAAATTATTGATATATGGGACAAAAACAAATACTTATCAAATAGTTCAGTACTCCATGTTCCAAAATTAATGAAAATCGTGTTAAAAACTACAAACTAGAATTACTTCTTGATATTTTCAGCAGCAATGTACACCCTACTCATTTTTGGGGCTGTGAACACCTGACAGAAATCTTAAGGTCAGTTGGGTATTTGTGGTTTTCTACTGTGAAAAATTCCCCGAGCCATGCCACTATTGGCCTAAACATGAGGCCCAATTTCAAGAAGGAGATTTGCCTCGTGCAACTTACGTGTAAGCCTTTGTCTCTTGGTCAATGAACTTGACATTATCATCAAACCCAATGGACGAAAAAGTATCTTCACAACAATTCATAGCACACACTTGACTTCCATGGCCTACTCCTCCAACTTCATCACACTCCCCAGTGGCGATATCCCAATAACGTAAATAAAATGTTAAGAAAAAACTTCCACAAAAGTAGCTATTAAATTTTTTATACCAAAAAAATTCATGATACTAACAAAAAGTTAATGCAAAGTTGAAAAAATATAGTTGTCAGTATTTTGGTTTCTACCTAAGATGAGGACACTCATGAGGCCAACTTAAAAAATAGCCTTCAAAATCCTTCAGACTGCACCTTATAGGGTCCTTCAAACATGCCAATTTGCCCTGCTAAACCCACTTGTAACTTAAGCCAAGAATACCACCCATTTGGACTTGCATTACAGGAAATGCCTGAATTTAATAAAAGTCCAAAACAACTGATCCTCTTAACTCTGTGTAGCCCAACTTCCTGGCAGACATGAACCTCATCTTGACTTCTGAGACCTTACAAACTGAAAGTCACCTATGCATGATACACTGAAAAGGTATGCTGGGCCAATAGGATGCCCTCCCCCAACAAATTAATAAGGTGGCTAGCCTGCAAAGCAGACAAGGTAGTAGATAAAAGATGGCGCTCTCTCAAAATCAAAATACACCTCTCTAAAAAGTATAATATACAGAGTGTGCAAACCTTCGTCCAGTTTCCATTTACAGGAATCCCGCATTTTGAGGGACAAATTAGTACACATGAGATGGTCATGTGGTGCACAAAACAAGTATGAATAGTTTTTTTTGGTACATACAACTCACACATCGAACGGCGAACAACCTAATTAGCTTTTGTAGGTGGAAAATGTGTACCAGGCCAGACGTTCAATGCATTAATATTACCTATTACGCGAGATATAATTTAGTATTTTAATTTTTGTCGTGACGTCATATTTGGTGGTTGTAAATGAGATTCGCTAGAAAGTTGACAGGCTATTGTATACCCTAGTTATGCCATGTAACTTAGTTGGAAACGTCAACTGTTCAACAGTGAAGCCGTTGAAAGACCCATAGTATTATTAACTTATCGAAAGTAAGATTTTTGGTATTTGAATGCAGTAGTTGAAACGCAAACACAATAGCCTGCTTAAGGTGGCCTAATCCTTCTTACCCGAGTTGCCATTGGCAAGTAGGGTAAGAGTCGGTAATAGGGAATTCCTGTCAAGTGGGGTTTGGCAGCAATAAATCTATAAAAATCAACTTGAAGCAAGCGGGTGTGATGTCACGGATTTATATTGTTGGCAATGGTTTGTTTTTCTTTATTTTTAATCCTAATAATGACCTTGAATTGATCAAGGATGCAATCTGCCCTCAGAGACAAATAAGGTTCTAAAAATTCCATTGCTCAGGATGCACCTATGTTATCAATATCATGGAGCTCAGTTGCAAAAAACTGGAGGTAAATTATAAAGTAAAACAAAACATTGGGAAACAATATGAATCTGTAACTTCACCCCTGCTTGCTTCAAGCTCACTCTATACAAAAAATTGCCACCTTCAAGTGCTATTATCTCAAGAACCAAAGATGAGAAATGAATAAAAATTTCACCAGAATGCGTAAAATATGTCCCTCTTTAACATATCAATGGCACTGGACAATTCTTTTAAATGTTCCAAGCAGATGGCAAGGGTAAGACACA
Organism: Holothuria scabra; assembly: GCA_037179385.1. NCBI lineage: Eukaryota > Metazoa > Echinodermata > Holothuroidea > Aspidochirotida > Holothuriidae > Holothuria > Holothuria scabra. The sequence continues at coordinate 11,383,700 of CM074194.1, forward strand.
TATCAAAGTCCTATAGTGGACTGGTTGGACTGCCAATTTAGATATTTAACACAAAATGCTTTGAGATTGGTTACTACACGTTACCTAATGAGGGAGCATAAGAAAGTGAACTTGAAGCAAACAGGTGTGATGTCACAGATTCACATTCTTGGCCAGTGCTTTGTTTTTTCCTATTTTCCATCCAATTTTTTTGACTTTGAATTGCTTAAGCGTGCTACTTTGCCCCTAAGGCATAAAAAGATTTTAAAATTCCATTGCACCTATGGTATCAATATATTTAAGTTTAGTAGCATAACATTTGTGGTAAATTATGAAGAAAAACAAAACATTGGCTAAAAAGTAGATCCATGGCATCATGCCTGCTTGCCCAAGTTCATTCTATGTTGAAAATTTGCCATATTCAATTGCCAATATCTCGAGAACTGAACATGGGAAATAAATAAACATTTCACCAGAATGCTTAGAATATGTCCCTAGCTTTTTAACATATCAAAAATAATTTGGCTTTGGACTTTTCTTTTTAAGTACAAGCTGTGTAATATTAGCTACAGTATCTGGACTTTTTGAAAAGGCTGCAGATCAAAGAGCTGCTCAGATTAAGAACTACAGAAGTTTGGGGGTAGGATTGAATGCCTTTAAAAGAGAATGGCTGGCAAATATGTGGAAGCTTAACTAGTGTTTGCACGGGTACTAAACATTAGGACCTGGGTACCCCATCGCCACACCCATCGCGTACCCGGGTTACCCGGTGTTACGGTGACTAAAAGATATGAGCATTTTGTAAGGCATACTCCATAAGACATGCATGGCAACATTAATATCTGTATTGGATAGCGATCACATTCCCAAGTTCAAAAATATTTGATTTGTTAGAAGGTTTAATCGTCTTGTTTTGTTTTAGATAAAAATGACAAGTAAAAAAAAAATGTAACAGATTATACTTGAGGTGGCACACCGTATTAATAATAAGATCGTATATACATGCAAGGCTCTGTTTACCTAGCATGCTGAACGTTACGGGCACTGTATTGGCAAAGTGGGCGGGGATGATACAGTATGTCTTGCTATGTCTGAGTGCAACAATACGATGTGATTTTGAATTGGCCGTCAAGCTTGCTTGCATGTAAGTTTATAATCGCTTTACATGTGATGTGTGATAAGTAACTCACTATGTGACGATAGCGCGATCGGGCCGCACGCTGATAAAAATTTCAACTTCAGAAATGAAGTACAGACAACTTTCCAACTTAAACATAATTTCTAGGGGCTCTCTTCATTCTCAGTCTCGCAGAATGTTTACCAAATTGGCAAAATATTTTAGTCCATTAATGTGGGCAATGGCGTTAATGAGGTGATCCTTTTTGCATGCATTTTTTTTTTAAGATTCGGGTAGAAGATTGGGAACCAGGTACTACAATGGCGGGCGGGTACCCGGGTACCCGGGTTACCCGTGCAAACACTAAGCTTAACAGCTGATAACAGTAGCAATATAATTCTTCCCATTGTTTCAAAATATTAAACAGAACTATCTTCAACAAAGGATATATGCCCGGCCTGAAAAACTTCCAGTGTAGATACGTGATTTATCTGTAGAAACCGTCATCGCTGTAATGTTGTTGGAGTGACCCTGTAATAAAAAGAGAACTTAATTGAGCAGCAGGTATTGGCCTTGAGGCCTTGCTACACTATTTTTTACAATGCTCAGGAAGCAACAAACACAGAAAAACCAAGGAGCCATGAATTACAATTATGCATCTGGCGGCAAATAGCTCAACAAATGAGATCAAATCTTGAGGCCAGTTCAGATGCAAAACCATAAATTTCTCTAAAATGAAAAAACCACTTTAAAACTTTGACTAAACCAGCTTAGACAGAGTGCTTTGCCGATCTATAATTTTTTCTAAAATGTTAAGAGATTTATTTATTCCTTAACAGAAATCACGGGTGGAAAAATGGGAAGCTGGGAGGCTCCTTCCTGGAAAATTTGGACATCTGGTGGGAATTTTGCCAGTTTGCAGGAAAATTTCTCTTTTCTGCTCTCAAACATGTATGGAGAATTGTGAAAATTTTACCCCCTGGAGAGTTATTCACTCCCTTCCTGCAAAATAATTCTGCCCCCTTCCAGGTAAATAATTCTACTCCCTTCCTGGGAAATAAAAATTTATCCAGCTATGGCAGTAATTACTCATTTTGGAATAATTTGTCACATTCCATGAGATATAGGGTTATCATATTCTTGTTGCCTGAAAGTGGGATGTATGTATTGACACAAAAATGGGGGAAGGAACTAAGGTAAAGGGTTCCCCTCCCCTTTGCCAAAATTTTGGATTTTGGTTAATGCCTAGAAAAGGAAAGTTTATCTGAGGTGTTACTAAACAAACATAAATCAGTTTGTAATGAAATTTCCTCATAAGCTAATGCTCAAATGTGTTGGTGCTTTGACTTGTTATTTGAGTAAACAAACACTGGTGGGTAAGGAAGGTTTGCACGTCACACATTGTGTGAGTAACATAATACTGCAAAGGAAAATTGCCTTGACAGAGTTTAAATGAAGGAAATGAATTTTTTAGGCAGATGTTCAGGTGTGGAGTGTGACACACTGTAAATTTTAAAGCCCCATATCTCACCTTGCACAGAGAATAGTTTTATGGAAAGCATTTACAAGAGAAACGTTCTACAAAATGAGATTAAATTCGGGGATAATTTTTTTTATCATCTACAGTGTAACTCCATTACTGAAAGCTATTTAAGGTAGCACTGATGAAAAACTGCATCCTGAAATATCAACTGGATTGACTTCAAGTACATATTTAAGCAGCTTGGCAACTGAACAAAGCAGGACTGATACATACATCTGCTCAATAATCAGCAAAATTTAATCTCCCATCCAATGGAGGGTTTGAATCGAGGGAATTAGCCAATGGTTTCCCTCCCCAACAGCTTGATAAATAAAATGACTTGAAATTTTCCTCCAATGGGGAGGGGGCATTCAAATGAAAGGGGACAGCCCCTTCCTTAGACTCCCATGACAAAATCCTGGCTACATGCATAGTTACACTATCCAGCAAGCTGCACATTAAGAAATATATATTCCAATAGATTCAAGGTTACAAGTTAAACATCAATATGCAAAGCATAATTCCTCCAAATTTTTTTTGTCCCCTTCTGAAAAACTATTAGGTGCTACAAACCTTAACGACTCTGAGAGGTGTATCTGGGTTATTCTTATCCAAGTAATTGATGAAACCAGACAAAGAGACAGTCAACATATAATCACCCATCCACAGGCAACCCTGTTGCATATCTTTTATTTCTGTGCCCATGTGGAACGTTCTATAAGATAGAAGGCGAGATTAAAAATACAACATAACCTAACATTCACACATAGACCACTTTCCAAAAAAGGCAATTACAAAGTATTGTGGGATAGATAGTTGGGAAAGTGTTGTTTTTGTCAATTTCATTTGAAACATTGCCAAAAACTGTTATTTGGGTAAGGTATATAGGTAATGGTATGTTATTTTTCCCAGACTCTTTCAATTTTCTGTCCCCCCACCCCTCTTCCATCCACCCCTCTTCCCCCCACTTAACATGAGGATGATTATGAAGGTAAGAAAAACATTCATTTGAGAGTCAGTTCTTCAATCCTCTCATAATACTGTACATAAGAGGGGGGGGGGGGGGGTTGCATGTCCTCAATGCAGAGCACATACAATCCTAGAAAAAAAATACATGGGACCAACCCCACTCCCTGTCCCTGTCCCTGTCCCAGTGTTGAAGCTCACATTACAATGGAGCAACATTAAACCGTCCAATGATAGCTGTTCTCCATCTGCATTTCACACTATTTTCTCTCAAATCACTCTTCCTTTAATGCTTTTTTTACAGTCTCATTCAAATATTTTGGTATTTCACAACTTCTGAAGGAGTGAGGGCTACTTCTCTGCTGAGTGTTTGCATTGCTACACTGAATAACAAGTGGATAGAAACAGCACCTATGCAATACAGTATGTTACAGACCTTCAAATACACTTCAATTAACTCTTGAGGGGTGAATTTTTAATCACAACATAGAGCTGCTGGGACCATGCCTCCTGGACACATTTTGTGCACTTACTGTGACTTGATAACTAGTTTATAACCCTATTCCTCTCAAGATAACTACTGAACAAACATCTGCTTACAGAGCCTTTATTTAATTATGGTCAGATTAAACAAGGTTATCTTACAGTAACACCATGCTTGATTTATCAGCGGTAAGACACCAAGCCTCTTACATCTGAAAGTTAAGCTACAAAATGTAAACATGCATTCTCAGTCAGTAAGTATCTGTGCCTAGCAACCAATGTGCTGTGTGCAAAGAAATGACAGCTTCCTTGAAGTTTCCATGACAACTGAAGAGTTTTGCCATAAAATTTGCCAAAGTAACTTAGCAACACTTAGCAACCATCATTTTTTTAATGTGAAAGAGTTCATGTCTCTTGCCCCCACCCCAATGAGCATGCTCTCAAATTCTCAAAGACATTGGCCACTGATCAAGTCACATTCCCTTGCTCTAAAGTAATTTCGTCCACTGGCTAGTGTGACAATATCTCAATACATGTTATGTACTGAGACAATCACCAATTACAATGTTTATTGAATACATGTTTCCTTTTTGCATGTCTCCCACTGACAGCATGGTCAAGTGCTTAGAGCATCCAACTTGCTGTAAGGTCTACTCCTGGCCAGGTCATTCTGAAGACTTAAAAAATGTCTGTCATTGCCCTTTGTGCTGCAGCATAGGCAATGGAGAAAAAAACAAGCCAACAAGCCAATATTGGAAAAAAAGCAAAGGCCAGCCCAAATTGAAAGAATTGGTTAGAAACTGGGCCATAAAACTCCATCCAACCTTCTCCTGACCCACCAAATGATGTAAAGGATGGGAAAAACACATTATTATTCCCTATATGTCCCTGATAATGATTTTCAAAAGTGCCAACACCCACTCCACCCTCACTTCTTTTTTCTGATCTAACGAATGCTCTGACAAAAAGGACAATCCTGCCGACCTCCAAAAATATATTTTACACTTCACAGAAAAAATATTTCCATTTAAATCAACCTTTGCTTACCTTTTGTTTGATAATTTAATCAGGTAATTTGCCTAAAATATTTTAAGCATCAATGAGGCGCATTTGTCAGGTCAGAAAACTTACCAGCTCTCAAATTTGGCAAGTTACCAACCTGGTAGAGTCTTCAAACTTCATGACTACAATAAAAAAACTCCCTTCCCCATGGGCTGTTAAATCAGTGCAAACATATTTATCACCACTGGTATCTTTACAAAAAGTTCATAACGAACTGTAGACGTAATAGTTTACAAGTTCAGCAAGTATTCTGGACAAAGACACAGACTTATTTTTTTTTCTTATATACCAGGCATATACCAGCCAAAACTGCACCACAGTTTACCATGGTAAATCTGCAGTTTTTTACCATTGTAAACCACGGTTTACCATGGCACATTTTTGGCTGGGCATGAAGACCACCCCTACTGTTGCAATGACATTTTCATTAACTTAGACCTTTTTATTAAACCAATATCTTCAGGTTAGAAAAGTATGCATGGATTTTCACTTCTACCGCAATTCTGCCATCTCCATTATGGGCACCAAGGCATGAAGAGCATATGGACAATTCCACAATAGCATAGGTGTAACAGTTTGAAACTGATGCTTAAAACATCTTTGAAACTTACGATATTTCTGTCCTTGTCTCCACATCCCAGAGTTTTGCTGTCTTATCTCCTGAGCATGAAAGGATCTTTGTTCCATCTGGACTGAAGGCAAGCTGAAAGGAATGCCAAGTAAAAAGGGTGAAAAAAATAATGCTAGAAAAGTTAATTCCAAAATATTATTACTATACATTATTCCGATGTGTCTCTATCAAAGACTTCCTATACATGGACAGAGCATACTGCAAGGTAATTGTCGCTACCGTATATGTGAGAAAAAGGGCACCAAGATGGCCGTCTGCTATGGTTTTGTGTGAAAGTTTGGACTTCCTTAAGTATACCACTATATTTTGCAAGAATGTTGAAATATTTTTGAAATATGGCAAGGTAAGGTCAAAATCACTTCATGTATTGCAGGAATATGATATTGTTTCACATTCAAGTTTAACTTCTGTTTAAAATATAATGGAGTCCTTGTAAAATCAGACGACTTAAAGGTTCACGGCAGCCATCATGGTGTGCCTTTTTTGTCCCAGTCGGTGGAGACCATCTACGGATAGGACGTACATGTTACATGCTCTGTCCATGTATATAAGTCCGTGGTCTCTATGCAAATGACTCGCATATCAAACACCTTTACCTTTCCCACAAATGTTGCATCACTCATTGTTAATTAATCAAGGTGAAACCTCAAAGCATACAATTTGAAAATCTGTTTCAAATCTGACCTCTTTAAAAAAATTTTACATCCCAAAACAATATTAGCCACCTTTCTGGTTGGATGTTCAAGACACCATTTACTTTGTACCTTTTCTTATTTCCAGTCTCAAGTGAGTTTTGATTGCTAATGTTAACCTTTAAGTGTTAAACCTAATTATAGAATGGTACACAAAACTCTGACAAATGGGTTTTGTTTTTTACATTCGGCCTTTCTCCATGTATTTGCAGTCAGTCAGTGACAACAGTTCCGTTACGGAATAAACAAACAATAATAGAATAGAATGAAAAATATATTTGATAATTAATCACAAGATAGAGTATAAACCCTTATCAAAGAAGGAACAGTTATTGAAGAAAATACCAGAAAGAAAAATTGAGCCCCACGTGGGACTGAACCATCCTCCACTTTTCGGGCAGAGCCTTTGACCACTAGGCTATTACAATTACAGCTCTTGATTCACAGAAGTGAAAACAGGCTATAAATACCCCAGGTGACCCAATTTTCTCTCCTTGTTACCATGGTAATCCCAAGTGGGATGAACCATTCCTTCTTTGATAAGGGTCTATACTCTACCTCGGATCCATATAAAATTCATGACCAAATGTATTACTACAACACTCTTGACCTACAAATTCTTACTTCGATCTACCAACTTCATCCTATATATATATATATATATATTTCACTAATTCGGCACTTAGGGGGAAAGTTGTTGTTGAAAAGTCGACCTTAAGGGGAAAAAATAACAATAAAATACATCAGAAAAATTATTCGCCGTAACGTTTCTATAAACTTATTTCTATAGCCATCCGTTCGTGTTAACAGACTAGGTGTCCGTAGATTTGACAACTTTGAAGTAATTGCATCTACTTTGTCAAATTTATGGACACCTAGCTGTCAACATGAACGGATGGCTGGCCATTGAAAAAACGTTTATATTTTTAGACGTTAGGGCGAACACTTTTTCTTATGTATTTCACCTCAAAAATTTTTTCCCCTTAAGGTCGACTTTTCTAGATACAACAAGTTTCCCTAAGGTGGGAATTAGTAAAATATATATATATATATATATATATATGTATATATATATATATATATATATATATATATATATATATATATACCTAATTGTGGAATAAGGGGAATTTTTGGAGCAAAATATCAACATTGGGGGAAATTACCGTCAGGGGGAAAATTTACGTTCCCCTTAATGTTTTCACGCACTGTTTTAATGGGAATACGTAATGGGAATATAGTAAAATACATATGGGGGTACGTAATATGCCTAATTACTTCAGTGTTGACCAAATTACGGACGCCTGTCTCTTAACAGGTACAACTAATGGACTACTGAATTCACGTATATGTTTTTCCTTAAAGGCGAAATATACAGTTATGTATTTTATTGTTTTTCATTTGCCTAAACGTATCAAGATATACATAATTCCCCCTAATGTTCAATCTAGTGGTATATATCTATATATATATATATATATATATATATATATATACACATATATATATATATATATATATATATATATATATATATTTCACTAATTCGGCACTTAGGGGGAAAGTTGTTGTTGAGAAGTCGACCTTTAGGGGAAAAAATTTTTGGGGCGAAATATAACTTTCGCCGTAACGTTTCTACACAATTTTTCTATAGGAATACGTATACGGACAAGGGCGCCCACCTAGATTTACAAAGCATATACAATTACTTCAAAGTTGTCAAATTTACGGATACCTAGCTGTTAACACGAACGAATGGCTGGCCATCGAAATAACGTTGTTTATATTTTTAGACGTTAAGGTGAATTCTTTTTCTTATGTATTCCATCGTTATTTTTTCGCCCTTTGTACGCGCAGATATAACAATTTCCCCCTACGGTGGGAATTAGCGTTATATATATATATATATATATATATATATATATATATATATATATATTTTATATATATATATTTTTATATATATATATATATATATATATATAACTATATATATAACTATATATATATATATATATATATATATATATTGATATATATATATAGGATAGCATTAATTAAATCCGTGTGTTGGACGTAATAAATAAGGAAAAATGGAAAACAGAGTGTGCATATAGATCCAACGAATGATTTATTGAAACAGAAATTTTCGTCGCCTCCTGGCGGCTTTGTCAACTGTGTTAATGGAAATCAACCGTTACATACAAACAAGATAGAGTTGAATGCGTACAATACCGCGTAATATTAAAATAAGTTTGAAAAGTTGTAAAGTGACGTCACAATGATGCTTAATTAACAATTAATTAATTATTGCATAATCAAGCTTGCCATGGTTATGATGTGCGCGCTTTATATTAATTACTATGTGAGAACGTGCGTTCTTTGTAACTAAGTACTTTTCGATCATCATCATTATGATGTTACTTTACAACTTTTCAAACTTATTTTAATATTACGCGGTATTGTACGCATTCAACTCTATCTTGTTTGTATGTAACGGTTGATTTCCATTAACACAGTTGACAAAGCCGCCAGGAGGCGGCGAAAATTTCTGTTTCAATAAATCATTCGTTGGATCTATATGCACACTCTGTTTTCCATTTTTCCTTATATATATAAATATATATATGACACTTAACATATATATAAGACACTATACAACAAACATTTAACACAAAAGATGTCCCATTGACAGATAACTTGGACAAGCCGTTCCAACAACAAGTAGCATCAAACACTACCACTCTACCAAAGGTGAAGAACAAGGGGGAGTATAGCATTAATAAACATTGATAACTGAAATAATTGCCAAAGAATGAAGTAAGGGTTAGTTTGTACTTCAGATTATTTGGGATGGTATTCGCAAGACTGACTGCAGGATACGTTTGAGAGTTTTAGCTGGAAGATGACAATTTGGTAGAAATATGAAAAAAGTGCAGCAATTGCCAAAGTTGCTCAACCATTCTGAAGTAATGACCTAATCAGTTTTTATTTTGAACACAATTTGTCTACACTCCCTCGTACCTTATAACTCATGTTGGGCTAACCAGCATATAACAATTTGCACTTACTGTACAGTAGCAGTTGGGCAGCAATGTCTTTCAGATGTAGGTAGTGCTGCTTGCTGTATGTTACACCATGGTTATTAAACCTCTTTCCCTGGTTTGGAAACTCTGCAAACTGACTGCTTACGTTTAGATTCCTGTTATCATCAGCTATGTGACATTGATAGTTCACAAGAACCTTGTTGTCGGACTCTCTATATGTACTATATATATGCAGACAGGGTAAACTGATTTCTTCAAGAGTCTCTCAACGTGCTTTTACCTGTTTACGGACAGTTACAGATGCACCTTACAAAAACTATGAACATACATACAGCTTCTATGTCTGTGCATACACAGTGTACGTAAGGTGTTTCCCAACCAGGGAAAGGTATAATAACTATGGTTACAAGAGCAAATTTATTTTGAACCAATAGCTAAATCTTACAAGTGTCTTCAAGTATCAGTAATATCTTGGCAATGGTCTTTTTTACGGGATTACTGGACTTTGAAAAGAGGAGATTTTCATTAAAGGGCCAATCCTCTCACCCCAAACTACAGTTTTTTTATCAGTCCACAGAAATTTTTAATTAAGACAGCTCTTTAATTGACAGCAAGTTCAAACCAGAATGCAAAAATGCATTGAGGTTTCGATGATACATAAATGTTCTATTTCAAAGAGTGCCATTATGCACCATTATCTTCTCATTCAAATGTTATACTAGCATGTTCAAAAAATAATTTTGTCATTCCAGATGACCTTTTGACTTCCATAAAAGCCATACATATCTAGAATGACAAACAGACAGACAGACAAATGGACAAACAGCTATCTTGAAAGATCACATTTAAAAAGGTTTCCAGGCTTTGACCCCTGGAGACCCCAGATGACCTTTCATCTCTGCCAAAAACTATGGGGACCATCTTCTAACCACAATGCATCCACATACCCAAATATGAAATCTATCCAAGTTTCCTATCTTGAGAAATTGCATAAGCAGGATTTTCAGACTTGGACCAGCAGTGACCCAGATGACCTTTGACCTCCATCAAAAACATTACGCACCATTTCCTAACCATAACCCATCCACATACCAAATATGAAATCTATCCAGGTTTCCTACCTTGAGATAAAGCATTAACAAGGTTTTCATACTTTGACCCCTGATGACCCCAGACGACCTTTGACCTCCACCAAAAACAATAGGGACCACCTCCTGACCATAACACATCCACATACTTCATATGAAATCTATTCAAGCTTTCTACCTTGAGATATCCTGTTAACGAGATTTTCAGACGTTGACCCCTGGTGACCCCAGATGACCTTTGACCTACCCCAAAAACAATATGAACCATCTACTGACTATAACCCATCCACGTACTACATATGAAATCTATCCAAGTTACCCATCCTGAGATATTGTGTTAACAAGATTTTCTGACTTTGACCCCTGGTAACCCCAGATGACCTTTGAACTACCCCCCAAAACAATAGGGACCATCTACTGACTATAATGCATCCACATACCAAGTATGAAATCTATCCAAGTTTCCTACCTTGAGATATTACCTTAAGAAGGTTTTCATACTTCGACCCCTGGGCACCCCAGATGACCTTTGACCTCCAGCAAAAACAATAGGGACCATCTCCTGACCATATCACATCCACATACTAAATATGAAATCTATTCAAGCTTTCTACCTTGAGATATCGTGTTTACAAGATTTTCAGGCATTGACCCCTGGTGACCCCAGATGACCTTTGAACTACCCCCAAAACAATAGGGACCATCTACTGACTATAACGCATCCACATACCCAAATATGAAATCTATCCAAGCTTCCTATCTTGAGATTCACGTTAACAAAGTTTTCAGACTTTGACCCCTGTTGACCCCAGGTGACCTTTGACCTCCACCTCCACCAAAAACAATAGGGTTCTTCCTCTCAATATGGCGCATCTATGTACCAAGTTTGAAAACTGTCACACATTCCTATCTTGAGATATCGTGTTAACGAGCAAAGTGTCACAAACACACACACACATACACACACCCTCGCACACACACACACACACATACATACACACGCACGCCATCATGACTGCATTGGTTTCTCTTATCATCAAAACCAAAAATGCAGAGCAATGAGGCTAATATTAATTTACACAGCTTGTATTGTAATGAGAGTTTTGATTACACATTGGGGTCTTATCTACTCACCCTAAAGCAAGAAGTTGAGATTGTGTCAGGATGAGTAGGAGAATTGGAACTGTTTTGAGTGAGAGCATAAGGACAGACTTGAGCAAGTAATCTCCATTGTTCCCTTCATTAGCAAAAGAATTATTGGTAAACAATTACATTGTATACTCACTCCAAAAACACTACCACCATGAGCTAATTCACCACCAAAACTTCCAACCGGATCTCCAGTTTTGCCATCAAAAATAAGCATCTGTAAGAAAATATTAGAAGAATTACTCTAATATCTAGATATTTAGACAGCAATAGTAGACCTTTAATATATTTTTCACATAGTTACTGATTCAATATGACCTTTGACCTCCAACAAATATAAGTCGCCTCCTAAACAAAGCACATATATCTACCAAACGTAAAACACATAGATTTCCTACCTTCAAATATATTGTATTAACAATTTTTCCTAAGTTTTACCCCTGGTGACCTCAGATGACCTTTGACCACAGAAACACAATGTTGATCATTCTGTCACTATAAGGCATCTATATACCATGTATGACCTTGAGATATCATGCTGGTGGGGTCTTCACAATTTGACTTTCTAGGGTCCCCCACATGACTTTTTACCTCTGCCAAAAATGATCTGGATAATTCTCTCACTACAATGCATCTACATACTATATATAAAGGCTATCAACTTTTCGTACATGAAGATATTCAATTAACAAAATTTATAGATTTTACCCCTGGTGATCCAGATGACCTTTGACCTCCACCACAAAAAAAAAAAATAGGTTTCTTTTTCTCACAATAACAAAACTATATCCAAAATGAGATATCATGTTAACAAGTTTTTTCAGAGTTTGACTACTGGTGACCAAAGGAAACAGAGTACTTCCTCTCAATACAAGGCATGTGTGTCACACATGGCTTGCTAGAGATGTTATGCTTAACAAAGAAAGCATCACAACACATTTACACAGGCCATCATGAATGCATCGTTTCCTCCTATCATCAAAACCAAAAGTCCCTTTCAAATCTGTAACACAGTATTAAGCAGTGGTCACACTACAACATATTCTAATAAGATTCTGATCCAATTTTTGTGAGTCTTCGTAAAATCTTCTCCATCTCTGGTCCATCATACCTAACCAATCAATGTACAGAGGTGTATATTTTGATCATCAGACAACAATTCGAAACAGAATGAGACAAAGTAAATAACCTAAAATACATTTTTTCTACCTGTGAGGTGGGATACACCATTTTGGTTAGGTCCTGACATGTTTTGGAAAACGTGGATGTTTAAATTTGCCTGGATTTGTAACACGCTTTGGCAGCAGTGACTTAATGGTGACCAAATCTCAGGACAGGGATTATCAACCTATTCTACATTTGGAAACTGTAGGGGCTCTTCTTCTGCACAGAGTAAAATGTCTCAAGCTGTATGGCTAAACATGTAAGACTACAGGGGTATATTCTCTTTCCCATTTAACTGTTCCAATCGCTACATCAACAGCAATTTTTACCAAAGAGCCAGAGAGCTACTGTATCACAGTGTTATTTGAATCAGAGACCTTAATGGAGAAAACCAGAATGCAAAAATGCATTGAGGTTTTGATGACACAAAGTTAGTCCTATTCCAAATAATACCATAAATGTCCATTCATTTTTCAGTCAATAGTCTAATGTTCAATTTGTTAGAAAAATAATTTCAAGCTCCTATTCCATGTTGGGGGTCCATTCTATGAAAATTGTGCATTTTGACCTTTGCTAATAGCAAAAAGCAGTTGCTTTTTCATATATTGACTATAAATGAGTTTCAACCTAAACTAAAGGATTTAATCTTTTAACAACAATGAAAACACGAGAAAAATATCTATCCAAGCTTCCTTTCATGAGATATTTTACTTACAACATTTTCATAATTTTGTCCACCAAAAACAACAAGGACCAACTTTCCACAATAACACATTCACATACTAAGTATGTAATCTACCCAAGCTTCCTATCTTGAGATATCATGTTAACAAAGTTTTCAGATTTTTTAACCACATGACCCCAGATGACCTTCGACCTCCACAAAAAAAATGATAGTGACCCTCTTTCAGCCATGACACATCTAGGTACTAAGTATGAAGTTTGTCCAAGCTTCCTACCTGGAGATATTGAGTTTAAAAGGTTTTCAGAGTTTGACCCCTGGTGACCCCAGATTACCTTTGACCTCCACCAAAAACAACAGGGATCTCCTTCTGAAAATGGGGCATCTATTTACTAAGTTTTACATCTTTCAGTTTCCCTTCTTGAGATATCGTGTTAACGAGCCAAGAGTCACAAACACACATACTCCAATGCACACACACATATATCACATACCCATACTCAAAGCCTTACGAGGTACAGAGAACAGAGAACAGTTCCCAGTAAGGAAATCATTGGAATTCCCCCTTACTGGGTTAAGTTATGCAGCACGTGAATGCCCTGAGTGAGGGTGAGTTCTTGCATATCAGAAGACAGACCTCACTGCAGTGCCCAAATTTTCAGGTACCTACAGTACACCAGTTATGAGCTCCGCTTGTGCGAGAAAAGACGTGCAGTGCTTCAGCCCTTGTGAGCGATGGCAATGCTTACAGGTGCACACATGTTCATCAATTGGCTAATACACACTGCAGGTACAGCACATACCTGTACTCAAAGCCTTTGGAAGTACAGTGAACAGCTCCCATTAAGGAAATCATTGGGATTTCCCTTTAGCCAGTTAAGTCATGCAGCACGTGAATGCCGTGGGCGAGGGCAGGCTACTGCATATCATGTGACATACCTCATTGAAGGGTCTTCATTTTTGGGTAGCTACGGCAGTTACAAGCTCTGTGTGATCGAGGAAAGATGTGCGAGGCTTCAGTTCTTGTGAGCGGTCTGTACTTGCTAAGGCATTGTTTCCAGGTGTAAGCATACACACAAAAACATGACTGCATAGGTTTCTATTTCATCAAAACCAAAAAGACATTTTGACAAAACATAGCTCCTCAGTGGAATGAAAGCTACAACATTTTTATACTGCATTTTTCTTGTTGAAAATTGTGAGTAGAGAAAGCAACTCGAGTTGATTTGAATTAAAAGGAGAAGGCCACTTACTTTTCGATCAGATGCTCCAGAAACAAAAATTTCCCCATTAGGTGAAAACCGACAAGTTTGAACAAACTTGTCATGATCCTAAAAGCAAAAATTTATGAGAATTACGTCAAAATGTTGCAAAAGGTGTACAAGTAGCAAATAATAAACAGCCATGTCTATTTTTAAACGGTTTGTTGTTTGGTCCTTGTACAGTAATAATAATAAAAGGTTATGCTTATTTTGAAACTGTTATGAAAGGAAACAGGATTGGAAAGGCAGCATGAAGGAAGAATTAAAGCAACAGTTTACTCCTTATACATGAAAGAGGAACTAAGTGTTCAGCACTCAGGTGAAAGTTCATTCAGTTTAATGGTCAATTCAATTATTAAAACCTTATTTCAACCGTATTCAAATAATGCATACAATGGTCATGTCTATTAAGTTGAGTAGTTCTTCAGAAAAGGAAAGCCATTTTTTAACAAATATAAATGATTATGTACAGTCAGAATTCATAATAGAAAAATAAGTTACAAGCGTCGGTGCAAGCTAGTACTTCAAAATTTTACCTGCAGAACTAAATTCTTACATGCATTTTACACTATGACAAATGTACACTTGTACATTTCCCACACTGTATGTACACCTAGAAGTATATTCAGGACAAGTGCTGATACATAGAACATGTGTCATCTAGAACTCAATATGCAAGCATGTAGGGCTTGACACACAGTGCAGTGTTTACACTCTGTATGCTGCTGTTAGTGCTTGAACCGAATGGGAAGATAACACCTTGTAATGCATTGGCAACAGCCTTCTGAGTTGGCAATGTAATTTACTTCTTACGAAGTAACAGAACATTATGATACCATTGCGACAACACACATAGCTTTTGTTGAACACTCAACGTTTGTTCCAACACCCAAAAGCATATGTACAGTACGCTGACATTTATATTTTGATCTGATTTTTAAGGAAGCACACTTCCATCTTGAATTTCTCTTCTTGAGAAGAGATATTCAAGACACTGCCGTAACTTAAATCAAGAATTGCGTCCAAAAATGATGCTACAGATAATTTGAAATGCATCACACTTTGGTGGGTTTAGCATTGAAAATTGTAGTGCCATACTGCTTTCCTTCACTAAAGGCATAGTACAGTATTACCCCTGCTCAAAATTGCAAATGCAGGCATCATGTCAGAAATTTCTATAAGTTTATTTTCCTTGAGAGAGCCAAGAATAAGGGATGAGTCTGTCTGTTCAAATAACATTTTGAGGTCTGGCACAGTCTAGTATTTATGGCAAATATGGAAGTATTTAAAACAGTCCAAGAGAATGTGACTGATGGTGACAGCATAGTCACAAAGCAAACAATGTTGTCTTTCATCCCACTATTTAAGTGAATAGTCACCAGTAAGGTAAGTGTGACCAAAGCAAGCCCTAGTCAGGACTAAAGCACTCCTCCTTCCAGTAGTGACTCCATTTGTCCTGTTCCTACCTCATCCAGGAAAAGTCATGTTTTCATATGTTGGAGAGGAACAAATTGATAAACATCCTCTTGTAACTAAACTATTAAATTTCCCATACGGACTTTTAGAGGTGTTGACAAGTGAATTTGAAACTTTTTCCACAAAGAGCGAACTTCAACATGGTTGTATCTTGAGAACCACACAATGGATTTCAATGCAAACTCCTCAAGAATGCTTAGAACAAGTACCCCTTCAACATGTCAATGTTTGATTTGACCTGGCTTGGTCTCCTATTTTGAAGGGTTAGTGATGACTTACCAGGATACCCTTTAAACTTTTGAATGGAGGACCTTGATGAAGTGTTACTTTGAAGTCGTCTCCCCCTGTAACAAGCCGATATGGACGAGTTGGCTTGAAGTCAACAGTGTTGAGGACTTTGGAATGACCTTCGATTTGTCCCACGGTGGTTCCTGTATCCCACATAATCGGTACACCAAACCTAAAATGTAGAATTGTTGTAAACCAAAGAGCAAAAGTGAATTGAAGTTTCAATGATATAATCTATTCCAAATAATGTCAAAATGATCTTTGAACTTTGACCACCAAAAACAGCACAGACAATCTTCCTACCCTACACATCCACACACCACATTAGAACCTATCTAATTTATCTTGAGATATTGTGTGAACAAATTTTTCAGATTTTGACCCCAGATGACCTTTGACCTCCAACAAAAGTGATAGGGGAAAATGTCTGAAGTTTAAAAAGTGTCACACCTTTCTATCTTAGATATCATATTACACAACAAAGCATCACAAACACACAACATGCAGTTACTGTACACACACTACAGTAAGCCTACATAAAACATACCATGGATTCATCTTTGCGCCAAAATGCATTCACATACAAAATATGAAATTTATCAAAGCTTCCTATAGTTCCTTCAGATACATCTTGTTAACACAGGTTTTTCACACAAACATACATGCAAGTCAACTTGACTTGTTTCTTTTCCTCATGCAAGGAACCAGAAATGAACACTATCCAAGATTCCTATCTTGAAATACTGTACAAATTTCAGATCTTGACACCAGATGACCTCGAGTGGTAGCACTTGCACTGCAAATAATTATGTTCCGAATGTACAATATGAATATTCAAAGCTTATTCCTGGTGCACTTTACACGTTGTATATGACATTAATGCAGTAGACATGATTGACCAATCACATGCATGGCTTCAGATTGATCAAACATGCTACGGTCAGGAAGCTTGCTCTAGCACCAAGTCAACCACTCCAAGAGGACCCGGAAAGTTTGCTCTCCGACAACTACTGTACCAGCTTCTCCAGTGACTTTTGACTTTGACTGCAGCAACTGCACCCAGAATTATCTATCAAAATGTTGGAGACATCTACAAGAAATTATTTCCTTCACCAATACTGTACATTAGCCTTGTAATCCTTGCAGCTGGCAGCTCAACAATTATTACTCAGGACTAAGGTGTTGTGTGTGGTAATGCATCCCTGAGCATGGGACTGGTCATGTGATGCAATCTTGTTCTAGCCTGTATTTGGGAGTTTGTTAAAACTAGAGGTGAGAGCAGTCTACTTAGCATCTCTAAAAGGTGACCCAAAATGGCCTTCTTAAACTTCAACCAAACCCCACTGCGATCATCTTTCCACCATCGTGCTTCCACATACAAAGAAATCGAAGCCTCATACCTTGAGATATGAGTTAACCAGGTATTCAGAGTTTGACCCCAGAAGACCCAAGATGACCTTTGATCTTCATCAAAATCAGTAGATTTCTTCCTCTTAATGTTAGGCATCACATACCAAGTTGGAAAACTGCCAGAGTTTTCCTTCTTGAGATATCATGTTAACCAGCAAGTGTCACAAACAAAAATACACACATACGTCATACATATATGCCAGTACAGCTACAAAGGTTCTCTTTCAATGAAATCAGAAAAGATCTCAAATTTCTCAGATATTGCTGCAAGTGATCAATCCCATCAAAATCACCATCAAGGGGAAAGGTTAAAAAGATGTACAGAACAATATGGAAAGCTGCCCTCATCCAACTGCTGAAAGGTGATGATACCAGTCACCGACTTTGATTAACCCTACATTAACTTCATATCAGGTTTCCACTGTCACATGATTTTACTGTATAATGTCTCTTACCTGACTTTTTAAACATTTTGCTGGCGTTAAATGCCACGGGTCGTCAAAAAAACCTGTTACACCACCAGTATTGTCAATACAAAGTCATGGCTCATGACATACTGTGGATCTATAAGGACGTACATCTCTGCAATGTACTGTGGACTCATCAAAAGGTTGACAATCTCACCTTGTGCCCCAGATGCTTAGATAAAGCATTCAAAAAGTGTAATGGACTGTAAAGCTGTTCTTAATGTAACCCCGAATCCACTCTGTGCTTGTCAGGGATTCTGCCAGAAACACAAAAAGAGGGGGAGGGGGAGGGGGGGAATTTATTACCGCCAAATCCCAAGCCCAAACTGATGATGCTCTACAGTAGACTGTATTTGCATGTAAATAGGCAATAGCAGTACAATATGTTGAGCTTGGTTTAATCAAATGTGCTTTGTATAATAAACACATTCACCATAGTTTCTTTCTCTTGGCATTGCAATTCTATAAACCAAAATAAACCAAAATTGAAGCCAATTTCGGTCTACAATACTTTCCAGTTTTAACTCTGGTGACCTTAAATGACTTTTGATCTTCTTCTTCTCTCAATGTGAAAGATCTTTATAGGAAGTATGAAGTGTCGGTAGCTACAGTAGTCTTCAGATACTGTATCGTGTGTACAAGCCATTTGAGGTTTTTACAGTTTTACCTCAGGTGAATTCAAATGACCTTTGACCTCCAAAGAGAAAATGGCATTCCTCTTCTCAACATGATACATCTAGTTACCAAATAAGATTATAAGTGTCAGCCAATTCTACCATGAGATATCATGTTTACAAGCCAGTTTGAGGTTTTGGCAATTTTACTGCTGGTGATGTCGGTAGTATTAACCACTCGTCACAGCTCATCAATTTTTTAGGTACCCAAGTTGTTGAAACTCTCAGTGCATATTAGTCCTGATAAAAATATGTGAAAAGTGGAAACGGCTACATTTCTGACAAAAATTTGTGATAAAAAAAGGTGAAAAGTGGTGATGAGGATATTTGTAACAGAAATGGGTAACACTTGTGACAAAAATGGTGACCTAGTCAGTTGTGACAAAAGTGGTTAACTTTTTGTGACAAAAGTGGTTAACTTTTTGTGACAAAAGTGGTAACCTCTGCTGTGAAATTGTGACAAAAGTGTTAAACTGTAACAAAATTGTGACGAAATTGGAGAGCTATGACAAAAAAAAGTTGCTACAGATACCAAATGACCTTAGACCTCTACCAAAAACAATAGGGCTCTTCCTGTCAACATGGAAATTTATACACCAAGTATGAAAAGTGTTGGTACCTTGTTGAGATATCATATCTACAAGGTTTTCTACTTTTTACTTCTACAAACATGACATACAAATACAAAAAGCGTTGGACAATCATATCTTTACTGTGTTTACAAGCCATTTTTGAGGTTTTGGCAGTTCTACTGCAGTGATCCCAAAGTAACTTTGATCTCCATCAAAAATAACAGGAAACAATCTTCCTCTCAACATGACAGAACTATACCCCCCTCCCTCCAAACATGAAAGTGACAATTGTAACTGCTTTGAGGTATCATGTTTGGATGTTTTCGGATTTTGACCTCTACTTAAAACAATTATGTTCTTCAAAAAAACCTTAAAGGGGCTCATTGAGTTGATATTGATAACTTGATGAGAGTGACAAATGGTCACTAAAACATGACAATGCTTACATATAGCATAATAAGTCAGGTTTTACATCCAATAGTTACGGGAAAAGCTAAAATGTTGAATTTTGTAATGTTCTGCTTGTAAGGGTTTTGTGCACAATTTGAAAAAGTGTCTGGTCAAGAATTTTTGAAAACCCAATTGAACCATTAAGTACTCACACAAAAAACACTTATTTGTTTGTAGGATATGGGGGTTGTCTAAGATTGACCATTTGTCATTAGTACGTGAGAAAACTTAACAGGTTTGGAAAAATTTGTGGAATTTCATGAACCAACTCAATGAGCCCCTTTAAAAATGTACATACCAAATTAATGAAAATCGTCAGACCTTCCTATATACTATACCTTGAAGTAATGTGTTTTCAAGCAAAGTGTTACATGCATACCTACATACACACAAGCACACTCACCCAAAACATCACCATCGCATTCCTTAGTCAACTGCATGGTTAAGTGGTTAGAGCATCAGACTTCCAGTTTGAGGTCAGGAGTTCAAGTCCTGCCCAGGTCATACCCAAGACTTTAAAGAGGGAACCTACTGCCATTGTGCTTGGTGGTCGGTATAGGTAATGGAAATAATAGCAGGGAAAACAAGCCAGTGAGCCACAACTGGAAAAAAGCCTGTGGCCAGCTCAACTTGAACCAATGGGTAGGAAACTGGGCTGTAAAACTCCATCTAACTTAACTCCTTAGCCTACAACAAGGAATCAATAAGTAGTAACTTCGATTTCCTACTGCCACTTGAGGCAAATCATACATTTACACAGGTTGGTAAATTTTGGATACTGTAACTTTCCAACCAGACATGGAGAAAATTTTAACTTGAACTCACAGAATTGTATCTTTGTCTGGTCTCATAAAGCTGTAATGTAACCCATGACTATAATAGCCTGCTGTAGTCTCAGAAAAGATATCTGTGAAAGGTCTTCATTATATACTAAAATGCTTAAGCTATTAGGTCTAATCAAACCTTGCATGATGAATGCAGCCTTCAAAATGGTGATTCTACACATAAATTCATTTTCTGGGAGACAAACATGTAGTGTAGATATTGATGAATGGCATCCAGGATATTTTGTAAGTGTTGCTGTTCAGCAACAATGGTCCAGAAAAGGTTAGACTGCCTCCACAGAGCTATTCTACATAATAAAGAACTTAACAAAATACTTGGTTGAAAAATATAGACACAGAATAACTAACTTCTGAGGTAGCTGAATGCCAATTATACGTACGTTTTATTTCCTTGACCCACCACAACCAGTCTCTTGTTGTCTGGTGACCACGCTATGTCTCTCACAAGACCGCTAAAGGGTTGGTAGTTATACTTGCAAAGGTGCTCTTTTTGTGTTGTATCCCATATTCTTATTTTGCCAGTGGTATCTTGGAATTGAAAAGAAATAATTTGAACATAAATATAATGCACAAAGTACAGTCAGTAGTATAGCAGCATGGTTACAAAGAAAACATGAACACTTTTTCTCAAAAATCGTCATAAACTCAACAATTAACTATCAAAACACCGAAAAGGTTTGTCTTCTTCACATAGAATATGCTTCCGATGAATAGAACTTCCCCATGACAACAATGTGTTGGAGTGAAAACAAAGATATGGCGCATATCCTCTATACTGTAATGCCTCGGTTAAATTTGCTCCAGCAGTGAAGCGCCTTGGGTTTTCCCATACTGTACAGTATTGTTATTCTGCAGTGAGCTGGTGTTATCAAGCCAATGGTGCTGTGGTCACAAAAAGACCCGACTGACAGAATGACGTCACAATTAATGGAAGATATTGGTACAGTAAGCTATTCATTTCCCTAATTTTGCATATCCTACAGTGATTGCACATCTTGAATAGGAAGACCTTTTGTTTGGAGTGGTCTGTTCGCCAGCCTGGGACAGGGTCTAAGGCAGTGGTTCTCAAAGTGATCCCTACCACCCCCTGGAGGGCACTGAAAAGTTTCAAGGGGGCGCTGAGGAGTTTGCAATCAATAGGGGGGCATTGACATTGACTAGGGGGTCCCTGGGGGTTCTCATACATTCATGCAATAAAGGAACCTTGGAGGTTGCAGAGTGGTTGACACAGACTGTCTCCTCTGAAAGCTGGTTTAGCAACTACTGACAAAAATTTCGCCAATTTAAAACTTATCCGGGTCATTTTGGGGCTGGAAATTGAAAGTCGAAAGCTCAAAGTCAAAGACTTATAAAAATATGATGGCATGTTGGGCGGGAGGGGGGCATTGGATCAGTCATGGATGCCTTATGGGGGCAGTATTTTGAAAGACCAGGTACTCTAAAATGAAGTCTGGTGCAATTTTTTGAGTCATACAGTAACAATATATTATTTCAGAATTTCATGGAGGTCCATAGCCATGCCCCTCTCCCCTCTGGCTACACTAGTGTGACTGCATACTAATCCATATTATGCTTCCTGTATGAACTAACATATTTGTAAACACTTAACAAACAGAAAAATTGATGAGCTTTGACAACTTTGTCCCACTTCTGCAAACATGGCAGGTACAGATGCACTAATTGTTTCAAACCATGTCCTAAAGGGCAGACATTTAAGGGTCATATCTGGGGGACACTATATTATATCCCGTTTTTAGCCACTTTTCCAATGGCTGAAAGGGGTGGAGATTTCTCGCTCTGAGCACCAATGCTCGACAGTTGAACCGCACAATGGCAAGTGGAGACTTCCTGAATTAGGCAACTTCCAATGAGGATAACTTCCTGACTGATGATGAATTAGCCCATCGAAATTCCCACTGTTAACACTCTCAGCTTTGTAGTGAATTGCTGCACTAATCAAATGACTCCTCAGAATACTTCCCAAGTGGTTACAGCAGTAAATTTCAAACCACCATGTAAAGTTCACATGTCGATAAGTTTAGGAAGCTAAAGGTACTGTGTAGTGACAAGTAAACAGCAAAAAGCCCTAACTTGACTTGAAAGTTACAAACCAAGATTTCCCAAGCGAAAATCTTCTAGAATGATGTTGTCATTCATCATTCTCAAGATATGTATCCCTTCAATGTTCATAGGGGTTTCAAAAATAGTGATCAATGTGGGGTGTTGCACAGTGTTGAAATTTCTTTAACTAACCATGTAGTATCTCTCCTCTCAATTACTCATGAGATTTTATGGTAAGATAATTGACACAGTTGATTTTCAAGGCCACACATTAAACTGAAAAATCAAACCCTCAGGACATGCTAACATGTTACAACTGTCCCTGAAATGAAGATTTAGTGGTAACTAATCCCCTCCCCCCTTTGTGTTTCTGGCAGAATCACTGCACTCAACTCCCTGTATTCGGAGAAACACAACTTTTCCACTTCATCGTACACTGTGTTGCATTTCACAGAGATGAACATTTATCATAGATAAGGAATAACATATTTCAAATGACACATGGTAGTAACGATTTCCGACCTGGGGAAAGTCCTTTCTGACAAAAAGAAGTAATCCACATTTTTTCAAAATTGATTTTATTTCATATTCTTTTTTCTCTCACTGTGACTTAAATTTTCAGATATTAAATATTCTAACATGTAGTCTACTTCTTGAGATAATCAGCCAAGAAAAGAAGTAACCCACAAGGAAAAATACATTCTTTTCAGACAAAAAGGAGCAATGGCTTGTACTTCTTTTTGTCAGAAAGTGCAACTATTATTTTCACTACACTGTTTCTGACAAAGAGAAGCAAAGGGCCTTTACTTCTTTCTGTCAGAAAATACAAGTATTATTTTGACCGAACTGTTTCTGACAAAAAGAAGCAGTGACTTGTACTTCTTTCTGTTAGATATTGTAAGGAATATTTTATCTGAATTTTTTCTTACAAAAAGAAGTAATCCACATTGAAAATCTTGGAAATCAACTTTTACAACATCTCCTATATAAAACAAAACAAAACAAAACATTTTCTCTTAAAAAATATGAAAGAATATTGAAATTAAACATTTAAGATCATACTTCTATCTGTCAGAAAAGTGTACGCATTCACATGGGTACTGTTTTCTCACAAAAGGAAGTAGACCACATTAGTCTGCTTTTGCAATGAATTTCAGGAAAAAAATATTTTCCAATGTTTAAGTTATAAATTGTTCAGTTGCTTATAGCAGGTGTCCTTGTGCCATGTAGAAGTATTTCTGTTGGCTTTCAGGTAACGCATTTTGGTAAATAACTCAAAATATTGGAAATGTGGGTTACTTCTCTTTGTCAGAAAGGGGCAGTCCGCCTCCCCTTTGGAAAATCTTGCTTTTGAGCAGGGGGTTTGGATGGAAAACCCATTGGCATTTAATTAAAAAAAAAAAACCACACCCCCACTCTCTATCCCACAATCCTGTAATAGCAAAATAAAATATTTTCAGGCTACAACCTACCTCCTGAACAGATATAGAATCCAGAGGGTGCATACTTGGCAACTGTCACTGGGCTTGTATGCTCCGAGTAAGTGTCCACAATTGCTGGATTCTGTAAGAAAGAAATAAATGTGTTGTTCAGTTTGAAACAGGGGTCCATCCTACTCCCAACCTTTGCCAGGAGAAAGTCTTCTATTGCATCAGAGAGCTGATTCCATACCTATGTAACCCCATGATAGTGTCCTTGTTTCATTCAATAACTCGTTGAAAAGGTATTTCAGTCTTCAATAAAAACCACAAATTTCAGAAATAACTGGAACCTCAATTATAACTAGAACAAACCAAAAAATGAATATGCATTGAGGTTTTAAAGACAATTTAAGTTCTTTTCCAAATAAAGCCAGATTTTAACCTCTGGTGATCCAAGATGACCTTTGACTTTCACCAAGTGCTCAAATGGTTCTTCTTTAAACCATAAAACATCTACAGGACATACTGTACAAAGTGTCAAATTATCAATTTAAGGTCCCTCCCTGAAGTACTGCTCAAACAAGGTTTTCAGAGTTTGACCACATGTGACCGCAAGTGACCTTTGAGTCACACCAAAAACAATCTAGGTTCTTCCACCAAGTTTGAGAACAATCACATTCAATCCTTCCCACAAATTCACACATACATTCTCACATACTGTACAAACATACTTACACACCATCATGCAGGTCTTGAATTTTGAGGTGTGCGGGTGCAATTGAACACCATCACTCACTTCAAATCACTGAAAGAAGTGTGATTTTTTGCACAGCTGGATTAAGATTTGAAACTAAAGTAAATTTATTAAAGTTTAATAAAACACCACACCTACCATACCTCGTAATTTTCAGGGGAGTGTGATACAGTTTTAGTAGCAAACCTGGCAAATCTAAAATTTGAGGCTGGCCTGATCATGAATGTTGGGTTTCTCTTACCATCAAAACCAAAAGAATACTGTAAATAAAGTTTTGATGATACATACAAGGTCAATTCCAAGGAATGCCAATATATCTCGTATCTTCTCAGCTAAATGGCAGCCTCAAAAGACTTGAACTTTCCCAAAAGCAATATGGTTCTCTTTTTCTGGACATAAGGCATCTATGTTCACCTGCTGTACATGTTTAAACCATTCTTGAGATACACCTCTTCAAAGTTTGACTGATTCAGGAGTACCTGTAACTTGTTGTGTACGCAAAACTATTGTAATGTGGAGAATGTTGCACAGTGTTGATATTTCCTTTGATAACCCTTTGTAAATTATTACTTGTTTTGCTCGTTAGATACAGTAGTAATAGTTTGGTGGGTAATACTGATAAACTCTCAAGGACAAAAAAACCAGGCCTTGAATTTTGAGGCATGCAAGTGCTATCGCACACCATCAATCGCCAACCAACTCTTTAGATACAGTAGTAATAGTTTGGTGGGTAATACTGATAAACTCTCAAGGACACAAAACCAGGCCTTGAATTTTGAGGCATGCAAGTGCTATCGCACACCATCAATCGCCTCAAATCACTGTGAGGAGTGAGTTTTTGCACACCTATGGAAATAAAGGACAAGAACTCTTGATTAATCAATTTAAAGTTTAATAAAACAGCACACTGACCACTCTCCTTAACTTCCTGGGAAGTTTGATTAGCAGCACACCTGGAAAATCTAAAACTCAAGGCCTGCGAAACCAACTTCCAAAATAAACGCTTCACTACTTACTCAAGTAATTTACAACTGTACTTAAAATGAAGGTAGTAAAATCAAAGGATAACATTAGCCATACATGGCTTGTCCCTTTGATGACATCACAACATTTGCACACAAGGGCAGATATAAGGAAATTTATTTTGGGGGGGAAAACTCAACTTGAGACCAAGACGTCTCAAATAGTATCAGGGGATGTCGTCCAAAAAAATTTTTTTGGGGGGAGAGGGGCATGTGAAGTGGTGACTGACTGTCCGAAAGACTATCTAAGTGGAGCGCCACCATGGGTTGGCGCGGAGCACACAGAAAATTTTGAAAAATCATGACCTCTCAGATAGCTGGAAAGTGCATTTGCCAGGCTTGTAAGTAGAATTTAAGCAGTTGTTATTTTGAGCTTTCTTTTGCAATAAAATCTCCATTTTAATGAAAAGAAAAATTGCAAAATGATCAGAAAATTACCAGATAAAATGTACTGGCTCCTTTAGAGGATGACATGACATTTTATCATTTTCGTTGTCGCAAAGTAAATTCTTCACTAAAAAGAATAGACCAGAACCAAAATTTTGTTTAATATGTTAAAGATGAACATATTCTTAGCACTCTGGTGAAGTTTTCATTCATTTCTTATGTTGGGTTCTCGAGATATTAGCAACTGAAGTTGACACCTTTTCTACAAAAGGTAAACTTGAACCAAGCAGGTGCTATGTCATGTATTCATATTGATGGTCAATGTTTTGTTTTTGATTTATTTTTGATCGCGCTGTTTGATCTTGACTTGATTAGGGATGCTATCTTGCCCTTAAGGCAAATTAAGTTTTTAAACTTCCATTGCACGGGATGCACTTATAGTTACAACATATCACAGTTAAATTTATAAATACTGTATGGTGTTAAATTTTAGAGAAAAACAACCAAACATTTCCAACAATGTGAATACATTATATCACATCTACTTGTAGCAAGTTCACTCTTTGTAGAAAATATGTCAACTTTAATTCTAATATCTCGAGAACCAAACATGGTGAATGAGTAAAAATTTCCCAAGTATGCTATGCCTAGAATACTGTATGTTCCTCTTCAAAATATCAAACATAAATTTTTCTGTACTTTTTTGTTTCAAGGAGCTGCACAACATTGGAAATAAATTGAAATCATAACTTTTTGAATCATATTAACTCATATGACCAGTGGTCGAATGAGCCTGTAAACCTGAACCGGCCACACAGAAGAATTGGTTGCGCTGCCAGCACCAATAACAGTACTGATTCAGTACTGCTATTGGTGCAGTGGTAGGGCTTTCAACGCTTCTGGGCAGCTGGTACTGGGCTAAAATTTTGATACGATTACGAACTATATCCTTGACAATTACGCATTAGTTTATGACATTTGTATGAGATAGACAGCTTGGATACTTTGCCCAGATTAAGAAAAAGGCTACTTTTTATTCATGTCATATTGAATAGCATTATTTTTTGAAAAATTGAAGACAATGCTTTGGAAATGCTTGGGGGGGCAATCGTCCCCCCCACCCGTGCCTCTATGGCGAGCTGCTAATGTTTGCACATTTACTTAGTTCAATGTTTATGAATGATAAAAGCACAATTTTTTAGAAATTACCATGTGAAATGGACAATTTTTCCTAAATAGTTCAAGGGGATTTATATACCATGCCCATTTTCTAGGTTTAAATGCTTTTTACACATTACACATTTTGTCATTTTCATGTCTTCAGACCTTTACAATTTTGGAAAATTTTATGGATTTCAAGAACCAACTCAATTTGTCCCTTAATACATAGCAAGTTAGCCACAACTAAATACCAACCTCAACATCTCTGATGAACACGGTGTTCCCATTGCAATACAGAAAGGTTTTTCCCTTGGGATCTGCTCCTAGAACTAGAGCTCTACCCCTCTCTGTGGCCGGTAGACCTGCAAATGTGCCATCTGAAAAATAAAAGTTATTGACATGAAACTACTGTACAGAAGGCAGACTTTAAAATACAGTTACCGTAAGTACAAATCCCATGCGAATTGCAGGCAGTTAAATCCACTTTTGGTCCTCAAAGTGTTTTTTATTTCATTTTTTAATTGAGATGGAAGGTCACATACTGTAATGCACAAATCAGTAGCAGATGCACATGTACAGTGCTAGTCAACGAACCAATAAGCAATCATGCTGGTCTGCACAGCAGGTACTGTACAGTAGACTAGTGCAAATGGGTATGGGTAAAATTTGCAAATTTGTACCATACTTTGAGAGTGACCGTTTTCAAAATACCCTAACCCGTCGGGCACTACACTCTGTTGACACAGATTCTGGCTTAGAAGTTGTAATGTGCAGCCTTCCTGGCCTATCATTTGGGAAAACTGTATTATGACAGTAGACCAAGTTACCTCTGCAGTAGCCAGGCTAGTTATATGTAGATGATGTCACACCACCACCATATCCTCACAGATTATAATTTTTGTCATGTCAGGAAATCTCCTGAAAACAAGACAGTCTGTCCTGTGCAGGGGGTCTTGAGGTGGAAGCACTGATATGCAGAGTCAAAATTTCCTAGATAAACAGTGTCACATTGCATCAGAGTTATGTACTGCATAGGTGGTGTCCAAGAGTAACCCTCTATTTCTCAGTTGAGTAGATCATCTAATTATCTAACCTACTTCCTCTTACTTGCAGTGCTTCAAGTGATCCAGTTCACAGTTAGCCACCCCTCATAGGCTACTATCTCTAGTCTGGTGATGGCTTTGAGCAGTCAGGGCTATGTGTGAGCCTTGAACAAGTGGTTGTGAAAGGAATAACTAAATTCAATCAGCAAAGGTTATAATGAGCTCATTGAAAAAAAAAAAATTAAATGTAAGTCAGTAGTACAAACAAGACATTCTTGGATAATAATTACAGTACCATAAGAGACAATAGGAACCAAGCCATGTTTCAATGCTCCGTTACTTGAATAAATATTTGATTTCTCATCCTCATCCTGACGACTGGAACATGAATGAACTGAGTTGAGACTTGTTAAAGTCCCTGTTCAAACCTGTGCCATTTCCTCCAGTTCTGACTAAAAATTTCCCACTTTGCTCAAATCATGGTGGCTCAGGTCGGGTAAATTCACTGACCTGAGGTGTTCACCACCACAATATGTGGTCCACTGAAGAAAAATATTTAAGAACCCCTCGCCAAGACTATGTGTATGCAGACTGTGCACCACTAACTGGTCCACATGCATGGAAAATTGCG
Source organism: Holothuria scabra (assembly GCA_037179385.1). Lineage (NCBI taxonomy): Eukaryota > Metazoa > Echinodermata > Holothuroidea > Aspidochirotida > Holothuriidae > Holothuria > Holothuria scabra. The sequence goes on from CM074194.1 coordinate 11,413,206, forward strand.
GCTCATAATCAGACAGACCTTAGCATTCCTTCAACATTCTACATAGAATAGACCAAGGAAAATGGTCTAAGAATGCGAGAAACTTTATTAATGTGATTGGGGAAAATTGTGTCTAAAATGTAGAAACACTGAAACAAAATTCCCCAGGACTTGCAATTATGGCATAGGCCTATGACTTTATTGTACATACAAGGTCATAGTTCTCACCAGCAGTTTGAAGACTACCAGGACAAATTTCAGAATTTCCTGAAAGTGGCCCTGAAAAGTTAGAACAATCCCCAGGAAATACTTATCACTTAATTATTAGTACAAATTTTATGAAATCTTGTTTTGCAGCCCAATTTACTACTTTTCATTAAAGCAGCTTATGCTGTTTGATGAAAAAAAAAATAACCTTCATCGTTAATCTTCAGTCTTGCTCTTCCATTTGATACCAACCCCATAGATATCCTTCAGGCCAGGTTTTTTTCCAGTGATATTTCACTAATTAGAGCGCTAATTACAATAGAAAAAAACTTCATCTACTTTTTTCGGCTAAACTCTTATGCAAAGACAACGGGCTCTTTTCTCAATTTGACCAATCACAATGCAAGAAATGAATGATGTAAAATTATGCCTACCCTTTGACACAACGATGTACGTATTGCCAATATATCACACATGTTGTGTAGTGTACGTGTATTACAGGAGTCCTTTCACAACTGTCGGCCCAACACAGAATGACAGCTAGTTTCACACGTATGTAACCCAAAGATTGTTTTTGAATGCCAAGCCACAGCATCAAATCAAAGAGAAAATGAACATTATCTTGAAACTTGGGACGGATTCAAATAGCACAATCAGTGACAAAATTAAAAATTGAACGATGGAGCCGAAACAAGTGAATAGGAATTTGTCACTGAATCTGGGTTCACAAATGAAACGAACGAATTGCGCAGCCGGTTCAATGCGATGTACAAATTGGACACGTAAAGGCCGTTTGAATAACGTATGCATCAATTGAACGAAATTTCACTGCCTGTTTTGTTTACGTTTTGCTTGACTCCTTCTCAAATTGACCTTCTGAATATGCATCAAATTCATTGGGCGGAGCTACAGTAGAGCAAGATAATAAGGCAGAATAGCTTTGGAAACCATTGAAATCTTTTCGAATTTTTTCGAATTTTTGCTCATTTTCAGAGAAAAGACTAAAGTACGTTAGTTTTTAAAGCTTTTTACATTTGTATGGAGTACAGCCCATACATTTGATGAACACTGGAAACATAAAAATAACAGCATAAGCTGCTTTAAGCAAAAGCATTTCTTGTAAACCCTCCCTTTTAGGCATTCTCAAACACATACTGTAGTTAATAAACCTGAAGTCAGAAATGGAACATTGCTCCTACGTAAAGGACATGGTAGCTAAGACAGCATGGAAAGCATTATAGGCTACTGTACTTACAGTGCTTGCTAAGCAATAGAACATCATCAATTTTTGAATTTCACTCACCAATATATGGGGCAGGGATGGAAACATGGAAAAATTGTCCCTAAATGTATTTAACCAAAAGGCAAATGGGCCAGGATGAATATGGAGTAAAAGTACTAACCAGTTGTTGTAATTTCAACACCAGACGAAGCACCATAAAAGCACTCGTTGTAGGCTATTAGCTATTATACCAAGACATCACTGTGGTCAATAAAATGTCTTGAATATAATACTCCATGATGGCATTATTGGCCATGAATGTAGGGAATTTTGTCCCAAGCTGGGAATGAACCTCAAAACTGAAATCCAGTTAACAAAGCAATTGTAGGTCTACCAGCTTTGGCGTGACCAATGTTACTTACGCCATTTTGATTACACAACTATGTGATAATTACCACACTTCATAGAAGGTTTCCCCCTTTTTTGCAAAAAATACTGACATGACTTACAGTACATGAATAACTTAAAAAAAAATCCACTTTAATCCCTTACGAAAAGTTCAACAGTTTGACAATACAGGGACGGAATATCAATATTTTTTATCGATATTTTAGCTGTCCCAGGACGTGCAAAGTATGTACAGAGCATCTGCCTATGCACCTCATGGAACATTCAGTAGATAATGTTTGAACCGATACTTGATACAGTTCCATGGCCAAATACTCTGCTGGCTAGATGATCATGGCAGCTGCATTAGCTTAGAAACATTACCGGTACAATCGCCACCGCCCTCCGGCACCAGTTTTGCTGTGATTTATTTATTTCTTTGAAAAAGAAGCCTTGCTCTCAGAGAAATTACGGGAACCACCAATGTCATGTTAGTGACACTGCAGTTGATGTGAATGTCCTATACATACTTAAGTACAGTACAGTACCATCATCATCATCCGGTATAGTGCCAACTTCAAAGGTGAAGACTCCTGCACTGGAGAGGCATAATGGCTATGTGAGCACGACTATCCTACTTGGATTTTCTTCTTAAATACACTCAATGAGGGAGCCTTAATGATATCCTCTGGTAGACAGTTCCATTCACATACGGTTCAGGGGAAAAATGACATCTTATAATAGTCCCTAGTAGAGCTGGGAATGAAGAACGCTTGGGAGTTTTCATGACGAGTGGGGAGTTTATGTTTTTTAGAGATAAGATACTTAGTTGGATCAATGGCAACTAGTTGGTTCTGGATCTTGTAACATCGACAGTCTAGCTAACCTTCGTCTCTCAGCAAGGGTTGGACAATGCAAAATCTGAAGCATACAGCCAACACTAGAAGTAAAATTGTAGCAATGGAGAGCAAATCTTGCAGCACATATTTGAACCATCTCAATTTGGTTTGTCAGATTGTTTGTATAGGGGTCCCAGATGGTACTGCTGTACTCTAGAATAGGTCTAACAAGAGACTTATACGCTTGCAGTTTTACCTGAGAGTTTCTTATGTTAATATTTCGGCGGAGAAAATTTAAGGTATTTGTTGCCTGCAGAGTGATGCTGTCTATGTGCTTATCCCAGCGAAGGTCATGGGTGATGTTGACCCCAAGGTGCTTTATATGTGGGACATGTTTGAGCTCTTTCCAATGCAGATAGTTATTACACTTCTTTGGGTGGCATTTGTGAGTAATACTGATGACTTCACATTTGTCAGGGTGAAACTCCATCATCCATTTTTTCTCCCAGTCTTGTAGTCTGTCAAGGTCTTTTTGCATTAGTTTGGCATCAGAATCATTTTTGATCTCCAAATAAATCACTGTATTATCAGCAAAAAGGTACGTGGTGGAATAAAGACTTTGGGCAATGTCATTTATGAAAAAAAGAAACAGGCAGGGTCCAAGGATGGAGCCCTGTGGTACCCCAGAAGATACACGTATGCTGGATGAAGATACACCATCTAAGACTACAGCTTGGGTTCCGTTGTTGAGGAAGCTTTGAACCCAATTATTAGTACTACCTGTTATACCGTACCATTTTAACTTTTCAATCAACCTGATGTGCCCTACTCTGTCGAAGGCCTTTGAGAAGTCGAGCACGCAGACGTCAGTTTGAAGGCCATTTTGCATGTTAGTTGATACATCTTGGATAAATTCAAGAAGCTGGCTTGCACATGATCTTTTATTGTGGAAACCGTGTTGTAGAGCATAGAGGATATTGTTTTCAGTAGCGAAGGACATGACACTGCTGCAGATTATATGCTCCATAAGTTTAGATGTAATACAGGTCAAACTGATTGGTGGATAGTTAGGTGGGTCATACTTTTGACCTTTTTTGTAAAAAGGTGTGACATTAGCACTTCTCCAGTCAGTTGGAACATACCCTTTGGCTAAGTATTTCCTAAACAATAAAGTCAGAGGATTAGCGATGACATCAGCCAGTTCTTTCAGGACTCTTGGGCTAATTTTGTCAGGGCCTGCTGCTTTTCCGGGATTACGAGTTTTGAGAAGCTTTAAAACACTGGGAACAGTATATGTTCTATGTTTCATTTCAGCTGCCTAGTCACAGATTTTCAAGTGTAAGAATGTGTAAAGCTTATTGGTGTACAATGTTATTGTGCATGTAACCTACTGTACCTACATGAATGAATGCAGTCTTTCCATCGCTTCACAGACCAAAACAGAGACTAAATTGTAATCTTTTTTACTCAAAAATTAATGTTTGCTGATATATTTGTGACAATGGAGACATTTAGAAGAAACTTGTCAACACAAATTTGGTGTTTAAACCCAAAATGCATACGGTGGGTAGGTGTGGGAATGCATTGAGTGAGAGGCAATATTCTCATATAGCATACATACTGCTAGCATTGAGCTTCATGTGGATTCTTTTTATGACGTCACATGACGTACAGTACCGGCGCTCTATCTGTCACGCTTTCAACTCACCAACGCTAGTTTGACGATGGTTGATCAACTGCAGTTGATCAACTACTTTTTTCATTGTTAATTTCAATAGGACCATGGTAACATGTCAATCATTTCTGCCGAGTCTGGCCCCTAATCCTCAACTAGTCGATTCATTCATCAGTGTGTCTAGTCTCCTTTGTGTCCAGCAGAGGAAGTCCTATTGTATCTTAAAAGGATTTTTAACTTAAAAGTCAAGTTTATTTGAGCTAGAAAGGTGTGTGGATAAGTGAAGACAGAACAATAACCTGTCTGCTGTACGATCGATAAAGTAGTAGCAAGTAGTTTATTCCTGCATATGCTGTACGTACGATACTGGGTAAGTCTGCTTGAGCTTACTGGCAGTGCCATACAGTACGTGATCGTGGTTGAAAAAAAAAATGGTAAGCTTCCTGACTGGAAAATTATGATCTTGCAGGGAGTTTCTTCAGTGTGAAAGAGGAAATAAATCAGCTATTAGAGAAATGGAACTATTTCAAAACATGAAGTAAATAACTCATAGATTTTCTAGTTGAAAATATGACAGGTCGCCCTTGCCGTTATTGTTTTTAGAGTCCGGACACAGTGTAATAAGACAAGCTGAGCATCACTGGAAATGAAGACAGTGAATTTACTCCACTTTTGGTCAAGAGCGCGCGTGTTAATAAATGAAAAAAAAAATCTTTATTTCATTTTTCCTTCTTCCAGTAAAGCTAAATAGAAAGTCAGCTACGTAGGCTTTGCATTTGGAAGCTGGGCTTACCTCGGCTTCCGGATCGTTACTCCAATCTTGCCCCGTGTGAAAGCACACTTTGAGAAAAGGTTAATTGACTAAAAGTTTTGTCACTGTAGTGGACGCCCCTTGCTTCGTGCATATCGTATTACCATAGCCAGTTCAGGATGGAAATTATAAGGAATAGTCCGTTCGTTTGACGAACGGAATATCGTAATATTTTCATTTTAAAAGTGTAGATACAACCATTAATACTGTAGAATTGTTTGCAGTCGATGTCACATGCCCTTTGATAATTTATTTCTTAGGCCAACATCGTGCTCTATCTAGTTTTCATCCCCCAATCATGTCGGAACATTTGCATTATTTTACTGGATTGGTTGTAGTTGCGTAAATGTACTGTAGCTACTATCCTGCTTTAACGAACCCGATGTAGAAAAATCATGACAGTCTTAGCAGTTCTGGGCAGCAAAACAATTGCACACGATTAACGTTTCTTATGGTTCCTTTCTGATATAAATATCCCCCATATAATTTTTGCAGTTCTTGTCCAAAACTTACGTCTTGTTTGGAAAGAATCTGCAACTGAAATGCACTTAAGTCGGATCCCCCAAAAATCCACGTTCGCAGAGATTTGTGATGTCTTTTCTTGGTGAATTTAGCACGGGGCTCGCCCGGCTGCGCTAGCCTGCTGTATACGCTTGTGAAGTGCGATCATCGTAACACAAACTCAATGGGAAAATTTGTCTCGAGACCGAGTATTTTCACACACTAAATCCCATAGGCGAAGGCGCGAGTTGTGATTGGCTGGCTAGAATCAACGCAATTGAACCAATCACGATGCATGGGCCAATTTAAATTTTGCAATGGATCGTATCGATATGATGTCACCGAGAAAAATATGATGTCTCCAGGGAATAATTTAGTACAGAAATTTTGCATAGCATTTTTGCGATACAAGTTCCATTTTGTGTAGCAATTTTCAAAATTTGCATAGCAATTTTCACTGTCATACTTTTCTTCTGTTATGCAGTACTCTGGTTCATGCCCAGATGCTATTCACCGCTATGATACGGTGTTCAGCTATATGCTGAAACTAAACCTAATTATTGACTTAATGTGACAGCACTGTTCCATGAAAAGTCCTATATATCTGCAATAATTCTTTATGGATCTGCAGAAACAAGGCACAAAATACTGACTTCAATTCCATATCGGAGTGAATCAGCTCCTTGCTTTGCTGTAGGCCTACAGTGTAAGGTCCTCCAGAAAGCGAGTCAAAAACATTCACTCAACAAGCTTGATGCACTGCATGCTAACAAACTGGAACAGGGCCAGAAGACAGTCGGTAACCTTATTGTTTTTCTTCCACCATGATAATAAGCAGTTTGCAAGCTTCTTAAATCCTGGGACTTTATCTAAATTTCGAGCTTGCAATCCGTTTCTAAGTGTGTTCTCAAACTTCTCATATGTATTACATACAAGGCCTACTATGGGTATTGCTACAGCCTCATTCAGGGTAGTCAGAACGATGACAATTTGAAAGATGTCCAATATATCAAATTTTCACAAATTTCACAAAATAATTATGAGGCATGTGTAAAATACTCTTACTAAGCCCTTCATACTATTTTCGAAAGATCAACCCCTGTAATTTTGCCCTACGATGCTTTTTCTTCCGAGTTGTTTGTGCAAGACCTTGCACTATCCTAACGTGTTTGGATATGGAGATGTGTAAAGCCTAGGCTATCTCGTGTTTTATGTGGAAGAAGTTTGATCCCTATGGGAAGTCGCCGAGCTATCGTAACAGAGTGCCTTATACTTCCTACACAGCTGCATACGTTGAAGTCGCACAATCGACAATGTAACTAGCGGCCAATAGGTGCACGTAAAAGTTGCATGAATAGGCAGAATTACCTTGCTGTTTTGACTGGCATACTCAAGTGTCTGGGTACTTTTCTTGCTGCTTTTTTGCAGTGTTTCGTTACTTGATGTGTGTGTACTAAATATATACTGAACAGTTGTAGGCCTTCGTGCGCGTGCAGTATTCCCGATTTCATTTCCATTCACCGAGTACCGGAGCTTTTGCTCGGAAATTGTGTCGCAAATTTTGCTACACATATTTTGATTTGTATCGCAAATCTGTCACTTTGCATCGCATTTTGCGATGCGATACCGGATAAATTATTCCCTGGTCTCGTTTGGCGGTAAAAAAGGACACGCACGCAAGTCTACTGCATGCGTGGGCCAAGAAGTTTGCTGCCAGAGACCACGTGCATTGTTGTTTACGTTTGCAATGACGTAGTATGACAACATTGCTTAAGTCCCACTGTAAATAACATTTCGGAAGGAATGCTGGGAACGGCTTAATTTATGCAATATAATAACCACCGAAATGCACAAGATTCTAGGTGCTACATGTACAACACGTGCACAGATAATATGCTAAGCTTGGGGATTTGAAAAAACAGCGAAACACTGCAACTCGATAGTCTGTACCGTGTGTTTTGTGTAGCACAGTTTGTACAGCAGCTTACGAGGTGTTTTTTGCGAGACTGCAAGGAATACATCTGGAATGCAATTCTAAATATAATTGCAGGTAATACTACAGGGTTTTAGCGAATATCAAACGATCACTCCCATGGGAGGGGGTAAAATTTATACGTTTTTAATTATTAATGCATCCCGTTTTGGCGGGAAGTTAAAGGATTGAGTAATTACGGGAATTTTTCATGAAACCAAGAGTAGGGCTGCCACGATATCGTGATATCACGATATCGTCGATACAGTTTTGCCCCGACGATATCGACCAATGTTTTGTCCAGATGTGATATCGCAATAAATCAAATAAATGACTCAACCACTGTGAAATCCCTATTTTTATTGTCTTAAGTCAGTAATCTAAAATGATCATAATTTATGATGTCACAAGAAATGAAATCTGCGCTTAACCCACCACAAGAAAACATGATATAAAATCGGAAGCTGTTTCAAAATGCAGTGAATACTGTAACAGCTCACATACGTTCTAGACTTGTGGAGAGTTCTGCACAATCAATATTGCTACATGCACGTATAATCAATCTCCCCTCACTTTTGGTATGAAATCAGTAGTGGCTGCATGCAATAAACAGCTGTTTTGCTTCCTTGACACTGATGGAGAATGTTTAGACTAATGCGCAATATCGCGATATCGTCGCGGAAATTCTGGCGACATCGATAAATGAAAAATGGTTATCGTGGCAGCCCTAACCAAGAGCAAGTTTCAAGTATATTTGGCCCCTTTTTCCAGTTTGCATATAATCAGTGGTAATGATCAGCTGATGAGCATAATTTTACCAATGCCGATTATTTATCGACAATGGAATAATCGGCCCTATGGCGATTACTTAACAGGTGATCGGTTGAACACTAGATTGAATGTAATTTTGCAGTGAGGGACTTTCTATTCCTAAAAGTTATTCATAGTTATATGGCTGTATGAAGCCTCTCTGTAGTATCAGAGCTGTAGAGTACCATGCACATTCCTGACTGCTTTATGTTTCTGTACGGACAGCAGTCACTCATGAAACAATGTTCCACACTCAACTGTACACAACAGTACACTGTACAACTATATACTATTTTCAATGAAGGACTGATAATCCCCTTGCTATCGATCGGCCAGCCTCCCTATTGAAATTTCCCAGTGCTTTGTGCATCAATGTTGTACGTGAAAAGAGAGTGTAACGTTGACTAACAATGCGCGGAACTTCAAAGGAAATTTCAGGAAGTAGGAGGGGTCGTTGATTCGAGTTGACTCGGAGTTGAGACTCAAAAGATTCTACTAGTTGATCAACTACCGTCAAGTTGAAAGTCAACTCGGGGTGTTTAGAAATTTTTGACTGTCATTCAATTAAGGTTTAAAAGCACCCAGTTTCTCTTAAACTTTTAAGGGCAAGAGTAGTCCCCCCAAAATGAAATAGTGTAGTAGACCCTACTGTTTCATTATTGGCTCTTGAGAGTCATGTGACAATAATTTTTCTCTTCGAATGTGAAATTTACCAGGAGTTACAACTTGCGTTGTCCTAGAATAAGCAATATTGAAGTGCTAAATGATTATAACAGATACTTTGAAGAGGAATAAGATTAAAATTGTGAAATTTAGTTGCTGCAAGACAAGTCTGGGGTGACTGCCTTTGCCCTTTTACAGTAGGTCAGAAACATGACAACATCTAGCCTAGGGCTGTGAACGTTTAGCAAAATAACTAAACGTTTAACCTCAAAAATTTGCGATCGTTTAGCGATTAATCGCGATTACCTTATCACGCACACAAAAAAATAATTTCAATACAGTGTGTAGTGAGTGATACCGATTGTAATGCAAAAATAATAACAGTTGATATGTTACATGGAAAAAACAAATTATTCTGAAACTTGAAGCCTACAGTACAAGGTTCAAATATGCCCAGAAATTCCATAATGTTTCATTAAACTAAAAGCAGGGATCATCAGAGTATACAAATGGATTAAAAACTGTCAAAAACATGTTTTGAGATTAATCACTTGTAGCTTTGTACTAAACGTTTGTTCCACATGCGATCGTTTAGCGATTAATCGTTACACGTTCACAGCCCTAATCTAGCCCGATGCTCTCCATATAGCAACAGTGCAAATAATGCTCTCATATCCCACTGACCAGTAACCACTCTGCTTATTGACTGACTACACTGAGATTACAGAACAAAGATCCCTTAAGTATAATGTAGTCATAGGCCTAGGCTATATCTTCATACAGTAGGCCTAGAGTCTTCTGGCACCCTATCTGCAACTACCCGGAAAAAGGCCTTGAAATCCGGGTTTTTAGAGTATGGGGCAAGTTAGCCTAATGGGTGTCATTTTAGAAAAAGCTGATGAATGCACCTTGAAGAGAATTCTTTGTTCTATCAATTTCACTTGCAATTTGCTTAAAATATTTGGCAAGAAATTTGTGTCTGTGCCACTTCAAATTTTGTGACGTTTTCTGGTTTTACAGAGTTTATTTGTCATTTTCTACTGGCTTGCTGACAATTTATAACATCACCTTTGCATTGTCACCCTGCTTGTGCCATTTTCCATACATATTGTCTGACTGTATATATATTAGGACTTACCCTGTATTAAGAATCATAGGCTAAGGCTACACTGTAAATTGTACCTAAAACGTATAGGCCTAGGCTAGGCTAGCTACCGTTACAACCTAGCCTGCTTGAACGAGTAAAGTTGAGGCTTAGGCCTAGGCCCTACGCCAAGAACAGTTATGTCTAAGCTAGGCCTACAATGTGTACCATCCAGTAAAGCGTAGTACTTACCAGCTTCGAAACTCATTTCGATCCAGTTAGAATGCAAGAGATGGTATAAAATATGCGGATGTGCTCTATCGACCCTTCAGACTTCTTTACCGGCTAAATTGATAGCTTAAGGTGTAACGTTATATCCTATCTTGTTGCTTGGCCGGCTGCTTGTTGTATTATATACGTACAAGCACAACTATTTACATACGTACTGTGTACGAAATCACTGATCAATTGCCCACATGAAAGCATTCATATCGTACCTCAGTTCTACAGCTTCACTTCCGGGTAAGTACAAGGGGCGGAGCTGTTACAGTTTTCTTTATATGGTCAAAACACATCGGTGTGACTATTTATACCGTACATAATGTCATGCTATTCGAGTACATACTTATCAATCCCAAAAAGTCCTCAGTCACAAATTTAATGAATGCTTTGATCCTTGGTTGTGCAAACATGTTGGAATTTTCCGCTGGCGCCGAGCAATTATTTTCCCTCTATGAAAAGTGAACAAAATGCATGACGACCATCCTCATTACATATTAAAATGCAGAAATAGGTTGCCATTTTTTGTTGTTTAGTGGGCGGGACTCAGGGTTCAGTAAGTGGACTCCCCCCATTCTTGACCGTCGTCCCGGGGAACGGGCAGTGTTTTAGTGTGAGTGTGTGATTTTGAGTTCGAGTACTGGTATGGGTACCAGGGGGCCGTTCCACAAAGAGTTACGCACAATCTTAAGTTTGATTCACCATACTTAAGCCAACAGTAAATCATACTTAAGATCGTGCGTAACTCTTTGTGGAACGGGCCCCAGGTCTTGTGTGTGGGTATCCCTTATAAAAAAAATCCCACATAATTCCTACAGGAATCAGCATGTGCAAGCACGCCTCTTCCTATCTATACCTGATTTAACCAGTTTTTTTTTTTTTTCAAAATCACATAATAACCTTCCGACCAATTGCTAACTTTTTAAATGACTATTTTGTATCCGTTTTTTTTTTACTAAGGAATCATCTCTTTGGGGGGGGGGGGGGCTTGTAGGGGCTCTGATGTGTTTCTTCTTCAATCAGTTATGTCATTTTTCGGAGGAATAGGTTTGTAGTAAGTTTGAAGGCCAGTAAGGCCCCTGGGCCAGATGGGGTCCACCCAGCCGTTTTACGTGACTGCTCTGAGATTTTGTCAGTTCCTCTTTCCACTCCATCATTTTTCAAAAGTGCCTGGATTCAAATTTTGTCCCTACTGAACTGGCGGGTAGCAAATGTTACTCCAATTTTTAAAAAGGGGAAGGGGAAGTTTGCCTTGCAATTACAGGCCTTTCAGTTTAACCAGTGTTGTGTGCAAAGTTATGAAATCTTTAATTTAGGATAGTTCACTTAAGTATCTTTTAGATAATCAGATACTTAATCTGTCACAGCACGGTTTCCTGCCAGGTAGCTTTGTGTTACTAACTTACTGGGCTTTCTTGAAGACCTCTCTTCAGCTCTTGGGGCTGGGTATACCGTTGATGTCATTCATTGACCTTTTTCCAAAATAGCAATCACAAAGCATTGTGGGATACGATTTAGGTATGCATAATTTTTGTCAATTACATTTTATTGTAGTAAAAATTAATGCACACCAAGTGTCCCACAATTCTTTGTTTGGAAAAGTGTCTATTACCTCGACTTTTCAAAGGCTTTTGATAAAGTTCCATTACGTAGGTTTATGGTTAAACTGTGCAGGTTAGGTGTTCAGTGCAATTGTGCTGATTGGATCAATTCGTGGCTTCATGGTAGATCTCAGTGAGCGGCTGTCAATGGTAACTTCTCTTCGTGGAAATAAGTCACAAGTGGAGTATCGCATGGAGTTCTTTTCTTGGCCCACTTCTTTTCTTAATTTTCATCAATGATATTGATAGCTCTCGTACATCATGTATAAGTAAGTTTACAGATGATACTAAGTTTTATAGGAAGATTAGCAATTTGGATGACACTTGTGGGTGGAGATGGCTCGGTGGTACTGCCTTGCATACTGAAAGTCCCCGGATCAAATCCCGGTGGAACCACTTGGAAATTTTCCGGGGTCTAAAAATTAACTTGTTCAGCATAGCTGTTCACAGTGATGCTGAGGGGGTTTAAAATTGGTGAATTACAAAATTGGGTATTTGGTTGTCCGTTTCAGGAAGTTGTCCGACTCAGGAAGTTGTCCGCTTGCTCAGTTCAGCTGTTGAGCAGTGGTGCAGAGCAAGTATAACCTCCACCCTTCCAGCCTTTGGGAAAGTGGCGAAAGACTGGGGATACGCTCACGTCCGACGTTAAGTGTCCCGGGAGCAGAATTGGGAGCTATTAGTACACGCCTGCCTCGTTACCTCTGAGCACTAGTCGAAAAGAGAAGGCGAAGTTCACTCTGGCATAGGGTCCACGATGAGCCAAAAGACTTCCTGACCCTCAAAACGTTGAACTCCTGAACTCCTGATGCCTTACTGCTGCAGAAAGATCTGGATAGGTTATTTTCAGACTTGGCAAATGTCTTTGAATGGGAAGTCCTTCATTCTAACATGAATGGTAGTATTTTAAATTTTTTTAGTATTTTAAGTATTTTAGTATTTTAGTATTTTAAATAAGGTCACTTTCGAGAAAGATCTGCCATTGCTGCAAAGGCTAATAGAGTGCTTAGATTGATCAACAGGAATTTCATCAATTTTAGTAAGGATAATGTACTTAATTTGTATAAGCAGTTGGTGACCTCATCTTGACTATGCCGCTCAGGCTTGGATCCCCGTCTATGAAAAGGACATGTTTCTTTTAGAGCAAACTCAGAGTCGAGACATTCGCCTTATACCTGAGGTGAGAAATTTGCCTTATCATGCTAGGCTTAAACATTTTGGACTAACTACATGGAGCTGAGAAGGATTAGGGGGGGCATGCCCCAGGTTTACAAGTTTCTTTCTGAAAGGAATTCCCTTTGGTCTTGTATAGTGCTCAAAGTAATTCGCGGGTTCGTGGGCAAAACCAGAAACATTATATAGGTGTCAGCTGAAAATATTTTGGTGTTACGCATCCTAACACCTCCCTGATCGTATTATCGATAGTTCTCACGTGACGTCATAGCAGCCTTTCAAGTGGCGTATCTCAGCCATGTTTGAGGGCAACCCCTATATGTACGCACAGGCTTGCCCTAAGACATGTCGGTTGCTAATGCCTAGTTGTGACGTCACTGAGAACTATCTATAGGCTTTTCTAAGATTTCAACTGTGTGCCCGAAAAGTTTTTTTTTCTTTTTTTGAACGAAGATTTGAAAATGAAGAGCTTATGTTACTGGAGAAATTTTGGAATTTGATGGAAGAAAATTTGTTTTTTTTTTGTACCGCTAAAATAAAAAAGTTTAAGTTTTTTTATTGAGTGATATGTCTTTCAAGAGCAAAATTAGGTGAAATGTCGGGGTGATTAACAGAGTTGGCTTTGGTTATTTATTATACGGAGTATCCAGCAAAATTGGAAAGTTTTGCCACTTTTAATAATCGAAAGCTTATATTGGAGAAAAATTGTAACTTTGTGACAGATTTCGGGGTTTATGGAAGTATCTAATCTTCTTATAAGAAAAATCAAGTATGGGGTAATCTGTAGTTTTGTTGGGGTTACTGGATATCACCATGCAGATTAAGGCCCTCGGACCAAACTGGGAAATTTTCCCGCGAAAAAAGTTTGGCTTCCCATATATTTGAAGTTTTATGCTTTACATCATTACATAGACGTACGGAAGTGTTTCAGTTTGGGAGGAGACGGTATTGCCTTTTTGTCCAAAAAATGTTATTCTGCCCGAAAGACTATCAAAATGCAGGGCACAGAAACTTCTAAACAATTGTGAACCCCAACACACTTACACAGCACGAAATGGCATTTTCCGGGCTCGTAACTAAAAACAAAGCAGCCTTTTTTTTGCACTTTCTTTCGCAATAAAATTTTCGCTTCATTATATTGCCCCCAAAAGAAAAATAATTTGCAAGCATGCACTGTTCTGTTAAGTAATCTGTGCGATCAAACTACTATCTAAGCGCCACCATCAGTTTGCGTGGAGCGTACAGAAATTGCTAATTTCAAACCTCTCAGATAGCCGGAAATGGCATTTCCCAGACTCACTTGAAATAAAGTAGTCGTTATTTGTAGCTTTCCTTTGAAATAAAAGTTTCACTTCAATAGAAAAAGCCCAACTTGCTAAGTGGTCAGAAAATTGACCAGATAAAAGGTAGCCTATTGCTACAGTTAGATGTGCGATGTTCTTGTACCTTTTCGGGGGAAAATTATGCAACGGAACTGAAAACATACTAAGTGTTTTTGACTCTATTAAGAATCTTCGTTGTATTAATTGCAAGGTCCGCTAAATAAATGAGATTTTCTAGTACGTGACAGCCCTAATTCCAGACGATACGTGATTTTACTTTCAACGTATTTGAAGCTACGTCACGTTACAAGCTAATGTAGCTATAAATGTATATTCACTCAGACGTATTGGGAGATATTCTCACACTACTGTTTATCATTATGTGTAGCTGAAACGGCCTTGTCGATTTTCATTACCGTTGCTAGAATTCGGCTGTCGGGGCAGGCCAGACGGCAGACAATTGGGCACTGCATTCACACGAACAACCTTTCGTTCGTTTTTGCAAGGAACATTCGGAAATGTGAGTTCCCTTGAAGACTATAATTAAGCAAAATCAAGAAGATCGTCCGGGTGACTAAAGTTTATCAGGCCCGTCACCCGCATCTTTTATCAGTTTGTTGTGGGCATGTAGATGAATACTGCCCGACGAAACTACTAGATTTTCTCAACAAGTCAACCTTCGCCGACGGGTGTTATGACCTTGCGGATTGAAGATGGGATGACGGATAGCAGAGCTAGTGAGAAGTGATTAAAAATATTCAGATATGCATTAAAATTAAAGCGTTACAAAAGAAATAAATAATTCATAAAAAACCCGGTTCTGATGATCCATCCAGTAACTTCAGTCATTTACGTTCATTTTCAGGCCTCCCCGAAGGAAACTGCAGTCCTTCCCCGACGGGGGAGGAGAGGTACAACGGAGCTAAGAAGTGATTGAAATCCATTCCGATATGTACTAAAATAGCAATCCGAAGCAAAAAATATGTTCAAGATCACCCACCCAGTAACTTCATTCTTTATATTTTTTTATTATTTTTTTTTTATTTTTAGGCCTCCCTGACGAAACTGCCGCCTTTCCCCCACGGGGAGTAGGGGGTGCCCGCATCGCTGGCACCACCCCTTCAGAATGCGTAGCAAACTCTGTGTCAGTACACTGCTTTAAGGTTAACATTAACAATTGTTCTTCAATGACAGTGGTAGAATCTGATTGTTTGGGGCTGCTTGTTTTGGTTTGTTGGTTTGAATTTTTAAATTGGGTTTGGACTTCATGGCTTATGGGGCCTTGGCCCACCTTTGCCCTTAAACATTTTATGTTATGTTATGTTATGTTGTGGTGTGTTGTGTTGTATGGTTTTGTGTTGTGTTGTGTTATGTTGTGTTACGTTAATTAGGTCTATCCCTGAGTTCCCAGCATACACCCTTAACCCCACTCAACCAATTTTTTTCCACCCAAACTTAGGGGTTATACTTTGTCCCGGGCGTGGTATTAATGTACCAACACAACTGGACCGCTTTTTCTTGATAAAACTATACAAAGGAATTAAAAGCACGATGGAGGCTCATTTTGCGCCTGCCAGACTGAACAAATTCAAGGTGCAGTGTATACGGCTGCTCAGCTTGACTGCAAATGATTTTCCATCTTTCTGCAGGTGTTTGAAAAAATGGTAGGCTATATATCACGTTACAAGATGGATTATAAATGAATTTTATAAAGTGCAAAATTTTCAGTCAAGATTTCCTCACACTATTTATTCATATGCGAACAAAAAGCTGTCACTCTTTTTACTGTTGCACCAAATTCGGTCAACGGCACCGCAGAAATTTGGGCACGTTTCCCACAATGTATGGCTACAGTGGCTAATTTTAAAACTGCGAAATCGCGACGATATATATGCTACCAGTTGTTATAATCCGGTAGGAAAGACTATCCAAGTGGAGCGACATTATCGTTTGAAAAGAGCGTGCAAAAATTTAAAAGTTGGTACCCTACACACAGTCAGAATGACATTGCTTGGAAGGATACAGTCTAAGCGGAGCGTAACCATTGGTTGGAGCTGAGCGCTGCGTTGGAGCTGAGCGGAGCGTTCATAAAATGTTGGGAATCGCAACCCCTCAGACAGCCAAAATTAGCATTCCTCGGGCTTGTAAGCAGAATTTAAGCAGTCTGTATTATGAGCTTTCTTTTTGATTTTTTGAAATGAAATTTTTAAATCAGTAAAAAATGAAGTGCGAAATGATCAGAAATATGTTAAGTGCAGGGGGTGACCACACTTGGTGGGAAGAGGGGACCGATTCCAGGGATATAATGGAAGCCCGAGAAGTGCCATTAAGGAAATAATTATGACACTTCATATGGACCTATTTAAATTGGAATAGCGCTGTATCATAATTTGTTTTAAGAATAAAAAAAGTCCCATTTTTTTTCTTTTTGGAGGGAGGACCCTAAATCCGCCACCGTTATGAAGAAGTAAACCGACCGGAGAAAGCGTGTTCAAATTAGTGTCCATGTATGGCGTCATGAAATTTACCGAAGGCAGTCGCAGAGCAGGGAATACTTTCTTCAAAATTTCATAGTTCCAAACGCAACATGCTAGCGAGTAAGGGTTTCTTGACGTAACAAAATTGTATTTTGTCACCGGAGTTCCAGAACATCCCATCGAATCGCAACTCATTTCATTTCATTTGCTTCCTTCCCTACGTGAAATTCTGTCTTCGCCCTTGATTTCATGGGGGAAGGGGCGATGGAGAGATTATGTAGAATTTGCGTTCCTTCTTGAACTGTTGAACATTGATCCTTCAGAGAGCGAATCAAACTCCTTTGTGAATATTTGATTTCGCCCTTGACTTTGACAAGGAGTCGAAAAGATTTTGTCCTGGCCACCACTACAAGCAGGACATGGTAGTTTTGTAAAGTTCTGTAGGATGGGCCATCGAAATTGTTCAGCATGAACTTGAGCTAAAATTTTAACCGGTCATAAATGGTGGTCCTTTTCCTACGTACCGTAAGACATGCCACAATTTTAACAGGATAACGTTAGCAACAAGCCTACAAAAAAATGTCAAAAAGTTTAAAATTGGCTTCAAAGGTAAATATTATTGGAGGGAATTCCTAGGGATGATCATTCCGCGTCATAATGTAACAGAGGAAAGCTTGAAAATAAAGTTTCTTCAACAGGAAATATTTTCCACCCAGACAAAACTCACATCACGATCATTTTTCCAGTAAGTGAAATTAAAGGACGAACACCTTCCCCTAGCAGTCTGGTGGAATAAAGTTCTCTAATGCCAGTCTACATGGAAACTCATTACCACCATTTTGGCCACTGGCCCACTACGGTACCGCATATAGTTAGATGAGGTTTTACGGCCAAGTTTCCATCCTACTGCTTTAAGTCGGGCTGGCCATCCCTTTTCCAGTTGCAGCTCACTGGCTTTTCTCCCTACTCCATTGCCCATGCCAGGGAGCTGGGAGAAACCCTGTCGGTGTTGAGCACCAAGCACAATGGCATATAACTAGCGACACATAAATAACGGACACGACAAAAAAATACGGCAGGTTCATCGTTGTAATGAAATGAAGACTGTAAACTGCATAATTGGAGTTAATACTGCATAGTTACGAATGGAAGACGTACATTTTTTAAAGTTTTAAACTTTTTCTCTCAACACATGTAAAACTTCTCCGAAATCCTTCATGGCGGTTCAAGATTTTTTTACAATATTCTGGGAAACCAAACTTATTTAACATCAAAAATACTTACTTCAATAATTACTTCTAAAAGAACTTTTACCACGTTAATTTTCATTGGCTCACACATCATTAAGATGTTCTCTGGATTCTAAAACCATCGTGTCATTAATATCGTACTAATTAGCACGATCGAACGAGACTCTTTCTCTCAGGGGGCGGTGAGTTTCTGCCCGACTACCGGGCTCCATGAACCTACCAATAATAAATTCGACTTCTCATTCTCTCTACCCAGCTGAGCATCAAAGTCTGCCCGATTCAGCAACGGTTTTGGCCAACTGGGATGGCTGCAGCCCCCAGTCCTCCCGTCCCATTAGTGTTACAGAGTTGGCAAAGTGGCGATCATAAAACAGACATGTGGTGCTTCTATTTCAGCTTTGTGATGGGCGGGTAGGCTACGCGAAATTTCAAAATGAAATGCACAAAAAGTTGCATACCTCTCTAGGATAGCAGTTTTTAAGAGGTGAAATTTTACTTCTATGGGACTCGTTAGTAAGGAGCTGACCATCTTTGTAGGAAGAAAATGGGGGGAAGCGGGGGGATGCAGGAAATGAAGCCCTTAGCCCACAAACAGAGAAAGTGTGAAACGAGATGAAAAAGGTTAAGTTAAATTCGACCAGTTGCATTACCATGTAAATTTATCTATCTCCCTACACTCCCCGCCCTCCCCAAGGAAAACCTCAACTGCTGCTTTTGGCATCGTTTAAATATAAGTTTCACCGATAATGTTACTCAATATGCGTTACACAACTTATGGTACTTCAGTAAATTCAGTAATACCCAACTGGACGAGGCAAATGAAAATCCTGCTATATTACTTTTCAAAAAATATTACATACAACACAATAGTAGCACACCTTGTGGAACATCCGTTCAGACAGCTCGAAAATAAAACGAAAACATTGCTATTAAATTTAAGCTACAAAAAAGGTAAACAAGCATAAATAGGAAGAGTTCGGATACTATGTTGAGAAGTTCGATCAAATGTGTTTTCATTGACGTTACACGCCAGGCCGCGTTTGACAGGCAAAAGCCGGTGTACAGTAATACGCTGGCTAGTACAGCTGCTGCATGGAAAGCAGCTGACGGCATGCATGTTACTGTTGCACTGTTGACTTCTTACCCGGCCGAGGGCGTGGCTTACCAATTGTGACGTCAAGAGTCTTGAACATATGTGCGGTAAACACAATTTTGCAAAAGGGCCGACAGTTGGGAACATTTTTTTTTTTCAAATTATGCCTTTCCGTTACTTTCCACAGCAGAACGACAATTATATATTTCTATGTTCAACCTTGTCTAGTATTTACTTTGCGAAGCGAAAAGGGTACTCTCTACACACCCATCTACCACCTACAAGCCGGTACTGCAGAGACAGGGGCTAAAAGGTTAAAATCTCCAGATTTTTTCATCTGTGGAAATTTTAGGCTGTCTCAAGGTCACTGGGGAATTTATTTTCTTATACATGTAATTGGATCCCCTCGGTGATACCCCTCCCCCCCTTCCAACAGAAAAGACGAGGTCAAAGTTTACATCTGAGCACATGTGCCAGAACTTTCTGGTCAGGTCAACTGGAAACAAAACATCTGAGCCCTGCATCGGTCGCTGATAGCACACTGTTTTTACGTGTGTTTACATCCTGCCATCAGCTTAAATATATGCAAATGTTACCCGTTGACCTTTGACCTATAAGGCAACACTGCTCCATGAAGAAACTTCAAACTGGTCTATCTGGGTCTACATGTGGTCCCTGTCAAAAGATAAAATTCATTCCACCCAAATGAGCACCTACGTTTCCTTTCGAAAAATCTTCAAAGTTGTGCAAAGTGACCAACTTAAAGGTGAAAATAGAGAAAAACAAGAGAAATATAACTGAAACATATTTACAAGACAAAATTCAAGGTATCCTAAGTGGATAATGTGGAAAATGAAAACAAATAGTGATTTAAACTGTTAACCAAGAGACTGAATAGAAAATGACCTAAACTCATGAATATGCTTTCCTTCCTTGGGGGTCTTCTGAAAGAGTGACATTTATGACTTAAATTTGAATCTTGACAAACTTGTTTGTTACTTGCACTATAGGCTTTCACATTTAATCATATATTCACCTTCCCAGATTAGAAAATAAGAGTAGGTTCACCATAAATCTTGAGGTTTTTGCATCATCTCACAAAGATATGCCAAATTTCACTTTTAAAATGGCTTTAAGGCTTATTTAGCAAAGGAGTTTTCCTATAGCCATCAATTTTGTCAACTGTTTCAGGGTGTCCTACCAACAGGGACTGCAGAGACAGGGGTAGGGCACTTCTTCTGTGTTGGGTATTCGAGGTCACTGCAGAATGGGACCTGTGGCTCTCATTGCCTAGAACATGTTAGGCCCCTTGGATATTTAGCCCCCACCCCCACCCCACTTCAAAACTGGCTCTGTGGTCCCTATTACATATACAGCTGTCATTTTTTTTGTAAGCAAAGCATGAAAAAGTGACAGCCCTTATGTATGTCAAACCAGAGAGCTGAATTCCAGTTCCCCAGTCAAACCAAACCATCCACAATTTTCAAACAGTGGGCTAAGCTGATGGCATCTTCTGTTTATTAAAGTGAATAAAAAAAGGCTTAATCTTCAACATTTACAAAACATGTTTCATAATAACGTATGATGCTTGTATATTAATATCTCTAGGTTTGAGTTGTGACTTCAAGGTATTCATTTATGAGACTGGCAAGTCTAGCTGTGCTAGTATGCTGCATAAAAGATGGACACACACCACATGTAAATTTTACCCTTTAACTCTTACACCCACAAATATGACACCATGGCAGACATACTTCCAGGATGAACACTGCAATTCAGCACTTTTTCAAGAGAAACTAAATAAGAAACTTTACTAGATTATTCAAAATCTTGTTGATGTTATGGAGCATCTCAAAATTGAGCACCAAATCCAATAATCCTTCTAGAGCAAATGCTAGCAGAATGTTAAGTACTTTTCCACAAGAACTGGACAGGCTGCCAAGTTTAATCAGTAGAACTTCTCAGAGCACCATTGTGTTGACTAGAGTCTATTCATGTCATGCTTGTCACTCAGCAAGGTCAGCAAATTTCTTCCCAATATTAGAGGGAGTGACGGTACACCACCTCAGTACCGCACTTTCAAAAAATTATTGTGTGCAAAACTTAAGTCCATGGGTGATTTCTCAAATATTGGGGGACATGACCCCTGTCCCCCAGACCACTGACATGTCCACAAACACACATACATTTAACCCCCTGACCCTCTCCACAAAGCCATTGTGTTGGAAAAATATACACTTGATTGTAAATGGGCAAGCCATTTATGAGAAAGCATGCAGCTGCTCCTTTTCATAAAACTTTCAAAATATGTAAAACTACCTGTCACTAAATTCAAGGCACATACAACTTCTGAATTTTTAAAGCATGGTTTCAAAATTCAAGTTTGACATTTTCTATCACCAGTTATTCAACACTCTGACAGTTGAACATAAAATAGCACCAATTCATTCATACCTAACAAGAATGGTCAACTTCCGTCGGTCTGTCAGGTGACCATGCATTATCCTAGAATAAACTCACAGTAATGGATAAATGCACTAACCTTTACACTACTCCCTTTAAATTTTTAATCAGGGTTTTTGCTTTTCTAATGTGGTTATTTATAAATAAAATTTTACATGTTTCTTTTCATCTTTTAAATGAAAATACTGCTTTGCATGAATAAACAACTCTAAATAACTACTGCTGATGAGGAAGGATCACATTTTGCTTTAATAATTTGTCTCCATTATTTGTAGGTACCAGCAGTCCACCATTCTGCAGTGTTTAACTTTCTCCCGAGCTGGTTTTTCCTGGTTCTTCACCCCCAACAAAAAGTTTCAAAAAGTTGTAACCACACACTTTTTTAAATGATGTACAAAACTGTTACCAGCCAGGATATGTAAACAAATTCATTGTTGGTTCATGAAATTCAACCAATTTTTCCAAGTCTGTTAACTTTTCTTTACATACCAATGACATACGGTCAAACTTAGACATCCCAATATCCTACATGTAAATGACTGTTCTATGAGAGAGTACTTAATGGTTCCATTTGGTTTTTAAAAATTTGTGACCTTTTTCAAATTATGCACAAAATGGTTACAATTCAGGACACAGTACAATTCAGAATTTCAACTTAGTTTCTGTAACTATTGGATATGAAACTTGACTCATTATGCTTCTTTTGGAGGTGACCCTTTAAAACTCCCATCAGGTTATCGACATCAACTCAATGAGCCCCTTTTAATCCTTCCTCATGCTATCAATTTCAACTCAGTTTTCCCCTTTAAAATATAATCTTTAACTTTACTGTAATATCATTCTCTAAAAATTACTAACCCTAGTGTCTTAAGAATTTAAAACATTAAAGTGCAGGGAGCAAAAATTTCTACAACATAAACTGTGAAAAATGAAAAAAAAAAAATCCAAGAAACGATTAAAGACAAAAACAATTAAATCTGCAATTATTAAAGAAATAATGGACATGGAATGGAAGGAACAATGAAACTATACACAATTGTACATTAATTGCCATTTGAACAACATACCTTGTTTTTAGGTACAATTCAATCGAAAACACTGACACTGGCACTGAATTTCCCCTACACAACTTAACTAAATCTTTTTCTAAAGTTGAAATCTTTGAACTTCATAACTTAAAAAAACATTTTTAACAGTCTAAACAGTAAACATACTATAACACACAAAATTATTTCAAATAAATTAACAATCCTTCAAAATATCAACAAAACGATGAACAGTAACTTTTTATGCACCTGGCAGTAGAGGGTTTTGATACACAGTTTTTCAAATCATACAGCATGATTTAATTGCATGGATTTTTAAATATGCTTTCACTTGCAATGATATGCACTTAAGCATCATGTCTCTGTTTGCTCATTGATGCACTTATAAATTGCAAGACCCACCCTCTGACCACAGGGAGAGGTAGGTCAATGTTCCATGGGAGCGTGAATATTTTTGTACACAGATGCACCTGTCCATGACAAAATTGACCCAACATGTTATATACTTTGACACACATTTGCTACCAAATATGTCCCACCTTTGCCACACATCTTAGGTTTAGAGGCAACACTTGGTTTACAACTTTGACATGCCCCTGCTGCATCACAACTCGGACAAACATGACACACATTTGACTGGCCACTGCCCTGGGTCCAGAGGGTGCTTCTTACAACTGATAAGTGCATATAAAGGCAAAGGAAATGTTTTCTTTGGTTTACCTCCTAAAATCCAATTTTATAAAATACACACGAAAAAGCAGTGCAGTATTTCTGTATTGTATGTGACTCTGTGAGACAAAGCTTTGATGCCAATTTGCATATTTTTTACTCAACGAACCCATCAACTCTGAAGCCATTTACTGCAAGAAATTGTATACAATTATACCACTTCCTGTGAAATTTGTCCAGTGTCGTAACTACTCATTAGAGACAAATACGAACAGTCAAGTGATGTCAGCGATACATGGGGCCTTCAGCCTTTTACCCTGCCAATAAGCAAGTTCTTTCATTTGCTGCCACATGGAATTGTGGAGTACAGCATGGAATACACAAATTGAGCTCAGGACATAGCGTACGGCATTCCCTTGTTTCAGTACGTACATACCACACTATCTAGATTCTAGCCAACAAAAGGGGAAAAAGGGATCTCAATCCTACTTTAGGCCAGATTAAAATGAAAATTTTTACACCAAAAGGATAATTTAGACACAATCCACTGCACAAAACCACACTTCAGATCCCTCATGTTATGCATGGATTAACCCTTTACCGTTGTGCTCCAATCGGGGCATATCTGCGCGCCTTGGGAGTGGGCAGAAAAGCGGACGTAGCACACCCGCATCAGCTTCCGTAGGTTATTGACCCAGTGACCTTAAACTATTGTCCCTCTCGTTGTTGTGGCCGAATTTAAGGGTAGCTACTCGTAGTTTCGAGCTCCACATGAAACAATAAAGATGGGTGACAGCCGCGCTCTCTGTATGGGTTCAAAGGACCCAAACAACGGTAAAGGGTTAAAAAAGAATGATTTCGTGTCATTGCCATGTACACTGAAATTTTGGAATATATGTTGTATGTGTGGGATCCGTTTGTTTTTTATCCCAAAAGTTTGCAGAATGTGGGCATGTGCACGGCCACCAAAACAAATTACCCAACTCACTTTAATATTCAACAACTTTGATAATCCCATTTGGGGCTATGCACATGTACACACCCTCCTTGCTGTCAAGATAAAACATTCCTTCAGTAACAACCATGGACTTATATACATGGACATAGCATGTAACGTGTACGTTGTATCCCATTTGGCATAAGGTTGCCTCTATACAATTTATACCCGACACCCCACTTTTTGTTCAAAAAGTGATGTTACAGCAAGGTCAACCTGACTTCCTATTATCAGCTTCCTGTCAATAGTAGCTGCCATGTCCAGCACTATGTAAACAAAGAGTCCCATTGAAAACCTCATTCATAAAGGCAGAGACTGTTTATTCAGTGCAAGCCAAGTTTTCAACCAGAGCTGCCTCAGCAGACCAGGACAATAGGCTTATCTTTTTGGACACATGTAGGCTGGTTGTGCTGCCACTGAAGCATGATGAATTGTGTGAACAAACATTGCCCAGACAGCATAGAGGTAGCTTATGCCTAATGCGTAGCTGGTCGCCACCGCCTGAGACAAAAAAGGCGCATCAAGATGTCCGCCATGAACCTATAAATCATCTGATTTGATGACGACTCTGATATATTTTAAACAAAAGTTTAACTTGTATGGGAAACATTATCATATTCCTGCAATACCTGAAGTGATTTTGACCTTACCTTGCCATATTTCAAAAATATTTCAACTTTCTTGCAAAATATGGTAAGATGCTTGAGCAAGTCCAAACTTTCACACAAAACAATAGATAGCCGTCTTGGTGCGCTTTTTCTAGCACGTACAGTAGCGACAATGTACTGTGCAGTATGCTCTGTCCATGTATAGGAAGTCCATGGTTACAACACACATCCAAAAATTTGAGTTGACTAGTAAATTTAGTGGAACCATTCTTTCTTTAATCCATAAACTGTATAGAGACTAATACTATGTGAGGTTTGGAGCAGTGACCTGTATCTACATAGACTGCCTTATTGGGGTAAAAATTTGAATTCTAATCTGATGTCAAGTGGAACTGAGACGTCCATTTTCCTTCAGTTGGTTTAGACACTTTGAGGCGTTACATGCACATGGTGCACAAAAAAAAAGGGAACACAGTTCACTACATGTTGATCTCAGTTAGAGTATCCCACTGTGGGCCCCACTATTCCAAGCGGCAATGAATTACCAAACTTGCTGAATTTTTGGCTCACATATATTAGGGATGATTGCACACAAACACCCCTCCTAATCGTAAGGTGGTTTAGAACACCACATAGACACTAAAGTTACAGTAAGAAGGTTTATGGCTGATGGCCCCTACTCATGCCTGACTTCACTGGGCTGCCCTGATTTGTTCACATTAGTTTCAGAACTACATAAGTAATGCAGAAACACATTACCTACTTTCCCCCAGCATTGGTGCAACTGTCCTTGAAAGGCCTTTTTGAAGGAGATGACCTCTTCTGCGTGTGTGTTGTTGGCTTGATTTTGCGGTGAAGCTTTCTGTGGCTGGTTAGACCAGAAAGACTTGGTGACGAATACATGCAGATTTGGCACTTGTACTCCATTACATAATTATGCTGGTCCAAGTGATGTTCACCTTCCTGCGGGGAATGTGTTGTAAATGCACAAAGACTGCATCTGAAGATATTGCTCTTGCTGATGGAGTTGAGATGGATTCGCATATGGTCGCGCAGAGAGAGTGTGTCCGTTTGAACTTGGTTACACTGGAGACAGGTTAATGAGACCTTGTTTTTGCTATGCTTGCCTTTGTGCCTCTGCAAGCTATCCAGGGATTTTGTTTCGAATGGACAGTGCTCGCAAGCATACGTCTCGTCGCCATTGTGTGTCTCTAGATGGGCATCCAGCTGGTCGTGACTTGTTATGAACCCACACTGGGGGCACTGGACGGACAGGTAAGTCCCGGGGGAGTTCTCTTCTTGTGGGCAGTTATCGTCAAGAGTTGGTAGGGTAACTTCTGAATTGATTGTCTCTGCCCTCATATGCTCCTTAAGCATGTGTGACAGCAGTACACTGCTCTTCCCTGAAGAAAACTGGCAGGCATTGCAGCTATACTTTTCAAATTTGGCTTCATTGATTTCTGCAGGTGGGGAGACAGATTCCATGTCATTTTCCTGATTTGGAGGAGGAGTTTCACTGTTGATTGATTTGTTATGCACATCTGCCAGATGCTCCTCAAGCAACTTTGAGTTGGAGAAAGTTACGTTACACTCCTCGCAAGTGTCAGTCGCGGGAGACATATCGTGTTGCATCATATGGTCCTGGAGTTTAGCTTCCTGTAGCGTACAGAAGGAACATTTAGCACACGTTAATAGATCCACACTATGTGACCTGTAGTGTCGCTTGAGATGGTGTTTGCAGGCAGTGCTGTACACACATAGTTCGCAAGTGTATGGTCTGTGCTGTTCATGTACAGTTTGCACATGTCGAATAATAAAGCGCTTCTCTACAGTCTGATACTGGCATTGGTCACATTCGAACCCCGCTTTGCAGTGTTTCCTCATATGCTTTGTGACCTGTTCTGCGTAAACTGTACCAAAGGAACAGACAGTGCAAACAAACTTTTGAATTCCTTTAGCATTGGCCAGTTGATACCTGACGGAATGATCCTTACCCTGAAATACAGCACCGATCTGATGTTTGTCTCTTGACGAACTCCCTACCCTTCTAACAGACTGATTTCCCTGTTTGGGGGAAATTTCTCTGGCTGTCAATCCATCATAATTATTGTTCTTAACCACACTTTCCTTCCTACTGAATGGGAAGGTCTCTCCCTGCTGGTTCACGAGACCATTCCACTGTCTGCTTACATCGTATTCAAGCTTTGAGCTCCCCAAGTGATTGCTCACTTTCATTCTTCCAGACACCTTTTTCTCTGCACCATCACGTTGAGGTGATGCATTCTTCACATACACAGACTCAGAATTTTCAGAGTTATTCTGTTGGATGTTTTGTCCATTGTCTCCTGAAGAGACATCTCTATTGCTACCCTCAAAAATATCCTTGTGCATTTTGAAGTGCCTGGCCAACAATTTGATCTCCTGAATAATTTCCAAACAGAGCTTACACTGAAACTTTTCTACACCTGCCTCCATTATTTTGACAAACAAATCATTCTTTGCTTTGGCAGGCTTGGGAACAGTATCATCTTCTACATGAGATGGTTTTCCTTGTAATTTCACCTTAGAATGCAAGGATGATTGCTTTTTCAAGATAAATGCTGCATGGCATCCATGGAAATGGTTTAGTGCCTCTAATAATGGTCTAAAAGCCTTTCCACAAAGCTTGCACTTGAATCCACTCTCTCCATGACCACCATTTCTACGGGGCAAATATTTTCGCACATTTACCAGAGAAAACTTTAACACTTTACACTTTGATTTCAAACATGTTTTTCTCCATCTTATCCCGGAGGAAAACTTGTGGTTCCTTCTCCATTTGTTTGGCTTTCTAAGTTTGTGTCGGACCCGTAGATTTAAAAGGACTTTCACATCCTCTGAAACCTTTCTATATTTTCTTTGCAGTCTACGGTCAAAGACTTTCTCCTTTCTTTTGCCTTGTTTGCTCTCTTCATATCTTTCTTTCACAGAATTCTGACCATCATGAGAGTTGCTGACATCACTAGGGGTACCTTGCATGTCAAATGGAAATTCACAGTTTAAATAGTCTGCCATTGGATCATGGTCTAAAAGATAATCTCGTCTTGCTTTTTGTCTCAAACCATACGGTTTCATTTTCTTTCTTTTTCTGTTCCCATCCTCTATTTTATGATGTGTTTCTTCCTGTGACAAACCTACTGGCTTCTCATTCTCAACTGGTTTTGCATCTTCATTTGTGCCCTCAGTTTTGTCGATATGCGAGTTGCTCTGAGTGGGAAACTCACCATCTTTAACATGGTTGTCCTGTACGTGCAGAAAAAGACCATTAAGACTTGGAAAACTCTGGGGACAGTTTTCACACTGAAAGCTCCCTTTTCTGTACTTTTTAAGCAAGGGGGAATGTTGCTTCAAATGGCCATACAAAGACAATGGGCGTTTGAATGTTTTTGAGCAAAAACTGCACGAGAAAGTACCTGTCTGGGTTATCAAGTCTTGTCTTGTCTGTCCAACTCCATCTCGCTGTGATCTCTTTGAAACACTTTTTGAATGGTCTGAAGTTAAACTCTGACCTCTCTGTTCAGCTGTGTTCCTTTGCGAGAGGCTTTGCTTGTCCATTCTTTTGGCAAGTTTCTTGCATAGATGATTCAGCTTGAACTGTCTCGGTTTTTCTCCCGACGTGTATGACAAGCTAGCTCTGACAGACATCTCCTGAGTCGTATCTGCATCTCCTCCCGTAGACGAAGTGGGAGATGGATTTGAGTTGTGTGACATCAATCTCTCTTGAAGTATTGAGCCATACATCGGATGAGATCTTAAACCTCCTTCCCCTATAATGTAAGTCATATGACCAGTTGGATGCTCGATGTGTGCAGCGTCATTCCTAATTTTCACAGGATTGGACTGACCTTGAAGCATTATTGGGGTACTCTGACGACTACTGTCAGAAACTTCCCTTTGATTCAAAGTTGTCCTTACATCTGGAGAAAGCTCAACCAGCTGTGAATACTTTGCACTGAAACCACTCCCACTGGGCTGACTAAGGGAGTGGCCATTTGAAACTTGGCTGCTTTTCAATGCCAAATGAGGAGACTGCACAGTTTTTTGCTCCAAATTCAAGTAATCAGAATTTTCTCTGTGGGAAGAAGGAGCCATTCCTAAATATGTTGTATTTTCAGCACCCTGAGAGTTGGTATACCTTTGACTGACTCCATTACCCCTCCTACGTTTGGAAACATGAGATGTGGTAAGGTGGGTCATCATACAAGATTTCTCTGTAGAGGAATACCTACAGTAACGACAGGTCAGCAGGTCAATATCAACTTCCTCCCCAAAGACTTTTCGTTGAATGGTATGGTTGGCAAGAAATTGCAAAACACGCAAATGGTTTGCTTGGAAATCTTGAAGGCCTCTTTCATTACTTTCCTGCAGGAAAACATCTGCTTGTTGCACAGACACGGGAAATTCTTTGGTAGAAAACTGACTTTGAACGTCAGCATTTTGTGGGGAATGCCACGGAGATGATTTAGTCAAGTCAAGGACAAATTCAGGGGATTCATTGTCTCTTCCATAGTGTGATGATAGATGTTGTTTTGATTTGGAAATGGATAAATCTAAGGCACCACAAGTATCAGTTTGGTTTTCATAACTACTAGTGACAACGTGACTGGACATGCCAGGACCCTTCATTGACAGGTCCAAAGCTTGTTCTTCCAATTGTACACAATTCTGTTCGTATTCAAGCCCCTGTGTGTTAAATCCTGGAGGCTCAGCATTAAACTCTGGCAGTTCTGATGAAGAATAATCTATTATGACTGGCTGGTTTGCAGTTTCAACGTTTGACTGCCGGGATAACCTGTCAACAATACTTTTCAGACTTTTCTTACTCTTTGAACCAGTCGGTACATTCCTTGTAGGTGTACTTGGGGATGAGATACTGCCCTCTGTATCTTCCCTATCACTGACCATATACAGATTCTGAGCCGGCTCATCCTGGTAACTGGACGGCACCAGGTTGCCATAACTCAGGGATGTCCTGTCACCATCATTCTGAGGGATCCCCCCATGGATGGTTGTTACTGTGTAGGCTGCCTCCACTATACCAGAGTACATCTTACCACACCAATCCTGACAAAAGAAGAAGAAGAAAACATATCAATTATGATGAAAAAACTAAAGATAAATCCCCAACCCCCCCTCCATTAAGAGTAGCATATTCATGAGCCATTAACTACATAAACCCCCATAATAAGCATCTAATTTGCTTATTACTCAAAAGCACTGCACATTACCAGCAGTACATTTGATGCCATGACCTGTGTCTGGAAATTTGTCCAGCAACTGCTCACAGTATTCTTCTGATATGTACAAAGCTGTTGCCATAGAGATAGGGACAAAATAAATGGATTCACATCAGAATCTGCTACCCAAGAATGACCTAGTTGCAAATCATTTTCAATTTGGCCTCACATAAGTTGCGAATCAAGTTTTTGTCGAGCTATGTCCAAGTTCAACTACTATATCCATTGACACTGTGTTAGAAGCTACTGCATGAATAAACACTTGCTGTGCTATCATTGGAACAAATATTATCTTTTCTCTTTCCTCTTTTAGTGAACTCTCCTCAACTAATTTACTACATAACTAACAAACTGAGTAAGAAGATGGATTTCACTGCCAATATCCCAAATAAAAGCTGATTTTAAAACATGCTAACTGAGATGAAGTAATCACTAGTCAATTTGTATTTCCATTGGCAGTTACCGCTAATCAATTAACTTTTTTTCCCTTGTATGTCCTATGACATGGGTAGATAAAAAAAAAAATTTCTAAATATACAAGAATAGGTAAAACATGCTCACACCCTTCATGAATCTGCGTGTTTCGGGAAAGCTGGGATGCTGAGAGGTTCCTTCTCAGGAAATTTCAGAAAATGGAAAGAGGGTCGGGGAGGGGGGGGGTATTTGGCAAAGGGTACAAAAGGACATTTTGCCATTTTTGGAGTACTGTAGAGTTCTGATGATGTATTGAGTAATATTTATTTTTATCCTAATGTGAAAGACTTTCTTAATGAAAAATTTACTTGGAAGGAGGGGAGGGGGCACAGTCCCACTTGTGCTTTTCCGGACCCAACTACATAATTACTGTAGCTTCAACAGAAGGAGAAAATGTGAAATTCTGGTGGTCTGTGGATTGCTGGTCTTTAAGAAATTTTAATCTGCATTGCTGCTTCATTTGGATTTGACCCATCTCACCCACACAACTCCAATTTTTGTCAAACTTTTTATAATGTCACAATTTAGAGACTACTGAGCTATTTCAGCTACAGCTGCTTGGTACAATTGGAAACTTTCTGGTACGTAAAGCAGACTAGGATTTGATTGTTTGACAGTCACTAAAACTATCAAACATTACATTTTGTATTCTCCTTCTCAATTTACTGTGAATATTATTTTTTAAGTCAGAAAACTAAGTCAAAGACTTAGACACTTTGGCAGTTATTATTACAAAGGTGAGTACAATAGTGTAATTGCAACTCTAGGAGTGTTTGTCAGGGGCACTGTACCCAAACCATGGACTTCCTATACCTATAGACAGAGCATACTGTACAGCATGGTAGATTGTTGCAACCATATGTGTGAGAGAAGATGTAGCAAGATAACTCCCTGCTATGGTTTTGTGAATGAAAGTTTGGACTTGCTCAAGTAGTTCAAAACAATGTTTTTGCAAGAAACTATGTTATTTTTAAAATAATGCAAGGTAAGGTCAAAATCACTACAAGTATTAAAGGAATATGAAAGTGTTCCTTGCGTAAGTTTAAATTTTGTTTGAAATATTATAGAGTCGTCTTCGAATCCTGCAAATTATACCTTCACGGCGGCCATCTTGGTGGGCCCTTTTGTGCCCAAAGGTGGTGGCTACAATTTATGCAAAGGATGTACATGCTACATGCTCTGCCAATGTTGGAAGTCCATAATCCACACAGAAAAAGTAATTCAAGCAGGCACAATATTCAATGGTGGTGGGAAGAGGTAGAATAACAAATTCACAAACAGGTAATTAGGAACAGAACAGAGAAATGCAGTTACAAAAATCAATTTACAACTATTTAAAAGCAAATGTACACAGTACCAGACAAAAACTTGTCTGAAGGTGACAAAAAAATGTGGAAACAACAAAACAAGCACAACTTGAATAACAGTGACACATGCTAATGATGCTACAGACTCAGAAAATGGTGAGCCACAAGGAGGCCAGGTCAGAGATTAGGCCAGACAGATGTCTCCAACCCTCCCACTATAGGTTTATATTTCACATCTAGGGAGAACATGAGAACTTGAGGTCTAACCTTTAAATTTTATACAGATCTATGCCAAAGAAAGCCTAAGAATAGTGTCTTAATGACATCACAAAAGGTTCCTGAGTAGTACATTACATGTCCCTTACTGGTTTTAAGTGGACAGATGACAGTCTTTTTTCCCCACTGTGGCTCACTGAATTGTCCCTACTCCATTGCTTATGCTGAGCACCAAGCACAATGTCAGTAGGTTCCAATTTTAAAGTGTTCCATATGACCCTGATAGGAGTCAAACTCTAGACCTCCTGGCTGCAAGTCAGATGCTCTAACCATTTCACCATGCAGTCATATGATTAGGGCTGCCACGATAACCATTTTTCATTTATCGATATCGTCAGTATTTCCGCGACGATATCACGATATCGCGCATTAAAGGCATATTCTGGAGACTAAATTCGTTTACTTTAAAATAAGCAGAAAAATGGTCTCTTTCAGAAGGTGAAAACTGCATACCAATAGCTTATAGCGGTCGAAAGATACAAATTTTTAAAGTATTGCAAATTTTTCTTGGGATTTGATGCATCGTGGGAAATCTGTGATGTCATTGTGGCACATTAATTTGACAATTGCATTCAATTTATTTATAATTATGATGCCCTTGCAGGCAATATTAAACAACATTGTTAGTTGTGCCCTACATATGGTAAAGGGTAATGCCAGATCTGCAGGAAAAGATATTCAAATATTCCAACAGTATCAAATTTCAAGGACAGACAGGATGTTCAATTATAAAGAAAAACAAAAGGAATTTGAAGCAATGTGCCCACATTACATAACTTTCTGCGGCTTTGTTGAAAAGCAGAGGTATTTTTTGACAAAAGTAACCCATCTTTAAAGTGAAATATCTTGAGTTAGGAAAATGGTATTGTGATAGGGTTTGAAGGACATGGTGTGGAATATTTTTGTTTTTCTAACAAGTTGGAGGCGAAAAGCCACCAGAACATGCCTTTAAGTCTTAACATTTTCCATCAGTGCCAAGGAATTAGCAAAAAAGTTGTTTATTGCATGCAGCCATTACTGTTACAATATTCATTGTATGCATTTTGAAACAGCTTCCGATTTTATATCATGTTTTCTTGTGGTGGGTTAAGTGCAGTTTTTCATTTTTTGTGACATCATAAATTATGATCATTTCAGGTTACTGACTTAAGACAATAAAAAATGGGGGGATTTCACAGTGGTTTAGTCATTTATTTGATTTGTTGCGATATCACATCTTGACAAAACATTGGTCGATATCGTCGGGGCAAAACTGTATCGACGATATCGCGATATCGCAATATCGTGGCAGCCCTACATATGATAGGCCATTATGGCAAGCAATCGGTATCAAATCATGGGAAACTGACACATACCAATTTAAATCGACACATAGCAATTTAAATCGACATATACCAGTTAAAATCGACACATACCAATTTAAATTGACACATAGCAATTTAAATCGACATATACCAGTTAAAATCGACACATACCAATTTAAATTGACACATACCAGTTTAAACTGACACACACTGATTTCAACTGACATATACCAATTTAAATCGACACATATCAGTTTAACCTGGCACATACCAATTAAAATCAACACATACCGATTTCCCTCATTAACCTATTTCAGATCCCAATTTTGCAACCCCAGCAAAACACATGCTCTTTGCAATCCACTAAGGCCTCACCTCTTTGTACCCATTTAACTGTTAAATGTCGATTGCTGCCATGCTCTGTTGAGTATGGTAAGTTGCTCTCCATCAGCACACATGTCAGTAGGCTGAAGTTAGTTAGACCTCCGTTAGACGATGTTGTTGTATACATCAAGTTTCTTACCAATTGGTATAAGTCGGGTAAACCTTTTGTCCAATTGTGGCTCCCTGGCTTGTTTTCAGTACTCCATTGATAATGCAGTGCACCAAGCACAACCACAGTAGATTCCATTTTTTAACTTTTTTTCATTCAGGTGGTGAGGCCTAAGCCGATTGCAAAGAGTATGTGCTTTGCGGAGGTTGCGAAATCGGGATTTCAAATGTTAATGAGGTAAATCGGTAGGTTTCAATTTAAACTGGTATGTGTCGATTCAAACTGGTATATGTCAGATTAAATCCGTATGTGTCAGTTTGAATGGGTATGTGTCACTTTAATTTGGTAAATTGGTTAAATTGGTATGTACCGATTGAAATTGGTATATGTCGGTTTAAATTGGTATGTGTCGATTTAAATTGGTACGTGTCAATTGCCTGATTTGATACCGATTGCTCGCCATAGGTCATAACATCACCATTGACAAGAAATGTTCACATAAGGGCATTATACCGTAGCTTTTAGTGTGTAACTTCATGGTCTGTGCACAGTGCAAGTGCCATTTTGAGGCAAAAGATACGTTTTACTTTGAAACTTTTTGTGAATATTTATGGTGTCAATGCAGTCATACAGTATCTTAGTACTTTACGCACAAAGTGTTCATTTGCACACTAGTGACCTGTTTAATCATCAAAATTTGCATTGTTTATCATTATTTTTTGTGTAACTAGGTATCATGCCACATAGATGATACAACACTGCCAGATAAATCCTTAGTATCACACTTATACACTATGTACTGTGCACATGCAAGCTTTTACACTGACATTATAGCACAGTACTTTCCAATCTAGGTGGAATGATATATCCACAAGTTTCTATGTAAAACTGACCTTGCAGTGTTACGGTACACCCGGTACTGTACGGTAAGAATCACAAATACCCAGCTGGCATGCAAGGTTACAACAACTGCTGTACATACTGTACAATACAGCAATGATGCAAGCACCAATCTGAGAAGCAACTATAGAAGATATGAAAATTTCAACTTCAGAAAACAAAGTATGTATGCCTTCCAAAGTTCCAGTAGACCTACCTGCCCATATACTGCCACTGACACTCATTTGTGTATTACCCATTGTGTTGCATCATTGAACCATTGACCTAATACTTTGACAGGAGAAGAAATTTCATAGGTCCCTTTAAATGTAGGATTTTACCCCAAAGGTCAAACTTATTTCACTATTTAACACCCACAGATCTCTTATCTTTGAACTTTTCAAGTTCCAACTCAATAATACAGACATGTAACAAATAAGACAATTTGCATGTACTGTAATACTTCATGGTACTAAGTAGAAAGGCCTAATAGTACCAGCATCTGCCCTTAGAAAATGCTAACCAGTGGTTTTGATTTCTTATCCTTAATTTGTTATTGGCTGTCAGAAAAGTTCTTCATGTCAAAAGGCTATTCTATTTAATCCCTTGGTTAGGGTGCAGTAGACCTGAATGATACCACAAAGGGTATAGAAGTTTTAGATATAAGTGTAAAGGCCTGTATACACGAGCAACATTTGCAAAACATTCCCAAAAACATTCATTCCAAAACATCCACTGGCAACAAATCCAAAACATACTTGTTTTTGGTTTGTTGTACAGTGTAGACAGGGTATACAGCATGTTCTGAAAATGTTTTGGAAATGTTGCAAAAGAAATGTCCTGTCAATTCTTTTCAGAACATTCTCAAAACATTTTAAAAATGTTTTCAAATTGTTTTTTCTCTGTCTACTCTATGCAACAAACTGAAAACAAGCGTGGTTTGGGTTTGTTGCAGGTGAAGTGTTTTGAGAATGTTTTACATATGCCGCTCAAGTATACAGGCCTTTAGCTCCATGGTTTAACTCACATCTAAATTTTGCACATGGTTAGATGGAGTTTTATAGCCCAGTTTCCAACCTATTGGTTCAAGTCGAGCTGGCCATGGCCTTTTTTCCAGTTGTGGCTCACTGGCTTGTTTTCCCTACTCCATTGCTTATGCGGAGCATCACACATAACGGCAGTAGATTTTTTTAGAGTCTTTGGTATGACTCGACCTGGGAAGCAGACCCAGGCCTTCCGCTTGAGAGGCTGATGCTCTACCGTTAGCCCAAACATGCGGTCTCTTAGTTTTGTACAACAACAGTACTTACTTTACAGTAGAGAACAGCTCTTTTTAACCAGTCTAGAATGAAGTCATCCATGATATACCAGTTATGTAAATGGACTGAAGACCTTGAAGTTAGTCAGTTTCTATTAAAATCCTTTAAGCATGTAGCTTTCTTGGGATGCAAAACTCCTCCAAAAGTAAATGCTTTGTTTCACCAAACAGCTCTTTGTCTGGGTGTCGGGAGGACTTAATTCAAACTACAGGCTTGGATACTATGTAGTTGTTTCAACATAGTCCTACTGTATTAGTAGAGATCCAAGCTGAATTAACAAGACTTCATGGACTTACAGACCACCTGTGCATTCTCACAACAATTATTCATGAATTAGGTAATGAGTAATGAATTTTATCTTTCCCACCTATCTACAGCAGTAATGCAATTTCCGATACTCAAAATTACATATCAGAAATTAGCTCAGAGAGATAATTCTTACCCATAAAAAGTTATGACTGCGTGTAATACAACACTACTACCTCAATTCTGGAGACATACCCTTGACGTAGCCAGTAAATTAATTGAGCTGCAATGGTTTTGTTTACATATGAAAGAGCTATGACAGGGTAAAATTGATAGTTTTGGAATCTCTATAATAAAATTATTTTGTATTGCATTGAATTTAAAAGTACCATGCAGTGTGTCATCCAATCAAAAAAAAAGGAATTCATGTGTTTGAGCTGTTTTTTTAAAGTCCAGTACAACACTCAAAGAGTGTCAATAAGACAGTAATTCATTGGCCCATGGAATTGTGGGGCACAGCATGGATTAGTTAGTAAGATGGAGTTTACGGCCCGGTTTCCAACCAATTGGTTCAAGTGGAGCCGGCCACAGCCTTTTTTCCCAGTTGTGGCTCACTGGCTTATTTTTGCTACTCCATTGCTTATGCTGAGCACCAAGCACAAAGGCAGTATTAAGTTTCATTTTACAGTCTTAGGTATGACCCTGCCAGGACTCGTACCTCCTGACTACAGTGTGTGATACACAGCTAGTGGTTGTATGCTCAAACTGCCCTTCCCTTGTTTTCTTGCAGTATGGGCATACAACCTGCACTAGTGCACAAATCTGAAAAGCCAACATGAACAAACAAGAGCCCAATGGGCACTGTGGTTCCTTGCTGGATATTATAAGAACTGTACAGCCAGTCTCCGAAATAGAGCTAAGCAAAAGCTCATAGTCAATGTTTGTAACATCTTCACAAGGGGAATTTTAGTACTAACATTACATGAAATCAATGATTAAATTTTTGTGGCCTTACTGACATTCAACTTGCATTTGCTTGGTGGTCCTTCAAAAACACTACCTCATTTCCATATGTATTTATGCTTGTAATCAAACTTGATATTATCACCAATAAACAATACACCATGTGGTCAGAGAGAGAGAAACACCCCTTGTATTTCTCTCATAAGTTATTTTTACCTGCTCTCAAATAAAACTTGCTATTACTTTAAAACAGTCTACCATTTGTCCTGTTTGCTATCTCTACATAGAAAACAGGGTTTATTCAGCAGTTAAGCAGAAAGCAAGTGATTAATGGGGTGTGATAATAGAATGAGGATCAGGTTACCCCACATAGCACAGCAGTATTAAAGAGACATACTGTACTGTACAGTATAATCCATGCATTGCTTCCACTGGCATAGAGACCAGTTTAATGCAGAGTGACCTGTGCTCAGTAAAATCTACAGATTTCAGTTATCAGTCCTCTTAAAACTTTGAATGATTCAAAATATGTGTACAACCCGAAGGAATCATTACTGAAAGAACGTAAGGGCCAAATTTCTAAGGTGTTTGAGTTTGTAAGCATGCAAAACCAGGTGAGATAAAAAATCTATTGAACCTATCTTTACCTAGCTTGACCTCCAGTGACCTTGATGACCTTTGACCTTAACCAAACACAGATTGATTTGATATATGTCCTTTCTACCTTAAAATACTGTTTTAAAACTTTTTTCAGTGTATGACCCCTGGTGACCCCAGATGACCCCTTGACCTTCACCAAACATATCCCATTTCATCCTTATACCATAACACATCCACACACCAAGTATGACATTTATCCAAGTTTCCTACCTAGAGATATCGTGTTGAGGTTTTTAGTTTTTGACCTCTGGTGACCCCAAATGACCTTTGACCTCCACCAAAAACGATAGGGCACACCTTCTCCCTATGACGAATCTATGTACCAAATCAAAGTTCCACCCAACCTTCCCTTCTTGAGTTAGAGAGTACCGAAGCAAGTGTCACACATACACACACACACATGCACACACACATACACACACACACACATGCCAACCTGACTACATAGGTTCCTTTGTTACGGACAGGAACCAAAAAGGACTCTGCCATACTTTACAGCAGATCAAAATCCCTATTTTTACATAAAAGAGGCAATTTAGACACAGTCCACTGCACAGAACAAAAAAATGATTCCTCCACATGCTATGGTTGGATACAATGTTGCCAAATTTTCAAGTAAACTCAAATTTTGGAGCATACATGTGTTGTAGGTGTGGGTTGGTTGGTTGGTTGGTTAGGTAGTTAGAATTTTATGGCCCAGTTGTAGGTGTGGGACTGGTTTGTTTATACCAACCATTTGTAGGATGTGTGCATGTGCATAGCCACCAAAATAAATTAACGAACTGATCTGGGGTCCCCCACTTTTGAAAAAAAATCCATTCACCTTCATGATGAAACTTTCTTCTCACTTTTTGTTACGTCTCCCTTCTCTTCCTGACTTCCTCTTATCAATTCAGGGAGGAAATGAAGCTTACTACAGGCACACTTGATAAAGTCACATTTCACATCTGATTTTATTGAACAGTAATGGATATATTAAAATACATGTAGCCAACAGGCTAGTCAAGTGTTAAATGTTTTTCATGCAGAATGAACGCAATAAAATCATAGCTCATTTGAAGGCATACTGTAGATCATGTAACAAACTCAGATACCAGCTACGTCCCATACCACCTTTTGATCTTCTGAGGTGTCTATGTTGCTTTCTCAAGAAGCAAGGTGACAGCATCTTCTTCTTCCTTCACAGGGATAATGCAGTCATCCTCATTTGAATTTTAACTTGTGTACTAGTTTGTCCTAAATATTGCATATGGTCAAACTTGTCCTGAAATGACAAGACGTAGATACCTCCACGAGAGATAAGAAGATACAGTATAAGGATCTGACCATTGACTAAAATTAAGTTTGGGATGACTACTTATGTGCTTTAAAAGTAGGCATGTGAAATGACCCCAGGGTCTCTTGTCTTGATTCATTTTGGCCGTGTAGCTACACGGACTGCATGGTCAAGTGGTTAGAGCATCAGAGTTGCAACCAGGAGGTGTGGAGTTCAACTTGTGGCCAGGTTATATCCGCAACTTAAAATGGAACCTACTGCCATTGTGCTTGAAGCTCAAAATGAGAAATGAAGTAAGAAAAGTAAGCCAGAGATCAGCCACAACTGAAAAAGAGGTGGTGGCTTAAACCAATTGGTTAAAAAACTGAGTCATAAGACTTCATCTAATTAATAAACTAACTACTAGCTACAAAAAACTATTCTGTTCCTACTGTAGACGAATCCGATAAGCACTTGTTTTTACTGACTGTAGGCAGCCATTAGTGGGGTCCATCAGCCTTTAATCGTCTTCATGTATTGTCTATGTGAATTTCATACCCTCATATTCAGTGAAGTTGAGAAAATGAAGAAACACTTCAGTGTACAACCATCCATGGAACAGATGAGGAAGGAAATTTAAAGATGAAAGTTGATGGACCCCAGTAACGGCCGACTAAAATCAGACCATCACAATCTGTCTAGATTCATCTATAGGTAGGTACAGAACACCACATGGCTGTACAATAACATTACACACTGCACAGTATAAGGAAATTTAATTCGACAAATCAACAGAAGCAGACAGGTACAGCTTAAACGTAAACATGTGTCATTCCTTTAAGACTAATACTGTAAGCGGCGGAGTTGTTGATAGTGTACCTCAATGTACCACTTGTAATGAACTTAAAAGATAAAAAGCCATACATATAGACAAACTGAAACACCTTTCAACACAGTATTGTCTAGAGCACATGTCAAAAAATTAAAAATTATCTTTTATGCATACCTTTTTATCTACTGAATTGGCAGTCAAACATACAGCAAGTTGGTTTCAGGTGATGCCATGAGTTTTGCGTAAAAGGTTTCCTGTAAAAAGAGCAAACATCTTTAAGTAAATATTTAGGCAGTCACACAAGTGTATCTTACAGTAGGCTGACACACAAGTTAACAAAACCTATAGTACTTTTACCATGCATTTAACCAAGATCATACTATACATAATATTAAAATCGAGTGCCTTAAAACCAACACTGCTTGGTTTGCAAACATGCACCTTTCTGATACTGTAGGCTTACTCAAAAGTAAATTGCAGCTAGCAGAGACCATTATAGCGGACCTAAAGAAGTTACAGTATGCACAGAAGTGTTCTCTTTTTTAATTATTTTGGGTGTTCATTTCGGTTACATGGAGTGTTACAGTTTCAGTTTCAGTTTACAAGTTTCAAACCAAATGGTAAAGCCTATCCATCCATGGCCTTTTTTTCCAGTTGTGGCTCACTGGCTGGGGGAAGAGAAACATATTGGCTGATACTTGTGGGAAAATGCTTGATTTTCCCCTGATTTTCCCCCTGTTATACTCAGTTCTATGGTGTGATATATAATATCTGACCTCCACTGGAAAAAAATGTTTATTTCCCATGAAGGGAGACAAACTGTCCAGAATATTCATTATTTCATAGTCATATTTTTATATACATGTACAGAGAAAGGAAGGTCAAGAGGAATTGTAAGAATGTTTTTGTCAACAGCATGAGATGCAAACAGTGGAATCACAACTAGCCCTACCTTGGAATTCCCTCCCGTCTTCTGCCGTAGCCAAACAAAGTATCCAGTCCTTCCGAAAAAACATTTCACGCCATTTTATTCAAGACTACTAGGCTTCATCTCACATGTAACGCACTGAATTCATTCCGTAGGCTTCTTAGCATCATGTTTTGCCATTTTTAAGTGTCTTAAGCATTTTCTTCTCTGCAGTCGGCTGTTGCTGGGTGGGGTGGGGTGTGTGGTTTGGGGGACGGGCTTCCAAGCTAGGAAAGATCTCTCTCTTTCTTTGACCTCTGCTATGTTATTGTTACCAGTGGCGTCACCAGACATTTCATTCTGGGAGGGCACAGAGGGGGCACAACGATTTTATAGGGGGCATATAGACTCCACTCATGACGCCGTAGGTGTGACCGAGTGCGAAGCACGAGGCTCAACGGGTGGGGTCCAGGAGCTCCTGGGTTTTAGCGTGTTTGTGAGGGATTAAAGACATTATTTAAGGGTAATTTCATTGACTTAACACTGGTCTAAAAATTACCTCCAGGGTAACTTCAAGTAAGCCTCTCGGTAAAAGACCACTGATTCAACTACCAAGAGCTTATCCGGCTGACATTTTAAAAATGGGGTAGATGATCTATAAGAGAAAAAAGGTGATGGGCACTTCAATGTGAATTTTGGTGGGGGTCCAGGGGGCGAAGCCCCCGGAAGCTCCTGGGTTTTAACGTGTTTTTGAGGTATTAAAGACGTTATTTAAGGGTAATTTTATTGACTTAACACTGATGTAAAAGTTACCTCCAGGGTAACTTTCAAGTAAGACTTTCGGTAAAAAACCACTGATTCAACTACCAAGAGCGGATCCGGCTGACATTTTGAAAATGGGATAGATGATCTATAGAGAAAAAAGTTGATGGGCAACACTTCAATGTGAGTTTTGGTGGGGGTCCAGGGGGCGAAGCCCCTGGAAGCTCCTGGGTCTTTAGCGTGTTTGTAAGGTTTTAAAGTTGTTTTTTAAAAGGGTTGTTTTTACACTGGCCTAAAAATTACTCACAGGGCAATTTGGAGTAAGATTTTATTTTTTATAGCAACACAAACCTTAGTGAAACTACTCTCAAGAGCGAATCAGGCTGACAAT
Source organism: Holothuria scabra (assembly GCA_037179385.1). Classification (NCBI taxonomy): domain Eukaryota; kingdom Metazoa; phylum Echinodermata; class Holothuroidea; order Aspidochirotida; family Holothuriidae; genus Holothuria; species Holothuria scabra. The sequence continues at coordinate 11,455,675 of CM074194.1, forward strand.
TTGAGGAAGGTGAGCTGCACCGTGACTATAAAGAGAAAGAAAGGCAGTTGACAGGCAATTAGATGTGATCCTCTGAAGGAAAAATGTAGGCTTAATCCTGCTTGAAGGGTTACCTGAGCTGTGCGCCACCTCCAATTGACGTAGTCAGAAGTGTGAAGAAAATTTTGAAAAATGTAACCCCTCAGACAGCCGGAAATGGCATTTCCAAGGTTTTTTGCGATATTTTCATTTGGAAAACATGAAAATTTACTGCCTTTTCTTTTCAACAGAGGAATCGAATCCTAAAAAATTCATAGTCACACTCTGACTACAGAAGACATTTTTTTTTTGAAAATCTCAAATCTCAGTTGGGGGGGCACACGGGGGGCACACAATTTTTCAGGGGGGCATGTGCCCCCCCTGGCCCCCCCTTGGCAACGCCACTGATTGTTACCTCCCTTTTTTGCTACTGTATTAGCTTTTTTGTGTTTATCAGTAGTCTGCTTGTTGTTGTTTTTTTTTTCTTCTCAGGGAGTGCACGTTTTCAAGCCCCCTATGGTTTTTGTGTACTTCCTTTCGCTTTTGTATGTCCTTATATTCTTTTGTTGAGTTTATACTCTATACGTGTATGTTTATATGTAAAAGCGATAAAACAATAAACGAAACGAAACAAAACAAAACCATCACCTGCTTTTATTGGAGGTGAAAAAAAGGAGAGTCAAATTTTGCCTGAAAAAACAGGTGAAATCTAAACCCCATAGTCAGAATTCAGAATTCTATAAGCAAACTATGTCCATCTTCATAAACCCAGTGAGCTTTACATACTGTAGAAGGCTCGTGGTAACCTGTTTAAATCACACAATTCACAGTGATGCCCATCCCCCACCCCACAAAAAAAAAAAAAAAAAAAAAATCACTTAACTTTTATTTCATTTTAATCTGATCTGCTCACACACCTTTTTCAATTATTACTCTTACTGTTGTGTAAAAAAAAACGGTGAAACTAAAAATTTAAATTCATCTCCTCCACTGCAATGGCATTTATACTGCACTGTAGTATTGCAGCGGAAAAGCCCACGTGAAGTGTATCAGTAGGGTTGGTACAGTTGACCCATAGAAGGGACCAATATCACTCAAATACTGCCTTGTTTACTATAATGGTACTTCCATATTTCCACAGTTAATGCACTGTAGTGAGGTTTTCTTTTCCACATCAAATCACTCACACAGCTAGTTAAAGGACTGACAGAGAATCTCCTTAGATAAATACCAGCAACTAGGTATATCAGGAAGAATTTGCTGGCATCAAAATATTACCTCAGGCCTCTTGTGACCTCATGAGAGGTAATACTACAATAGTGTTCTCTGATTTTGTACATCACCTTGGTGCTAAGATATCTAGTCCAAATCCTACAGCTGAAAGGCATCAAAACACTGCAAGCACTTTGCTGTGCAACTGTAAAATCAGGGAGTTGATAAAATACAATTTTCAAGGGCCGCTCAGTTCTGAACCAGTGGGTGTAAAAGACTGTTATTATAATTCCAGTGATCAGGCTTTGAATTTTGTGAAGTGCCAGAGCAATGGCACATCACTGACACTGTTAGGAGTGCAATCTTATGCACAGCTAGAACAAGAATGGGAACTCTTAGATTTTGCAATAAAACATCATACTACCATCAGGGTTTCCGTCGGGGGGGGGAGGGGGGATTTGTCCCCCCCCTTTCCAGAAGAAGGTGAGTAAAATCCCCCCCCCCTTTTCATTCCATAAAAATTAGACATTTGTCAAGATTTTGGTTTCTTACTTAAAAGGACGACACTTTTGCAGCAATGTTTGAACTTACACAAATAAACGGCCATTAAAACCTTCAAATTGCACCTTACAGGGGCCTTGAAGCAAGCTTTTGTCCCCCTGAACCCACTCAAAACCTCAGCCTAGGACAGCATCAATTTGGACTTGGGGTTTAGCAGTAATAAATCCCCCCTTTTTTGTGTTTCTGGCGGAATCCCTGACCATCACTACTAAATTTCATTAGGTGTGTGATTTGTAGCACTGCTGGAAAATCCTATGTTAATATTTAGGATTTTAAACCTCAACATTAGCATTCTGGTTTAATTAAGGCACAGTAGTGGCACCCACAGCCTTTTTCTGGCTGTAGGGTAGTGGTTTGTTTTCCATACAACTCACATCATGCTTAACAGTAAGCAGTAAGTTAAAAAGGGTGCCAGCAAGCAATTTTGATCTGTCAGGGAGGAGGGTAGACGGCCCGACCACATGGACCCTCCAGGACTGCTTCATGTGTTTATTGTGAAGAACAGAACCATGGGTAAAAGTACCTTCTGAAATACTGCTCACTGACCAGTGTGAAAAGTGGGACACATGAACAACATCAAATTCTGACTCATTATGCTTCCCTGTAATATCAATACCTATGTGAATATCAGTGTCTTGCCCAATTCATCCCTTGTCTTTTGACTAGTAATGTTCAGCACCATGTAGTACCCTTACCATATTAAATAAGCTTGGCTGAAGTCAAAGCTCCCAAGTTCCAAGAGGCTACATGAGGGTCCAACTGCTCTGTCCATTGGTGGATTGCTGGCCTGGGGGAGGGGTATAAGGGGAGGGGTGCCCCTCCCCTTTTTGAAAATTTTTGAATTTTAGAAGTGTGTATGCACAAAATGGTGGCACTTTTTTGGCAATTCAGTCAACACGATGTCACTAGCTTACCACCAAAAAAGTTCCATGCAGTACTGAATTTTTTGCGATAACCTAGAAAAATATTGCATCAAGATTTGCCAAAATTAAATTATGCAGATACTCACAAATGTGCAATGACTAAAACCTCTCCTAATCACAATATTCAATTGTTATTTTTGAGCTAAATCTTGGTGCAGTACGGGCACAGTTTGCAAAGTCAACTCGATACCTCACAGGCAGTCATACCATGCTGCAGGTGATTTCTTCGTACATCTTGCATGGCATTCTAGCCATGAAAACATACAGCCAAGGACGTCAAGAACTGTCAAGACAGTTAAAAACATTCGGAAAACTAACCCGGCCTGTAACCCGCGAAGTGGGCATTTATTTTTGCTATTGAATGCGGCGTTGCACGACATTATTACACTATTTACGCAGTTACAGGAATATATTCCATCCCGGCTGCGAAAGTTAGCCAATAATGATGTTGCGACAGCAAACACAGGTCTGTACTTACCTAGGCCTATGCATCACTTGTGCTGTGAGATAAAATTTACTGAATTTGTAGTTATCGGTAAGCTGAATTATTTGCTAATTTGTATGGTTTTCTTACTAAGAATACTTTTGAGATTTGAAATGCGGGTTTTTCAGAGGGTTGGGAGGGTCAGCGGGTTCCGGTGTCCAAACGCGGATTAAACCTGCGAAATGCGGGTCACTTGGGAGGTATTTTAAGTGCACCTTACTTATATTACATACATATACTTTAAGTGCGGAAAATTAATCTTCCTCATTTAATGCCAGCTGTCATACAGCATGTTTATAGCTTGTTCCACTGACATATAAAATCTGGGACATTTTTCCACAACATTTGAAAGAGTCAATTGCAATAATTTGTGATGTCCCTTGCTGCACAACTCAAAATGTCTGTTTGTGTTGAAATTTAAATGTTTATATGACCTTGGCAAGCTTTCTGTTCTCTGGCATTGCATTGTACAGAAAGAGATGATACAGTATGTGGTCAAGGCCATTTGTAAAACATGGACAGAGCCAAACAGGGCCAAACAGAGCCAAAGAAAGCCAAACATGGCCAAACATGCAGAGCCAAAAAGAGGCAAACAGAGCAAAACAGGGCCAAACACAGCCAAACAGAAAGCCAAAGCCTTTTTCAAGTTGTGTCCTCTATGCATTGCATCACACAAAACGGCAGAAGGTGCAATTTTTTAAGTCTTTGGAATGACCAGGCCCAGGCTGGAAATCGGTCCTCTGACCTCCGAGTGAGAGACTTGCGCTCTACCAACTAGACTACACACCATGTCCCAAGAGCAAATAGAGAGATGACCCATATAAACAAGAATAAACAGCATTACATGTATTTAATACCCTGTTCATGTCACAGAATGCCATCCTCAGGTTGGAAAGACTTAAGGATGTATCCCCATCCCTCCAGAATTGCCATCCCTGCTTGATGTAAATATACAGAATGAGCTTTCATATTATATATGATAAACCCATGAATAACAAAAACTGTTGATCCCACACGGCAACATCTGCAGTATTTCTAACAGCAGTTTAAAGTTAAAATTTGGATATGTTTTGGTCTGTTTGGCTCTGTCCATGTTTTACAAATTCGAAGGAAACCATTTGTAAAACACGGACAGAGCCAAAAAGAGACAAATCTAAACCTTCCATTAAATAACTTTGGTAGCGGCAATCACTTAAGTTAAGGGTGTAACTTAAATATGATGCGCGAATTGGTACTTGACATAAATTGGCTCTGTTTAGCTCTGTTTGCCTCTGTTTGTTCCTGTTTGGCTCTGTCCATCTTTTACAAATGCCCTGTGGTCAAGTCACTTTATAACAATATAATACCATAAACCCCATTATCTTAAGAAGTGTACAAGCTTCCACAAAAACAAAGAAAAACCAGAAAGCCAAAAGGCTTAGTGATTCCTTGTCATCAAATACCTTACCTGCTTTCAAATTGACAGTGCTTGATAGATTTTTCTTTACATTTTAGGCACAGAATTTTTGCAGTTTTACCCCTGGTGACCTCAAATGACCTTTGACCTCTACCAAAAACAATAGGCTTCTTTCTCTCAACATGACAAATCTATATACCAAATATGAAAAGTATCTGTTACTCTTATCTGGAGATATTGTGTTTACAAGCCATTTTCGAAGTTTTGGCAATTTTACCGCTGGTGACCTCAAATGACCTTTGACCTCTACCAAAAGCAATAGGCGTCTTTCTCTCAACATGAAAAATCTATACACCAAGTATGAAAATTGTCGGGCAATCCTATCTGAAGATATCATGTTTACAAGCCATTTTCGGTGTTTTCACATTTTTACCGCTGATGACCTCAAATGACCTTTGACCTCAGCCAAAAACAATAGACTTCTTCCTCTCAACATGACAAACCTATATACCAAGCATGAGAAGTGTCGGTCGCTCCTATCCTATCTGAAGAAATCATGTTTAAAAGCCATTTTCAGGATTTTCCCAATTTTACCGCTGGTGACCTCAAATGAACTTTGAATTCTACCAAAAGCAATAGGCTTCTTTCTCTCGACATGAAAAATCTATATACCAAATATGAAGAGTATCTGTCACTCCTTTTTGAAGATATCGTGTTTACAAGCCATTTTCAGTGTTTTCACAATTTTACCGCTGATGACCTCAAATAACCTTTGACCTCTACCAAAAACAATAGAGTTCTTCCTCTCAACATGACACATCTATACACCAAGTATGAAAAGTGTCTGTTACTCTTATCTGAAGATATTGTGTTTACAAGCTATTTTTGAAATTGTCGCAATTTTACCGCTGGTGACCTCAAATGACCTTTGACCTCTACCAAAAACAATAGGGTTCTTCCTCTTAACATGATAAATCTATATACCAAATATGAAAAGTGTCGGACATTCCTATCTTAAGATATTGTGTTTACAAGCAAGTGTCACAAACACACACACACACCCCCACACACACACGCATACACACACACACACACACACACACGACATCACCATCGCACAGATTCCTTGCCTGCCTACGGCAAGGAATCAACAAACCTTACAGTATGCTCAGGATCCTATTCTGGAATTTGTCAAGGACGGAGCCTGCAGACAGACTATTTAAGCGAAGTGCCACCAAGTTCAGTTGCCTGACACAAAATGTACACAAAAATTTTGGCCAAAACATTTGCTTAAAATCTCCAGATTGATTACTGAGTCTTTCCACTTGCAGAGTGCCTTATTCCTGCAAATCATTGGTCAGTCTTATTCCTGCAGGTCGGTGGAATAGATGAAGTTCTATGGCTGTAGTTTCTAACAAATTGGTTTAATTCAGGAGTCTGGCAACACATTTAGCCTCGGCTATGTTTAAGGGTCTTGAGCAGTCCCTCCAAACTTATATTGAAGCAAAAGCTAAACACCACAATTTTCTTCTTATTTCTCTTCAAAGTAAGCTATATTTTATCATATTTTAAGACTTCAATTTATTGCATACTCAATGTGAAAATGCAGTTATTTTTAGTAACATTCACATTTGAACAGGAAAACTGTTGTCACCTTACTCTCAACAGCCAATCATGAAACAGGACAGTCTACAACACTATTTCAAGTTAGTGTGGTTTCTCTTGCCCTTCAATAAAGCAAACAATTTAATTCAGATTGGAAACTGGACACTTTACCAAGTTGCCCTTTACCAAATTTTATGATATTGGTGATCTCTTAAAGCAGACTATGCTGTTTGATGAAAAAAATAACCTTCATCGTTAATCTTCAATCTTGCTCTTCCATTTGATAACAACCCGGTAGAAATCATTCACGACAGGATTTTTTCCAGTGAAATTTCACTAATTAGAGCGTTAATTACGATATAAAGAAACTTCATCAACTTTTTTCGGCTAAACTCTTAAATGCAAAGACAAACGAGCGCTTACCTCAATTAGACCAATCACAATGCAAGAAATGAATGACGTCAAATTATGCCTATCCATGTCGTTTGCCCTTTGCCACAACAATGTACTTTTTGCCAATGTATCACACCATGTTGTGTAAATGCAGAACGGCATTTCCATCACAACTGTTCTCAATACAGAGTAGACTCACAGTCAGTTTCACTGTAGCCCGAAGTTTCTTTTTGAATGACTTTTAGCCCTAGCATCAAACCAAAGAGAAAGTGAACACTATATTGAAACTTGGGACGGATTAATATCGCAAAATCGGCGACAAAATTAAAAACTCAACGATGGAGCCGAAATGAGTGAATAGGGTATTGTCACTGAATCTGGGTTCGCAAATGAAACGCCGTTTGAATATTAACGTATGTATCAACTGAACGAAATTTTACCGTCTGTTTTGTTTACGCTCTGCTTGACCTCTTCCCAAAATGACCTTCTGAATATGCATCAAATTTATTGGGCGGAGCTAGAGCCAGATAATAAGGTAGAACAGCGCTTCGAAACCGTGAAATCTTTTTGAAAATTTTTCGAATTTTTGCTCATTTTCGGAAAAAGGACTAAGGTATGTTACTTTTTAAAGCTTTTTACATTTGTATGGAGTACAGCCCATACATTTGATGAACACTGGAAACGTAAAAATAACAGCACAACCTGCTTTAAAAGAAAGATTTAAATATATGCTCAAAGAGAGGATGACTGGTCTCTTCACCCCCTCCTCAGCTATGTGCCTGCTTATGGTATTTCAACAGGATACTTTCAGATTCAATATACTGTACAGTATGCAGTACCTGTTATCAAGGCAGGCTCCTACTGAAGAATACTTGATTAAGAACTTCAAGAGCGTGCCCTCTCACCACAAACTACAATTATTGTAGAGGTCTACAGAAATGTTCTACTGGCTCAGCTCTTTAAGATAGCTAATTTAAACAATGCAGAGTATCAAAGCTTTTATTACACTGACAGTGTTTTGATTTACAGTCACCCTGAAGCAATAAACTGAGACTGCATCTGGAAGAGGATGAATTTTAGAAAATTATGGGAGGCTTAAGTAAGAAGGTTACAAGAATTGGAACTGTTTAGGGTGAGAGGGTTGGGCCTTTAAGGGTACAAAAATGGAAATGCTACTGTTTCCAAACTTCCAAAAAGTACAGCATTCAATATGCCCCACAGTGTACCAGTAAAGTACTATACAGGTGTAGCATATTGTTCCAAGTTTTGGATAAATTACCAAGTGCAGTTTGCAGTGTTTGAATAAGTTTTCCTGTAGATTACCCTACACTTTTAGTAGGGCATAGCAAACAAAGTTATTTAACATTCCCTACAGTGGCATCAACATTATAATTAAATTGGGTGCAATGTAAATAATATGACATCACAGATTTCCCATAGTGCACGAAATCTCAAGGAATGTTGTATTTCTTTGAAAATTATTATCTTCCAAATGAATATTTGCTATTGAGACCCAACTTTCACTTCATTAAAGGGAAAATTTTTCTGTCTATTTTGAAGTCAACTATTTCTGTGCAAGGAAAATGCCTTTATAATATTGCAAAATAATTTTTACATCATTGTTGTGCTACTCAATTACACTTCTTCAATTTTTTTTTTTTTCCCTAAAAACTTGCTGCACCTTTTACCAATGTGTGGTAGCAGACTCAAGGGGTGATGTAATTAAGCCCTCTCTGTAAAACATGCTGCGAGTAAACAGGAAGCGTTCATGGTCGTAGAAACATTTTCACTGTCAATGGGAAATAAGCAGATACTGCACTGTAATTTGACATGTACAACAAGAAAGTCACAAAGGTGTGAGTTCCATAATTCCTTTTCCTGGCTTTGCACATGCCCACATCTTCCAAATTGTTTGGTTAATCAAACCAATCCTGCACATACAACACGTATTCCAAAATTTGAATTTACATGAAAATTTTGTAAAACCATTTCATCTGAAAGTGTACCTTAAGTCTGGAATTTAAAAAATATATTTCAGAGGTTGTAAAATGAATTCTACTGATTGTACCCCCATTGTCATACCTCGTTCCATTGTTCAGTTATTAAATGTTGAAATTTATTCACTTAAACCAAGATAGTCCGTTGCACAATAATATGTGACTTTCTTTTGTACACATCACATAACCTGCTTTGCTTCCCTTCCAAGAGTAAAAAGGTTTTCAAGACCTTGAACACTTCCTGTTTGCTTGCGTAGCATGTTGTGCAAGAGGGCTTAACTACATCACCCTGTAAGAGTAAAGACACACTTCAACATATTGGTACAAGGTGCTGTATATTTTGGGAAAAACAAAGACTGTAATTTGAGTAGTACAACAATGATATTACAACTTATTGCGCAATGTACCAATTTCAGTTGAGTGAATGAACTTCCTTATTTTATACCTAGGAATGCCCTATAAAGATGGGAGTTTGACTGTTAGAAGTCAGTTTTCATGCTCTGATATACATATAATTGAAGTTTTAGACTTGAGACCTACACTTTAATCCATCCATACATATTAGGAGGGGTCTTATGTATGGTTCAGTGCACTGGATTATGTCTACATTTTCCTTTCTGGTGTAAAAATTTGCATTTTAATCTGCCATAAAGTAGGAATGAGACACCTATTTTCATCTGAGTTATAACTATACACTTGGACAGTGTTGCATGTACACACTGGTGAAAACAAGGCAACACCATACACTATGTGCTGAGCTTGGTTGTACTGTATATCCCACGCTGTGTCCCAAAATCTCGACGAATTACCAAACTTGCTTTTTATTGGGCAATGGACTTTTTTTTGGGGGGGGGGGGAGGGGGTCTGTTTTAAAGTGAATAAATTTCAACATTTAGTATCTCAACAATGGAGGAGCAATGGCAATAGTTGGATACGTAGGATGAATTTTGCAACCTTAAAAATTCTGGACTTGAGGTACACTTTAAGATTCAAGTGTCCCCTTTTTAACACTTTTCAAATGTCACTTTTTTTCAACATTCCAAAACTAGAGAAGGGGGCTTATAACAGCCTCTAATTGGACACTGTATAACACATTCGTGTTGGTGTGTCGATAAGCCCCATTTAACTAACTAACTAACTAACCCTACAATTGGATCAAATTTGATAACTGCTATCATAGTAAGCTAATAAACATATCCATCCAATCGTTACAATACAGAGATCAGTTTTGCTCATAGTGTACCTCAAGTCAAAACATTCAATCAAAGAGCATGAAAAATGAATTCCAACAGTCCAACTCCCATCTTCAATAGGACATTCTTGAGATGAGATGTAAAATGTTGAATTTTATCCACTTGAAACAAATTGGTCCATTACGCAATAATTTGTGACTTTTTTTTTTGTACAACTCACGATTACACAATACTACATCTTGGAGTATTTATTCAGAACACCGACTGCACCCTTTTTCTTGTTTTGGAGAAACAACCCTCATGCATTCCGAATATTGAGGAACCCAAGCTTACTTTCATTTGAAGATGACGACGTTCAGAGAAAAAAACCCTTCTAAGCAATGGCTCCTCAGATAAACGGTCCTTAATACAGTAGTTGACATTCGGTGTTACAACCTCTCTGGACAAAGATCCTCTAAGACAATGATCCTGTTAAGAATAACAAACGAAAATCTTTAATGAGGGTTTTACAAATGAACTAGCATACCATCACAGTGAGTTCCTATTGGTGTTAGATCATTGTTATATTAACATTCCTTTAAAAAGATTCATAAAGCCTTCAATTCTCTTTAGCAATCGACAGCCACTGCACTCAATTAATTCCAATAGGTCAAATGTATTGGCTGTAAGTTAGCGGAAAAATATGAAGTTACCTATCGCCAAGCTATGTCAATTGTTTGTTTAACAGTGGTACAGTAGTCAGAATGCTATTGTAAACAATAAATCAGCTGTTGAGCACCTAGGTGTTGAAAGATAACATCACAGTGATTACCAGGAGGGTTTTGCTCATCTTAAATAGCCTTAATAGACAAAGTGCATTACAGTAGGCACACACATGATGGCAATAGAACAAAAACGGGGGGGGGGGGGCTCACTATGAAACTTTTAAAGGAAAATATATATCCTGTGAAGAATTTATATCCTGATCTGTAGACCTATTGGTTAGAGACAGCCAAAAACATCAAATATTGACATAGTATTATAGATTGTCGAAATCCTCCTTTTAAAAAGTCTGCTGCTGTGGGCTAGGTTTGTAGAATATGCAGATTTCCTGCCTGAAGTAAGAAGAGACTTAAGGAGGACCAAACGTGAACTTGAACAATAAAATAAATTTGCACTTTGAACTTTTCATCGGGCTAGCCATCACACATTCATGTTGGTGTGTCATTAAATCTCATCTAAATAACAAACTTATTAAAAAATCTGCAAGGTGATGATGATAATTTAACACAACTACAGTATGTGACAAATGAAAGGCAAAGAGCCATGAACATGCCACATTTAATCTAATCATTAATCTAATCATATATTCAATTTCTCCCAAATTGAAATAACACAGTCAGCTAAACATGACCTGATTTGAGTGACTATATATATGTGATAATGTGAAGTTCTAGTGGACTCATTTGAAAAACAACTTGCACACATAGTTTACTTGACTTGCAAAAAAAAAAGGAGTGACTTGGTTACAAAACCTGAAACTTACTTAACCACGAGCAAAAAATTGATATTGAAAAAGTAATATAAAACTTAAAATGACAGTTTGCATTTAATTTTACCCTCAAATGTGTTCATTTGTCATCAAAACTATGCAATAATTAAATGCACATATACTGTACTGAGTAGTGTATACTGTTTGCATTTTTACCGATTTTTCTCCGTCCTATTTTTATACTGTAATACTGTATATACAAGTACCTGAAATTGGCTGTTACATTGGCATGTACAATGCACTATGAGATAGTACTTCATAAAAAAGCCATAACTAATAAAGTATATGATACAGTAACGAAACCTAAATACATAGCTCAGGTTACCACTTGTATTGTAGACTACGTGTGTACAATGTTCTGTTTGGTGTGTAGATCACTTTGCAATAGTTATTACACCCTGTTTTGACTTGAGAATGATTTCCTTAAGTTATCATTATATCAGTGAACATAGAACATAAATGTACACACTTTAAACAATGGCAGACCTACTGTATATTATATTGCAATAATGGCACACTAAATTTTGTTGATTTTTGACAAGTTCACACAAGTTTATTTCACACTTCATTTGACAATTGGCAAAGCTTAGAAACCAGATGTAGAGACAATAATGAACAAAAAGAGTTCAGATCACAGACAGGATTTGATGGTACCAGTATACTGGTTAACATAACCATACTGTATGTTAGGTGGTATACCTACAGTACACACTGGGTGGTGCCCACACTTACAGTATTTTGGGTTAAGTTGTCGCAGCCTCCTCTTTTTTTTTTCAATTTTTTTCTGTGACGGAGCAATGCATACTACATACGGCTCATTTGTTAATACTGGGTTGATTCATAGTGGGATATGGAGCACCTTTTAGGGTGGAAGTCTGTAGCTGCAATGTATTTTTATAGACCTCACCCAGCACAAGAGATACAACAATCATATGGCCCCTACAGTGGTATTTTGGGGGGAATTGATATTAGTAGTGTTCGACCAATATCATGCTATAATCGATAATACCAGATTAAAGATTATTTAATTTAACAATCGGCCTGATGCCGATTACCGATCACTGACTATTAGAAGGAAGGAAGTCACATGTTTGTCACTTTAGTACGTACCCCTTGCTTCGTGCATATCGTATAACCATAACCAGTTCAGGATGGAAAATTTTGGGAATAGTTCTGTTCGTTTCACGAACGGGATATCATTTTTGAAGGCGAAATATTTTCACTTCAAAAGTGGAGATACAAATCAACCCTTAATTCTGTACAATTGTTTGCAGTCGATGTCACATGCCCTTTGATAATTTAGTTCTAAGGCCAACATCATGCTCTGTCTAGTTTTCTTCCCCCAATCATGTCGGAACATTGCATTCTTTTACTTTACTGGGCTGTAGTTGCGTTAATGTACTGTAGCTACTCTCCCACGTTAACGAACCCCATGTAAAGCAATCATAATCTTAGCAGTTCTGTGCACCTGCATAACGTATCTTATGGTTCCTTTCCCATATAAATATCCCCGTATATTTTTAGCAGTTCTCCTCCAAAACTTCTGTCTTGTTTAAAAAGAATCTGCAACTGAAATGCACGTTAAGTCCGATCCCCCAAAATCCATGTGCGCAGAGATTTGTGATGCCGTTTCTAGGTGAATTTAGCACGGGTCTCGCCCGGCTTCGCTAGCCGGCATTACAAGCGCGATCGTCGTAACACAAACTCAATGGGAAAATTTGTCTCAAGACCAAGTATTTTCACACACTAAATCACATAGGCGAAGGCGCGTGTTTTGATTGGCTGCCTAGAATCAACGCAATTGAACCAATCATGAAGCAAGGACCAATTTAAATTTTGCAAGGGATCTTTTGCATATGATGTCACGAGCAAAATATGATGCCTTGTTTGGCGGTAAAAACAGACACACACGCAAGTCTAGTGCATGCGTGGGCCAAGAAATTTGCTGCAAGAGACCACGTGCATTACTGTTTTTGTTTGCAGTGATGTCTATAACAACATTGCTGAAGTCCTACCATAAATAACATTACTGAAGGAATGCTGGGAATGACTTAATTTATGCAAGGTAATAACCACCGAACTTCACAAGATTCTGAGTGCTACGTGTACAAAACGTGCACAGATACGTATGCAAAGCTTGGGGATTTGAAAAAACCGCGAAACACTGCAGCTTGATAGTCTGTACTATGTGTTTTATGCAGAACAGTTTGTACAGCAACTTACGCAGCGCTTTCTGCGAGACAGCAAGAATACACCTGGAATGCACTTCTAAATCGAATTCCAAGTAATACTACCGGGTTACAGCAGAAAATATCAAACGATCATTCCCATGGCAGGGGTAAAATGTATACGTTTGTGATTATCAATGCATCCCGTTTTGGCGGGAAGTTAAAGGATTGAGTATTTAGGGGAATTTTAACGAAATTAAGAGCAAGTTTCAAGTAAATTTAGCTCCTTTTTCCAGTTTGCAAATAATCGGTGGTAGTGATCGGTTGGATGGCAGAATTTTACCGATGCCAATTATTTACCGATAATGTAATAATCGGTCCGATGCCGATTACCTAACAGATGATCGGTTGAAAACTAGATAATACTGTAGTTGAAAAATAGCCAAAGAGTGGGCACCAAAACATTACATTATAATACAATTATTTTTCAAAAGACTATCACATAAAGAAGAAGGGTTAGATCTCCTCATAATGTATACATTCCTATGAAGTGGATCACATCACTTTATTAAATGTGGCATGGCATTAGGACAAACATTGAGGAAACTATTTTCTATGAGCTACACAAAAAGTGTGTGAGGTACAGTATGTAACATTTGGTGTCCACCCCATTACATAGGTAATACAACTCTGACAACTGAAAACTGCAAGTACTTATTGACTGACTAAAGGTGTTTTTGTCAAGACCTAGGTACCAATATCCACATGGGCAGGCAAATAGCTCCCATCTGAGCAAAAGTATAAGGGCACAAAATTGGATTTGTGATGTACTCTACATACTGACATACTGTAACACTGGTGTCCACCAACCCAGTGCGTAACAGCCCATAAGATCGTCTTTTAGATTAGTATGCCATTTGTGGCAATGTTCTCCAGCAGAGCCAGTGTACGTGAATACAGACCTGGTATCCACCCAGTTGGTGAACCGTTACATATGATACCAGAAAAAATGAAACATCACCAGAATGCCAGTTTGAGATAGAATATCAGGCTCTTTGTGACATTATTGCTATTCACAACTTTAGCAGAATGAGTAATTTTCTTTTTAACTGAAAAAAGATATGAAAATTTCTAATATTTAATGTGGACACCGTTTCTTACAGTACGTCACAGTTTATAGTCTAACTCTATATTACGAACACCTGACTTAAGTAGGCTGACTCTTTCCAGAAGCCTCAACTTGTACCACATCACATACAGTAATCTGTGCAATAATATTCAGCAGTGTGGAAATTACATTCTGGTTCCAACCAATAAATGCACATTTTTGGGCTATTAAGAAAAAGCAGCATCATTGTTTACAGTATATAGGTAACAGTGTCCCCCTTTCTAAAAGTGTGTTTTCGATGTCTTTTCATATACTGTAATGTGACACTTTTGGGGCATAAAAATAACTCCGATAGGCAAGAATAATATGACAACATAAATACTGTATCTCCATTTTGTTTTTATCATATCCAATTGCAAGCATGCAAGTGGACACCAAGTTATATACGTCACACATGAATGACCTGTACTCTGTGAAATATCTCAGTCAATTATTACTCAGCTATCTTTTCTCAGCTAAAAAATGATATTTAGGAGGTGCTAAGCCACTTTTCAAAATTATTTGATGAATTATAATTTTGGACATGCATGTCACACTCTTGTTACCCAGTAATATTGAAGAATGACACATATACTTAGAATGAGGTTACTTCCCTCAAATGGTGAATATTTCACAGTTTCAGAATAGAACTTGTAATTGCTGTCTGCTATGCAGCAAATGCACAGAATTGGTCTGGTACTGTACCTCTACAAGGTGGACACACCAGAGTGAAAATATTGCATGTACTGTAGTGAAATGAGCGTACAGTGGGAGGTTTTATTTTTGTGGCTCAAACCTACCCATTTTTGATGATAGATCCATAACAAAGTTTAAAAGGCCTGAATTAGCTTTTAAAAACCTAGCAAGCAGAGCCTACCTCCATACACAATAACACAGTAAATATCTTTTATATGATGTTCTGTTTGAACTTTCACATAAAAGAGGAACATTTTACTGTAAGCATTTTAATGACATTTTCTTTCATTTCTATGTCCATGTTGGGTTCTCAAGATATTGTATTACGGTAGCAATAAAAGTTGACCCTTTTTTTACAAAAAAGGGAGCTTAAAGTACTGTAAGAAGGTTTCATGCCATGGTTTCGCATTGATGGCTGATGCTTTGCCAAAGTTAATTCATCCTATTATTTGGACTAATATTGCTTTCTTTTGCCTTTTCTTTTAGTTGTTTTGCTTTTGCTAATCCTTAAAATGTTTTGTTTTTCCTTCTAAGGGCAGGTCCAAGCTATTTGCACTGTGACGTACGGGACATTTCAGAGATGTAAATTATGTGTCTGAAAGTTATGAAGAAGTTGGCATTCAAGAAACTTTTAGGCATACACAATTGTTGCAACAGTTAACACTTTAATTAAAAAGGAATAAAAACTTTTCACACCTCGTTAATTAGGTAAGATCTTAATTAAAAGTCAGTGTGACGTACAGGACCACAGAATTTTGTGTTTTTGTGCTGGAATACTAAACCTTAAAATGCTCTGAAAGTAAAGGTGAAGCAATCAAGCTAATATCATTAATGTGAAGCCTAACCTTTTAAGTAATATGCTGCACATTACTATAAAAGAATAAAAAGTAGTTTTGTTGCTGGGGTGACACCAAACAAAAAAATTCTTGTGACGTACGGGACGTGACGTACAGGACAATTTGTCCCGGTACAAAATGTATTGGAAAAGCCTGATTTGGATTAAATTATGATTTATTATGAAAATGCTGTACAGAAAATGCAAATTATTGAAAGAGTTGGAGCCCCTGTATTTACTCTAATGGAAGATAATTATCATACACATTGAAACGGTCATCCCTTTTATTTTATTACTGAAAATGTGGCCACTTATGAAATTTAAAGTTGGACTGAATACACGACTTTAATTTTTCTACTTACAGTACTGTAACATATACACTCTCTTTACACTATTTGTTGTATTTCAGAAAATATTTGTGAACATGAGTTGTATATATAACTCTGTAAAGTATAGCCTATGTTCTGGGAGTTTGCAAAATGGTGAATGACACAGTGTGTGGGGTGACTGTGTACTTTGGGGGCCAGGATCACCATTTCCCAGTACAAGATGCTTGTCAGATGATTCAATGCAATATTGGAATTTTAATAAACCTAATTTTGCAAACTGTTATTGTCTTTAAATGAACTGTCCTCTTACATTTATACCCCTTGCCCTAACAGTCTTTTCCATTGATCGAGGTATTTCATAACCCCCCTCCCCATAAAATTTCTAAATAAATGGATTTCATAGATGACAGCTGGAACAGGGCTGTTTTCTACAACTTTGTCACTCAACAAAATAACAGTAAACCATGCTGTATGCTTTTATTGTTGCTTGAAAGGCCTCTTGTCATGGAAGGGTTAAATGTGAAATTTGATCAAATTTCAGTTCAACCATGTGAATCATGTACAGTACACATGTATGCAAATTCATTTACAGTGCCACTATGTTAATACCAAGCATATGGTAAAATACTGTTTTGTAGCTCCCCTAGTATTGTACGCTTTGATACTGGAAGTACTGTAAATAACCAGATCTCCTTGTATTGAGCTGTGATCAATCAGAAATCTCTAGCAACTCCCTAGGTCAGCTAAATTAAATGTCCAGTACCCTGCAACAGGAAATGCAATACTCTTAAAAAATCATTATGCCCTGATCTGAGAAAATTTCGGAAATTTTAACAAAAATCAACTAAAATATGTCAGGTTTGGAGTTGAATCACACAAATGCTAAGAGTAGTGATTATGGGCCATTCTTTCTTTTCAAAAATGCCCTCTGATAAACATCAAAAGGGTACACTGCTTAGTATTAGGGTAGGGAACGAGTTCAACGAGGTGAAAGAAGTTCAGTGTACAAACTCAATACAGTTGTCCCATATGTCACATTTTTTAATTTGATTATTGAGCATGCATAAATTATGTTAAGAAAAATCTTGTTGAATATATTTTTGTAGACTCCCACAAATCAGAACTTTACAAAATATTTTTTGAAAATATTGTTTACGCTTTCATAAAACTAAAAAAATTAGGCAAAAATTGTAATGTACGGGACATACACTTTTGGAATCTGCCTAATTAGCATAATTAATGAGGTGAGCAAAGTGAAGTATTTTCTAAAATTTTTGGAAGGGTGGATGCACTATGTCTCAGATAATAGTTACTCAAATAAATCATGTAGCTGGTTTCTGGACCAAATTTTTAATGTCCTGTACGTCACGCTCGTTTTAATAATTATGCAAATTAGCACCCTTCCATTCATTGTGTGTATTATTTTTTTCAAAAATTATATTAAATTTGAAAATTTCAATCCTTAAGCTTTACAATGATGCTAAATATGCCTTATTTCAATGAAATTTTAAAAATGACTTCATGGGATAGAATAGCTTGGACCTGCCCCTAATTTATCACCATTTTTAAAATGCAAAACTCTGATTGATATTATCCTGAGTAGTACTGATTTTCAAAACTTTATGCCCTCTAAAGAAGGCCTACTTGTACTGGAGACAGGATTGCATCCTTATAATGCCCAAAGGGTTGGATGCAAAACAGAACATGTCAACTTCAATTGCTAATATCACGAGGACCAAACATTTAGAAATAAATGGAAATTTCACCAGAATGCTAAGAATATTTTCCCCTTGACATGTCAAATATAAATTTGGTTCTGGACTATTGTGTTAAGAGTATATATCATATTTAACACTTGCTATAAATTAAAACTTGAAGAAAGCAGAGATGAGGTGACATCATGGTACTGTATGACTCTCCCTTTAATCAAAACTGTTTAATTTTACTACTGAACTTCAAAACCAAATTTCCCTATTGTGGATGCACTGACAGACATGGCAAATTTTGCAAA
The DNA here is from genome assembly GCA_037179385.1 of Holothuria scabra. NCBI lineage: Eukaryota > Metazoa > Echinodermata > Holothuroidea > Aspidochirotida > Holothuriidae > Holothuria > Holothuria scabra. The sequence continues at coordinate 11,474,174 of CM074194.1, forward strand.
CTTCTGATTCCCTTTGAGATTGTATGGTATCAAATCATACCCTTACTTCTTCAAGGTTGTGACACAATGATGTAGATTGTAATTTCCATAATAAGAAAGCATGGCTCATTTTCAGGTGAAGAGATTAAAGCACTTTCTTGATTTTCATGTGTTGTTTCATCAAAAAGGAGCTTCATGGCTATTATTACGTGGCAACCCCAAACATATTGTAGGAATATTAACTGAATGAGATGTCAACCAAAATTCCAGGTTTTAGTTGGACCCTTCGTATAAAAGATACAGTAGTCCAGAGCCGGTCAGACATATCACAAGTTCTTCTCCACGTGATGAGACCGGTTGAAGCTTCATTTAAACTTGCTTAAATTGGATAATCTAGACCAAACTTTACATTTACCTATCACTGTCTAAAACAATCTACTCCCAAGTTCTTTTTCTTCTTTTTATACCTTGAACAAATCTGTTCATAGTTACCACACTAGACAGGCTGACCAGATTCATACTCTTCTAGTTGATACAGAGTGGGGTGCACCGGATTTCAAATCCTGCAGAAATTCCTGCAGGATTTGAGGATTTTTCCAAATCCGGCATCCAGTAGGATTTTTCCTTAAATCAGATGGGATTTGCCAGATTTCGTATGTAAGCAATACACTGCAACTTCAGAGGCACCTGGTTCATTGAGTATTGAAATGTAGAAGACAAGATAGGTATCTAGGTAAATTATGAACTTGACAATGTACAGTCAAATGGGGGCGGGGGGGCAGGGTTAAAGCCAGGAGAGGCATTCCTAGCTGATATCCCTACAATTAAGAGAAAACAAATGCAAGCATAGGAAAATGAGGTGTGCTTACCCCCTACTCCCCCTCCCCCCCCCCCCAACTGAAAATACTGAATTCCAGCTCAGCAGATCTGCCTAGAATAAAAAATAAAAAGAAAACAAAGCATATGGAAATAAGGTTCCCCTATCCCTCCACCCCTGCCCCAGTAATACTGAATCCTACATTAGCTCAGCAGATTTGTAAGCCTACTAGAAGAAAAGTACTGTAAGTTTATTTCTCAGTTTTGTAGGGTCTAAGCGGAATGAAGGTGAACTGTCAACATAGCCCTGTAGTATGGTTGATGAGTTGTACTTTTGAAGGCTTCACTAGTTCCATACTTTGTGAATTCTATCCCCCTTAGAATTTAGGTACATACATCAAGGTAAAAATAAGAAATGTATTATTCATTATAAATGAACAATTTGTCACCCCCTCAAAGAAAAAAAACAAAAAACAAAAAAAACCCACCTCATTTATACTAATAATGGGGTTGGAGTAAACATTTTGTAAATTAACCATGTAAAAATCACCATTCAATCACAAAACCCCCCAAAGACTTGAATTCCACAGCTTCTATATGGGGAAATTACCAACACTGCCCAATAACAGTAATTAGCATTCAGAATTTACAGGCTGTCCGGTCCTGTTACAAATAGAACTGCCAAAATTCTGCTAAAAATAGGCATTACCCCACCTAGGAGGTTCCGGTTCTCTAATTTTATTAAATCTGTCAAATCCTACCAGAATTCAGCTGGATTTTTTGTATAAATCTGGCAAATCTAGTTCCAGCAGGATTTAAAAATCCACATCCAGTACACCTCTAATGCAGAGGCTTGCAAGAAAAGTCTCAAGTATTATGACTTCAAACACACTTACCCCAGACTTACCTGCTTCCCCCGCCAGTTGTGTTTTCATGGAAAGGTTAATATCAAAATTTTTTGTCAGTACAAGATTTTAGGAGCAAAAGCAAGATAGCATCCCTACTTAATTCAAGGTCAAACAGTTAGGACGAAAAAAGAGAGAAAAACAAAACATTGGCCAATAATGTGAATCCATGACTTCACACCTACCAGCTTCATGTTCACTACTTACAGCAACTCTGTCAACTTTAATTGCCAATATCTTGAGAATGGGGGAAATTAATAAAGCTCACCACAATGCTAAGAATATGTTCTTCTTTAACATACTGTATCAAATTCAAACATGAATTTGGTTCTGGACAATTCTTTTGATAATTAAGACAGCAAAACAGTGAGTTGATACACTCACATTGTAAGGGCAAGATCTTCAAAAGAGTTTTACCCTGACCACTTCCACTTTTAATATGCAATCTATAATTACGATCACACAAGTTTTTTTTTTTAACAAGCAAACAGCATTTGAAGACAGACACTCACCGTAAGGCAACCAAGAAAATCCTTCCTGTCAAACATATTCCAACCAGACTCCTGTGTTTGTTAAATTAATGGAAGCATCCTACTTTATTAAATGGTTTCCAGATCCAAATGAGTCATTCTACTGTACACTGCCATACAATGCCACAGATCATACTCTATGGCACAAAGCAATCATCAATCATGTACATGCTAATATATAGAGACTCATTGAGACTTATTTTTCTCCATGATAGATTTTTCAGCTATGTAAGCCAATAAAATGATAGTATGTATCTGGTTACCATGGACCTATTATTTTTGACAATGTTCATACTGTAAAGCAAATGTTGTGACATACTGCAATCTAATTTCAACATGATTTCATGTTTGCTTTGTATTTTGGGTTAAATATACAGTATATGTTCTATAATTACTGTGCAAAACAATGTGCAGTACTGTACTACTGTACATGTACATACTTTATTGAACATGAACAGTACAGGGCAGAGTGCAGGACAGTTGAACTTGCCTTTTGTTTTTGGAATTGTGACAAAAGAATGGTGAGGGTGGTACAGTCATTTTTACAGTAAGAGAAATGAAGGCTCCAAATTTTGATGGGTCCTGCATATGAGGTTAAACTGCATCCAGGTGGCATGAGGAGGTCGTGTGTGGCGAAAAGTTTGTCCCCAACAATCGCCTACTGTATAAAATGCACACAAAATGCCGCTATTACTCTTTGTACAGTACAACTGGCCGGGCTACAAAACCAAGCAAGCCCCTCCATGGTGGGCCTACTGTGAGCTGGGGTTGTAGAATATGCCCACACTACAGTATCTCCCACCTGTTGTAGAGGGAAACCAAGGCACGACTAAAGGGAAACCAAATTTGAACTGGAACCATGCTTGAAAATGAATTTTTACTTTGAACTTTTCATCAAATGACAGACACTTTACAACACATTCATGTTGGTGTGTCATTAAGTCTCATCTAACTAATCCAAATTTTGATGTACAATACTGTGATGACACTATAGGTCTCACAAGCCAGTGAGCCACAACTAGAAACAAGAGCCCAAGGGCACTATGGTTCCTTGTATTTAAGATGATATTGTATTAAGGTAGTCACAAAGAAGGCATAATTTGCACCTTTAACCCCAATGACTTATGGCCATCACCCCAAAACAAAGGGACACATTAAATTTCAAAATCAAACAAACACAGAACTTTTCAAATTATCACACTGTATACGCCCAAATACATTCATCACCTTTCACTAAAATGTCATTTACTTGAGTGTGGGGTAATATAGGAGGTTAGTTAATTGCCTTTTTGGTCAATCTCAACAATTCAAATCCAGACCTTAAAAAAAGAAGTCACAAAGGTCAAATACAGTCAAAGTAGATCAAAACTGAATTTAAATAAACAGTCTCTTCTGCACCAAAGAAATTTAACAGTCATCTGGTAATTCATGACCACCAAAGTTTATGATGGATGACTAGAAATTATGTCATGGCTGTCCTTTAGACTACCCAATGTATTTGCCATTAAAGCAAAGACAAGGAAAAGTCCACAATTCTGCTACTAAAGGCAGCCCCAGAGTGGTTTATTACCACCAATTTCTTCTTCACAATTTGGCTAGAAAACCAAGAAACAAAGATAGCTCTGTAGAATCTAATAAATGACTTTCAACTTGACCTTTTAACCTAAAGAGGGTGTTAGAAACAGCATTGTAGTCCCTAGGGTAAAAGCAGAGGTAAAGAAGAGAAACTGCTGTCATATTTTACTATTGAAATTGGAATCTAAGCTTGCATTGCGAATAACTTTATTCAATACTGTATGTGAGGAAAAGGTTTTTTTAATAATAATTGAATTTCTGTCCTGATTGTTAACTAAACTGCTTTTAGACCGAGAGGGGGTTATAATTCTTCCTTTCTTTTATACATTGCATTTTTCTAAAGGCATAAAAATTCAGATGGACTTTTAAACCAATTGAACAAAGACCCAAAGAGTCTTCACATGCACTTTACTTAGACGAAAACAACTTTCCATTATTTCAACTATGTTACTTGCTTATTGAGCAATTGCACCGCATACCTGGCATTGCAATAGGCCTACATATGACCTACATGTACACACTAACCTGTCACTTAAATGTCAGTAACTCAAGTAAAGAACATCGTAGGAGGGTAGTGTATTAGCCTCTTTGGTTCGTCTGATCAAGACAAATCTTGACGTCACTAAAAAAGTCACAAAAAGTCACAAAGGTCAAAAGGTCAAATGAGGTCAGGTGAGGTCAAGGGGGGTCATCACGTGCATTTTACTTAGACGAACACAAATCTCCATTACACCACCCCTCTAAAATGTTTCAGTGGCAAGATATCAATAAAACATTACTTTTTGACCTTTTGACCCTTTCCAATTATTTTGGTTAATGTACCAACATTTTCACTTCCTACCAATCTAACTTATCCTAAAATTGTGCCACTGCTTGAACAACGGATACTGAGTTACAGCTTCTAACAGAAATTCAGTTTTTGGCCTCTGGTGATCACCAGTGACCTTTGACCTCCACCAAAAACAATAGGGCACATCTACTCCACAACATCAACATACATACCAAGTTTGAATAAAATTGATCACTCGGTTATTGAGTTATCGCACCACATACCTCGCATTCCAATCCGTCACATACACACACACATACACACACACACACACACATACATACGCCAAGGTGACTGCATAGGTTCCTTTGTTACACAAGGAACCAAAAAGGCTGTGTCCAGCTCGACTTGAACCAATAGGTTGGAAGCTGGGCTGTAAAACTCTAACTAACTAACTAACTAACTACAGTAACTAACAGTTCGGTTGCATGCCACACAAAGAATAAATACTGTAATGTAATATTGTCAGAGTCAAAACTGTGGTTTGGGAGGTCTATATCTGTACTGTATAGAGACTCAAGTTCAAATCATAATTATAATGTCATAATGCTCCCTGGTAGCCATGCTGAAGTACAGTACAGTACTGTACATGCAACTTCTTAGTAGACCACCCTCTAAACGCTTGCTCCATTAAAGTGTACACATCCCGTACACAACAGTGCACACTCTGCGGTACTTTCAGCACAAAGCCATGTGTACTTTCCATGGTGGATCTGTGACAAAATTGCAAAGCCTCTGTGAAGTATAAACCCAGCTCATACTACAGACAAATCGGGAGAGCAAGTGATGGTCTGATTTCAGTCGGCCTTTACTGGTGTCTATCTCACCTTCAACCTTTCAATTTCTTTGCTTAGCTGTGTCATGGATGGTTGTACACTAAATTGTACACTGACTTCTTCAATTTTACTGAATGTAAGGGTTTGAAATTCATGTCAATGATAAATGACTATGATTTAACGCTGATGGACCCCACTAATGGCTGCCTACAGTGGCTAAGCACAAGCGTTTATAGGATTTGTCTAAAGTAACAGATATTACCTGTATATCTGTGAAACAACTCAATTTGGGTAATCAGCACACAGCCAGTAAGTATTCATCAAAATTATACCCCAATGCTCTTTTCAACAAAAATATTTCACTGGGTACATACAGTACACCATGTCACTCTGGGTAATGGAAACTCCTGTTTTTGCTGTCGCTTCAGATATACAGTAGTACCAAAATACCAAACATCCTCAATGTTTTAATTGGATACATAATCAAATACTGTGATCTTTGACCACATTTAATGTGTACTGCATGTCAAAATTATCCCAATAATTTATCATTTGAATGAATTTAAGAACTTATAGAACACCAATGGTGAAGGAGCACATACCTTTAACAAGGGGGTCCCTCAATGTGTGTCCCTTCTACTACACGTACATCACAAACAATTTCACATGACTTTTGATAACCTCAAATGACTTTGGACCCAAACTTTCGTACACCCTTAAGGCAGCTTCTGGAGTGTCCCACAAACTGTGTGAAGAACTTCTTTTGGATTCTGTTGTCCCCAAAAAGCTGCAATGAATGCCTAATGAAAATTTTACATTAGGAATAGAAGAAAACCACAGTTAAAAATTTACAATGATCCCATAAAAGTGCAAATTATCCAAGACTTCAGCCTGTATAGCTCATTGTATACAGTACTGTACTTAGTAAACAATATTAAATACTGTACTAGGTCTACATAATATATCTCTGGCTTTAACCCTTTACCGTTGTGCTCCGATCTGGGCATATTTGCGGGCCTCGGGAGTGGGCGGAAAAGCGGACGTAGCCCGCCCCGCATCTGCTTCCGTAGGCCATTGACCCCGTGACCTTAAACTACTGTCTCTCTCGCTGCTGTGGCCGAATTTTCGGGTAGCTACTCGCAGTTTCGAGCTCCGCGTGGAACAGTAAAGATGTGTGACAGCCAAGCTCTCCGCATGGGTCCAAAAGGACCCAAACAACGGTAAAGGGTTAATTTCTAAAATTTAACCTCCAGGCGACACAATTCTACAGATTTTGAAGTACAGTATTAGAGGGTCCATGAGTGACCATGACCTCTGATGAGACTTTTGACTGGTGAATAGTTACAGAATACCATGAATGAATCTCATGAACTTCTATCAATGACTGGCTGTCAACTCTGTTTAACTGGAGGAGGGTTAATTTGTTTTGTAAAAAATTCACAAAATGGGCCAAAGGGCTCATCTCGGACCATGGACCAAAAATTTCTGAACCTCTGGGAGGAAACACTATTAACCTGACCATCATTTTGATAACCATTACTGTTTATTGCATGTTAGAAAAATTTGACCCTGCAGTACATCTTGACTTTGGATCCAAATTTTTCTATAGCCTTAAAGTACTGCAAATGACTGACATTACAACAAAACATTGACATTGTGCATAAGAATGAATAATTTTGCAGTTTCATGAAATAGCTGTTGTGCCCATACTGTATGGAATGTTCCAGTTTTGGACCAACTCTCCAGAACACCATACTGTAAGAAGATCACTAACCAAGCATAATTATGACCAGCTATTGACATTTGAGAGAAAGGGTTAAGTATTTTGCAATATTTTACAAGATGAACCCTAGACCCACATTGGGCTTGATTAAAAATATTCCTGAACACACTGAAAGGACTACTGACTGACAAACCATGAACACATTGTAAAATGGAATCTGTAGGTTAGTTAGTTGGATGAGGTTAAACAACACACCAGGCTTGGGGCGATTACATAGTCATCAATTACGATTGCGATTACTTCATATTTTACGATTGCAATTATGACTACGATTATAGCTAAAATTGAAAGTAATTGATTACGACTGCAATTACAGTACATTGCAATGTAATCATGATTGCAATCGTGATAACATTTTCTTTCCACATAAACAATGTAGTAGGCAAAACAATCCAGTCCCAGCAACTGGAAACCAGAATGCAAAAATGCATTGAGGTTTCGATGATACATAAATGTTCCGTTTCAAAGAATGCCATCATGCACCATTTCCTTCTCATTCAAATGTTATACTAGCATGTTCAAAAAATAACTGTCATTCCTGATGACCTTTTGACCTCAATAAAAGCCATACGTAGCTTGACAGGCAAACAACAGACAGACAGACAGACAGACAACTATCTCGAAAGATCGTATTTAAAAAGGTTCCTAGACTTTGACCCCTGGAGACCCCAGATGACCTTTCATTTTTGCCAAACACAATGGGGCTAAATGAAGGGTAGAAAATCGCATTTATTCCGCCTAAATAGGGATACTTGGCATATCTGCCTTTGACCTCCACCAAAAACAGCATGGACCATTTCCTGACCATAACCCATCCACATACCAAATATGAATTCTATTCAAGTTTCCTACCTTGAGATATCGCATTAAAAAATGTCAAACTTTGACCCCGAGATGACCTTTGACCTCTGCCACAAAAAACAGGAGCATCTCCTGACCATAACGTATAGTATTAAATATGAAATCTATCCAAGCTTCCCATCTTGAGATTTCATGTTAACAAGATTTTTAGACTTTGACCCCTGTTGACCCCAGCAGACCTTCGCCAAAATTAAATAGGACCATCTATTGTTTAAAATGCATCCACATACCATATATGAATTCTATTCAAAGTTTTCTACCTTCAGATAACGCATTAACAAGGTTTTCAGACTTTGACCCGTGGTGACCCCAGGTGACTTTTGACCTCCCCTAAAAATATTACAGACCATCTCCTGATCATAACGCATCTACATACCAAATATGAAATCTATCCAAGCTTCCTATCTTGAGATATCATGTTAAGAAGATATTTAGACTTTGACCCCTGGTGACCCCAGGAGACCTTCGATCTCCGCCAAAATTAAATAGGACCATCTATTGACTAAAACACATTATGGCTGTGGTTTTTTGCGTTAACTCACTACTGTATCCCTTCAACCGATTTTTTTAACCGGCAGTTAACCCTTTAACCGAAAATGATGTAACGTTCACACAACAACAAAAAGTCAACATTTCCGAAGACAGGGATAGGCCCGAGTAAGTGGAAAAAACACTGAAACAAGAGGAATGCCTAGTGCAAGCTTCATAGTTGTGCACATACATAATGTAAGTAAGAATAGCATAACGTAACATTATCATGGTAATATTAATGTTACATTGTTAATCTAGGCCTAGGCCTAGGTCCATGTGATATTCACTTCAACTTTTTGCACATTTGTTGAATGCAGAGGGTAGGATAAGAGCATAGTGTTATGAAAATCCTACTTGACTTTTATAGTACTGCAAACATAGTACTGTATGTGGAAATGTGCCAGGACTTTTGTAAGCCAAGCAGAAACAATTTGGTGTTTTTTCCTATTACTTGATAGGTAAATGAACACCACAATTTCACTGAAATGAAGAATGACAAATCACTGAAGCAGAGGAAAAATCACTGAAATCAGTGAATTCACTGAAAAAGCTCATCCCTGCAAAGAGCGCCATCACGTTTGTACAGGAAAGTACAACTCTAAAAATGGCGTCGTAAGTCATGTTCGCCCATGGTAGCATGTAGCAAAAATATTGTTATTTTGCGCTGAGTTTATATCATCTTTTCATAGTAAAAGCCCATCCCGCATTTACTGAAGCTTTCTTCAGACCATGTGCACTTTTTAACATTACACCAACTGTTGTGTTTTCCCGCCTAGTCCTATGTAATATCGCCAGTTACAACACTCCGACACTGCTGCTTTGATGCAGCTTGCTTGCGTTGCAGTGTTCAATACATGTACAGCGCTCACGTGTTTGTCGTAGTAGCGACCTGTACAATTGCACTTTAAATGGCCCACCAGCTGCAAACATCAAAACCAAGCTCTATTATCCTGCATAAATTAAGGAATTCCCAGCATTCCTATCGTGAAGTTGTTTAGAGCAGGACTTAAGAAATGTCTTCATATGACGTCATTACGAACGGAAACAATGATGCACCTGGTCCCATGCATGCAGTAGACTTGCGTGCATATCCATTTTTACCACTAAACAAGGGACCATGTTTTGCTCGGTGACATCATATGCATACGATCAATTGCAAAATTTGAACTGCCTCTGCATCGTGATTGGATCAAATTTGTTGATTCTGAGCCAGCCAATCACAACTCGCGCCATCGCCTATGGGATTTAGTGTGTGAAAATACCAGACCTCCAAACGAATTTCCCCATTGAGTTTGCATTATGAAGATCGCACTACCGAGGCTTACATAGCTGGCCTGTGCAGCCGGCCAAGCCCCGTGCTAAATTCAGGAAGAAACGGCATCACGAATCTCTGCATGCATGAATTTTTCGGGGATCCGACTAAAGTGCATTTCAGTTGCTGATTATTTTTAAACAAGATGTAAGGTTTGGACAAGAAGTGCCAAAAATACCAAAAAATAAAAATATCAGAAAGAAACCATAACATACCTTAATCGAGTCCATTTTTTTGCTGTCCAGAACCGCTAAAAATTAGATAGTTGCGTATTTTTACATGCATCGTAGGGTGGACTTCTACAGTACAGTTCATTATCGCAACTATACAACCCAGGCGGTTCAACGAACTGCGTATACATGCTTATTCATAAATATCAACATGGAATGTTCCATTTTATATGATATTGGGCAAACAACAAAATGGCGGGAATTATCTGGTGCTTACGATCGTATTTTACAGGTTTAATTTTTTTCCAAATACTGCTACTAACAATGAGAAATAATGAAATTTACGGAGGTGCAGCATGATAAAATATATCGATTAGCTACAAGTGGGGAGATTTATTCAAATATACTTGTGCCCTAATCATGGTCTTGACTAGCAATGAAAACTCGACAAGCAAGCATAGTCGGCTAGTTTACTGGTCCACCCGAAGGTGCTTCAGTCCGGCGCGCAACCGACTTCGTCGGCTGGGCAACCGATATTAGCGAATTTTTGGACTTTGACCCCTGGTGACCCTAGGTGACCTTTGACCTCCCCTAAAAATATTACAGACCATCTCCTGACCATAATGCATCTACATACCAAATATGAAATCTATCCAAGCTTCCTATCTTGAGATATCATGTTAAGAAGATTTTTTGACCCCTGGTGACCCCAAGAGACCCTCGATCTCCGCTAAAATTAAGTAGGACCATCTATTGACTAAAATGCATCCACATACCCAAATATGAAATCCATCCAAGTTTCCTACCTTGAGATATCACGTTTACAAGGTTTTTAGACTTTGACCCCTGGTGACCCCGGATGACCTTTGACCTCCACCAAAAACGATAGGGACTATCTCCTGACCATAACGCATCCACATACCAAATATGAAATATATCTAAGCTTCCTTCCTTGAGAAATTTTGTGAATGAGATTTTCAGACTTTGACCCCCGGTGACCCAAGATGACCTTTGACCTCCGCCAAAAACAATAGGGACCATCTCCTGACCATAACACATCCACATACCAAATATGAAATCTATCCAAGTTTCCTACATCGAGATATCATGTTAACAAGGTTTTTAGACTTTGACCCCTGGTGACCCCAGATGACTTTTGACCTCCACCAAAAACAATAGGGTTCTTCCTCCCAATATGGCGCATCTATGTACCAAGTTTGAAAACTGACGGACATTCCTATCTTGAGATATGGCGTTAACAAGGTTTTTAGACTTTGACCCCTGGTGACCCCAGATGACCTTTGACCTCCACCAAAAACAATAGGCTTTTTTCTCTCAATATGGCACATCTATGTACCAAGTTTGAAAACTGACGGACATTCCTATCTTGAGATATCCTGTTAACAAGGTTTTTAGACTTTGACCCCTGGTGACCCCAGATGACCTTTGACCTCCACCAAAAACACTAGGGTTATTCCTCTCAATATGGCGCATCTATGTACCAAGTTTTAAAACTGTCGGATGTTCCTACCTTGAGATATCGTGTTAACAAGCAAAGTGTCACAAACACACACACATACACACACACGCACATACACACATACATACACACGCCATCATGAATGCATTGGTTTCTCTTATCATCGAAACCAAAAAGGCCATGGACATTGCTCTAGATAAGTCTGGACAGAACCAAGTCCTTCCAAAGTAGAGATTATTGAACCCATGCACTTCTCACTCATTTAAGCGGGAACATCCAAGAAAGAGCCTGGGCAATTAAATTTTGTCATTCCAACAGAAGCACCAAGCACTGAAAAACTTGTTTAGTAACTTTACTTCTTTGTTCAATTCAACTTTAATGTAATCAGAAATGAAACCACAATTGCGATTACTTTGCCACTGTAATCGATTACGATTGCAATTATTTTGTGATTTTCACAAAAGTAATCGATTGAGATTACAACTACTTCAAAATGTGTAATCAATTGCAATCGATTACGATTACCCCAAGCCTGCAATACACCAACACAGATGTGTCATATAGGATGCTGTATTTTCAACTAGACAAAACGACAGGTTAAATACTAAATAACATACAGTCAGCCTAGAAGTTCAAGTTTTGTATTTTCATGTGCACATTAAAATTTACAGTACAGTATGTTCATGTTTTAAAAACAGTCAAAAAAAAGCCTTTTAAACTCTCAATTTGAACGTTTTGTCAAGCAGAATGGATTTCCTAATAATTTTGCCCAAAGAATTTCTTGAAATCAGGAAATTTCCAAAAGTCTTACATTTTTGTGTGTAACAGTCCTGAGCTGCTCTGCAATCTTTCACGTCAATCAAAGAGCTACAGTATGCCAATTGACAATTTCTGTAGACCATTTGTTAAATTAAAGTTTGGGGTGACCAATGACTGCCTTTTATTAGTGGAGAACATGTATTTTACTATTAAAGGGCAACATTGGCTGTGACATCACTTAATTACAGTACTTTAATACCAGTACTGAGGCAAATAGGGAATGTGCAGTTTCAAAGGCCAAAATTAAATTCAAAGTCTGGCAGTCATTGCAAGATTGTACAAACTACAAAATAAGAGCACCTACTTCACTGTGGCATCCAAACTTCCAAAAATTCATTTCATTCAAATATAAAGAAGTACTACAGGACTAAAATTATTTTGATCAGAATATTTTGACATTTGTTAGTTGGATGGAGTTTCATGGCCCGGTTTCCAACCTATTGGTTCGACTTGAGCTGGCCACAGCCTTTTTTTCCAGTTGTGGCTCACTGGATTGTTTTCCCTACTCCATTGCTTATGCTGAGCATCACACACAATGGCAGTAGGTTCCATTTTTCGAGTCTTTGGTATGACTTGATCTGGGAATCGAACCTGGCCTACTGTGGGAGAGGCGGATGCTCTACCGCTAGACCAAACACACAGCCTTGTTTTGACTTCAAGCTGGCCTGCATAGACTTCCCATCAATCTCAAAGCAATGGGTATTCATAATAATCCAAGCCTGCATTCATACTAAACTACAATTTGAGATTGAGACTGCCACTGTATGCAGTTAATCTATCCAGTTAATTTAGTTAAACACCCAAATTTTTATTCTAAAGTACTATGCTTAATCCAGTTGGAAATTTATTACACTTCTTATTTTATAACATGGGCAACAGATTGCAAGAGCATCCTATAATGTAATACCCCATCAGGCTGCAAAAAGCAAAAAAATACATTTATACATACTGTACATTAAAATTTCTGCTATGCATGGGCGTCCGCAGAAAAAAAGTCAGGGGGGGGGCAAAATTTCTAGGGAGGGGCAAAACCTCCAAGTCACCATGAATTGACACAAAGCATGCGAAAATTTCAGCCCAAAATGCCTCCCAGATCGCCGGAAATGGCATTTCTAAAGCCTATTTTTCACATAGAAACTTGGAAAACACGTTTTGTTCGGGTTTTTGCTTTGATTTTTATACGTTTTTTCAAATTTTTGATTTTCCATGGGGGGGGCAAGTGCCCCCCCTTGCCCATACCTGCGGACGCCCATGCTGCTATGTCTTTTATTTTTGGTACAGTAGGCTAGCAACGCAACTTAGCGATGAAAACATGATCGTTAAAGTTTAGTGAGATCATTTTTGAAAAATCAGAACGGCACTCAATTTAAGAGTTAGCAATGGATTTCGGTATTAGCGATGATCGCTAAACGTTGGTGAAATTGGTCCCTGGTCTGACCAACAGTGTTCTACTTTGTGGTATCCTGTCCTGGCATCCTGGTTGGTGTACTTATTGTCCTAGTTTGAGAAAAATTAAAGTGTAGCCACTCACTGATATCAACAAAAGATTAAAAAGGCCACAACCAGAAAGAGCAAAATGGCTTTTGGTCAAAGTTATTTCAATGGGACATTTTTGAGGGGCACCATAGTCATGAGGAAGGACACGATCTAGCCATAGCCACAGCCGATGCTACTGGTTATCATATTTCCAGGACTGCACTTACAGTAATATTACAGTAGGTTGTGACTGTGGTCTACTATCTTGGCTCCAGGCTTGGGGCGATTACATCTCAGGTTTTGGTTTGGTTGTTTGATTTTACATGATGGGTTTGGGCATCACCCCCTCACCCCCCATTGCTCTACCATAGGTCACTTAAACATGAAACTAGGCTTAGCACTTAGTTCGCTGGGGGATATAGTTATGAAGAGAAATTCAAGATCAAAAATGTGCTTCCTCAAAAATCAGACCAAAATGTAAATTTAGATCGACATACTGTACATACATGTGCCTTTGTGTGTTGTAGCAGTGACTGTTCATCAAAATTGTGTGTCCTAGTCATATCATAACAGAGTATGAGCAAGTTATGGTACATATGATGCACTGTTATTCCGTTGATAATTGCATTAAAAAGTATGATTTCTGATTTTCATGTTGATCAGTGATAAACACAGTGTATTAGCCGAAAAACATGGTTTCTCAACAAATTAACCACGTTTTTCGAATTATTCAGCTTTCAGCTTAAAAAACCTGCCTGTATCTCTTTCCCAACTAGTCCCCACAAAGGAAAGGCAGCAGCCACATACAGTACAACATTTTATTATGTAGAAACAAGTTTTAACAAGAAAAAAATAAATAATTTAAAGGGCATGAGAAGTCATTCCAAAGTGAAGTAGTGTAGTAGACTGTCCAGTTTCATGATTGGCTGTTGGGAGTCATGTGACAATGTTTTTTCCCTTCAAATGTGAAATTTACTGCAAATAACCACTTGGTTTACCTTGCATATGCAACAGTTAAGTCATAAAATTCAAGATAACAATAAGTGGAATATTGTGTTATAAAGCTTTTACTTCAAAACAAGTTTTGGGGGGCTGCTCTTTACCTTTAAAATAAATACAAGGATTAAAGACAATCTGCAAAGCAAATGCAATCATACTGATCCCTCATGTGCAAAGCAAATGCAATCATACTGACCTCATGTTTGATGGGTTCAACTTTCATAACAGTTTCCATAAAATTAAGATTTTGATGCCTTATTATCTTACCTACACTTTAAAATTCATCAAATTTAATGAGTTGTAACTTGCTTCTACCACTCATTGTGATTTACCATGAAACAATTACACTTAGGACTACTAAACTTCCTACAGCCTGCTACTGTACCTTGGAACTAGCCTTGGGCCAGAATTATCAAGAATAAAGTCTATGTTGACAGGGCTAGCCTACACATTCCTTTTAAACAAAAAATGTTATGATTAACTCTACAGTTGACTAATCTTTACACTTGTTTAATAATCTTTACACTTGAGTGGTTTTAGTCAAGTGTGCATGTTGCATGTGTCTGTGCCTGTCCGTGGATACAACAAACAAGTCATGAGCACTTTCTGGTTAAGTTAGTACGCCAGTAATGGCAGTAACTTAGGGCCAACATTGAGCCTAACTTAGGCTAAATGAAAGGCAGGTAAGACAAGGTTGTTTACTAACTTAGTTTAAGATGTAACTTTACATGGAGTTAAATCATCGTTCCAATAACTAATTCAGAAGCTTGACACGCAAAACATTCTTAGCACGAACATCCTATTGCTTATGCAAACCGCTGATGACGAGACTGCCGACGGCTCCCTTGTCACACAAGACCAAACGAAACATTTTCACAATGCTTCGTGCGTGGATGAGATCCTCGCCCACACGCCATTCAGTACGATGTACGACAAATATTGTGAAAGTAAAGTTTTTATGTTGGTGTTGAAACGGTTTCAGCCTAACGCCTAAAGAAAATTATTAAGAATTCGTTCATGGTGAACCATGACAACAACGCTTACATTAAACATGACAAGCGTAAAACTTACTTTCATCTGGTCAACTTGTTACTTTTAAACCTTGCTTTGGCAGTACCAACGTCTGGCGAAACGGGTGAGGTTGGTACGTTGCTCTTTCGCCATGTTGAATAGAATAGTCTTCACTCCTTGAGTAGATCTGGCTTTGTTGCCAGATTACTTGGCGCTTTCGAGACAAACTTTGAAGAACGTCTCAGGCCAAACTTTGGTCATGGCAAAGCGGAAGATGTCAGCCAAGAAAGGAAAAAAAAGTTTCTTTTGGTAAGAATGAATGAAAGATGTAACGCTGAGGATAATTTAAACTATGGAAATAAAAAGAAAACTATTTGATGGACTAGTCAGGCGTTAATGCACTCGAATGGAAGCCAAACCTGTCAAGTTTGGCCAAGTATTCGTTGAGTTGGCACCGCCAATGTAACTCCTTATGCATCTTGCTAGCGGCAGGTTCTTATTACAAACATCGTCAAGGATTTCAAAGGTTAAAATAGGAAAAAGCTGCTCTGGCGGACAATAAAAGATAAGGAAAAGACCTTGGTTATTGAGGCTACACAGTGCCAACCGCAATAGCTTGCGACACCACGTAAAGCTTTATAATGTACAGTTGAAGGCATTGAAAGTTGTTTTAATGGTACTGACGCTACAGTGGAGGATGAGAGTGGCGCGGTCAGGTTACTCACGGAAAGGAATCATAAATTTTGTCATTGGAATAGTTGACTTTGTCAAAAAGGAAGTTGGTTTTTCGTAAGGCAGCACACAGGGCAATAGGAGGACTCGATTGGTTATGCATAAATGTTGGCAGAGGATTCTGAATGCATGGTTTCTACCTCATTATACTTGTGGCTTTTTCAGTATATATCATAGGATAGTATGCAGAGTAATGACATCCGTTCGTTCACCCGTACAGTCGATCTTTAGCAGTTGTAAGGAGTTATTATGATAGGATTTTGAAAGATTTGAAAAGTCGTGTGTGATTGCAAGAGGGCAAATTACACTGATGAGAGTTAGGTCTGCAGGGATCTGAGGCACCATTTCATGACGGGGGTAGGCCTATATTTGTTTGAGGCTTTAGTTTTTTTATCGTCTGTTGCTACTCATGAGGCAGATGTTGAAGTAGGCTATTGCTACAGGCAAGTTAATACCAAACCGTCCGGTACAGTCGATCATCAGCTAGAGCACGGCCTGGCCGGGCCTTTATCACCTCGAAGGAATGGTTGATTTGCATGCCCAAAGAACTTGGCTTGTATGATGGTGTAGGCCTTTAGCCTTAGTTCGGGCACAAAGCCATATCAGACAGTCAGTTGTATACCCAAAAAACGATCATGTTCTCATTTTCAATAAAAAAAAAATGTTCCAAGTTTAAGTTAGGCCTTCGAGTAGGGCTAGGCCATCATTTAGGCCTAGTTGGAAAAAAAATCATGAGAAAAACGTCAAAAGTCAAATAAACGGGGAATTTCCCCAAATCACCTGTCCAAAACCACGAGTTTTCCTACACCAAAAATATAGATAAAAAAAAAACAAACAATATGTTCTTCTCCCCGAGATGACAGAAACACATTTAGCCACGTGAATGGACCTAAGTTACGGTGTTAATTAGATCATGCGTTTTCCATCCGCCAACTTTCAAACGGTAGTCCCAGTGGAGGACCGCGAGTCCCCATCCATGGCATCCTCCCCCTCACCCCCGGCCCCGATCGTCGGAGAGAAGATCCAGTTCACGTCGTGAACTGAGGCAGTTTCGCATAAAAGTTTCGCATTAAAGATCGGTGAGCCGGATAACTTCAGTCCCCCATCGCGACGATATTATTGGGTTTGCTTACGAGAGGACCACACTGATTCTTCAAGAAAACCGTCTAACATTTCCAATTTTTGCTTACAAAACTCGATCTCAGTTTAAGTATAGGCCTATCAGTATAAGCTCCAGACTTTCAAACATTTGGAAAAGAACTTGGTCAAAACATAACTATTTTCACCGTAGGCAGGCTACGACAAAATAAAAGCTCAACCGCTTCAGTTTTGATTTTGCCCAAATGAACGTGGACAGGTCGATCTTCCAATTAAACATTAGAGATTTCGTCTCCTTGAAGGAACGACAAAATTGCCTTCGCCTGTTTTAGGGATTATATCTCCAGACGTCCCATTTTTTGCGGTTAACTCACTTGGAGTGGACAACAAGTGGCTCGAAGTATAATGACGTAATTTTCGCAGTCATAGAAAATTATTCGCTAAAACTGAACTTCATGGATAAGTTGACATTAAAACGAATTTTAAACCAGAAAAATCGGTCCAGGTTTGGTGAAATTATAGAAAATTTTTAGTACGAAAACTGTAACAGAACAATGGTTAGTTCTTGCCTTTCGTGCAGGATAAATATTTGCGCCGGCTAAGCAAACAATCTCTCGTGGCTAAATGACGTCAAAAAATCGGCCAGTTCAATTCGTTCCCTTGTCGGCCAGTTCATTCCGGAGTTCTTCAAGCGGACAGATTTTCCCATGAGACTCACGCGAATGTTTAAGTTTGCCTTTACAAAAGAAACAAACATTTATTAAATTTTCTGCCATAAAAGTTCTTCAGTGTGCATAAGCTCCAGATTTGTAAATATATGTTAAGAAGTAGCAAAACTTTTCGGGAATTTTTCCAATATCGTCGGAGATGATGATATTTCAGGTACGGTAACCCCAACAAACCGCGAGTAGCCCCGGCGTTTCTCATAAAGGTCAGATTCTTTAAGAAAAACTCCCCCAAATTTATAATACAATTACAATTTTTCTTCAATTTAATATTCCGAAATTCAAAAATATTTGTTAAATATGGAAAGTAAAATGACGAAAATGTTCAAATTTTGATGATATTATGTACATTAATTAAGACCCAAGCCAACTTTAATCACCCCGACCTTCCACAGTACGGAAGTTTGCTCTTGAAAGGGAGATTTCCTAATAAAAAAAAAATACCCAATTTTCCAATTTCACCGTACCAAAATCGAAACTAACTTTCATTAAATTGCAAATTTTCCAAGTTATTTTGTGCAAAAAAATGTTAAGTCTTCGTGGGCTAAGAGCCATTGTACGAAGGCCCGCACTAGTAAAATGCGTATCGCCAAACGAATTTAAGTAGGGTGTGCAACAGTATGAACATCACAAAAGATTGCGGGATCTTTGAACACAACCCCGAAGGCTACTGATAGACGAATCCGATTGGCGCTTGTTTTTAGTGAGTGTAGGTCGCCATTAGTGGGGTCCATCGGCCTTAAATAGACTTTATTTATTGTTAACATGAATTTCAAACCCTCATACGAGTGAAATTAGAGAATTCAAGATACAAATTACTGTACAACCATCCATGATAGAGGTAAGCAAGAAAATCGAAAGATTTAAAGGTGACGGACCCCAGTTATGGCCGACCGAAATCAGACCATCACTTGCTGTCCGTATTCGTGTATATATAACAAAAACTAAAAGAAAATAAAATCATTCATGCGCTCACATACTCATTTGCGATGTTGATGATCGCAACTTTTTAATAGGAGGGTAAAGATTCATATCAAAAACTTTGTATAACTTAAGCCTACACAACCATAGGAGGGATTACGGGAGCGGGGAACTCCAGAACTTAGTTTCT
The DNA here is from genome assembly GCA_037179385.1 of Holothuria scabra. NCBI lineage: Eukaryota > Metazoa > Echinodermata > Holothuroidea > Aspidochirotida > Holothuriidae > Holothuria > Holothuria scabra. Next base: position 11,493,692 of record CM074194.1, read on the forward strand.
TTACGCCTAAGTCCGGTTGCTTTTGCTACAAAAATATAAACTGGAACTGACAGAGCTACGCGAGTGATACTTAATCAAGTTGTATAATGTTTAAACAGGTCATATACTGCATTGAAAACTAAATAAAAACAATATTCTTCCAATGAATGTCTCAACGCTGTTTTTTTTTTTTTTTTTTTTTTTTTTTTCGGCACGCTTCGCGTGCACTCATTTTAAATATGTCAGGATTCAGGGTAACCTCTTGTTGAACACCTCTCCCATTGTCCCTGAAACTTATCACCAGTGCACAGGTCTACCGTTACTAGTGAAAGGGGAGGCAGATAGGTGGTAGTCTTCTGGTCCCCTTCTCTGACCAAGTGCCCCAAAGCTTTCTGAAAGGACGATGATCTTATTTGACCCTAACCTGGAGCTCCACTCTTCTTCGGCTCTAATTTCCATTTATTTCTCTAATGTGATGTCTCAAAAGTCCATTTTTCGGCGTGTTCTGCGCGTCCCATCACAGATAAGGACTTTATAAAAAAAATCTCATGAAAAGGACTCCATAGGAAACCAACGGTACGTTTTTGCTTAGAACAAATATCCCCAGGGTCACCCTTATTCAGCTGTAGTGAAAAGGGACCACTCTTTGTCTAATTATTTTTCAATTTCACTATTGAGATGAAGTAAAAATTCATTTTTCGGCGCGCTCCGCGGGCCCATTTACAGATAACGGCTCTGTGAAAGTCACCTGAAAAAGACTATGTAGGAAACCAGAGTATGTTTGTACTTCAGTAAGAATGTCTTTAGGGGGCCACCGTTATTCAACTAAGGTTGAAAGTGGCCCATCCTTTCTCTGATTTTCTTTTAGTTTCATTACTGAGATGTCTTAAACGTTAAATTTTTCGGCGCGTTTCGCGCGCCCCATCATAGACAAAAGTTGAATTCACATCACATGAAAAGCCCCCTAGCCTTCTGAAAAGAAGATCTAGATCTGGGGCACCAAGGAGGGAGACCCTGAAGAACCTCAATTTTAAGTAATCCATTCTCCCTCCCCGCACACTCTGCATTATCGATTCCAACCGACTTTAATCATACGGAGTAAGGATATAATTGAAGAAAGTAAAATTGTGATATATGTGTTCTGTTAAGTGCCCATCTTTTGTAATTTAAAGTTAAAGATAAAATGCATCATTTTTAAGGCCGACAATTACGTAATTACCCAGGAGCTTCCGGGGGCTTCTCCCCCTGGACCCCACCGGGGTTTGCCCCTAGACCAGGGGCCCTAAGCCGGCCCCTGGACCCCAAACCGGCAGGGGGAGCGCTCCCGCGGCGCCTTGGGCGGCGTTTGGTAGTCAGCCCGAATCCCCCCCCCCCCACTTTCAGAGATGAAATCCCGCCCCTGTACACAACTACGACCAGTTGTTCATTTACACCAACGAGTTCTATAAATTGTTCCAATTTGTGTAAGTTTAATCGTTTTTCCTTCGAAATGACCATCTTTTAAGTGGAACTAAATGTTTAAGGGCCGATAATGCATTGGTGTCCTGATTTAGAGCATGTAGTTTGAATAATACGTCCTTTAAACCCAAACAAAGAAGGCTCTGTGAGCTGTACAACACGAAAGTCACAAATTATTGCGCAATGAAGACTTTGGTAAAAACAACTTTTGTAACAAATTCTGAATATCTATATGCATAGTTACGTTTTAGGTGTGTTCACCGGTATGTGTTTCTTAATCAAGAGTTTTGAACACATTTGACGTTCAAAACTTCCACAATTCAGTTTATGAACGCCAACAAGCACGTTAAAATGGTTGCAATACGGCATTTCACCGTCTCAATATTTCACTCTCATACTACAAAGTATTCAATTTAATTTGCAGACTATAGAATCATAACACTTGTTTTACTACGGTCCATCACCCCCTGTGGGCAGGGGGTTGTAGAATATGAGTGTTGTAGAAGCTGAGCACGGTATTCCCAGCCTGTCGTAAAAGGCGACTGAAGGAAAACCAAATTTGAACCACACTTGAAAATAAACTTAAAATTTGAACGCTGTCGAGTTGATTGACACTATATAACACATTCGTGTTGATGTGTCGTTAAATCTCATCTAACTAACTAATCAACTAACTAACTAACTAACTAACTAACTAACTAACTAACTAACTAACTAACTAACTAACTAACTAACTAACTTATAACTTATAACTAACTAGCTAACTAACTAACTGACCAACTTACTACCTACCTCACTAAATTATTACGGTCCATCACGCACGAATTCCTAACAACGTTGTAGGAATTAAACGCCTTTTAAACACATTTTGCCACCACTTTGTAAACACGTTTAAATAATAAACATACGTGTCTTATTTTTTATTGCTTATCATTTGAGGGTTTAATTGCTAAACATGTTAAGCCTTAAATTTAAACCTATTCACAAAGTGGGGAAAGATAAATGTTTAATTGCACACAACACGTTTTGTAGAGTGTAAAGTTTAAATCGAAATGAAATTTTAGCCAGTTTATTTGGTAAAGTCGGTGCTTGTATCTTTGAGCACGGTATTTAAGAAAAGAATCACACACACCGGGAGATTAAGTAGACCTACAACTAAAACTAGCGGGGCGCGCAAATGTTTTGATTGTTTGCAGTCAAAATCTATAGATTACTACCCTACTCCTCCAAAATGCATGCTTATAAATGCCTTTGGATTCACTTAAAATCAAAAAGTAGTTGCCAAGGTCGACTGAGGGAAGACACCATACATGTCTCCGTACTTGATCACTCTAGTTCCAACCCCCTCCGTGAAGCATCACACCCTTGCTTTATGCCCAGCCAAAATAAACTTGAAGTCGCCCCCCCCCCCCCACAACGAATTCTGATCGGATTCACCATACGTAGTATTACATTTCTTGTTCAGTCCTGAAAACTAGGAGCGGAGAAAACAGAGTCCGCTCCACCCGATAGATTCCGATCCGATTTTTGTGAGTTTTTAATCAAATTCCCTTTCACTTCTGCATGGTCGAAAGCATTCAAAACTTGGCAACATACAGTCAATAGGATTTGCAACAGATGTCTCTGAACATGAAATCTTAACTGATTCTTTCGTGAAGTCACACCGAAAGACATCTTTTATCGGCCACGTGTAGTCCGATAAAAGCTGTCTGTAGAAGTGACGTCACGAAATAATTAGTATAAATTTAGTTTTCCTTGTCCTGCAATGCAAATCATATGATACTTACACAAGTTGGCAAATTTTGGGTTCTGTCCTACTAGAAATAGCAAATATTTTAATGAAAACACCATGCAAACTCAGATTGGAATCCGATCCGAATTCGTTGTAATGTGACGTCAGCTTAAACCTTGACTCAACAATGCAAGAGTAGGAAAATTTCTCAACACATACTCGGTCGAAACCTTAACCATAGTTTGAACTATTCGTGGTCACAAACCATGGGAGGCGACCCCACGAAGTTGCGCTACATGTCCCCCAATATTTGAAATATTGCCCATAATGACTTTGATTTTTCGACAAGAAACCTTTTTGGAAAAATGAGATTTCCCCAATACCGAGAACAAATCGCCACCTTGACACAAACGAAGGATCGGAGTTGTTTTTATCAGAGAGAAGGAGGCTGTGATAGAGATGCGTACGGCTACACGAGGAGGGCAAGTGCGGGAATTGGCCATATGTAACACAGTCAACTACAGTACAGTTTTTTCCAACATGAAATTCCTAATCCTCTCCAGTCTGCCATCACTACTATAGCTCCATATTCGTAATTATTTGAAAAAAAAAAACAATTTTCCGTCCACGCGACCAAATTGTAGTCCCTGATGCAGTAGTGCTCGCTCGTAAATCAGATGGAAACTTCTCCAAGTTCCAAATTGTCTCAGTCCAATATAAGCTCTTGGTTTTGAAATATTTAGATATCTTGTCTTAAAAGGCAGCAAATTAAATTTCGAAAAGTTTCGGGGAAGCTCAAACAGAGGGGAGTAGATATAGCATAATGTAGCAATAACGATCTTCACTGTGCAATCTCAGATTTGCAAATAGTGCAGATTTTTCAATAATCCCAAAACATTTCAAATTTCCTTACAAAACCCAGCATGAACAATTAACTCAATATTTGCAAATACTAGTTTAAAAAGACAATAATTTCGGTGTGTCGCAAACTAAGTCTCTAATACAGTGGTGATCCCATTTTAACTCAAATTCGGTAATTTTTGGTGCTTTTAAGTGTCATCTTCAACCCTTCCCCTAGAAAGTGTAGCTACGATATATGTATTCAGTCTTTGTGACTGGTTGATTTAATACCGGTGAAAATTCGAATCAGTACCGGTATAAATTCGAATTACTGTCGTTGAAAATTCGAATTTAATACCAGTAAATATATTCAGTCTTACTGATTACTTTATTTAATATTTTAATAAAGTCAAATTAATAGCGGTACATATTCTAATTATTACTGGTATATATTCGAATTTATACCGGGATAAAATTATGTAATACACACTCGTAGAATTTCAGATTTATCCATGTATAAACTCAATTTAATACCAGTATATTTTCCTGCCCTCTGATTGATTCGAATATACACCAATATAAAATGGAATTCATTCTGGTACATGCAAAATATGATGTATTTGTGCAAAATGGCTTGCCATAAACCTTATTCCACTCTTTTTACTAGAGTTGCCATGTTATTTTCTGGAAAAGACCCACATAGATCTTCGTCCTGGGGACGGGTATAAAAGAAGGGAGTACTCACTCTCCCATTTGGATATTTTCCGTTTTGAGGGTTTCTAAATGTAAATTAGTAAAATATTTGTTGCTTTAACCAAAGTTCTTTAAGTCCTAAAATGAGTCCATTACTTTTAATGTAACCATGGTTTTGCTCAGTGGTGTGCAGAACTCTGGACTTAGAGTCGTTATAGGTCATGAGCTGGAACTCGGTAAATCCAACCCTTCTCCGTTATGCTTTTGGACAAGCAAACAAGAACTACCATTAGGGCCCTGGGAACAAATAATTTTGGGACCCAGACTGTGATTCGACTCAATAAGACAATGGCACGATTCAAAGGGGAAGGAAAAGTTTCTGATCTCTTACACTTTGCCCCACCCACTCGGTATGAAATTCAAAGACAATTGTGGACCCTGGATTTGGATTTGGACGGGAAAATTTCTAAGCTTAGCGCCACCATCAGTTAACTTTGAGCGTCAGAAACTGAAACTTTTGACCAAAAATACTTCCCAGATCATTAGAAATGGCATTGCCGAGTCCGTTTGAATTTTTTCTTAAAGCTTAATTCGATTCGTTGGATAATGGAGAAGCTTCTCCGATATGTTGTTGAACAGGATTTACCATTTGAGACGCTGAGAAAAATAAATTTTAGGGCTTCGAGACCAGAGCAGTAGTCAGTGGCGTAGGCAGGTTATCTCTGAATGGGGCCATGCAGTATGTTCAGTAACTGCTGGCTGGCCTGGGTGGGGGGTCTATGGGTAGGGATGGACCTTTAAAAATGTTTGGCGTTTTTAAGGAGCCTAGATGAAAAAGGGTGCTAGATTTTCGACTTTGACAGGAAAAGTTTTGAAAGTTGAATTGTGTTAGTCAAAATAAGAGCATCAGTGATCGGTAAAGGCGTACGGGAACATTTCAGTTTTTGTTTTTTTCTTGCACCGCCAAAAATAATTCTGCTTTAAAGACTATCTTAGTGGAACCCCACCATCAGTTGGCGCGGAGGGTACAGAAAATTTCGAAAAATCGGCCTCCCAAATGACCGGAAATAGCATTTCCCAGACGCAGAAGTAGAATCTAAGCAGCCGCTATCTTTTTTGTCGTTTGTAATAAAATGCTCACTTCAAAATACGTTCGCAAACTGCAAAGTAATCAGAAAGTTATTGGAAAATACTTTGAAAAATGTAATTTTGTCCGAAAGACCATCTAAGCGCAGCGCCTTTCGAAATGATAAGAAAATTACTACTCAAAATGTACAACTACCGTTGGAAGAAATTATCTTGAGTCTTTTCGAGGAGATGCTGTACAACGGAATTGAAAATAGGCCGATGTTTCTCTATTGCTACTCTAAGCTAAAGTCAAGATCGCTGAATGAATGAAATCGTGTATATGTCTGCCCGACCTCTCGACTACAAATGATTTTACTCCTAATTATCTTTTGCATGGTCAAATGGCAAACTTGCTAACCGCACCCGATCTCCACTTCTCCCCTCCCGTCTGGTGCACCTATGCCTGCCGGGGAATGAGTCTATAAAGGATGGGCCCCTCCCCCTTTGAAAATTTTCAAAAAAGGAGTCCTTACATGCAATTTGTGCCACGGACGCTAGCTACCTTTTGAAATAAAATTTGGAATTTGACAAATTTGTGTACTTTCAGGAATTAAAAAATGACATCACTGAGGGGGCCTTGGGAGAACCCTTTCCCTTTGAAAATTCGTGAGAAAGGGTGCGGGTGTCCTAACATGCAATCTGGTGCCACAGATGCTACTCTTTGAAGTAAAATTTGTGTTACTAAAGTACTATTTTCTGCAGGATCTAAAAAACGGTTTCTGCGAGGGGGCATGGCCCAATGCTCCCCCTGCGTACGCCAGTGGCTGTAGTCGAGTCCGAAGGATTTTTGAAGTCAACAGTCCAGAAATTTTCAAATTTTCATAACTGGAGTTCCTTACTTTCTCAATAGGGAAAAATCAACTCCTCTGGTCTTCAAATTCTGAAATCACGAGTGCGTGTCCGTACTCTACTATATCACTGTTCCAGACGACAATGGCACAAGCCACAAAAAAGGAACAAAGACTGGCCATTTTCCACCTGCATGACCACTCAAGACGAACTTCGTAGGCAGAAGTGGGCCCAGCATTTGGACTAGGGTGGGGCTGAGAATTGTGAGAAGACTGTCTAAACGGAGCGTTACCATTAGCTGACGTGGAGCGTACCGGAAATATTTGGCATAAAATATTTTCCATGTGTAAAAAATGGCATTTCTGAGGCCGTTGAATTAGTTTGTTTCTCTTTTTTACACTCCAATCCCTTCCTGCCCACCCCATGCCCTATATTAAATTTTAAAAGTAATAGTTTTCAATTGAATCATTTCATTTTGGGGTCAATTCCCCCTGCCACCGTCGAGGCTCCACTGATGGGGGCGTACACTGAATGCTTCAAGGAAATAGTAATTCTCTTATTTCTCGCGAAATTTTCTTTGAACAACTTGATTTAAAATTGAAACATGTTTGAAAAGATGAAGAATCAACGCATTTGAATTTCTACAAAGTAACCAACAAAATTCTGCACTGATATTAAAAAAAACATTGGAAGAAACAATTGTTGTGACCTTATAAGCTTTTGCTCGTATTTCTTTATTAACGTATTTTTGACCACGAGAATCACACTTCGTATGTACTCATAACACCTTGTTTAGGAATTAAACGCTTTTCTAAACCCTTTTTGCCCGTAATCGATTCTAAACACACGTGATTGATTCCTAAGCATTCTGTTTTAAAGCAAGTTTGGTTGCTTAGCATTTGGTGTATAATAGCTAAACATGTTTAGATTTTAAACGTGTTTACCAAGTGGGAGCAAAATAAGTGTAACTGCTAAGCACGTTTTAGTGTTATGTAGGTATTTGTGCAACGCATTGCTATTAACGAAACGTTGGATCAGAAAAATATTGAATGGTTTTATGTTGGTCAAGATGAGTGTACATGTGGGTGGTGGTATTCGGTATTCAGTGACCAACGGGTTAACCGCACTTTTAATTAAAACAAAGGGCGAAAGCAATCTCTGAAACATATTCTGAGAAAAAATTAATGTCAAAAATTTCATTTTATTTCTCTTCCAAATATCTTGCATGGTTTATCAACATAGGCATACTAGAGCATTTCATTTTGAGATGGGGGCAGAAGATTTTTTGCCCGAAAAATGAAAATCTGCCCGAAAGACTATCAAAGCGGAGCGCCACCATTTGCTTGGAGCGGAACGTACAGAAAGTTTTGAAAAGTCTGACCAGACAGCCGGAAATGGCATTTCCCAGGCTTATAAGTTGCAGCTCCCTGGTGGAATCACAGCAATACCTATTTTGAGATTTCGTTTGCTAAAAGGGTTTACTTCCAGTAAACTACCCATCTGCAAAGTGATTAGAAAGTTACTAGAACAAATGCTGGGACGTAGCCATTTTTGGCATGGGGGGTTTTCGGTGGTAAAATTTGCAAATCGTCCTCATTCTTGGCCACCTCCCCGGAAGGGCCGAGAATATAAAATGTTTTGCTCTCTTGAAGGGACTAATGCAAAATGATATCATGTTTTGCTTCTTTTACTTCTTGATCCATGTTCTGAAAATGTCGCGTTTTTCATCCAATCAGTAAATTAATGCCAAACATTGGCAAAAAACGCAATTTGTGCAAGCATGCAATTTTCTGTTCCGTAATTTTTCAAACAAACACTATCTCAGCGGAGCATCACCATTGATTGGAGCTGAGCCTAGAGAAAATTTTGAAAACTGGGCTCCCAGAAAGCCGAAAATGGCATTTCTCATGGTTGTAACTATAGAAATGAGGCAGTTTTTATTTGATCTTCTGTTTGCAGTAATAGAAAAAATAGCAACTTGCTGAGTAATGAGAAAATTACCATATAATGTGCCACTATCACTGGATGAGGTGGTCCTGTATTTATTCTTGGGGAAAACTACACAACGCCAATTGAAAAGTGCTAATGTTTTTACTCTATTTGCGACTCTTGGGTAAATTCATGATCTACTGAATTAAAGAAATTTTTCTATGTGAATGCCCGAACTCCGTACTCTAAATGATTTTACTTCTAACACCTTTTGGAAAAAATGTTACGGTCCGAGGTAATTTTAAATGAATTTTCCAGGCAAACTTGTGGGTTAGGTAAGGGTTAGGTTGGGCAGGGAGCCCCCTGGGTTAGGCTAGGTCAGATGGTGTTTTGTGGCCCATTTCCAACAAATTGGTTCAAGTCGATCGAACCGGCCACGGCAGCCTTATGGGAGGACATTCTCACACTGAATCATTAAGTATTTGACAAACAACCTGCCCGATTTTTACTACCGTTGCCCAACTTTCGGCTGTAAGGGTAGGAAAAATGGCACGCTACTAGGCACTGCGACTGAACACACTCCCATCTCTCCGTGTAATTAATCTGACAATTGAAAACATCCCGGACCTGTTTTCAACCTCCGCCCGAATATTTTAACATTTCGGTCAGTTTTTGAAAGCCAACTACCCAAATGTGTCGCAAATATTTGTCATAACTATTATTTTCATGCCCTCATCCTCGTAATCCTATGTATATCAGGACCTTCAATAAAGTATACATTCTGAAGGAAAATCTCCCAAACTCCCCAGCCAAAGAAAACAGCATCAAGAAACTTTCCTGATAAGTAAAGAATGAGGGGCGCTCTTCGGGCTCTCCCGACTTAAATTCCAAAATGCTTATAACTTGCTAAAGGATTACTGCAGGTTAAGTAGGGTTACATAATGTAAATAGGAGGCGAGTCTCGGGGTGGGTAGATCTAGTTACCGGTACTCCTCCAAAATTTCAAAATTCTATGAGAAACAAAATGTTACATGATTGTCAAAAGTAATTGAAATAGGTTAGACAGTTAGATGGAATTTTTCGACCCAGTCTCCAACTAATTGGTTCAAGCCAAGCCGGCCAAGGCTTTTCTCCAGTTGTGACTCACTGGCTTGTTTTCCCTACTCCATTGCTTAGGCTAAGCACCAAGCACAATGGCAGTAGGTTCTATTTTTAAAGTCTTCGGTATGACGCGACCAGGACAGGAACTCCAAGCCTCCCCGGCCGGCTTCAAGTCTGATGCTCTTACCATGAAATTGGATGGTCACTCAGTCTGAGACTACTCTGTACCCATTATGCGACGGTGACTGGCGATGTCCACCTTACACTACAGAAACAATCTTCGTCAAATTTGTGTGTCCTTTTTGCTTTGGTACTTTTGCATGCCTCCAAAGCTGTTCTATAGGTGAGCACAAGTAGTTTGAGTATTTTGATTTTCCTTACCGATATATTGGGCAAAACGCGCCTACCCAATTGAATTTGTGAATTGCATCATGCTTAATTCCTGAATGGTTCTAAAGGGAGCACACCCCCATTGATTTCTCCAATGACTTAAACACTGTTTTGCCTTCATTAAATGTCCCTACAGCCTTGTCAAAGTTCACGTCCCACTGAAGCAACCCCTCACATGAAAGCCAAGGAGTTTGCCAATCATGGCATCACAAATTCACCATAGCATGACTGTTTAGATTTTAAGCTACATGAGGAAGAAGTTTGTGGGCTCTGCACCCATCCCTATTAATCCGCAAAGTAATGGAAATTACCTCCATTCACACCCAGTACTGAAATGGTTTAAATTACCTTCAGTTCATTCCAGTTTGGCATTACTCACAAATTAACATCTCCCACTCTCATATCCATAAAAAGTAAGTAGCAACTAATTGTCCTTATATGAGCAGTTTACACTCTAAGAGAACCTAAAATTGACGGTGCACTTATGAACTATTTTTCCCGGGAAGGCCGTTCTTCTAATGGTGGTGTGCTCCTTAAAGGTATACGTGACAATATCAGGGGCGTAGCCACGCGGGGTTTGGGGGTAAGAACCCCCTCATGGCCCAACATTGCTAAAGTAGCAGTATCTTGCCCTTTCCTTAGACTTTTCCCTCTTGTCGTGCCCCAATCCCCCCCCCCCCCCATGACACAATCCTGGCGACGCGCCTAGACAATACATTTCTCACTCAAACTGTCAAATGCAAACTGTCAAGGAGTCAATGCTTGGTGGAACCTGAATATGCGGTATTTATGTCCTGTAAATATAATGAGAGATACTTGAAAGAGAAATATGAAATTTATGAAATTTAGCTGTTCTTTTGAAATAAGTCTGGGTGATTGTTTTGTCCTTTAACATATTTGGTGTTTTTAAAACGCGTGGTACTTTGTTCACTATGCTCCTTGGAACTGATTATATTGAAATAATCTATTTCATGGTTTTTTATTGAATGGAGATGCTAACCAGGGCTTGTTATGAGGCTATAAACTAGGATTGTGTGTGAATATGGATGGAGTTTTAGAAAGCCGGAAGAGGGCTAGAAACAAACGGCTGGAATGATGATCTGATGGGGTGACTAACTGGTAAAACTTATTTCCATGAATTCGTGCTTTATTGATTTAACTCTCATTCATCGTTACTGTTGCAAAGTTGCCAAATCTTCCTGATTCTGCAGAAGACTTCCTGAAAATTTCACCTCCAAACATGCAAAATATAAAGTCTTCCTGATTGAGAACAGAATTTCCCCCCATTGAAATACTCACACATCCTTGAAATCTTCCTGAAGACCTCAATGTTGGCAGCTCTGCAGGGTTGTCATAAAACAAGTGGATGCGAAACAGAATCAACAGTCATTTAAAGGCAGTCATTCGTCACCCCAAACTACAGTTTTAGTACACATATCAAAACTCTCCATTGGTACAGCTCTTTGATTGGCATCACGTTCAAACAATGCATCATAGCTAAATTACACAGCATGGGCACTGAGAGTGTCTTGATTACACATTATGAACTTGTATGGCTACTGGAACAAGCCATGAAGCAATTAACTAGGATAGTGTCTGGATAAAGATGAGTTTTAGATAAATGTGGGAGGGGCTAGAAGGAAGTAGGTTGGGAGAATTGGAACTGTTTGGGATGATGAAAATATGCCTTTAAGGCCGTATGAGGTTTTGAAATTCAACAAAATACTGACTTTTACAATGATTTGCTCAAAAAATATATTGTTTGAAGATTTCTAAATAATTCCTAAAGTTTTTGTCTTCTCGTAAGGATCCAATACGCTTGTTATCTAAAACTTGATTGACCATGCAGCCATCCCCGTCAGATGAAAGTTGCCTTCCTGTGGGAACAGTAACGCCTACAGACAAATCCAATCAGCCCTGGTGTTCAGTGACTATAGACAGCCATTCGTGGGGGCCATCAGCCTCAAATGAGTTAAATCGTCTTTAATTATTGTCTGCATGAATTTCAAACCCTCATATTCAGTGGAATGGACGGGGAATCAAGATACTGAATTCAATGTGTAACCATCAATGATACAGGTAAGCAGTGCAATTGAAAGGCTAAAGGTGATGGAACCCAGTTATGGCCGACTAAAATCAGACCATCACTTGACTGTCCGGATACGTCTACATGATAGACGACATTCTAGACACTGAAAACAGGATGCGTGTCACAAAATAAAGGAAAAGCGTTCGTTGATCATGGTAAAAAGCTGGCAATCCATATTTTATGTACAACAAAATCTTTACTTTGAATGCAACATTTCTTGTCATCTATAGACGAATCCGATTGGCGCTTGTTTGTAGTGACTGTAGGCAGTCATTAGTGAGGTCCATCAGCCTTAAATCGTCTTCATTTATTGTATACATGTAAGCAAGGAAACTGAAAGATTATAAGCTGATGGACTTCAGGTATGGTCGACTGAAATCAGACCATTACTTGCTGTCCGAATTCGTCTATAAAAGTCCTTGTGTTTTATTTTTACCAGCCCTTGGAAAATTTAGTTATTACTGTATTTTTTCCTCCGTTTATTTCGAGACTCGGCCATAGGGGACGGAAGATGTTTTTATTGGGGGCCACAAGTTTTCGGGAGCCGACATAATGGTGACGACGGAAATCGTCCGCTTTTACCCGAAGCACATCCACCCCCCCCATTCGGCGTGGGGTCCAGGGGCCGCTAAAGGGCCCCTGGTGGGGTTTCGGGGGCAAGGCCCTGGTAGGGGTCCATGGGGAGGCTGGATAGTTTTGTTGGGGTGGCTGGAGTTTACTATCTAAGCGTAGCGCCACCATCAGTTGGCGCGGAGCGTACAAAGAAAATTTTGGATTTTGAAACCCCCAGATGGCTGGAAATGGCATTTGCCAGGTTTATTTGTCTCTAATTCTGGTGAGAAAAATTTGTGATTTTTCTAGGATTAAAACACACTTTTGAGATACTGATTAGCTCAGTTCATTACTCCACTGGAATATGTGTCATAGGATCGCAAATCCGGAATCCTGCCGAATGTTGCAAGCAGCTGTTCCAGTGCAGGCATGAGTAAGGTATTTCCAGAGGCGTAGAGGAACATTTCAGTTTGGGGGAAGAAGATTTTTGCCCGAAAAATGTAATTCTGCCCGTAAGACAGTCAAAGCGGAGCGCCACCACTAGTTGGCGAGGAGCCTTCAGAAAATTTGAAAATTCGTACCTCTCAGACAGTCAAAAATGACATTTACCAGGCTTGATAAGGGGATCGGAGCAGTCGTTTTTTAAGTTTCAATTGCAGATAAAATTACGCTCGTTCCACACTAAAATTCAGCCAGAAAGACTAAGCGGAACGCCACCATTGTTGGCGCGAAGCGTACAAAACATTTTTAAATATCCGATCCCTCAGACAGTTGAAAATGGCATTTCCCGGACTTATATGGGGATCTAAGCAGTCACTTTTTTGAGTTTCCTTTTGTAAAAAATGATCACTTGAAATTTAAATTCTGCTATGAAGCGGTGTAGGTGAAGCACTACCATAAGTTGGGGCGAAACGTACAGGAAATTTTGAAAAATCTGACCACTTCAGACAGTCAAAAGTGTCATTTTGTATGCTGTTAGGATGTCTTAGAAGTCGCTAATTCGAGGTTCTGTTTTCACAAAAATGTTCACTTGAAACTTAAATGCTGCTAGGAAGACTATCTGCGGGGAGCTTCACCACTGGTTAGCGCGAAGCGAACAGAAAATTCTGACCCTGAGACAGTCGAAAACGACATTTCCCAGGCTTATAGGGGGATCTAAGCAGTCGCTATTTGATCAGAAAATTACCAGATAAAATGTATCACTACCAATCGATTAAAATGGTCCCGCATATTTTCGGGGGAATTGAAAACCTGCTAATGAATTTTACTCTTTTGCGACTCTTGGCTAAATTCAATATATATTGAAAAAGTTGTATGTCCGAACTTCCGACTATGATTTTAGTTTTGAAAAAATTAGGCCTATGGGGTTCTTAGCAGTCGCTATTTTGATCAGAAGAATCGAATAAAATGTACCACTCCTATTGGATGAAATGAAGTAGATGATTGTTCTTCTATTAGTAACACTTATTGACAGAACTGTCACGTTACAAGGTGTATTGAAATGAATTTCAAGCAGACTTGCGGGAAGACATTCTCACCCTGCATCTTTTAAGTATCGAAAAACAAATTACCCGATTCTCATAACCATTGCCCGTATTTGCCCCCTGAGCAGGATAGATGACAAACTTTTGGGCACCTGCACACCCCCTGTCCATCTATTGAATTAATTTGGCAATTGAAAACGTCCCAATTTTTTTTAACCTCTGCCCAAATATTTGACCATTTCGGGAAAATTTTTGCAAGACTACAGTGTGAAATTGGGATGATGAAAACCTTTTTCACTTCTATTCAAATGTGTCGCAGATATTTTTTTATTTTCCAGGAAAATTGTACTTTAAATAAAGCGTCTTCTGTTTTTCGGCAAACATTTGAAGCTTTTAAAATAATCGGCCATTTCGGGTATTGTGTTACACAAGATTTAAAAAGTCTCAAGAATAACAGTTTCTTTTAAGCCACAGGCTTCCCGAATGTGTCGCGATTTTTTTACCTCTTAACTTTCGTAACTATGTTACCCTTACTATGATAATTTTCCATTTTCGAGCAAATGCTTGAAAGAATTTGAATATTCGACAATTTCGGGCATTGTGTTGTGATTATCTGGGAAGAAACGGTCAAAGCTTTTTAAGCTAATAGACCCCAATATTTTACCCATCACACCAAGTATGATTTTGGAACAATTTTGTGCATCCCATGCAGGAATTAAAAAAAAAATCCCTACATGAGGTAGAAACATGCCAGATGCTAGGTGAACACTTTAATCCACACCAATGTAGTCAATTTTAGCCACTCCAAATCTGTTAGAAAATAATCCATCCTGAAACCCGACAAGTAAAAAGTCAACTAGATTCCGAAGATATGAAGCTTGTCAGTCTACCTGAATTTATTCCGAAATTTAGAGTGGGGTACAATTGCAGAATACCCTGCAACTGTTTGAAGGGCGAAAATAAACTCTCCCACATGTTATCGATAATGTGGGGGTCCAGGGAGGCGAAGCCCCCGGAAGCTCCGCAGCTTTTGAACACTGAAAAGGAATATTTGAGCCAACGAATAGCCGAAATTCAATAAAAGCAGCTTAAATTTGTTTAATTACTTTTGAAAAATTTATTTTGCGACATTCAGTTATGGGGGGGGGGGGGATCCCCCTAAAATCTTATAAAAATTACTGGGGGGCCAGGCCCCCCTTTTTTTAAAGCTAGCGAACATTCAGTATGTTTTAAAGGGGTTATCAGAGTTTCTCAGCGAATGTTAACATTTTGTTCCAACACTTAGTTTTTCTCATTCAATTGATTATTAACCAAAATCAACACATATTGTAGAGGTTTTTCAAGCTTGCAAACACAAATTCTTTTCTTTTTACTATTAACATTGATCTTCAAAGGCAAGGTCGGTGAGTTTTATGACTTATTGTCTTCATCGTGCCACGGCAATGACCGTGGGAAAACTGGTTTGTGGGGTTGGGCGATATTCCAAGGTGCAGACTGTCCTAAGTGTTGGATTTATAAGTGCAGCAAATGCTAATAATAAAGACTAACCTCACACCGAAGAAAATGTCACATTAATTTTTTTCACCTTTTCTGCAATCATGGTGCTTGTAAGTGGTGAGGGGTCCTCTCATCTAGCCCCTTCCTCTTTTCAATGGCACTGATTCCCCCAACTAAATTGCTGCACGGGAGGGCAAAATTACTAATTGAAAAATGATTGGAATCAAATTCAACAGATGCAGAGCAGCTCATACTAAACAACATGCACAGATAGTGTGCTGAATATTCATTGCGGTCTTATTTATGCTCGGAAGATGTCCACATAGATAATAAACTGAGATTGTGTGTGCTGAAATCTATTGTTCTTTTTATGTCCCTTTCTATTTCCCACCTGCCATGAAGTCATATCCACAGGCAATATCCCCATGTCATAAACGGTCAATAAGAGCTTGTACGACATGTCTAATTCTTCATTCTTTCGAATTCATACTTTTGAGCATAGAAAATCTCCTTCGCTTTTTCATAAATTCTGATATCAAATTTCATTAGCTCTTGTAACTCTTTATCTTTCATTAGAATCTCCTTCGCTTGCCTTTTGAGTTCTCGTCGCGATGTTGCGTTTAGCCCTTCATAAGAGCCTTCCTTCTCATGAATATTCAAACAAACGTCATAAAACGGAAGATTGTAAATTTCTTCTAACATCCTGTAAGTAGTAGGCTGGTCTTCAAATAGCCCAATAAAAGATAATTCTTTATCCAGGTTATTTATGATATCATTCATGAGATACTCGTTTTGTGGCCATGGCGTTTTAAGAGTATCATTGAAAAAATTAGTGCAAGTTTTTTGTCCGTTTTCCTCTTCAACGACTGTCCATTCCGGATACATGAAGGAATTCCAAACGACTGACCCATATTTTTTTACCCACTCGTTTACCGGAAGCTCTAACGTATCCCGCAGATTCGGGTCTTGGTCAGCGTATTCTCTGTGAAAGAAGTAATGGGACACTGCCCTTTCGAATGGATCCCTAAACAATGTGAAAACCGAACATTTCCGGTCGGTAATTTCTTGACGTAGAAAATCACAAACTCCCAGACCGTAATGCCCGTATACTACAGGTTTGTATGTCATATTTGTGACACATGTGACGTCATTTAGTATTCTGGAAAGGTCTACACACGATGCCATACTGACAATGGGTGGTGGAAGGTTAAGATTTTCATACATTGCTGTAAGACACATTGCTACAGTCGACCCTCCTGTCTTTTGAAGATGCCAGAAGTTTATGATAGCATCTTGAAAAAACTTTCTCTCCTCCTTGTAAAGGAAATAGTTTGGCAACTTGCTGCAACCGCTGCGACTGAGTGGCAACTTGTTGTGACAATCATCTCTCTGTCCAACTGGGGGCTCTGTGGAACTGAAGAGGCTGTAAGGAATAATTATAATCAGTGTTAAGTCAAGAAAGCTTCTCATTTTTTGGTAAATTAATTGCAATAGACGAATCCGATTAGCGCTTTGTTCTTAGTGACTGTAGACCGCCATTAGTGGGGTCCATCAGCCCCAGATCGTCTTTATTTATTGTTCACATGAATTTCAAGCCCTCACATTTAGTGAAATTGAATAATTCAAGGTACAAATTTGTGTAAAATCATCCATGGTAGAGGTAAGCAAGGAAATCGAAAGATTTAAAGGTGACGGACCCCAGTTATGGCCGCCTGAAATCAGACCATCACTTGCTGTCCGGATTCGTGTATACGCTAAGCGTTTTACCTAATGTGACGGCTGTCAAACTTTAACTTAAGGGTAATATTGCGTTTAAAATGTTCCAACATAGCTTTAAAAGTAAATGGCTCTAGTCATTTTCAAACCATTCGGTCTCAGCAAAAGCACCATCTCCTCAAAATATTATGCACAAGAAAGTTTTGGAAGTTGCATCTTTTGAAATGTTGAAAGTTTGGTGAACAAATTATTCTTGAGCAACAAGCAACTGTATTTCTATTTGAGGGAAACTTAAAATTTGAAAAGAAGGCTACCACACTGCCTTATTTGTAATTATTTATCACTCTTTGCCAATAAATAGTCGTTTTAAAAGGATAAAATCTATCTTATTGAAAAACAAACGCAATATTTCTCTTTAACGTCTGCGGAGTTAAGAATCTGATATTATAATAGAAACGACAGGGCGAGATATCCTTCTATATCATAATGGCAAACCCTGATTGTAATGTCGACACTTAAAAAGAAAATAAGTTTGGGAAATTTGGGCTATGTGACACCATATCATTGTCATGTCACCTGCAGTCCCCACTTCCCAGTTTTTCTTCCATAATATTCCAAATTCTCCCAAACACAAGTTCTTGATTGTGAAATATTTGTCTAAGAAGATTTCGGAAACCTTCTTAACGTCCTCGGAGACGTAAAATAACGATAACAACCTTCAATTGCCGTACAGCCTCGAGTTCGCCAATAGGGAGCCTTAGGGAAATTCTTCAACAATCTCCACATTTTCATATTTCCGGTAAGTTTTTCCAGCATTTCAACAACTCAACAAAACAATCTTTATATATTTTCAAATATTGCAGGTTTGAAAGAGGCAAAAATTTCCGACCAGTTTCGGGCGCCACAAAATGCGTTCCTAATACCAGAATACAATAATGTTTACTCAAATTCAGAACGTGTGGATAGTAATCCCTGGAAAAAGTGTAGCTACACTACTGGGTATAAGGAGGGGTTACAATGAGAATTTAACTATAAAAGGAAACCATGACTAACATTTTTCTCATAATTATTTTTTGTATTGCAACATTCGTCACTAATACCTTTATGTCTTCACAAAGCTGAAATAAGATTTCAGATATTTCACAACTTGAAATGTCCCTCCCAAAATTGGAATTTTTCTCCAAAGGGAGGGCATGGAACCTCCTAGGATCCACATTCAAGGCCTCGAATCAGTAAATTCAACGTTTGTTCCTCTTTTCTCAAAATGTATGTATATGAACTTTCTTATACAAGCCTATGAAATGCGATTCCCGGCTATCTGGACGGTGGCTATTTTCAAGTTTTCTACATGCTCCGCCAACTAAAGGTGCTTTGATTGTCGTTTGGGCGAACACGAGAGGTACTGAAGAAACCCAGGATACACCACTGTTCTCAAGCACTTCAGATTCAGACTAGATCTTTTGCCAGTGGCGCGCTGCGGGGGGGGGGGGGGCAAGAGGGGGAATTTCGCCAATCTCCACATTTTGTTCTTGCTCCCAATTTCCCCACAAAGTTAGGTCAGTGAGTAATTGGGTTAAACGAAAAAAATATACTTCACTAGAGACTAAATTTTGAATCCAGAGATATGTTAAAACCTCAGAGTTTCCGGGGCTTCCCCCAGGAACGGGCTCTTTGGGCTCGGTTTCGCGTCGCGCCCAAAAGGCTTCTCCGCTTTCCCCGTTATTAATTTGGCAAACCGCCCCCCCCCCCCCCAAAAAAAAAAAAATACACTCTTTCACCGCCACTGGCTATGGTAGGCTTACCTCCTTTCGCTTGTGTACAATGATTGTTTTGCAATTAAAAGTTGCACTCTTTATTTGTAAAAAAAAAAAAAAAACAATAAACGAAACAAAACGTTAATATGCCTCAAAATGCGTCAAATATGGCGCCATCTTACATTCCGGCCCTGTACTAAAATACATACATCTTTCACCCCCTCCCCCTCTCCCTCAAACCCCTCCACAGGACAACAAGGGACCATGCCGTCCTTGCTTTTATTGGATATGGTAGCTCTGAATGTATTTGTTGTGGAAAACGGCAAAGAGAGCTTAGAAACACATGGATTTGTTAGGTATTGTAGTGCTGCGCCGTACCTATAGTTGAGTCCGGAGAGTCTGAGTCAGGAGTTCGGCATTTTCAACTTTCAAGTTTTCGAGTCCCTGTACTTTCTCAGTGGGAAAAATCAACCTCTCTGGGCGAGTCCTTTGGATTTTAAAATCACGAACTTCCCGAAACAGGCCTGATTTCCGCCCCCCCCCCCCAGATGGTTTAAAAAAAAACATTCATCCATTCAGAATTTGGACCTTGATATTCTTCCCCAAACAAAAGACCTTGACAAAGACCCCTGAATTTGGCGTTTCTTAATTGCCCGAGATTCCTTTAGTTATTCTATGTAAAATAAAGTCTTTCCTTTAAATTCGATATACTGTTGGAATGTCAGGGTATTTGAAGAAATGTCGGGGCATTTGAAGATGCACTGTCAAAATGATCCATGGGCGTAGTACGTTGCACAATAATAAAATAGGCTACCTTATTCAAAATACACAAACCGCATTTAAATGATTTACCAAGAAAACGTCATACTTTTCCCAACATGCATTGCAGAAGCTTATAGGATTTGCATGACTTAAAAATAGAAGATTCCAAATGGAATGTGCCATTTAGGCAAGGGTTTCACTGTCTAATAACGGGGATTTTATTTTTCCTCTATTTTAAATTACAGTACATGAATAAGGTGTTAAGTGGGAGATGTCATCCTCCGGGTCCGGTTCTTGTAGAAAAAAAAGGGTTTTAAGATCTCCAGACGCTTAATGATCTTGCGATATTTGAGCCTCGCATTCAATAGAAAAAAAGTTAAAGAATACTTCGTCTAAAATTGAAATCAATATTTATTACAGAGCATGAAAAATTAATTCAAACACCGTAACAGCTGTTACGATATGTGATAGCACTTTAAGTTTTCTTCTGATGAGGTGATGTAATTTATGAAGTCCTCATTGTAGAGCATGCGGTCCAAACAAAAACATTTAAGGTCATAAAAACATTATTGATTTCAAAGGAAACAAAGCAGGTAATGTCAATTTTGCAACAAGAGAGTCACAAATTATTGGACTATTTTGTTTTAAGGAAATAAATTTCTCAACAACGGAACGACCTACGACAAGTAGAGTGAATGAATAAGATATAAAATTGATATTTTTAAAATTCCACACTTGAGGTGATCAATGTTTTGCTAATAGTATCGTTTTCTAGACTGGATCACGAGAGTGGGTTTCAACAAACGAAACCCTCCATTGGTCTGGCGCCTTCGTATTCTCTCTAAATCTCACGAAAATATATTTTGAATTTATTCTACTGTAGAAAGTAGACGCGTGCTTCATTAGGGGGAAGTTGTGGTCTTCAGATTTAAACAAAACTGATAGAGACAGAAAATCAATCACAGATAGAGACAGCAAAACCATCCGTAAACTAAACACTTGAAACTTACATTTAAACATTTTGAAAAGCATTTATAAAAGGATTTGCTGTTATTCAGACAGAACGTAAGCAAACTTCATGGAATTTAACCCGCGGTCATTCTACAACGAATTCGTGTCCGAATCCGATCCGAGTTTTTCGATTTTTGTTAAAAAAGTTTCGCCCAAAATTTGCCACCCAGTGATAAATATGATTGTTTCTCGTGAAAATAAAATGCCGACTGATTTTATCGTGACGTCACACCGATACCAACCTCAAAAATGGGACGCACCCATTTCCTTTACAGAAGAAGCATCCAAATATTTGAAAGTTCTCCTGATTTTACCCAGGACACCATTAGCTTTGGACACTATGCTGGAGATGTGCAGACTTGGCCAAGACTCTCGTGAGTGTTCCGCGGGGAGTTGAGAACTTGCTCTTCAAAATCCCCCTACTGCAGCATAGTACAGAATATCGTATTTTCCTTTTATCTAATACGCCCTCTATCGGTCTATTAATTCCGTCGTTGAGAAGCGATACCTTTATAGACCGATAGAAGGCGTATTAGAAAAAAGGCAAATACGGTATGCTGTACTGTGCTGAAGCACTGGATTTGTGTAGAGTTAGTGTTGTCAGCTCCCCGGGGAACACTCACGAGAGACTTGGCCAAGTCTAGGAGATGTGAGGACGAAAGGTTAATTCATTATCATTAAGTATACACCGGCCAAGATCCTTTTGACTAGGACTTACCTTAAGATTGTGCCTGACACCAGTATAATTCATCATAGAATAAGTGAATTTCAGAGAGCTTTTACTCAGCCTAACAATCTGACACTTATCGGCGTGAAAACGAAGCCAATCAAGTCACTGACAAGTCAAACAGTAGATAACTACAATAACTCACAATCAGTCTCAGAACTAACTTCCTTCTTAAGGTTGGGGTCATCTGCAAAGGGCTGCTTGCTGGGCCCCATTCGTGTTCGCCAGATGTTCCCACGCGGGGCTCAGTTGGGTCCGGCTTTTCCAGCTAAAACCAAACTGGCTCCCGATTCGGTGACATGTAGTGAGAATACCGTTCAAGTCCTCCCTTTTAGTAGTCCTCCCTTTTAGTAGCTTCTTACAACAATCGGAGAATATCCCAGTCAACATTCCCAGTTGGGTCCCGACTGGGCTCCAGCTCGGCTACTAACTGGGCCCCATTTGTGTTTGACAGGTGTTCCCACCGGGCCCAACTGGAATAGCCTTTTCCAGCTGGATCCCAACTGGGCCCAACTTTAACAGCTGGGTCCAACCTGACAACACCTGACAAACACAAATGGTTCCCATGCTGGGGCAAGCAAGTAGCCCAGCTAGCTGGGGTCCACTTGGGACCCAACTGGTCATGTTGGCTCAGGTCGTTGGAATTTTCTACAACCCCAAGCTGACAAAAGTCGACGCCACCGCTCCCACTGCAAGCTGAAAGTTATTCAAATCATATGACTTATGGAAAGCGGACTTACTTTTTCGTGTTCATTACCCTCGAGTTGGAAGTTGACTTCGGTGATGCCCCGTCTCGATTATCTCGGTATATTTCTGGAGATGCAAAAAACATATCCAAGACAAACAATACTGCCCATAAACAAAGTGTAAATTTTACTCCTACAGCGAGATAATGCTTCATTCGAGACATCGTCTCCGTCATTTTAAAAGATCGTGGTTATAGACGACCATGGAACAGGGAAAGTATCATGAGAGACTCGGATGCCGATTGATTACATGGCACTTCCCAATGAAAATGTATGCTATGCAAGTTATACGCTTATGCTGAATCAGTACGATCTGTGTGATGTAGGCCTACCAGTGCCAACAGATGGATGGTAATCCTTGTAACTATGGCAAATGTATTGTGTTCTTTTCGTTTGAGGTACATACAAAGCATTTTAACAATTATTGGGTGTTCCACAGGGGAAGCAGCCATGCATGAACACTTTGTCAAAGATTTAATCACGTAGTGCTTTGTGGCAGGGAGTTGCCAGTGAGTTATTACATAATGTTTACATTTAAAACATCTTCCTCCTTTCATTGTGTCAGTTTATTGTGCGGTCGTATTGAGACGTCACCAGATCAAGTTTGATGAGGAAATACCAAATCGTATAGCATATTGTGTTGATTAGCCTGTATCCCTTATCAAGTAGCCTTTTAGTTATCGCTGATCAAACAGAGCCAATCCAAGGGGTACATCAAATACAAAAGCTATACCGAAGATGTAATAGCATCCTGGGCATGACGTTAAACTGCATCCAGGGTGTGGCTTCTATTCTATTCAGCCAGTCTAGAGCAGGACCACACATGTTTGCCCTTTAGAGGGCAAACTTGTCCATTTGGGACGTTAAGCTCCTTTAGGGAGCAGAACTCCTCCGGGAGTAATTGTTTGGTTTTTCGCCCCCTGGCTCTTCGCCAGAGAGTCGAGGGGACTTTTAGAAAAAACATCAAATACACAGCACCCGAAATTCCGAATCATTCAATTGCCAGACGTAGAAAGTCACCTAAATTTTTCGTCGAAAGAAATAAAACTGATTTCAATGCTAACAATGAGACAGTCTAACCCCAAAATAAATTTTAACTGAACGCTTGGAGACCAGAGACGTATTCTTTCTAGTCACTTGAGCTCTCTGGCGCTGAGCCAAGAGACAAAATCAAGCAAATACCCTCAGAAGTAATTATTGAAAATCCCATTTCATCAATGTAGCCTGCTACACAAATTTCCATTTGTATAATAATTTTTCTATTTTGTGAAGCAAAATTTGGTCCTATACTACCAGATAAATTATTTTCCATACCTGCAATTGGTTTCCCAGATTGCCTGACTTTTAAGTGGTATTTCGGTTTGGCGAGGGTTGCCACAGACGATCTCCCCCCTGACTCTCTGAAAAATGAGAAATTCGGAAATTTGCCATTTGTGATACCAACTACAGTGTGGTTTTCCGTCAAAACTCCTCTTTCATGAAATTCCGTATTCTTTCGAGTCCAATACACTAGCTCCGTATTTGTAATTACTTGCTTCAAAAAGCAAAATTTTCGGCGCACTTAGTCGCGTGCAGCCACATTGTAATTCCTTATGCAGTTGTGCTCATACATTCATTCCATATAAAGTTTGGTAAACTTTTCCGAGCTATATGGAAATGGCAAAATCGGAAATTGACACCAGATTATCGGGTGACGGCACCGGTAACTTGCCTCGTGACAAAGTACTTGCCATTTTAATAAATTTTCTTTCATAAAAATCAAAATTTTTTCCAATAGAAGAGCTTGATTTTGAAATATTTTGTCTAAAATTAAACTACAACAATTTAAGTGTTGTGTGCCAGTTTTGTGCAAAATCTTGGCTTTCTCGAAGATGTCTCTCCATCTCTTGGTTCTGGGTATGGTGTAGCTGTCATTTACCTTCACTTTTCAAAGACCTTCGATAAAGTTCCAATCAGTAGGATTATGGTTAAACTGCGTACATTAAGGGTTCAGGCAAATGTGCTGATTGGATAAATTCGTGGCTTCATGGTAGATCTCAGAGAGTTGCTGTCAATGGTAACTTCTCTTCTTGGAAAGAAGTCACAAGTGGGGTACCACAGGGTTCTATCCTTTGCCCACTTCTTTTCTTCATTTTCATCAATGATATTGATGGCTCTCTTACATCTTGTATAAGTACAGTAAGTTTGCAGATGATACTGGGCTTCATAGGAAGATTAGCATTTAAGTTGATGCCTTACTGCTGCAGAAATATCTGGATAGGTTATTGTCTTGGTTTCATACTTGGCAAATGTCTTGCAGATAAGCGTAAAGTCCTTAATGAATTTTGAATTTTTAAATGAATTTTACTCTTTTGCGACTCATGGCTAAATTCAATATATATTGAAAAAGTTGTATGTCCGAACTTCCGACTATGATTTTAGTTTTGAAAAAATTAGCCCTATGGGGTTCTTAGCAGTCGCTATTTTGATCAGAAGAATCGGATAAAATGTACCACTCCTATTGGATGAAATGAAGTAGATGATGGTTCTTCTATTAGTAACACTTATTGACAGAACTGTCACGTTACAAGGTGTATTGAAATGAATTTCAAGCAGACTTGCGGGAAGACATTCTCACCCTGCATCATTAAAGTATCGAAAAACAAATTACCCGATTCTCATAACCATTGCCCGTATTTGGCCCCTGAGCAGGATAGATGACAAACTTTTGGGCACCTGAACACCCCCTGTCCATCCATTGAATTAATTTGGCAATTGAAAACGTCCCAAATGTTTTTTTAACCTTTGCCCAAATATTTGACCATTTCGGGCAAATTTTTGCAAGACTACAGTGTGAAATTGGGATGATGAAAACCTTTTTCACTTCTATTCAAATGTGTCGCAGATATTTTTTATTTTCCATGAAAATTGTACTTTAAATAAAACGTGTTCTGTTTTCGGTAAACATTTGAAGCTTTTAAAATAATCGGCCATTTCGGGTATTGTGTTACACAAGATTTAAAAAGTCTCAAGAATAACAGTTTTTTTTAAGCCACAGGCTTCCCAAATGTGTCGCGATTTTTTTACCTCTTAACTTTCGTAACTATGTTACCCTTACTATGATACTTTTCCATTTTCGAGCAAATGCTTGAAAGAATTTGAATATTCGACAATTTCGGGCATTGTGTTGTGATTATCTGTGAAGTAACGGTCATAGCTTTTTGAGCTAATAGACCCCAATATTCTACCCATCACACCAAGTATGATTTTGGAACGATTTTGTGCATCCCATGCAGGAATTCAAAAAAAAAAAAAATCCCTGCATGAGGTAGAAACATGCCAGATGCTAGGTGAACACTTTAATCCACACCAATGTAGCCAATTTTAGCCACTCCAAATCTGTTAGAAAATTATCCATCCTGAAACCCGACAAGTAAAAAGTCAACTAGATTCCGAAGATATGAAGCTTGTCAGTCTACCTGAATTTATTCCGAAATTTAGAGTGGGGTACAATTGCAGAATACCCTGCAACTGTTTGAAGGGCGAAAATAAACTCTCCCACATGTTATCGTTAATGTGGGGGTCCAGGGAGGCGAAGCCCCCGGAAGCTCCGCAGCTTTTGAACTCTGAAAAGTAATATTTGAGCCAAAGAATAGCCGAAATTCAACAAAAGCAGCTTAAATTCGTTTAATTACTTTTGAAAAATTTATTTTGCGACATTCAGTTATGGTAGGGGGGGGGGCATCCCCCTAAAATCTCATAATGAATTACTGGGGGCCAGGCCCCCCTTTTTTTAATGCTAGCGAACATTCAGTATGTTTTAAAGGGGTTATCAGAGTTTCTCAGCGAATGTTAACATTTTGTTCCAACACTTAGTTTTTTCTCATTCAATTGATTATTAACCAAAATCAACACATATTGTAGAGGTTTTTCAAGCTTGCAAACACAAATTCTTTTCTTTTTACTATTAACATTGATCTTCAAAGGCAAGGTCGGTGAGTTTTATGACTTATTGTCTTCATCGTGCCACGGCAATGACTGTGGGAAAACTGGTTTGTGGGGTTGGGCGATATTCCAAGGTGCAGACTGTCCTAAGTGTTGGATTTATAAGTGCAGCAAATACTAATAATAAAGACTAACCTCACACCGAAGAAAATGTCACACTAATTTTTTCAATTTTTCTGCAATCATGGTGCTTGTAAGTGGTGAGGGGTCCTCTCATCTAGCCCCTTCCTTTTTTCAATGGCACTGATTCCCCCAACTAAATTGCTGCACGGGAGGGCAAAATTACTAATTGAAAAATGATTGGAATCAAATTCAACAGATGCAGAGCAGCTCATACTAAACAACATGCACAGATAGTGTGCTGAATATTCATTGCGGTCTTATTTATGCTCGGAAGATGTCCACATAGATAATAAACTGAGATTGTGTGTGCTCCAATCTGTTGTTCTTTTTATGTCCCTTTCTATTTCCCACTTGCCATGAAGTCATATCCACAGGCAATATCCCCATGTCATAAATGGTCAATAAGAGCTTGTACGACATGTCTAATTCTTCATTCTTTCGAATTCATACTTTTGAGCATAGAAAATCTCCTTCGCTTTTTCATAAATTCTGATATCAAATTTCATTAGCTCTTGTAACTCTTTATCTTTCATTAGAATCTCCTTCGCTTGCCTTTTGAGTTCTCGTCGCGATGTTGCGTTTAGCCCTTCATAAGAGCCTTCCTTCTCATGAATATTCAAACAAACGTCATAAAACGGAAGATTGTAAATTTCTTCTAACATCCTGTAAGTAGTAGGCTGGTCTTCAAAGAGCCCAATAAAAGATAATTCTTTATCCAGGTTATTTATAATATCATTCATGAGATACTCGTTTTGTGGCCATGGCGTTTTAAGAGTATCATTGAAAAAATCAGTGCAAGTTTTTTGTCCGTTTTCCTCTTCAACGACTGTCCATTCCGGATACATGAAGGAATTCCATACGACTGACCCATATTTTTTTACCCATTCGTTTACCGGAAGCTCTAACGTATCCCGCAGATTCGGGTCTTGGTCAGCGTATTCTCTGTGAAAGAAGTAATGGGACACTGCCCTTTCGACTGGATCCCTAAACAATGTGAAAACCGAACATTTCCGGTTGGTAATTTCTTGACGTAGAAAATCACAAACTCCCAGACCGTAATGCCCGTATATTACAGGTTTGTATGTCATATTTGAGACACGGGTGACGTCATTTAGTATTCTGGAAAGATCTACACAAGATGCCATACTGACAATGGGTGGTGGAAGGTTAAGATTTTCATACATTGCTGTAAGACACATTGCTAGAGTCGATCCTCCTGTCTTTTGAAGATGCCAGAAGTTTATGATAGCATTTTGAAAAAACTTCCTCTTCTCCTTGTAAAGGAAATAGTTTGGCAACTTGCTGCAACCGCTGCGACTGAGTGGCAACTTGTTGTGACAATCATCTCTCTGCCCAACTGGGGGCTCTGTGGAACTGAAGAGGCTGTAAGGAATAATTAAAATCAGTGTTAAATCAAGAATGCTTCTCATGTTTTGGCAAATTCATTGCAATAGACGAAATCCGATTAGCGCTTGTTTTAAGTGATTGTAGGCCGCCATTAGTGGGGTCCATCAGCCTAAAATCGTCTTTATTTATTGTTCACATGAATTTCAAGCCCTCACATTTAGTGAAATTGAATAATTCAAGGTACAAATTTGTGTAAAATCATCCATGGTAGAGGTAAGCAAGGAAATCGAAAGATTTAAAGGTGACGGACCCCAGTTATGGCCGCCTGAAATCAGACGGACCATCACTTGATGTCCGGATTCGTGTATACGCTAAGCGTTTTACCTAATGTGACGGCTGTCAAACTTCAACTTAAAGGGTAATATTGCGTTTAAATGTTCCAACATAGCATTAAAATTAAATGGCTCATTTTCAAACCATTCTGTCTCAGCAAAAGCTTCATCTCCTCAAAATATTATGCACAAGAAAGTTATGGAAGTTGCATCTTTTTGCTACCACACTGCCTCATTTGTAATTATTTATCACTCTTTACCAATAAATAGTGGTTTTAAAAGGATGAAATCTTATTGTAAAACAAACGCAATATTTCTCTTTTACGTCTGCGGAGTTAAGAATCTGATATTATAATAGAAACGACAGGGCGGGATATCCTTCTCTATGATAATGCATGGAATAATGGCAAACTCTGATTGTAATGTTGACACTAAAAAAGAAAAACAAATTGGGAAATTTGGGCTATGTGACACCATATCATTGTCATGTCACCTGCAGTCCCCACGTCCCAGTTTTTCTTCTATAATATTCCAAATTCTCCCAAACACAAGTTCTTGATTGTGAAATATTTGTCTAAGAAGACAACCAGATTTCGGAAACCTTCTTACCGTCCTCGGAGACCCTCGGAGACGCAAAATGTAACGATAACAAACTTCAATTGCCGTACAACCTCGAGTTCGCTAACAGGGAGTCTTAGGGAAATTCTTCAACAATCTCCACATTTTCAAATTTCCCGAAAGTTATTCCAACATTTCAACAATTCAACAAAACAATCTCTATATATTTTCAAATATTGCAGGTTTGAAAGAGGCAAAAATTTCCGACCAGTTTCGGGCGCCACAAAATGCGTTCCTAATACCAGAATACAATAATGTTTACTCAAATTCAGAACGTGTGGATAGTAATCCCTGGAAAAAGTGTAGCTACACTACTGGGTATAAGGAAGGGTACAATGAGAATATCAACTATAAAAGGAAACCATGACTAACATTTTTCTCATAATTATTTTTTGTATTGCAACATTCGTCACTAATACCTTTATGTCTTCTCCAAGCTGAAATAAGATCAGTTGTTTCACAACTTAAAATGTCCCTCCCAAAATTGGAATTTTTCTCCAAAGGGAGTCCTGTAAGATCCACATTCAATGCCTCGAATCAGTGAATTCAATGTTTGCTCCTCTTTTCTCAAAATGAATGTATATGAACTTTCTTATACAGGCCTATTAAATACGGTACGATTCCCGGCTATCTGGACGGTGGCTATTTTCAAGTTTTTCTACATGCTCCGCGCCAACTAATGGTGCTTTGATTGTCGTTTGGGCGAACACGAGAGGTACTGAAGAAACCCAGGATACACCACTGTTCTCAAGCACTTCAGACTAGATCGTTTGTCAGTGGCGGCGCTGCGTAGGAGGGGGGGGGGGGAAGAGGGGGATTTCCCCAATCTCCACATGTTGTTCTTGCCCCCAATTTCCCCACAAAGTTAGGTCAGTGAGTAATTGGGTTAAACGAAAAAATATACTTCACTAGAGACTAAATTTTCCATCCAGAGATATGTTAAAACCTCAGAGTTTCCGGGGCTTCCCCCAGGAACGGGCTCTTTGAGCTCGGTTTCGCGTCGCGCCCAAAAGGCTTCGCCGCTTTCCCCGTTATTAATGTTTACACTTAATTTGGCAAGCCCCCCCCCCAAAAAAAAAAAAAGATACACTCTGGCACGGCCACTGGCTATGGTAGGCTTACCTCCTTTCGCTTGTGTACAATGATTGTTTTGCAATTAAAAGTTGCACTCTTTATTTGTGAAAAAAAAAAAACAATAAACGAAACAAAACGTTAATATGCTACAAAATGCGTCAAATATGGCGCCATCTTACATTCCGGCCCTGTACTAAAATACATACATCTTTCACCCACCCCCTCAAACCCCTCCACAGGACAACAAGGGACCATGCCGTCCTGTGCTTTTATTGGATGTGGTAGCTCTGAATGTATTTGTTGTGGAAAACGGCAAAGAGAACTTAGAAACACATGGATTTGTTAGGTATTGCAGTGCTGCGCCGTACCTGTCGCCTGTAGTTGAGTCCGGAGAGTCTGAGTCAGGAGTTCGGCAATTTTCAACTTTCAAGTTCTCGAGTCCCTGTACTTTCTCAGTGGGAAAATCAACCTCTCTGGGCGAGTCCTTTGGATTCTGAAATCACGAACTTCCCGAAACAGGCCTGGTTTCCGTCCCCCCCCCCTCCCGGTGGTTTTTTTTAAAAAAAAAACATCCATCCAGTCAGAATTTGGACCTTGATATTCTTCTCCAAACAAAAGACCTTGGCAAAGACCCCTGAATTTGGCGTTTCTTAATTGCCCGAGATTCCTTTAGTTACTCTATGTAAAATAAAGTCTTTCTTTTAAATTCGATATACTGTTGGAATGTCGGGGTATTTGAAGAAATGTCGGGGCATTTGAAGATGTACTGTCAAAATGATCCATGGGCATGGTACGTTGTACAATAATAAAATACCTTATTCAAAATACACAAACCGCATTTAAATGATTTACCAAGAAAACGTCATACTTTTCCCAACATGCATTGCAGAAGCTGATAGGAGTTGCATGACTTAAAAATAGAAGATTCCAAATGGAATGTGCCATTTAGGCAAAGGTTTCACTGTCTAATAACGGGGATTTATTTTTCCTCAGTTTTAAATTACAGTACATGAATAAGGTGTTAAGTGGGAGATGTCATCCTCCGGGCCCCGTTCTTGCAGAAAAAAATGGTTTTTAGATCTCCAAACGCTTAATGATCTTGCGATATTTGAGCCTTCGTCTAAAATTGAAATTAATATTTATTACAGAGCATGAAAAATTAATTCAAACAGCGTAACAGCTGTTACGATATGTGATAGCACTTTAAGTTTTCTTCTGATGAGGTGATGTAATTTAAGAAGCCCTCATTGTAGAGCATGCAGTCCAAACAAAAACATTAAAGGTCATAAAAACATTTTTGATTTCAAAGGAAACAAAGCAGGTAATGTCAATTTTGCAACAAGAGAGTCACAAATTATTGGACTATTTTGTTTTAAGGAAATATATTTCTCAACAACGGAACGACCTATGACAGTAAGAGTGAATGAATAAGATATAAAATTGATATTTTTAAAATTCCATACTTGAGGTGATCACTGTTTTGCTAATAGTATCGTTTTCTAGACTGGATCACGAGAGTGGGTTTCAACAAACGGAGCCCCTCCATTGGCCACGCGCCTTTGTATTTCTCTAAATCTCACGAAAATATATTTTGAATTTATTCTACTGTAGAAAGTAGACGCGTGCTTCATTAGGGGGAAGTTGTGATCTTCAGATTTAAACAAAAGTGATAGAGACAGAAAATCACGAAAGGCAAAACCATCGGTAAACTAAACACTTCAAAACTTACATTTAAACATTTTGAAAAGCTTTTATAAAATGATTTGCCATTTTTTTCAGACAGAACCTAGGAAACTTCATGGAATTTAAGCCGCGGTCATTCTACAACGAATTCGCGTCCGAATCCGATCCGAGTTTTTTCGATTTTTGTCAGAAAAGTTTCGCCCAAAATTTGCCACCCAGTGATATATGATTGTATCACGTGAAAATAAAATGCCGACTGATTTTATCGCGTGACGTCACACCGATACCAACCTCAAAAATGGGACGCACCCATTTCTTTTACAGAGGCCATTGTAAAAAGCTTGAAAAGTCTTTTGCTAGACTTGACATTAGGAAGTTCAGTTTCTCTCATAGGGTTGTTAGTGAGTGGAATAGCCTGTCTGGGTGGGTTGTTAAATCCACATCAGTGCACCGTTTTAAGGTTAATATTGACAAGTTTTTCCATGACTGTGGTAGAATCTAATCTTTCTGGGCTCTTTAGGTGTTGGTGGTTTGCTTTGTTTTGGGGGGGGGGGGGTTGGATTACAGGGCATCTTATGGGGCCTTTACAGCCCTCCTTTGCCCTTTAATCTGTTATGTTATGTTATATTATGTTACGTTACAGAAGAAGCATCCAAATATTTGAAAGATCTCCTGATTATACCCAGGACACCATTAGCTTTGGACACTGTGCTGGAGATGTGAGGACGAAATGTTAATTCATTATCATTAAGTATACACCAAGATCCTTTTGACTAGGACTTACCTTAAGCTGTTAAGATTGTGCCTGACACCAGTAAAATTCATCATAGAATAAGTGAATTTCAGAGAGCTTTTACTCAGCCTAAGAATCTGACACTTATCAGGGTGAAAACAAAGCCAGTCAAGTCACTGACAAGGGCTACTTGCTGGGCCCCAGCTAGCTGGGGCCCATTTGTGTTCGCCAGATGTTGCCACTGGGGGCACAGTTGTGTCAGCCTTTTTCAGCTAAAACCAAGCTGGCTCCCGATTCGGTGACATGTAGTGAAAATACCGTTGAAGTCCTCCCTTTTAGTAGCTTCTTACGACAATCGGAGAATATCCCAGTCAACATTCCCTGTTGGGTCCCGACTGGGCTCCAGATGGGCTACTTGCTGGACCCCATTCGTGTTTGACAGGTGTTCCCACCGGGCCCAACTTGAAAAGCCTTTTCCAGCTGGATCCCAACTGGGCCCAACTTTAACAGCTGGGTCCAACCTGACAACACCTGACAAACACAAATGGTTCCCAGCTGGGGCAAGAAAGTAGCCCAGCTAGCTGGGGTCCACTTGGAACCCAACTGGTCATGTTGGCTCAGGTCGTTGGATTTTGCTACAACCCCAAGCCGACAAAAGTCGACGCCACCGCTCCCACTGCAAGCTGAAAGTTTTTCAGATCATATGACTCATGAAAAGCGGACTTACTTTTTCGAGTTCATTACCCTCGAGTTGGAAGTTGACTCCGGTGATGCCCCGTCTCGATTATCTCGGTATATTTCTGGAGATGCAAAAAACATATCCAAGACAAACAGTACTGCCCATAAACAAAGTGTAAATTTTACTCCCTCAGCGAGATAATGCGTCATTCGAGACATCGTCTCCGTCATTTTAAAAGATCATGGTTATGGGAACAGGGAAAGTATCATGAGAGACTTGGATGCCGATTGATTACATGACACTTCCCAATGAAAATGTATGCTATGCAAGTTATACGCTTATGCTGAATCAGTACGATCTGTGTGATGCAGGCCTATACCAGTGCCAACAGATGGATGGTAATCCCTGTAACTATGGCAAATGTATTGTGTTCTTTTCGTTTGAGGTACACACAAAGTATTTTAACAATTATTGGGTGTTCCACAGGGAAAGCAGCCATGCATGAACACTTTGTCGAACGAATCACGTAGTGCTTTGTGGCAGGGAGTTGTGTTATTACACAATGTTTACTTTTAAAACATCTCCCTCCTTTTATTGTGTCTGTTTATTGTGCGGTCGTATTGAGACGTCACCTGATCAAGTTTGATGAGGCATGAGAAATTTTGTGCCATGAAAAATCGGCATTCAAACTGGGCGATAGAGCTTCAAACTGGGCGATTTTTTGACGCCATCAGACCGCAAGAACCTAAATGACCTTGGCTGGTGTAAAGTCGTAAACTCTAGTAAGCAGACTGGGAGTCCACCGACTCACCACGATCGGTCTGAAAACATTACTTTTCAGTCATTTACTGTGCAAATATGAAATCTCTGGAATTTGTAGTACCATTTTGATCTGTTTCCTGACTTGATATGAACAAAAACGACAAAATGAGGAATCAAAATAAAAAGAATAAATCTCATCGAGATCTGCTGGCTTGCAAAATCTGCCAGATTTTGCCTGGACATGTGGTCGTTATTTTCACTAAATGTTGACCAATTTTTTCGTTTCAAGATTTAGTATCAAATTGTAACGAGATTTTCGTTTTTATGATTAAAAATGCAAAAATTAAGAAATTTTAGGTCAACTATATCAAGCACAGTAGCATACGCTCCGACCATGTAAACCTCAAGAATTCATCAAGGTCAGGCTTTCCTATCGGTCTCTGAACAAAGGGGTTTGTCCAAATTTCATGCCAGCGTTATTTCTAATGGAAATACCAAATCGTATAGCATATTGTGTTGGCTAGCCTGTATCCCTTATCAAGTAGCCTTTAAGTTATCGCTGATCAAACAGAGCCAATCCAAGGGGTACATCAAATAAAAAAGCACCCGAAATTCCGAATCATTCAATTGCCAGACGTAGAAAGTCACCTAAATTTTTCGTCGAAAGAAATAAAACTGATTTCAATGCTAACAATGAGACAGTCTAACCCAAAATAAATTTAAACTGAACACTTGGAGACCAGAGACGTATTCTTTCTAGTCACTTGAGCTCTCTGGCGCTGAGCCAAGAGACAAAATCAAGCAAGTACCCTCAGAAGTAATTATTAAAAATCCCACTTCATCAATGTAGCCTGCTATACACAAATTTCCATTTGTATAATAATGTTTCCATTTTGTGAAGAAAAATTTGGTCCTATATTACCAGATAAATTATTTTCCATACCTGCAATTGGTTTCCCAGATTGCCTGACTTTTAAGTGGTATCTCGGTTTGGCGAGGGTTGCCACAGACGATCTCCCCCCTGGCTCTCTGAAAAGTGAGAAATTCGGAAATTTGCCATTTGTGATACCAACTACAGTGTGGTTTTCCGTCCCAACTCCTCTTTCATGAAATTCCGTATTCTTTCGAGTCCAATACACTAGCTCCGTATTTGTAATTACCTGCTTCAGAAAGCAAAATTTTCGGCGCACTTAGTCGCGTGCAGCCACATTGTAATTCCTTATGCAGTTGTGCTCATACATTTACTCCATATAAAGTTTGGTAAACTTTTCCGAGCTATACGGAAATGGCAAAATCGGAAATTGACACCAGATTATCGCGTGACGGCACCGTTAACTTGCCTAGTGACAAAATACTTGCCATTTTAATAAATTTTCTTTCATAAAAATCAAATTTTTTTCCAATAGAAGAGCTTGATTTTGAAATATTTTGTCTAAAATTAAACTACAACAATTTAAGTGTTGTGTGTTTTGTGCAAAGTCTGGGCTTTCTCGAAGATGTCTCTCCATATCTTGGTTCTGGGTATGGTGTAGCTGTCATTTACCTTGACTTTTCAAAGACCTTCGATAAAGTTCCAATAGGTAGGATTATGGTTAAACTGCGTTGATTAAGGGTTCAGGGCAAATGTGCTGATTGGATAAATTCGTGGCTTCATGGTACATCTCCGAGTCAGAGAGTTGCTGTCAATGGTAACTTCTCTTCTTGGAAAGAAGTCACAAGTGGGGTATACCACAGGGTTCTATCCTTTGCCCACTTCTTTTCTTCATTTTCATCAATGATATTGATGGCTCTCTTACATCTTGTATAAGTACAGTAAGTTTGCAGATGATACTGGGCTTCATAGGAAGATTAACATTTAAGATGGTGCCTTACTGCTGCAGAAATATCTGGATAGGTTATTGTCTTGGTTTCATACTTGGCAAATGTCTTGCAGATAAGCGTTAAGTCCTTAATTTTGGTCTTAACAGTTTTAGCTATGATTATAACATGAGTGGTAGTTTTTAAGTAATGTCACTTTCGAGAAAGATCAGGGTGTTGTAACTGGGGATTTCAAGTCATCAAGGCAGTGTGCAGCAATTGCTGCAAAGGCTTATAGAGTGCTTGGATTGATCAAGAGGAATTTCATCAGTTTTAGGAAGGATATTGTTATTTATTTGTTGCAGTTGGTAAGACCCAGTGGCCTAGCAACTGAGGGCAGAGGGGCAAGTTGCCCCCTGGAAAATAATTTCGGGAAATGTGATGAAATTGGGGAAATTTCATGAAATGATACGCCCTTTTCCCATTTCTCAAAATTTTTGTTAGAATAAGAAATTGAGAGACATTTCTCATACATAATTCGTATTTTCATGCAACAAATTAACCCAGATTTCGTCATTGTCGCATGAACCGGCCCGACTCGCGTTCCACAGAAATGTCCTCGCCCCGCAGCAGATTGAACGTTCTCTTGTTTACGAACGACAATGCATTCCAGTGCACAGGAATTTAACAACAGCTGAAACAGTACGGTATACGTACAACTAACGCTGCAAGGTTGTAAACCTTACGAATTTGACCACCTTGTACCATATGGTACACAGTTTCTGGGTTGTACACATATTATAGTTATTATCTCTGAAAATGCAAAACTTTTCTGTGCTGTTAAAGGTCCAGTTCTCTCACCCCAAACAGTACCAATTCTCCCAACCTTCTTGCCTAAGCCCCTCCCACAATTGTCTGAAATTCATCCTCATCCAGATACAATCTCAGTTTATTGCTTCAAGGTGAGTATAGAAAAACTCAATTTATATAATAAAAACACTCTCAGTGCCGTTCATGCTGTGTAATGTAAGCTTTGGTACTCTGCATTGTTTGAATTAGCTGTCAATCAATAAGTTGAGCCAATTGAGAATTTCGGTACCCCCGTACCAAAATTGTAGTTTGGGGTGAGAGGTTTGGCCCTTTAAGACACACAAGACCAAATTTATCATTTCGGGCCCTGGACAGAAGTAAATTTGGGGCCAAAAGTACCATTTTTTTTTTCCGGAAAATGTTCTACAGTGGCACAATTCAGGAGGACAAAGTTTCTTGTCACTTTGGAATTATCATTGAGAAGGTACCGTAATCTTTCGGGATGGGCAAATGGGAACACGTGCCCCCCGCCCTCAAGACCGGCTTCCAAAGGGATGATCAACTCAAATTAACCAGCAGGTTGAAAAATTGACAAATTAAGAAAAGATTAAGAAAAGGTAAAACGGAGAGAAAAGCAAAGGAAGAGGTAAGACTATTTAGCTTAATATCAAAGAGACTGCTTGACTAGTTTACCCGTATCAGAGGAATTCATGAAAGTGACATGTTAAATACTTTCCATCCCAATTATTTAATGTTCGTTTGATTACCACAGCAAAAGTTCTTCACAGTTCCTTTAAGCAATTACCACATTTTCACCTTTAACATAATGTACCCATTGCACCGCCTGTACCATAGGCGGCGGAAGATGTTTTTTATTGGGGGCCTCAAGTTTTCGGCAGCCGACATAATGGTGACGCCGTAAAGCGTCCGGTTTTGCGCGTAGCACAAAACTCCATTGGCGTGGGTCCAGGGCCCGCTTAAATGCCCCTGGTGGGGTTCAGGGGCAAAGCCCTGGTAAGGGTCCAGTGGCATAGCTAGCTTTTTTTGGTGGGGCTTATGGGGGAGAGGTTGGATACTTTTGTAGGGGTGGCTGGAGTTTACTATCTAAGCGTAGCGCCACCATCAGTTGGCGCGGAGCGTACAAAGAAAATTTTGGATTTTTAGACCTCCCAGATGGTTGGAAATGGCATTTTCCAAGTGTAATTTTCTTTAAATCTGGTGAGAAAAATCTGTGATTTTTCTAAGATTAAAACACACTTTTGAGATACTGATTAGCTCAGTTCATTACTCCACTGGACTATGTATCCTAGGATTGCAAATCCGGAATCCTGCTGAATGTTGCAAGCAGCTGTCCCAGTGCACCCCTGAGTAAGGTATTTACATAGGCGTAGGGGAGCATTTCAGTTTGGGGCAGAAGATTTTTGCCCGAAAAAATATAATTCTGCCCGTAAGACAGTTAAAGCGGAGCGCCACCACTGGTTGGAGCGGAGCGTTCAGAAATTTTGAAAATTCGCATCTCTAAGACAGTCGAAAATGACATTTTCCAGGCTTGTAAGGGGATCGTTTTGTTGAATTTCAATTGCAGATAAATGTACGTTCGTTCCAAACTAAAATTTGTCAGAAAGACTAAGCGGAGCGCCACCACTAGTTGGCGCGAAGCGCACAAAACATTTTTAAACATCCGACCCCTCAGACAGTTGAAAATGGCATTTCCCGGGCGTATATGGGGATCTAAGCAGTCGCTATTTTGAGTTTCCGTTTGTAAAATATGATCACTTGAAACTTAAATTCTCGTAAGAAGCGGTTTAAGTGGAGCACCACCATAAGTTGGGGGCAAAACGTATAGGAAATTTTGAAAAATCTGACCCTTCAGATAGTCAAAAATGTTATTTTCTATGCTTTCAGGGGGTCTTAGAAATCGCTAATTCGAGGTTCTGTTTGCACAAAAAATGGTCACCTGAAATTCTTCTAGGAAGACTATCTGCGTGGAGCTTCACCACTGGTTGGCGTGAAGCGAACAGAAAATTTTGAAAAATCGGACCCCTGAGACAGTCGAAAATGACATTTCCCAGGCTTATAGGGGATCTAAGCAGTGGCTATTTGATCAGAAGAATCAGATAAAATGTACCACTACCATTGGATGAAATGATGATTTTTTTCTATTAGTTAAAACTTATTGACAGAATTGTCACGTTACAAGGTGTGTTTAAATGAAGACATTCTCACCCTGCATCATTAAAGTATCGAAAAAAAAATTACCCGATTTTCATAACCATTGCCGTATTTGACTCTAGAGTAGGATAGATGGAAAACGTTTGGGCACCTGAACGCCCTCCTGTCTATCCGTTGAATTAATTTGGCAATTGAAAACGTCCCAGCATTGTTTTAACCTTTGCCCGAATATTTGACCATTTCTGGCATATTTTTTGCAAGAGAGTGTGAAGTTGGGATGATGCAAACCTTTTTTTCAACATTCTACCCAAATGGGTCCCAGATCTTTTTTTATTTTCCATGAAAATTGTACTGTAAATATAGCGTTTTCTGTTTTTCGGCAATGACTTGAAGCTATCAAAATAATCGGCCCTTTCGTGTATTGTGTTGCACAAGATTTAAAAAGTTTCAAGAATAATTGTTTCTCTTAAGCCACAGGCTTCCCAAATGTGTCGCGATTTTTTATCTCTTTAATTTTTCGTAACTATGTTACCCTTACTATGATAATTTAACATTTTCGGGCAAATGCTTGAACGAATTTGGATATTCGACAATTTTGGCCATTGTGTTGTTATTATCTGTGAAATAACGGTCACGAATAAAAGCTTTTTGAGCTGCCCTGAGGTGAAGAGACGTTTTGGAATCTTGACTTGGTTTTTCATGAAAATGTTATTTAGACTATATAACGTTTCTTTCCTTTTGCCGGTATATCTTTTTGAGATTTCGGCCACATTTAGGAATTTTCTGAAAAACCACCCCTATTTTCAAAAATAAAGAGCTGTCCGAATTATTTCCAAATTCTTGCCCGAATTCTGATTTTGCGGAAATTTGGGGCAGTCGTCCCCTAGCTGTCCCGTCTCGTACGCCGCTGGGTTTGTCGACTTCAGGGGGCGAGGCCCCCTGGAAGCCTTGCAACTTTTGCTCTCTGAAAAGTAATATTTGAGCAAAAGAAAAGCCGAAATGTAATAAAAGCAACTTAAATTTGTTTAATTATTTTTTTAAAATGTATTTTGCGACATTCGGTTATGGGGGGGGCAGGCCCCCTGCCCCCCCCCCCGCTTCCTCCGCCCATGTATACAACACCGATGTCGTACTCCAGAAAATCAGTAATAGGACACTTTTCCAAATGAAGAAAAAAAAAACTGTAGGCTAGGCTGCAGATATCTTCGGGATCTGAAATTTAGTCAGGATCTGGAAAATTCGAGCAAATCATGTTGGTTTAAAGTAAAATAAATAACATGTCGTTTAATTATTTAAAAGGACTCATCCAATCTATTCACACATTTTGCACAAAAATAAGTTAGATGGAGTCATAGTCGGCATGGCGAATTTTCTAGTAAAAAAGAAGAGTACAAAATTTTGCTCCATTTTAGGGAAACCTATGGAAAAACAATGTCAGCCCCACTCCATAGTTTAGCGTGCCGCATTTTGCCCGAAGTGGAAGAACATTCAAGCGAAAGTGCACAAGAAGAAAAAAAAGTTTCATGCTTTCAATTGCAGGATGACGGGCAGGCGGAGAGAGAGGTACATGTCATGTTTATGTCAAAATCCTTTAAAGCATTTTCCCGAAAAGTGGATACTGTCAGACTGTAGGCTACATTTGATCTATTAAAGTGTACCCCAAGTCGAACAATTCAAAAATATAATTTAAACAGGACATGAAAAATGAACTCCATATTTCTATCTTCGTAGGACTTTCTTTGAGCCGAGATATATAATGATCGTTTTTTTTTTTCTTTTTTTGCTGTGCAACTCACAATCACATCATTCATGTGAAACTGCATTCTACATTTGATTAAAAGAACGCATACTACACGTAATCTCAGCCGAAAGACCGATAGGCTTTCGACGAAACCTTCAAATCTTGGGACTAGCTGGACTAGCTCATCCTTTTCAACAAATGACGTAACGTGCGCCACAAAATGGATCTTGTCCCAAACTTTGTAGGCCTGCACAAAATGACATGATCTATTACACCTATAGGGGTGATTATTTTAATTTAAGTTGTTTTAATGGTAAATGTTATATCGTTTTCAAAATAACCCGTTGAATTACATTTCAACATTTATTAAACAAATTGATAACACTTTTTGAGAACGACTCTCTTTGTATCATTACAAAAATGAGTAAACAGTAAGATATTCCCCAATGAATAATGGGACAACCTCTTTCATGCATATTAGGAAGACCTGAGACAAGATCCTAGAAAATGTTTCGGTAATAAAATGAAACAAACCTAGAGAGACTAGAAACGTTGAATCAAGTTACCACGGTTAGTTTCCTCAGTGTGCTTAACAGTCCTCAATGAAAATTATCATGGAGCACGTACCGTACAATAAACTTCGAGATTTCCTACGAACCAGAAAGATTGTGACGTTTCTGGGACATAAGCCTCCATTTGGAGCGAAAATGAGAACTATTAAGAAGAAACAACAGTCGTAGGGAAATCTGGTCAAGAAACATGCAAAAATAATTAAAAACTTCATCTTCAAAAAATTGACAAACATAATTCTTTTCTGCTAACACTACATCCTGCTGAAATTTGTACTTTGAAAATTCCACCCTAACGTGTGATAGATGCAGATTTTCTGACTATATAAGACATCGTATACTATAACCTGCGCGGCACGTTGACGCCTAACC
This sequence comes from Holothuria scabra, assembly GCA_037179385.1. Classification (NCBI taxonomy): domain Eukaryota; kingdom Metazoa; phylum Echinodermata; class Holothuroidea; order Aspidochirotida; family Holothuriidae; genus Holothuria; species Holothuria scabra. Next base: position 11,534,865 of record CM074194.1, read on the forward strand.
GGATGGTAGTGTTCACACATGGTCCTACTCTGATTGCACTGGGAGGCGAGTAGTGTTCCTCCCCAATGTATCGCCGGTCCTTTAGGGGAGTCCCGAGGAAAGATTGCGGTCGTATGCAAAGCACGCTGAGCGTCACTGTATGCAGAAGGGTACTAGAGAGGCGCCTGAGTTGGTTCTCTGTTGTAGTTGACAGGACACATAGCCGACCAGAGACCTTGAACGCTTGGCTTCAATCTTTTGTTTTTTGTTTCTTTATTTTTGTTGTTTTTTGGGGGGCGGGGGTCGGGTCGGGGTCGGGGTCGGGGTGGGGGGTCTTTTTTCCGTTTTTCCTTTTCAGTAAGGCGCCACCTTTTACAAAATCTGAAAACTCAAAATTTCTTGTAGCGGGCCACTTATTTGAAGTCCCATTGACTCGCGCGCATTTAATTAGGCTACTTCCGTTCCCCGGCCCTAGCTCCAACTAGAAGTTTTCAACGAGGACATGCCACCCCTCTGATCGAAGCTTACAATCTGAGCTTTCATTGCATTTTCAAATTTTCTTACATGACCATTGAAATTTTGAGCTAGAAAGCCTTGAATGATAGGTATTTGTTTCACGCCATACGGTAATAGCTATTCAAAAACGGCATTTCACAGTGCGGAGTAATACAATAAAATATCATGGCACTAAAAATTTGATCAAATTGCCTTGAATTTTGCACAGTTTGTATTTCGACTCATTGTCTACAAAATTCAAATGCAAAAAATGATCATATTTTGTAAGTAACACAGTCAGAATCAACATTCCATCAATTTTTTAAGGCACTTTGTCTGTCAGTAAACATTTTCACAGGCACGAGTATTGGAGTTAGTGCATGGTCCGTTACCAGAAGCGCGATAACAGAAAGAGACAGGAACGCCCCAGTTTGAAGTGAACACTTTTAGGACAGTCTTAACTGGTGCTACGTAATTTGAATTCTTATTTCAAACAAATACGACCTAAATGGGTTAATGGGTAATGCATGCGCAGGGAAGTGTAGATAAAGGTGGGGTACATGCATGGGACACTGAGAGTGAGCCAGAATCAGGAAAATTACGTAGGGATCAACGGACTGTTAAATCGAGCAGGTGTTTAAGGTAAAATTTGGTGAACAGATTTAGTGTTTGTACGTAATATCACAGTCCTCGGGTACTGTCTCAGCTTAATTTATGTATCTCCTTATTTTTCTCGGCAGCATCTTACTCGACAAGCTCTCTGGATATTTTGGAGTGCTATAACTCACAATATCTTAATCGTATTATATAATCTCCCATTATTATTTGTGTAAACTATACGAATTACTTTCAAATCTTTCGGGATGGGCAAATGGGAACACGTGCCCCCCGCCCACGGCCCCAAGACCGGCTTCCAAAGGGATGATCAACTCAAATTAACCAGCAGGTTGAAAAAATGAAAAATTAAGAAAAGATTACGAAAAGGTAAAACGGAGAGAAAAGCAAAGGAAGAGGTAAGACTATTTAGCTTAATGTCAGAGAGACTGCTTGACTAGTTTACCCGTATTAGAGGAATTCATTAAAGTGACATGTTAAATACTTTCCATCCCAATTATTTAATGTTCGTTTGATTACCACAGCAAAAAAGTTCTTCACAGTTCCTTTAAGCAATTACAACATTTCCACCTTTAACATAATGTACCCATTGCACCGCCTGTACAACACCGATGTCGTACTCCAGAAAATCAGTAATAGGACACTTTTCCAAATGAAGAAAAAAAAACTGTAGGCTAGGCTGCAGATATCTTCGGGATCTGAAATTTAGTCAGGATCTGGAAAATTCGAGCAAATCATGTTGGTTTAAAGTAAAATAAATAACATGTCGTTTAATTATTTAAAAGGACTCATCCAATCTATTCACACATTTTGCACAAAAATAAGTTAGATGGAGTCATAGTCGGCATGGCGAATTTTCTAGTAAAAAGGAAGAGTACAAAATTTTGCTCCATTTTAGGGAAACCTATGGAAAAACAATGTCAGCCCCACTCCATAGTTTAGCGTGCCGCATTTTGCCCGAAGTGGAAGAACATTCAAGCGAAAGTGCACAAGAAGAAAAAAAAGTTTCATGCTTTCAATTGCAGGATGACGGGCAGGCGGAGAGAGAGGTACATGTCATGTTTATGTCAAAATCCTTTAAAGCATTTTCCCGAAAAGTGGATACTGTCAGACTGTAGGCTACATTTGATCTATTAAAGTGTACCCCAAGTCGAACAATTCAAAAATATAATTTAAACAGGACATGAAAAGTGAACTCCATATTTCTATCTTCGTAGGACTTTCTTTGAGCCGAGATATATAATGATGGGTTTTTTTTTTTTTTTGGGGGGGGGGGGTGGGGGATGTGCAACTCACAATCACATCATTCATGTGAAACTGCATTCTACACTTGATTAAAAGAACGCATACTACACGTAATCTCAGCCGAAAGACCGATAGGCTTTCGACGAAACCTTAAAATCTTGGGACTAGCTGGACTTGCTCATCCTTTTCAACAAATGACGTAACGTGCGCCACAAAATGGATCTTGTCCCAAACTTTGTAGGCCTGCACAAAATGACATGATCTATTACACCTATAGGGGTGATTATTTTAATTTAAGTTGTTTTAATGGTAAATGTTATATCGTTTTCAAAATAACCCGTTGAATTACATTTCAACATTTATTAAACAAATTGATAACACTTTTTGAGAACGACTCTCTTTGTATCATTACAAAAATGAGTAAACAGTAAGATATTCCCCAATGAATAATGGGACAACCTCTTTCATGCATATTAGGAAGACCTGAGACAAGATCCTAGAAAATGTTTCGGTAATAAAATGAAACAAACCTAGAGAGACTAGAAACGTTGAATCAAGTTACCACGGTTAGTTTCCTCAGTGTGCTTAACAGTCCTCAATGAAAATTATCATGCAGCACGTACCGTACAATAAACTTCGAGATTTCCTACGAACCAGAAAGATTGTGACGTTTCTGGGACATAAGCCTCCATTTGGAGCGAAAATGAGAACTATTAAGAAGAAACAACAGTCGTAGGGGAAATCTGGTCAAGAAACATGCAAAAATAATTAAAAACTTCATCTACAAAAAATTGACAAACATAATTCTTTTCTGCTAACACTACATCCTGCTGAAATTTGTACTTTGAAAATTCCACCCTAACGTGTGATAGATGCAGATTTTCTGGCTATATAAGACATCGTATACTATAACCTGCGCGGCACGTTGACGCCTAACCGGACGGTAGTGTTCACACATGGTCCTACTCTGATTGCACTGGGAGGCGAGTAGTGTTCCTCCCCAATGTATCGCCGGTCCTTGAGGGAGTCCCGAGGAAAGATTGCGGTCGTATGCAAAGCACGCTGAGCGTCACTGTATGCAGAAGGGTACTAGAGAGGCGCCTGAGTTGGTTCTCTGTTGTAGTTGACAGGACACATAGCCGACCAGAGACCTTGAACGCTTGGCTTCAATCTTTTGTTTTTTGTTTCTTTATTTTTGTTGTTTTTTGGGGGGCGGGGGTCGGGTCGGGGTCGGGGTCGGGGTGGGGGGGTCTTTTTTCCGTTTTTCCTTTTCAGTAAGGCGCCACCTTTTACAAAATCTGAAAACTCAAAATTTCTTGTAGCGGGCCACTTATTTGAAGTCCCATTGACTCGCGCGCATTTAATTAGGCTACTTCCGTTCCCCGGCCCTAGCTCCAACTAGAAGTTTTCAACGAGGACATGCCACCCCTCTGATCGAAGCTTACAATCTGAGCTTTCATTGCATTTTCAAATTTTCTTACATGACCATTGAAATTTTGAGCTAGAAAGCCTTGAATGATAGGTATTTGTTTCACGCCATACGGTAATAGCTATTCAAAAACGGCATTTCACAGTGCGGAGTAATACAATAAAATATCATGGCACTAAAAATTTGATCAAATTGCCTTGAATTTTGCACAGTTTGTATTTCGACTCATTGTCTACAAAATTCAAATGCAAAAAATGATCATATTTTGTAAGTAACACAGTCAGAATCAACATTCCATCAATTTTTTAAGGCACTTTGTCTGTCAGTAAACATTTTCACAGGCACGAGTATTGGAGTTAGTGCATGGTCCGTTACCAGAAGCGCGATAACAGAAAGAGACAGGAACGCCCCAGTTTGAATTGAACACTTTTTAGGACAGTCTTAACTGGTGCTACGTAATTTGAATTCTTATTTCAAACAAATACGACCTAAATGGGTTAATGGGTAATGCATGCGCAGGGAAGTGTAGATAAAGGTGGGGTACATGCATGGGACACTGAGAGTGAGCCAGAATCAGGAAAATTACGTAGGGATCAACGGACTGTTAAATCGAGCAGGTGTTTAAGGTAAAATTTGGTGAACAGATTTAGTGTTTGTACGTAATATCACAGTCCTCGGGTACTGTCTCAGCTTAATTTATGTATCTCCTTATTTTTCTCGGCAGCATCTTACTCGACAAGCTCTCTGGATATTTTGGAGTGCTATAACTCACAATATCTTAATCGTATTATATAATCTCCCATTATTATTTGTGTAAACTATACGAATTACTTTCAAATCTTTCGGGATGGGCGAATGGGAACACGTGCCCCCCGCCCACGGCCCCAAGACCGGCTTCCAAAGGGATGATCAACTCAAATTAACCAGCAGGTTGAAAAAATGAAAAGTTAAGAAAAGATTACGAAAAGGTAAAACGGAGAGAAAAGCAAAGGAAGAGGTAAGACTATTTAGCTTAATGTCAGAGAGACTGCTTGACTAGTTTACCCGTATTAGAGGAATTCATTAAAGTGACATGTTAAATACTTTCCATCCCAATTATTTAATGTTCGTTTGATTACCACAGCAAAAAAGTTCTTCACAGTTCCTTTAAGCAATTACAACATTTCCACCTTTAACATAATGTACCCATTGCACCGCCTGTACAACACCGATGTCGTACTCCAGAAAATCAGTAATAGGACACTTTTCCAAATGAAGAAAAAAAAACTGTAGGCTAGGCTGCAGATATCTTCGGGATCTGAAATTTAGTCAGGATCTGGAAAATTCGAGCAAATCATGTTGGTTTAAAGTAAAATAAATAACATGTCGTTTAATTATTTAAAAGGACTCATCCAATCTATTCACACATTTTGCACAAAAATAAGTTAGATGGAGTCATAGTCGGCATGGCGAATTTTCTAGTAAAAAAGAAGAGTACAAAATTTTGCTCCATTTTAGGGAAACCTATGGAAAAACAATGTCAGCCCCACTCCATAGTTTAGCGTGCCGCATTTTGCCCGAAGTGGAAGAACATTCAAGCGAAAGTGCACAAGAAGAAAAAAAAGTTTCATGCTTTCAATTGCAGGATGACGGGCAGGCGGAGAGAGAGGTACATGTCATGTTTATGTCAAAATCCTTTAAAGCATTTTCCCGAAAAGTGGATACTGTCAGACTGTAGGCTACATTTGATCTATTAAAGTGTACCCCAAGTCGAACAATTCAAAAATATAATTTAAACAGGACATGAAAAGTGAACTCCATATTTCTATCTTCGTAGGACTTTCTTTGAGCCGAGATATATAATGATGGGTTTTTTGGCTGTGCAACTCACAATCACATCATTCATGTGAAACTGCATTCTACACTTGATTAAAAGAACGCATACTACACGTAATCTCAGCCGAAAGACCGATAGGCTTTCGACGAAACCTTAAAATCTTGGGACTAGCTGGACTTGCTCATCCTTTTCAACAAATGACGTAACGTGCGCCACAAAATGGATCTTGTCCCAAACTTTGTAGGCCTGCACAAAATGACATGATCTATTACACCTATAGGGGTGATTATTTTAATTTAAGTTGTTTTAATGGTAAATGTTATATCGTTTTCAAAATAACCCGTTGAATTACATTTCAACATTTATTAAACAAATTGATAACACTTTTTGAGAACGACTCTCTTTGTATCATTACAAAAATGAGTAAACAGTAAGATATTCCCCAATGAATAATGGGACAACCTCTTTCATGCATATTAGGAAGACCTGAGACAAGATCCTAGAAAATGTTTCGGTAATAAAATGAAACAAACCTAGAGAGACTAGAAACGTTGAATCAAGTTACCACGGTTAGTTTCCTCAGTGTGCTTAACAGTCCTCAATGAAAATTATCATGCAGCACGTACCGTACAATAAACTTCGAGATTTCCTACGAACCAGAAAGATTGTGACGTTTCTGGGACATAAGCCTCCATTTGGAGCGAAAATGAGAACTATTAAGAAGAAACAACAGTCGTAGGGGAAATCTGGTCAAGAAACATGCAAAAATAATTAAAAACTTCATCTACAAAAAATTGACAAACATAATTCTTTTCTGCTAACACTACATCATGCTGAAATTTGTACTTTGAAAATTCCACCCTAACGTGTGATAGATGCAGATTTTCTGGCTATATAAGACATCGTATACTATAACCTGCGCGGCACGTTGACGCCTAACCGGACGGTAGTGTTCACACATGGTCCTACTCTGATTGCACTGGGAGGCGAGTAGTGTTCCTCCCCAATGTATCGCCGGTCCTTGAGGGGAGTCCCGAGGAAAGATTGCGGTCGTATGCAAAGCACGCTGAGCGTCACTGTATGCAGAAGGGTACTAGAGAGGCGCCTGAGTTGGTTCTCTGTTGTAGTTGACAGGACACATAGCCGACCAGAGACCTTGAACGCTTGGCTTCAATCTTTTGTTTTTTGTTTCTTTATTTTTGTTGTTTGGGGGGGGTCGGGGTCGGGGGTGGGGGTGGGTTTTTTTTTCCGTTTTTCCTTTTCAGTAAGGCGCCACCTTTTACAAAATCTGAAAACTCAAAATTTCTTGTAGCGGGCCACTTATTTGAAGTCCCATTGACTCGCGCGCATTTAATTAGGCTACTTCCGTTCCCCGGCCCTAGCTCCAACTAGAAGTTTTCAACGAGGACATGCCACCCCTCTGATCGAAGCTTACAATCTGAGCTTTCATTGCATTTTCAAATTTTCTTACATGACCATTGAAATTTTGAGCTAGAAAGCCTTGAATGATAGGTATTTGTTTCACGCCATACGGTAATAGCTATTCAAAAACGGCATTTCACAGTGCGGAGTAATACAATAAAATATCATGGCACTAAAAATTTGATCAAATTGCCTTGAATTTTGCACAGTTTGTATTTCGACTCATTGTCTACAAAATTCAAATGCAAAAAATGATCATATTTTGTAAGTAACACAGTCAGAATCAACATTCCATCAATTTTTTAAGGCACTTTGTCTGTCAGTAAACATTTTCACAGGCACGAGTATTGGAGTTAGTGCATGGTCCGTTACCAGAAGCGCGATAACAGAAAGAGACAGGAACGCCCCAGTTTGAATTGAACACTTTTTAGGACAGTCTTAACTGGTGCTACGTAATTTGAATTCTTATTTCAAACAAATACGACCTAAATGGGTTAATGGGTAATGCATGCGCAGGGAAGTGTAGATAAAGGTGGGGTACATGCATGGGACACTGAGAGTGAGCCAGAATCAGGAAAATTACGTAGGGATCAACGGACTGTTAAATCGAGCAGGTGTTTAAGGTAAAATTTGGTGAACAGATTTAGTGTTTGTACGTAATATCACAGTCCTCGGGTACTGTCTCAGCTTAATTTATGTATCTCCTTATTTTTCTCGGCAGCATCTTACTCGACAAGCTCTCTGGATATTTTGGAGTGCTATAACTCACAATATCTTAATCGTATTATATAATCTCCCATTATTATTTGTGTAAACTATACGAATTACTTTCAAATCTTTCGGGATGGGCAAATGGGAACACGTGCCCCCGCCCACGGCCCCAAGACCGGCTTCCAAAGGGATGATCAACTCAAATTAACCAGCAGGTTGAAAAAATGAAAAGTTAAGAAAAGATTACGAAAAGGTAAAACGGAGAGAAAAGCAAAGGAAGAGGTAAGACTATTTAGCTTAATGTCAGAGAGACTGCTTGACTAGTTTACCCGTATTAGAGGAATTCATTAAAGTGACATGTTAAATACTTTCCATCCCAATTATTTAATGTTCGTTTGATTACCACAGCAAAAAAGTTCTTCACAGTTCCTTTAAGCAATTACAACATTTCCACCTTTAACATAATGTACCCATTGCACCGCCTGTACAACACCGATGTCGTACTCCAGAAAATCAGTAATAGGACACTTTTCCAAATGAAGAAAAAAAAACTGTAGGCTAGGCTGCAGATATCTTCGGGATCTGAAATTTAGTCAGGATCTGGAAAATTCGAGCAAATCATGTTGGTTTAAAGTAAAATAAATAACATGTCGTTTAATTATTTAAAAGGACTCATCCAATCTATTCACACATTTTGCACAAAAATAAGTTAGATGGAGTCATAGTCGGCATGGCGAATTTTCTAGTAAAAAAGAAGAGTACAAAATTTTGCTCCATTTTAGGGAAACCTATGGAAAAACAATGTCAGCCCCACTCCATAGTTTAGCGTGCCGCATTTTGCCCGAAGTGGAAGAACATTCAAGCGAAAGTGCACAAGAAGAAAAAAAAGTTTCATGCTTTCAATTGCAGGATGACGGGCAGGCGGAGAGAGAGGTACATGTCATGTTTATGTCAAAATCCTTTAAAGCATTTTCCCGAAAAGTGGATACTGTCAGACTGTAGGCTACATTTGATCTATTAAAGTGTACCCCAAGTCGAACAATTCAAAAATATAATTTAAACAGGACATGAAAAGTGAACTCCATATTTCTATCTTCGTAGGACTTTCTTTGAGCCGAGATATATAATGATGGGTTTTTGTTTGGGGGGGGGGGGGATGTGCAACTCACAATCACATCATTCATGTGAAACTGCATTCTACACTTGATTAAAAGAACGCATACTACACGTAATCTCAGCCGAAAGACCGATAGGCTTTCGACGAAACCTTAAAATCTTGGGACTAGCTGGACTTGCTCATCCTTTTCAACAAATGACGTAACGTGCGCCACAAAATGGATCTTGTCCCAAACTTTGTAGGCCTGCACAAAATGACATGATCTATTACACCTATAGGGGTGATTATTTTAATTTAAGTTGTTTTAATGGTAAATGTTATATCGTTTTCAAAATAACCCGTTGAATTACATTTCAACATTTATTAAACAAATTGATAACACTTTTTGAGAACGACTCTCTTTGTATCATTACAAAAATGAGTAAACAGTAAGATATTCCCCAATGAATAATGGGACAACCTCTTTCATGCATATTAGGAAGACCTGAGACAAGATCCTAGAAAATGTTTCGGTAATAAAATGAAACAAACCTAGAGAGACTAGAAACGTTGAATCAAGTTACCACGGTTAGTTTCCTCAGTGTGCTTAACAGTCCTCAATGAAAATTATCATGCAGCACGTACCGTACAATAAACTTCGAGATTTCCTACGAACCAGAAAGATTGTGACGTTTCTGGGACATAAGCCTCCATTTGGAGCGAAAATGAGAACTATTAAGAAGAAACAACAGTCGTAGGGGAAATCTGGTCAAGAAACATGCAAAAATAATTAAAAACTTCATCTACAAAAAATTGACAAACATAATTCTTTTCTGCTAACACTACATCATGCTGAAATTTGTACTTTGAAAATTCCACCCTAACGTGTGATAGATGCAGATTTTCTGGCTATATAAGACATCGTATACTATAACCTGCGCGGCACGTTGACGCCTAACCGGACGGTAGTGTTCACACATGGTCCTACTCTGATTGCACTGGGAGGCGAGTAGTGTTCCTCCCCAATGTATCGCCGGTCCTTGAGGGGAGTCCCGAGGAAAGATTGCGGTCGTATGCAAAGCACGCTGAGCGTCACTGTATGCAGAAGGGTACTAGAGAGGCGCCTGAGTTGGTTCTCTGTTGTAGTTGACAGGACACATAGCCGACCAGAGACCTTGAACGCTTGGCTTCAATCTTTTGTTTTTTGTTTCTTTATTTTTGTTGTTTTTTTGAGGGGGGGGGTCGGGGTCGGGGGTGGGGGTGGGGGGTTCTTTTTTCCGTTTTTCCTTTACAGTAAGGCGCCACCTTTTACAAAATCTGAAAACTCAAAATTTCTTGTAGCGGGCCACTTATTTGAAGTCCCATTGACTCGCGCGCATTTAATTAGGCTACTTCCGTTCCCCGGCCCTAGCTCCAACTAGAAGTTTTCAACGAGGACATGCCACCCCTCTGATCGAAGCTTACAATCTGAGCTTTCATTGCATTTTCAAATTTTCTTACATGACCATTGAAATTTTGAGCTAGAAAGCCTTGAATGATAGGTATTTGTTTCACGCCATACGGTAATAGCTATTCAAAAACGGCATTTCACAGTGCGGAGTAATACAATAAAATATCATGGCACTAAAAATTTGATCAAATTGCCTTGAATTTTGCACAGTTTGTATTTCGACTCATTGTCTACAAAATTCAAATGCAAAAAATGATCATATTTTGTAAGTAACACAGTCAGAATCAACATTCCATCAATTTTTTAAGGCACTTTGTCTGTCAGTAAACATTTTCACAGGCACGAGTATTGGAGTTAGTGCATGGTCCGTTACCAGAAGCGCGATAACAGAAAGAGACAGGAACGCCCCAGTTTGAATTGAACACTTTTAGGACAGTCTTAACTGGTGCTACGTAATTTGAATTCTTATTTCAAACAAATACGACCTAAATGGGTTAATGGGTAATGCATGCGCAGGGAAGTGTAGATAAAGGTGGGGTACATGCATGGGACACTGAGAGTGAGCCAGAATCAGGAAAATTACGTAGGGATCAACGGACTGTTAAATCGAGCAGGTGTTTAAGGTAAAATTTGGTGAACAGATTTAGTGTTTGTACGTAATATCACAGTCCTCGGGTACTGTCTCAGCTTAATTTATGTATCTCCTTATTTTTCTCGGCAGCATCTTACTCGACAAGCTCTCTGGATATTTTGGAGTGCTATAACTCACAATATCTTAATCGTATTATATAATCTCCCATTATTATTTGTGTAAACTATACGAATTACTTTCAAATCTTTCGGGATGGGCAAATGGGAACACGTGCCCCCCCCCCCGCCCACGGCCCCAAGACCGGCTTCCAAAGGGATGATCAACTCAAATTAACCAGCAGGTTGAAAAAATGAAAAATTAAGAAAAGATTACGAAAAGGTAAAACGGAGAGAAAAGCAAAGGAAGAGGTAAGACTATTTAGCTTAATGTCAGAGAGACTGCTTGACTAGTTTACCCGTATTAGAGGAATTCATTAAAGTGACATGTTAAATACTTTCCATCCCAATTATTTAATGTTCGTTTGATTACCACAGCAAAAAAGTTCTTCACAGTTCCTTTAAGCAATTACAACATTTCCACCTTTAACATAATGTACCCATTGCACCGCCTGTACAACACCGATGTCGTACTCCAGAAAATCAGTAATAGGACACTTTTCCAAATGAAGAAAAAAAAAAAAACTGTAGGCTAGGCTGCAGATATCTTCGGGATCTGAAATTTAGTCAGGATCTGGAAAATTCGAGCAAATCATGTTGGTTTAAAGTAAAATAAATAACATGTCGTTTAATTATTTAAAAGGACTCATCCAATCTATTCACACATTTTGCACAAAAATAAGTTAGATGGAGTCATAGTCGGCATGGCGAATTTTCTAGTAAAAAAGAAGAGTACAAAATTTTGCTCCATTTTAGGGAAACCTATGGAAAAACAATGTCAGCCCCACTCCATAGTTTAGCGTGCCGCATTTTGCCCGAAGTGGAAGAACATTCAAGCGAAAGTGCACAAGAAGAAAAAAAAGTTTCATGCTTTCAATTGCAGGATGACGGGCAGGCGGAGAGAGAGGTACATGTCATGTTTATGTCAAAATCCTTTAAAGCATTTTCCCGAAAAGTGGATACTGTCAGACTGTAGGCTACATTTGATCTATTAAAGTGTACCCCAAGTCGAACAATTCAAAAATATAATTTAAACAGGACATGAAAAGTGAACTCCATATTTCTATCTTCGTAGGACTTTCTTTGAGCCGAGATATATAATGATGGGTTTTTTTTTTTTTTTTTGGGGGGGGGGGGGATGTGCAACTCACAATCACATCATTCATGTGAAACTGCATTCTACACTTGATTAAGAGAACGCATACTACACGTAATCTCAGCCGAAAGACCGATAGGCTTTCGACGAAACCTTAAAATCTTGGGACTAGCTGGACTTGCTCATCCTTTTCAACAAATGACGTAACGTGCGCCACAAAATGGATCTTGTCCCAAACTTTGTAGGCCTGCACAAAATGACATGATCTATTACACCTATAGGGGTGATTATTTTAATTTAAGTTGTTTTAATGGTAAATGTTATATCGTTTTCAAAATAACCCGTTGAATTACATTTCAACATTTATTAAACAAATTGATAACACTTTTTGAGAACGACTCTCTTTGTATCATTACAAAAATGAGTAAACAGTAAGATATTCCCCAATGAATAATGGGACAACCTCTTTCATGCATATTAGGAAGACCTGAGACAAGATCCTAGAAAATGTTTCGGTAATAAAATGAAACAAACCTAGAGAGACTAGAAACGTTGAATCAAGTTACCACGGTTAGTTTCCTCAGTGTGCTTAACAGTCCTCAATGAAAATTATCATGCAGCACGTACCGTACAATAAACTTCGAGATTTCCTACGAACCAGAAAGATTGTGACGTTTCTGGGACATAAGCCTCCATTTGGAGCGAAAATGAGAACTATTAAGAAGAAACAACAGTCGTAGGGGAAATCTGGTCAAGAAACATGCAAAAATAATTAAAAACTTCATCTACAAAAAATTGACAAACATAATTCTTTTCTGCTAACACTACATCCTGCTGAAATTTGTACTTTGAAAATTCCACCCTAACGTGTGATAGATGCAGATTTTCTGGCTATATAAGACATCGTATACTATAACCTGCGCGGCACGTTGACGCCTAACCGGACGGTAGTGTTCACACATGGTCCTACTCTGATTGCACTGGGAGGCGAGTAGTGTTCCTCCCCAATGTATCGCCGGTCCTTGAGGGGAGTCCCGAGGAAAGATTGCGGTCGTATGCAAAGCACGCTGAGCGTCACTGTATGCAGAAGGGTACTAGAGAGGCGCCTGAGTTGGTTCTCTGTTGTAGTTGACAGGACACATAGCCGACCAGAGACCTTGAACGCTTGGCTTCAATCTTTTGTTTTTTGTTTCTTTATTTTTGTTGTTTTTTGGGGGGGCGGGGGTCGGGTCGGGGTCGGGGTCGGGGTCGGGGTCGGGGTGGGGGTTCTTTTTTCCGTTTTTCCTTTTCAGTAAGGCGCCACCTTTTACAAAATCTGAAAACTCAAAATTTCTTGTAGCGGGCCACTTATTTGAAGTCCCATTGACTCGCGCGCATTTAATTAGGCTACTTCCGTTCCCCGGCCCTAGCTCCAACTAGAAGTTTTCAACGAGGACATGCCACCCCTCTGATCGAAGCTTACAATCTGAGCTTTCATTGCATTTTCAAATTTTCTTACATGACCATTGAAATTTTGAGCTAGAAAGCCTTGAATGATAGGTATTTGTTTCACGCCATACGGTAATAGCTATTCAAAAACGGCATTTCACAGTGCGGAGTAATACAATAAAATATCATGGCACTAAAAATTTGATCAAATTGCCTTGAATTTTGCACAGTTTGTATTTCGACTCATTGTCTACAAAATTCAAATGCAAAAAATGATCATATTTTGTAAGTAACACAGTCAGAATCAACATTCCATCAATTTTTTAAGGCACTTTGTCTGTCAGTAAACATTTTCACAGGCACGAGTATTGGAGTTAGTGCATGGTCCGTTACCAGAAGCGCGATAACAGAAAGAGACAGGAACGCCCCAGTTTGAATTGAACACTTTTAGGACAGTCTTAACTGGTGCTACGTAATTTGAATTCTTATTTCAAACAAATACGACCTAAATGGGTTAATGGGTAATGCATGCGCAGGGAAGTGTAGATAAAGGTGGGGTACATGCATGGGACACTGAGAGTGAGCCAGAATCAGGAAAATTACGTAGGGATCAACGGACTGTTAAATCGAGCAGGTGTTTAAGGTAAAATTTGGTGAACAGATTTAGTGTTTGTACGTAATATCACAGTCCTCGGGTACTGTCTCAGCTTAATTTATGTATCTCCTTATTTTTCTCGGCAGCATCTTACTCGACAAGCTCTCTGGATATTTTGGAGTGCTATAACTCACAATATCTTAATCGTATTATATAATCTCCCATTATTATTTGTGTAAACTATACGAATTACTTTCAAATCTTTCGGGATGGGCAAATGGGAACACGTGCCCCCCCCCCGCCCACGGCCCCAAGACCGGCTTCCAAAGGGATGATCAACTCAAATTAACCAGCAGGTTGAAAAAATGAAAAATTAAGAAAAGATTACGAAAAGGTAAAACGGAGAGAAAAGCAAAGGAAGAGGTAAGACTATTTAGCTTAATGTCAGAGAGACTGCTTGACTAGTTTACCCGTATTAGAGGAATTCATTAAAGTGACATGTTAAATACTTTCCATCCCAATTATTTAATGTTCGTTTGATTACCACAGCAAAAAAGTTCTTCACAGTTCCTTTAAGCAATTACAACATTTCCACCTTTAACATAATGTACCCATTGCACCGCCTGTACAACACCGATGTCGTACTCCAGAAAATCAGTAATAGGACACTTTTCCAAATGAAGAAAAAAAAACTGTAGGCTAGGCTGCAGATATCTTCGGGATCTGAAATTTAGTCAGGATCTGGAAAATTCGAGCAAATCATGTTGGTTTAAAGTAAAATAAATAACATGTCGTTTAATTATTTAAAAGGACTCATCCAATCTATTCACACATTTTGCACAAAAATAAGTTAGATGGAGTCATAGTCGGCATGGCGAATTTTCTAGTTAAAAAGAAGAGTACAAAATTTTGCTCCATTTTAGGGAAACCTATGGAAAAACAATGTCAGCCCCACTCCATAGTTTAGCGTGCCGCATTTTGCCCGAAGTGGAAGAACATTCAAGCGAAAGTGCACAAGAAGAAAAAAAAGTTTCATGCTTTCAATTGCAGGATGACGGGCAGGCGGAGAGAGAGGTACATGGTCATGTTTATGTCAAAATCCTTTAAAGCATTTTCCCGAAAAGTGGATACTGTCAGACTGTAGGCTACATTTGATCTATTAAAGTGTACCCCAAGTCGAACAATTCAAAAATATAATTTAAACAGGACATGAAAAATGAACTCCATATTTCTATCTTCGTAGGACTTTCTTTGAGCCGAGATATATAATGATGTATTTCTTTTTTCTTTTTTTTCTTTTTTGCTGTGCAACTCACAATCACATCATTCATGTGAAACTGCGTTCTACACTTGATTAAAAGAACGCATACTACACGTAATCTCAGCCGAAAGACCGACAGGCTTTCGATGAAACCTTCAAATCTTGGGACTAGCTGGACTAGCTCATCCTTTTCAACAAATGACGTAACGTGCGCCACAAAATAGATCTTGTCCCAAACTTTGTAGGCCTGCACAAAATGACATGATCTATTACACCTATAGGGGTGATTATTTTAATTTAAGTTGTTTTAATGGTAAATGTTATATCGTTTTCAAAATAACCCGTTGAATTACATTTCAACATTTATTAAACAAATTGATAACACTTTTTGAGAACGACTCTCTTTGTATCATTACAAAAATGAGTAAACAGTAAGATATTCCCCAATGAATAATGGGACAACCTCTTTCATGCATATTAGGAAGACCTGAGACAAGATCCTAGAAAATGTTTCGGTAATAAAATGAAACAAACCTAGAGAGACTAGAAACGTTGAATCAAGTTACCACGGTTAGTTTCCTCAGTGTGCTTAACAGTCCTCAATGAAAATTATCATGCAGCACGTACCGTACAATAAACTTCGAGATTTCCTACGAACCAGAAAGATTGTGACGTTTCTGGGACATAAGCCTCCATTTGGAGCGAAAATGAGAACTATTAAGAAGAAACAACAGTCGTAGGGGAAATCTGGTCAAGAAACATGCAAAAATAATTAAAAACTTCATCTACAAAAAATTGACAAACATAATTCTTTTCTGCTAACACTACATCCTGCTGAAATTTGTACTTTGAAAATTCCACCCTAACGTGTGATAGATGCAGATTTTCTGGCTATATAAGACATCGTATACTATAACCTGCGCGGCACGTTGACGCCTAACCGGACGGTAGTGTTCACACATGGTCCTACTCTGATTGCACTGGGAGGCGAGTAGTGTTCCTCCCCAATGTATCGCCGGTCCTTGAGGGGAGTCCCGAGGAAAGATTGCGGTCGTATGCAAAGCACGCTGAGCGTCACTGTATGCAGAAGGGTACTAGAGAGGCGCCTGAGTTGGTTCTCTGTTGTAGTTGACAGGACACATAGCCGACCAGAGACCTTGAACGCTTGGCTTCAATCTTTTGTTTTTTGTTTCTTTATTTTTGTTGTTTTTTGGGGGGCGGGGGTCGGGTCGGGGTCGGGGTCGGGGTCGGGGTGGGGGTTCTTTTTTCCGTTTTTCCTTTTCAGTAAGGCGCCACCTTTTACAAAATCTGAAAACTCAAAATTTCTTGTAGCGGGCCACTTATTTGAAGTCCCATTGACTCGCGCGCATTTAATTAGGCTACTTCCGTTCCCCGGCCCTAGCTCCAACTAGAAGTTTTCAACGAGGACATGCCACCCCTCTGATCGAAGCTTACAATCTGAGCTTTCATTGCATTTTCAAATTTTCTTACATGACCATTGAAATTTTGAGCTAGAAAGCCTTGAATGATAGGTATTTGTTTCACGCCATACGGTAATAGCTATTCAAAAACGGCATTTCACAGTGCGGAGTAATACAATAAAATATCATGGCACTAAAAATTTGATCAAATTGCCTTGAATTTTGCACAGTTTGTATTTCGACTCATTGTCTACAAAATTCAAATGCAAAAAATGATCATATTTTGTAAGTAACACAGTCAGAATCAACATTCCATCAATTTTTTAAGGCACTTTGTCTGTCAGTAAACATTTTCACAGGCACGAGTATTGGAGTTAGTGCATGGTCCGTTACCAGAAGCGCGATAACAGAAAGAGACAGGAACGCCCCAGTTTGAAGTGAACACTTTTAGGACAGTCTTAACTGGTGCTACGTAATTTGAATTCTTATTTCAAACAAATACGACCTAAATGGGTTAATGGGTAATGCATGCGCAGGGAAGTGTAGATAAAGGTGGGGTACATGCATGGGACACTGAGAGTGAGCCAGAATCAGGAAAATTACGTAGGGATCAACGGACTGTTAAATCGAGCAGGTGTTTAAGGTAAAATTTGGTGAACAGATTTAGTGTTTGTACGTAATATCACAGTCCTCGGGTACTGTCTCAGCTTAATTTATGTATCTCCTTATTTTTCTCGGCAGCATCTTACTCGACAAGCTCTCTGGATATTTTGGAGTGCTATAACTCACAATATCTTAATCGTATTATATAATCTCCCATTATTATTTGTGTAAACTATACGAATTACTTTCAAATCTTTCGGGATGGGCAAATGGGAACACGTGCCCCCCCCCCCCCCCGCCCACGGCCCCAAGACCGGCTTCCAAAGGGATGATCAACTCAAATTAACCAGCAGGTTGAAAAAATGAAAAATTAAGAAAAGATTACGAAAAGGTAAAACGGAGAGAAAAGCAAAGGAAGAGGTAAGACTATTTAGCTTAATGTCAGAGAGACTGCTTGACTAGTTTACCCGTATTAGAGGAATTCATTAAAGTGACATGTTAAATACTTTCCATCCCAATTATTTAATGTTCGTTTGATTACCACAGCAAAAAAGTTCTTCACAGTTCCTTTAAGCAATTACAACATTTCCACCTTTAACATAATGTACCCATTGCACCGCCTGTACAACACCGATGTCGTACTCCAGAAAATCAGTAATAGGACACTTTTCCAAATGAAGAAAAAAAAACTGTAGGCTAGGCTGCAGATATCTTCGGGATCTGAAATTTAGTCAGGATCTGGAAAATTCGAGCAAATCATGTTGGTTTAAAGTAAAATAAATAACATGTCGTTTAATTATTTAAAAGGACTCATCCAATCTATTCACACATTTTGCACAAAAATAAGTTAGATGGAGTCATAGTCGGCATGGCGAATTTTCTAGTAAAAAAGAAGAGTACAAAATTTTGCTCCATTTTAGGGAAACCTATGGAAAAACAATGTCAGCCCCACTCCATAGTTTAGCGTGCCGCATTTTGCCCGAAGTGGAAGAACATTCAAGCGAAAGTGCACAAGAAGAAAAAAAAGTTTCATGCTTTCAATTGCAGGATGACGGGCAGGCGGAGAGAGAGGTACATGGTCATGTTTATGTCAAAATCCTTTAAAGCATTTTCCCGAAAAGTGGATACTGTCAGACTGTAGGCTACATTTGATCTATTAAAGTGTACCCCAAGTCGAACAATTCAAAAATATAATTTAAACAGGACATGAAAAATGAACTCCATATTTCTATCTTCGTAGGACTTTCTTTGAGCCGAGATATATAATGATGGGATGGGTTTTTTTTTTTTTGGCTGTGCAACTCACAATCACATCATTCATGTGAAACTGCATTCTACACTTGATTAAAAGAACGCATACTACACGTAATCTCAGCCGAAAGACCGATAGGCTTTCGACGAAACCTTCAAATCTTGGGACTAGCTGGACTAGCTCATCCTTTTCAACAAATGACGTAACGTGCGCCACAAAATGGATCTTGTCCCAAACTTTGTAGGCCTGCACAAAATGACATGATCTATTACACCTATAGGGGTGATTATTTTAATTTAAGTTGTTTTAATGGTAAATGTTATATCGTTTTCAAAATAACCCGTTGAATTACATTTCAACATTTATTAAACAAATTGATAACACTTTTTGAGAACGACTCTCTTTGTATCATTACAAAAATGAGTAAACAGTAAGATATTCCCCAATGAATAATGGGACAACCTCTTTCATGCATATTAGGAAGACCTGAGACAAGATCCTAGAAAATGTTTCGGTAATAAAATGAAACAAACCTAGAGAGACTAGAAACGTTGAATCAAGTTACCACGGTTAGTTTCCTCAGTGTGCTTAACAGTCCTCAATGAAAATTATCATGCAGCACGTACCGTACAATAAACTTCGAGATTTCCTACGAACCAGAAAGATTGTGACGTTTCTGGGACATAAGCCTCCATTTGGAGCGAAAATGAGAACTATTAAGAAGAAACAACAGTCGTAGGGGAAATCTGGTCAAGAAACATGCAAAAATAATTAAAAACTTCATCTACAAAAAATTGACAAACATAATTCTTTTCTGCTAACACTACATCCTGCTGAAATTTGTACTTTGAAAATTCCACCCTAACGTGTGATAGATGCAGATTTTCTGGCTATATAAGACATCGTATACTATAACCTGCGCGGCACGTTGACGCCTAACCGGACGGTAGTGTTCACACATGGTCCTACTCTGATTGCACTGGGAGGCGAGTAGTGTTCCTCCCCAATGTATCGCCGGTCCTTGAGGGGAGTCCCGAGGAAAGATTGCGGTCGTATGCAAAGCACGCTGAGCGTCACTGTATGCAGAAGGGTACTAGAGAGGCGCCTGAGTTGGTTCTCTGTTGTAGTTGACAGGACACATAGCCGACCAGAGACCTTGAACGCTTGGCTTCAATCTTTTGTTTTTTGTTTCTTTATTTTTGTTGTTTTTTTTGGGGGGGAGGGGGTCGGGGTCGGGGTCGGGGGTGGGGGTGGGTTTTTTTTTTCGTTTTTCCTTTTCAGTAAGGCGCCACCTTTTACAAAATCTGAAAACTCAAAATTTCTTGTAGCGGGCCACTTATTTGAAGTCCCATTGACTCGCGCGCATTTAATTAGGCTACTTCCGTTCCCCGGCCCTAGCTCCAACTAGAAGTTTTCAACGAGGACATGCCACCCCTCTGATCGAAGCTTACAATCTGAGCTTTCATTGCATTTTCAAATTTTCTTACATGACCATTGAAATTTTGAGCTAGAAAGCCTTGAATGATAGGTATTTGTTTCACGCCATACGGTAATAGCTATTCAAAAACGGCATTTCACAGTGCGGAGTAATACAATAAAATATCATGGCACTAAAAATTTGATCAAATTGCCTTGAATTTTGCACAGTTTGTATTTCGACTCATTGTCTACAAAATTCAAATGCAAAAAATGATCATATTTTGTAAGTAACACAGTCAGAATCAACATTCCATCAATTTTTTAAGGCACTTTGTCTGTCAGTAAACATTTTCACAGGCACGAGTATTGGAGTTAGTGCATGGTCCGTTACCAGAAGCGCGATAACAGAAAGAGACAGGAACGCCCCAGTTTGAATTGAACACTTTTTAGGACAGTCTTAACTGGTGCTACGTAATTTGAATTCTTATTTCAAACAAATACGACCTAAATGGGTTAATGGGTAATGCATGCGCAGGGAAGTGTAGATAAAGGTGGGGTACATGCATGGGACACTGAGAGTGAGCCAGAATCAGGAAAATTACGTAGGGATCAACGGACTGTTAAATCGAGCAGGTGTTTAAGGTAAAATTTGGTGAACAGATTTAGTGTTTGTACGTAATATCACAGTCCTCGGGTACTGTCTCAGCTTAATTTATGTATCTCCTTATTTTTCTCGGCAGCATCTTACTCGACAAGCTCTCTGGATATTTTGGAGTGCTATAACTCACAATATCTTAATCGTATTATATAATCTCCCATTATTATTTGTGTAAACTATACGAATTACTTTCAAATCTTTCGGGATGGGCAAATGGGAACACGTGCCCCCCCCCCCCCGCCCACGGCCCCAAGACCGGCTTCCAAAGGGATGATCAACTCAAATTAACCAGCAGGTTGAAAAAATGAAAAATTAAGAAAAGATTACGAAAAGGTAAAACGGAGAGAAAAGCAAAGGAAGAGGTAAGACTATTTAGCTTAATGTCAGAGAGACTGCTTGACTAGTTTACCCGTATTAGAGGAATTCATTAAAGTGACATGTTAAATACTTTCCATCCCAATTATTTAATGTTCGTTTGATTACCACAGCAAAAAAGTTCTTCACAGTTCCTTTAAGCAATTACAACATTTCCACCTTTAACATAATGTACCCATTGCACCGCCTGTACAACACCGATGTCGTACTCCAGAAAATCAGTAATAGGACACTTTTCCAAATGAAGAAAAAAAAACTGTAGGCTAGGCTGCAGATATCTTCGGGATCTGAAATTTAGTCAGGATCTGGAAAATTCGAGCAAATCATGTTGGTTTAAAGTAAAATAAATAACATGTCGTTTAATTATTTAAAAGGACTCATCCAATCTATTCACACATTTTGCACAAAAATAAGTTAGATGGAGTCATAGTCGGCATGGCGAATTTTCTAGTAAAAAAGAAGAGTACAAAATTTTGCTCCATTTTAGGGAAACCTATGGAAAAACAATGTCAGCCCCACTCCATAGTTTAGCGTGCCGCATTTTGCCCGAAGTGGAAGAACATTCAAGCGAAAGTGCACAAGAAGAAAAAAAAGTTTCATGCTTTCAATTGCAGGATGACGGGCAGGCGGAGAGAGAGGTACATGGTCATGTTTATGTCAAAATCCTTTAAAGCATTTTCCCGAAAAGTGGATACTGTCAGACTGTAGGCTACATTTGATCTATTAAAGTGTACCCCAAGTCGAACAATTCAAAAATATAATTTAAACAGGACATGAAAAATGAACTCCATATTTCTATCTTCGTAGGACTTTCTTTGAGCCGAGATATATAATGATGGGATGGGTTTTTTTTTTTGGCTGTGCAACTCACAATCACATCATTCATGTGAAACTGCATTCTACACTTGATTAAAAGAACGCATACTACACGTAATCTCAGCCGAAAGACCGATAGGCTTTCGACGAAACCTTCAAATCTTGGGACTAGCTGGACTAGCTCATCCTTTTCAACAAATGACGTAACGTGCGCCACAAAATGGATCTTGTCCCAAACTTTGTAGGCCTGCACAAAATGACATGATCTATTACACCTATAGGGGTGATTATTTTAATTTAAGTTGTTTTAATGGTAAATGTTATATCGTTTTCAAAATAACCCGTTGAATTACATTTCAACATTTATTAAACAAATTGATAACACTTTTTGAGAACGACTCTCTTTGTATCATTACAAAAATGAGTAAACAGTAAGATATTCCCCAATGAATAATGGGACAACCTCTTTCATGCATATTAGGAAGACCTGAGACAAGATCCTAGAAAATGTTTCGGTAATAAAATGAAACAAACCTAGAGAGACTAGAAACGTTGAATCAAGTTACCACGGTTAGTTTCCTCAGTGTGCTTAACAGTCCTCAATGAAAATTATCATGCAGCACGTACCGTACAATAAACTTCGAGATTTCCTACGAACCAGAAAGATTGTGACGTTTCTGGGACATAAGCCTCCATTTGGAGCGAAAATGAGAACTATTAAGAAGAAACAACAGTCGTAGGGGAAATCTGGTCAAGAAACATGCAAAAATAATTAAAAACTTCATCTACAAAAAATTGACAAACATAATTCTTTTCTGCTAACACTACATCCTGCTGAAATTTGTACTTTGAAAATTCCACCCTAACGTGTGATAGATGCAGATTTTCTGGCTATATAAGACATCGTATACTATAACCTGCGCGGCACGTTGACGCCTAACCGGACGGTAGTGTTCACACATGGTCCTACTCTGATTGCACTGGGAGGCGAGTAGTGTTCCTCCCCAATGTATCGCCGGTCCTTGAGGGGAGTCCCGAGGAAAGATTGCGGTCGTATGCAAAGCACGCTGAGCGTCACTGTATGCAGAAGGGTACTAGAGAGGCGCCTGAGTTGGTTCTCTGTTGTAGTTGACAGGACACATAGCCGACCAGAGACCTTGAACGCTTGGCTTCAATCTTTTGTTTTTTGTTTCTTTATTTTTGTTGTTTTTTGGGGGGGGGGGTCGGGTCGGGGGTGGGGGTTCTTTTTTCCGTTTTTCCTTTTCAGTAAGGCGCCACCTTTTACAAAATCTGAAAACTCAAAATTTCTTGTAGCGGGCCACTTATTTGAAGTCCCATTGACTCGCGCGCATTTAATTAGGCTACTTCCGTTCCCCGGCCCTAGCTCCAACTAGAAGTTTTCAACGAGGACATGCCACCCCTCTGATCGAAGCTTACAATCTGAGCTTTCATTGCATTTTCAAATTTTCTTACATGACCATTGAAATTTTGAGCTAGAAAGCCTTGAATGATAGGTATTTGTTTCACGCCATACGGTAATAGCTATTCAAAAACGGCATTTCACAGTGCGGAGTAATACAATAAAATATCATGGCACTAAAAATTTGATCAAATTGCCTTGAATTTTGCACAGTTTGTATTTCGACTCATTGTCTACAAAATTCAAATGCAAAAAATGATCATATTTTGTAAGTAACACAGTCAGAATCAACATTCCATCAATTTTTTAAGGCACTTTGTCTGTCAGTAAACATTTTCACAGGCACGAGTATTGGAGTTAGTGCATGGTCCGTTACCAGAAGCGCGATAACAGAAAGAGACAGGAACGCCCCAGTTTGAATTGAACACTTTTTAGGACAGTCTTAACTGGTGCTACGTAATTTGAATTCTTATTTCAAACAAATACGACCTAAATGGGTTAATGGGTAATGCATGCGCAGGGAAGTGTAGATAAAGGTGGGGTACATGCATGGGACACTGAGAGTGAGCCAGAATCAGGAAAATTACGTAGGGATCAACGGACTGTTAAATCGAGCAGGTGTTTAAGGTAAAATTTGGTGAACAGATTTAGTGTTTGTACGTAATATCACAGTCCTCGGGTACTGTCTCAGCTTAATTTATGTATCTCCTTATTTTTCTCGGCAGCATCTTACTCGACAAGCTCTCTGGATATTTTGGAGTGCTATAACTCACAATATCTTAATCGTATTATATAATCTCCCATTATTATTTGTGTAAACTATACGAATTACTTTCAAATCTTTCGGGATGGGCAAATGGGAACACGTGCCCCCCCCCGCCCACGGCCCCAAGACCGGCTTCCAAAGGGATGATCAACTCAAATTAACCAGCAGGTTGAAAAAATGAAAAATTAAGAAAAGATTACGAAAAGGTAAAACGGAGAGAAAAGCAAAGGAAGAGGTAAGACTATTTAGCTTAATGTCAGAGAGACTGCTTGACTAGTTTACCCGTATTAGAGGAATTCATTAAAGTGACATGTTAAATACTTTCCATCCCAATTATTTAATGTTCGTTTGATTACCACAGCAAAAAAGTTCTTCACAGTTCCTTTAAGCAATTACAACATTTCCACCTTTAACATAATGTACCCATTGCACCGCCTGTACAACACCGATGTCGTACTCCAGAAAATCAGTAATAGGACACTTTTCCAAATGAAGAAAAAAAAACTGTAGGCTAGGCTGCAGATATCTTCGGGATCTGAAATTTAGTCAGGATCTGGAAAATTCGAGCAAATCATGTTGGTTTAAAGTAAAATAAATAACATGTCGTTTAATTATTTAAAAGGACTCATCCAATCTATTCACACATTTTGCACAAAAATAAGTTAGATGGAGTCATAGTCGGCATGGCGAATTTTCTAGTTAAAAAGAAGAGTACAAAATTTTGCTCCATTTTAGGGAAACCTATGGAAAAACAATGTCAGCCCCACTCCATAGTTTAGCGTGCCGCATTTTGCCCGAAGTGGAAGAACATTCAAGCGAAAGTGCACAAGAAGAAAAAAAAGTTTCATGCTTTCAATTGCAGGATGACGGGCAGGCGGAGAGAGAGGTACATGGTCATGTTTATGTCAAAATCCTTTAAAGCATTTTCCCGAAAAGTGGATACTGTCAGACTGTAGGCTACATTTGATCTATTAAAGTGTACCCCAAGTCGAACAATTCAAAAATATAATTTAAACAGGACATGAAAAATGAACTCCATATTTCTATCTTCGTAGGACTTTCTTTGAGCCGAGATATATAATGATGGGTTTTTTTTTTTTTTTATTTCGCTGTGCAACTCACAATCACATCATTCATGTGAAACTGCATTCTACACTTGATTAAAAGAACGCATACTACACGTAATCTCAGCCGAAAGACCGATAGGCTTTCGACGAAACCTCTTTTTTCTAAAAGTCCCCACGACTCTCTGGCGAAGAGCCAAGGGGCGAAAACCAAACGATTACTCCCGGAGGAGTTCTGCTCCCTTATGGAGCTTAACGTCCCAAATGGACAAGTACGCCCTCCAAAGGGCAAACACTGAGTGGTCCTGCTCTAGACTGGCTGAATAGAACAGAAGCCACAACCTGGATGCAGTTTATCGTCAAGCCCAGGACGGCAGGCTCAAAGCCTGCACAATAGGTATGCTCGACGAAACCTTAAAATCTTGGGACTAGCTGGACTAGCTCATCCTTTTAAACAAATGACGTAACGTGCGCCACAAAATGGATCTTGTCCCAAACTTTGTAGGCCTGCACAAAATGACATGATCTATTACACCTATAGGGGTGATTATTTTTTTTATTTGCCTAGGCCTTGAAGCTTCTGTCCCCAAACTGATATCTTGTATGAGAATAGGAACTGTTACTTTTAGTTGTGGAAGTGCTGAGGCTGACATGATGACAGAGCTACGTAGCAGCTTGTTTAGAGAGACGTCTGTCCTGTTTGTAAGTTGTCATAGACAACAACAATAGCATACAAACGCCCGTTACGCAGTGTAATATGAAGGCGGAGTTTCCATAAATTTTCCATAGATGGATGATGGAGCGATTTGACAAGAATCTTTACTGATAAACGACTTCTAAGTTCCAAGATGTGTGTCGCAAAGATTGAAAAGTTTGGAAGCGAAATTTTCGGCGTCTCAATATGTGACAAAATAAACTGTGTAAAATGACATACGCTTGAGGCCTTGAATGCCGTTAATGCACAATGTAGGCTAATTCTTGCAAGTTCAATTTTAGATTTTACCGTACTCTGTAACTTAGGCCAACAAAGTTAACGTTAGGCCTAATGTTAAGACACTGTACGTTAACAATACTGACTGTACTGTCCTGTATTAAGGCCGGGGCTTAACCAGTGTAGGCCTACACGGTACACTACGTACCTTATAGAAATGGCGAAGACACTGAGAATAGTACGTTATAGGCCCTATGCTAGTAGTGAATTACCGTTAGTTACCCAAGCCATGTCTAGTATAAAACCCCCATAGAAATTTCAGATCCTATGTGATGGTGTTCACTGCTTGAGACTTGAGTTGAAGTTGATTATTATTAACTTAGGCCTAGGCCCTAGCTGCAAATTGCAATTTCAAATTTTCGATTTCATGTAGGCCTAAGTTAGGCCTAATGTTAGGCCTAGGCTAGCCTGAATACAGTGTCATTCTGGCATCTGTACATTCCGCCATAACAATCAGCCATTGGTTGACCTATGGCAGAAAGACACTTTCTAAAAATCTATGAAACTGAAGGAATTGTTGTCATTGCAACTGACCGAAATATATTCAGAAGTCCAGGTCAGATCACAAGTAAAGTCATAGGCCTTGGCCTAATGTTAGAGACATAGTTCGTTGAATAGATTGAATAGAAGTTGAACACAAAAGAAAATAAGAACTTAGAAATAGAATTAATGTGTACTTACTAATGGATACTAGGCTAATGGATTTGATTGTAGGTGGTAGAGAATAAAGTTCCATCCTTTTCAATGCATGAAAGGTGACTGAATGATGTTTTTGACAAAGATACCAACTTAATCACACGTCTGCACACAAACAGGGATTACAGTCATTGTACTCAATAGAGACATAAGTGTAAATTGACACTGACTGCTGTTTTAATTCATAGCCGGGTAAAGTGATTTTGCATGTTTTCATTCAACCATGAAGCACCAACCAGTTATGCTTCCAACAAATTTCTAAACTCCATTTAGCCCTGTTCCTACAGTCTGGTAACCACACCGGAAAGTACATTTGCCCTATGCCAAAGTATCATGCAGAGGTGGAGGTGTTTGGAATTATTTGCCACACCAATTGTTGCAATTGTAGGCTATGCCAACTGTTGTAATTTTCCCTATAGCAGCCGGGTACGCCGTAGGCCAAATTTGGTGGTGAACATTTCTGTATGCCAAAGATCTTTCTGTGAAAGGTCCTACTTTCCAGTATGGTCTGGTAAGTTCCAACCTATCCTACCTTCCAGAGAATAATGCACTCATTCCACCATAGAAAAAGTGCCTTTCCACCATGGTGGAATGGCACTCTTTCTATGGCAAAATGAGCACATTTTCTATGGGGGAAAGTACCAATGGTGGAATGGCACAGACTCCTCCTAACCTAAAGTAGGTAGAGGGGTTCCGCGACTAGTGAGTTCCGTGTGGAATTTTCCGATTTATGCTTGTTACTTCAAAGATACACAACAATCATTTCTCTTTCACCAAATACAAATGGCAACCTGCCAGGTTCCTATTCTGATACATTGTTCCGCGGATGAAAAGGATCAAATCTAAAACGACCATTTTTATTGTCAAACGTTGAACAGTTAATTGAGTGTTGTTGGCATGACAATTTTTCCATTTTTACCTTATCCCCTCCTTCATCAGTCAATTTGAGACAATGGGATGATGTTCAATTCTCTTTAATCTATCCCGTTCACTGCTTAATCAATCGATGCCAAATATGCTAAATCAGGAATATTTTTCTTTCAAAAGTTTTCTGCTATATGAGCGCAGCATACAAAATGTCCTGCTTCTTAATTAGATCTACATTAAAAGTGAGCTAACGTTTGTACTGTACGTACGTATGCATATACTCCATTGAGCGTACCATAGCGCTATTGCGAATGAACACTTGACTGTACTGTCATTGCACTGTCCGTGGTAAGGCTTAAAAGGGACCATTCTATTTTTATTCAAATACAGTCCCCAATGAGGGTAATCAGGTTTACATACAAACGTCTTCTCAAACAAAATTTCCACAAATATAATGGACCTTCCAACCTTCCACATTGCCTACAATTAGGTAACCTTCAATTTACTTATTTTGATGAGAACCTGTTCAGCATATTCCATTTCTGCAACAGAAAATACCACACAGTGGCATCAGAATGTACTGTACAAACACAGATTTATTCACCACCCAGGCAACTATCCTTGGAATAGCTAGGTTGGAGCGTACAGGATAATTACCCTACTCTGTGCAATAATGCTTTTGGGTGTCCTCGGGAAAGGGGGAAGGGAAGCAAATTCCCCCCTTGGAAATGAAAAATTTGGAACACAAATGTTGAACAAGAGACAACTTTGTTTCATCATGGTATCACCAGAAAATCTCTTGAACATAATATTCCAAAATAGAAAATGATTAGATGCAACTTACATGGCCTGAAGGGTGAGTTTTTGAGCGATTTGAAGGGTGTTTTCTGCAAAATTTGCATGGCTAATATAGCCCCATACATAAATAAATTGACTAAACGTTTCTCCTCCTCCCCCAACCCCCAGCAAAAACTTAATCCCATCTGGGGAAATTTTTGCCAAGAAGTACGTCTTTATCCACTCCACAGAGTTACATAACTCACAAGACATATGTTATACCCTCAGCTAGTAGACCAGTCAACACTGTATGCTTGATTTTGCTCGAAGTAAGGGCAAGTTCTTCCATGGAAAATGCAGAGTTTCTCGAGATTTTCTTCCAGAAAAAATTTTTCCCAGCCTTCCTCAATAGAACCCTGAAATTTTCAGTTTTTCAAAATTCTTAGCCAAAATATTTTCGACACACCTTGACGGTGAACCATTCTGTTCTCGTAGAGGGTTTGATGTTATTGTGCCCCACCAGGAAACCTTGCCTGGACTCCTTGTCAGGCTAATTCTGGTGCCAGCGCTTACTGTTAGTTTTTTTTTCTGGGAATTTGGAAATTTCCCCGTGATTGTCCCAAAAATGTCATACCCCCCCCTCCCTAATTTTAATTTCTCTGGATGCCCATGTACGTGCTGTACCAACATGCGTATATACACTCATACCAGTCCCCATCAGGTGACAGTATCTCTGATGGAATGTTGCATTGATCACTACAGCAATTAAATATCAAAAATTGAAAGTAGAGAAATTGGAAAGCTCAGTTTTGTGGGTTTATGCAAATTATTGACAAAGCATTTTTCCTTTTTGTGTCATGTTAAGTCAAATCACAACTTTCAAAGCCACTAACTTGTTTTCTGGTCATTACTTAGAAATATTTATTATATTTTAATTTCTCTTATATTTCTCCCATGCAATCACTTCATTCTTGTGTTTTGTGCATTTCAAGTGACAGGTAAAGGAATTTAAATTCTTCTAGTTCTAGCTGCATGTTATGAATTCCTTTTGAAATGCTTATCCATTGATATTACAAAAAAGACAGTGCTCAGTCACAGTCACAGGGAGAGCCACCTACATTTCAATTTCATTAATATGAGCATGGGGAAGCTTGTCCCCAACCCCCACTTTTCCACACACACAAAAAAAAATTAGAATAAAGAGGGGAAGTTAGATCAGAAGAATTATGGAAGCATAATATTATAGTAAATATAGCAATGTAAAATAAAAGTTGTAAACGAGTGACACATAAAATAACACAAAACGTGATATGGGGGAATACATGTATGTAGGGGTGGCTTCAAATTGACATTCATGTTTTAAGTCTGGTTCATGTTTAAATAAATGCTTGTGTTAATGCCGTGAATGTGCCAAATCTAGCCATGGGTTGCCTGTTTGTTTGCCAGTCAGAGAGTACGTTGCCAGCCAGTAAGAGAAATAATGGAGGGTTCTTGTCTTCCTATGTGTAACGTGAAATAAAAAGTTCTCTGTGAAAACCAAAGCAAAAACAGTAGGTAGCCATTTGTTGGCATGCATGTTTGGATTTTCTCACCTGTGGAAGACAGTAAATAGAAATTGAATGCTTGTAATGTAGACTGCCATGTAACAAAGTTCATTTCAAAGACCTGCCTACTAAGTAACAAACTGATCTGCAGTTGTCACTTTAAGGTTCTACCATAATTTACCATTGAAACCAGCAACTCTGAAATTGAAACACAAACGTGGCCAAGGATCATTTGATAACAAACCCTTGGCATATATTTTTGATCTTTGAATTTCATATGTTGCCCGGTAAAGCGGTGGATGGCAGAAAACAAACTCAAGTTAAATGAAGATAGCACTGAAGTCTTGAAAATTACATCTCCCTCTTACAAATAAACTAATTTGGTTCATTCTAGTAATGTTGGTGACATTAATGTCCCAACTTCTTCTTTTGCTCGCAGTATTGGTGTTGTTTTTGATGCTACCCTTTCTATTGAAATGCATATTAATACAGTTTTTAATTTGTCCCATTTTCATTTAAGGAATTATTAGGACTATCTGCAGCGTACTTACCTGAGCCGAAACTGAAAAACTTGTGCATGTCTTCATCACTTCTAGGTTCTAGTCTTTGTTAGACCCCCCCCCCCAACATGTACCAAATATGGCGGCCATGTTAATTACTGGTGCCCTTAAATACAATCGTGTAACCCCTCTAAGCCTAACTGGACAATATTTGAAGTCAAAATGATACAAAATGCATCTTACATTACTTGAATATGATTTTTACATCATATTATATATCAGGCATGACAAATGAAATCATTTTCTTGTTGAAAATGTAAAATAAATGCCGCCATTTTTTGGCGAAACTCAATCGGGAACGTTGTAATTACAAAATCCACTACTTTAAGTCTGTCCAAATTATTATATTTACAGGAAAAGCTAAAAAAGAAATCCAAACATAACAACTTAAAGCACATTATTTGGTGAGTTAAACATCCCAAGTAAGTTCTGCAGAATTTTATTTCCGTGAATTATCGGCCATCTTTTGTATTGTTTTACGTGGAACCCCTCTTCCTTCTGTAGGCCTATAGCTAGGCCTATGTAGGCTGGGGCTTGATCTTGGTGCATAGAATAGCCTTATACTGGGCCTAGGGTAAACTGGGGGGGGGTTGACCACTTAAGGGGTTTTGGTTTTTAATATCAAAAAAAGCAAAGTTATTGAACCAATTTGCCACTGGTCAACACCTTAACTGCCTGTACTTACATTCTATGTATGGCCGTTGCTTTAATGAAAGCCTGTGCAAGGTTTAATTTGCTCTAGGCTTTATGTTCATTGACACTCTGTGAATGAATTATAGGTCTGATGAGCTTTATTGGGAATGTAACTCCCAGAGTGCATTTAGTGTTCACTATTCACCAGATATCTCTGGCGTGGACTTACAATTTCGGTAGGAGTAGCTAGTAGCTAGAGAATCTAGTATTTGTCAGTGTACGAAATACATTGCTGGTGTAGTCCGCATACTCTGTGGAGTAGCTGCAGGCAAGCAGTTCTCCTGCCATACTGGTGGGTCAGTCGGTGAACTTCTGCCAATATGGTAACTAAAGTACAGTACTCTGCTATGTGCACCTGCCCTCGTACTGCCAGTGAAAGGTGCATCATGCCAGTGAAAGGTGTATGCATTATGTTTAATGTATATATACAGTTCGTACATACAATCGCTTACAGATTGCGACTTTGTTCTAACATGTATACTTTATTCCTGTATGTGCATTGCCAATGTATGGTGTTCGTGTATGCATCACAGTCATCTATACTTAAGTACGTATGCTCACCTATGGATAGCTATGCATTGTATATATGCACAGTACAGAAAATCCTGGTGGAAGATCACAAAAACCTTGATGCACCTTTGGTGTACACTTTACATGGAATGCACATTGGCACAACTCATTGTGTCAGTTATTGACCAACCAAAGTGAACCTACAATATATTGCTTGAATGAATGCTTCAAAGTGCAGTCGTCAAAGTCTGTATTTGGAACTCTAGTACTATACCTTTGGTTGAACAGAGAGTTGCCAGCTACTCTGGTTTGTTGAGTGTTATACATCCCTTTTAAGTTTGATGGTTAAATTGGAGCAAAATGTCCTGAAACATACAATTTCAATTTCTGGACCAAAGACGTCTCTCCTGTAAAGGGAAGATCTAAATGCACAGCAGTTGTTCATCTCTCAATGGTGGTTTCACTGTACAATGTACAGAGGTAACTAAACTACCCTGTAGAATCTGATTGTCTGGTTTCAAAGACTGTTTCATTTAAGTAGACCTCAATTTTCAGAAAAAATTTTAAGTTGTCCTTCAGTTGTGGGCAATCATTTCAGTATTTTTGGTTGTCCAAAATGAAATGCAGTTGTGCAAAACACTTGTGCACAGCTACATATAAGATAGAGAGTGTGTTCAAGTACAGTAAAATTGGTTTTCAATGATAAAAAGATCTATGTGAGCATTACAGTCTTCAGTGAGAAAAAGCACACTTCTTTTTAATGCTTATCAAGAAAAAAATGGTTATCCATAGAAGAGCCACTATTTAACTTTTGGTTGTCTGTATGGAAATTTAGTTGTCCCGGACAACCGGACAACTGGACAACGTACAACAGGGCTCAAAATAAAATTAAAAAAAGGCCAAAATGAGCAAAATAGCTATCGGTCTATGTTATTTCAATGGGACATTTTTGAGGGGCACCATGGCCTTCACAGGGACCTGATAGCCATGGCTAGCCACAAAAATCAAGCCCTAGATTCATTAGGAATCTAGATAAATAATTACTTGGGACTTTTGCTGCTTTCAATGTATACCCTTATTTGCATGTGTGATTTTCTGAAGGTTTTGTGATGGTGGCACTGTGTCAGCATGCCATTACAAGCTTGTCATCATGATAATGGTTTGAAAGAGCATTTAGTTGCTGTATATGGCATCAATGTGTAAATATTTATCTTTAAATGCTTAATTTAAGTGTTATGCAAAATTGGTATACTGTCCAAACAAACGGATGAAATACAAAACATTAAAATACAAATTACGTTCCCCCTTTTCTTTTTGAGATGAGCAAGTGACAGTAATTCTGCAAAGCCTTTATTATGCAGTTTGGCTTTTCCTTTTGGCATGGCTCCTTGTTATGACATACTCATGTTTGTTGGAAAGAATAAAAATTATTTTGTTCCCAAAGTTGATGTATACACAGTTCTACTAATCTCAAGTTCCCTCATACATTGAGACTATTGACCCAATGTATAATTTCTTTGTGGAAATACTGACAAGCATGTTATTTCTACACCCAATAAGTTTTCAGTGTAAAGAGATACATTCATGTATAAGTTGGTATTAGTTTAGGCTAAAATTTATGTGGTAAATATACAAGAGTGTGTGAAATTTTCATGTCAGACAGCTTAAATGGGTTTAGATCAATTTGTCCCAACAGTCATCTATTTCATACAGTACTAAATTTTGTCTAAATCTCAATAATTTGCATAATTTTCATGTTTTGTGAAAAATTCAGTGTCCTTAGGCAATACTAGATCTATAGGCAACATTGCAACATTCAAAGTACCCCAAATGACCTAAAATACCAAAAGTACAGTGACCTCTCTGTCAGGTCACTAGTGATTAAAGCAAAATCATTTCTGCAATGTTACTTAAACTTAATTCAAAGTGTGAGTAAAAATTTTATTCGATGAGAAAAAGAAATTAATGGTAATGGCTGATGGTGTAATGACTGATCATATTTGACCTTGCAAATGAGGTGGGAAGTACAACTTGCAATGACTGATTCTTGCAAAAACTTGGTCAAGGTACTTTCTGTCAGCTGAAGAGCTGTGCAGAAATTGCTCTTGAAAACATTTTGTCAGACCTTGAATTTTTAGGTGTGTGAGTGTGATTGCCCACCATGTCTTGCCTCAAATTTCTGAGAGGGTCGTGAGTTTTTGCACACCTAGATGTAGATTGGAACCTGATATACCATATATGTATTGAAAGTTTAATTGTTGAACTTATACCACACTACCTAATTTCCTGTGGAGTGTAATTTGTAGCACACCTAGAAACCCTAATACTGAAGGTCTGTTTGTGCAACATTTGTCACACATAAACAGCTAACTAAAGACAGTGCTGTCAGGTAACTGTCTCGGCAGGGAAGAGATTGAATATATGTATCTGTAGTGGAGTAAACTGGACTTTCACTGATTTCTAAACCCATAGGTACTGTTGCTTGTGTAAAATTTTTTACTTTTAATTTTGCGGGCTTGTGGAATTCCCTAGAAAGTCTTATTATGTGAGAAACTACTTCGCACAAAACTTTTACCAGAAATAGTTAAAAATGTCTGGCATCGTGTATAAGGCAGTTTCATGTGACCTCACACGATTGAATTTGCCCGGCAATGAAGGGCAAAACATGCACCCGGTAAGCGCATTTACAGTGGACACACGGTAGTGCCTGCTACCACTCTGACATATACTGTGCATGTTGCAGGTACTCTTACTGGGCATGTTGATAAAGTGGACCCTTCCCCATCAAATGACTGTCATAAAATTGCCTTATAACATTAAGGTGGCTAATGATTGTTTTGACCTTTTTCTTTTTCAGTGAGAACGGTTTACTCGGAGTATCACACAATTGTTCTGTTCCAAGAAGAACATTTTTGCTGGGAACAGCAGCAATCAGTTCCTTATCTAACTGAATATATTTTAACGAGTGAAAGCAGCTAACAAGAACCATCTTGAACGTCTCTCAAAGGTTAAGTGCCAAAACTATAGGAAGGTATTTCAAAATGGAAATGGAATGTAGGACGTTTCGGACTAAGCAGTCCCTACTGCTGTCATTTATTCTGTTTTTAAGTGCAAATAGTATTTTCAAAATGGAAGCTCAGGCTTCTTCTATTATAGCAATCATTAAACAAGGTGAAAATGTTGGGGTAGGTACAGGGGGCACGGTCAAGGTGGAGCAGGACAGCGAATCTTTCATCAGGTTGGCTGGCTTTGATCTCAGTGTAGGCCAAGAGATACTTTTTACTACATCTGGGAAAGAGGACCAGGACTGCACAAGGGGAGAGAAGACTGAATCTTTTTCAATCGTTTCTGTGGTGAACGCAAGCGAGTCAGGGTACTCTGCCAGTTATGGATCTGTGTCTGTCAAACTGGGTTCTCGTTGGAATTCAGAAAACCTCTACATATGTCTTATGGATGGTGAAAATGGTTTCAGACATCAGGGATCGGAACCATGGCTGACTGTGACTGTGGAACCTCCCCTTCTTCCTCTTTGGTTGCAAATAATGCTCATCGCAATCCTTCTTTTGTTTTCGGGACTTTTTAGTGGTCTTAACTTGGGACTCATGGCACTGGATCCAACAGAGCTGAAAATCCTTCAAAACTGCGGCAGAGCATCAGAGAAAAAGTACGCAAAACAAATTTCACCAATCCGAAAAACGGGTAATTACCTGCTGTGTACATTACTGCTGGGTAATGTCCTGGTGAATAGTACTTTGACTGTCCTTCTGGACGACCTTTCTTCCGGTCTGTTCGCTGTTATTGGTGCTACGGCAGGAATTGTTATCTTTGGAGAAATTGTCCCTCAGAGTATTTGTTCTCGTCATGGATTGGCCATTGGAGCCAGAACCATCTTTATTACAAAATTCTTCATGGTTTTGACTTTCCCAATATCATGGCCGATCAGTAAAATCTTGGACCTGATACTGGGACAAGAAATTGGTCAGGTTTACAACAGAGAACGCCTCTTGGAATTACTTAAAGTAACGGATGAGTATAATGACCTGCAGAAGGAGGAGGTGGATATGATATCTGGAGCTTTAGAGTTAAAGAGGAAGACAGTTTTGGATGTCATGACCCCGTTATCAGATTGTTTTATGCTTGACGAAGATGCTGTCCTGGACTTCAAGACTGTCACAGACATAATGCATAAGGGATTTACGAGAATACCTGTTTATTCTAAGACCAGAGACAACATCACAGCACTTCTCTTTGTTAAGGATCTGGCTTTTGTCGACCCTGATGATTGTACCCCATTGAAAACTGTGGTGAAATTTTACAAGCATCCCATAAACTTTGTGTTTGACGATACTACCCTGGATATTATGCTGACAGAATTCAAAAGAGGTACAGTAATAGGTCATTACTATGTTTATTGGATGCTATTTTTCTAGGTTTTCTTGAAACATAAGTTGAATGTAACAAATTTCAAATTATTTCCATCGAAAGTTTTATTACTACACGGCAAAATAAGTACAGTAGCTGCTTATAGGGAAATGCAGTCGCCAAAAATTTCAATTATTATATCTGGCTGTTGGATGTCACTTCAGCAATTATTCCCTGTCCATTGGTGGCACTTTCGTGATGAAATCACAGAATTCCAAAATTGGTTGTACCCAGTGTTGTAATCAAGTCACTAGATCAGTGACTTGAGTCACCATTTTCAAACTTTTAAGTGACTCGAGTCGAGTCATTGACTGAAGTCACTGTACTAAGTCAATGGGGAAATTTCTCCTGAATCATATCGAGTCACTACTGTATCATTTTGAGAGGAAGTGACTCGAGTTGTGACTTGTTACAACATTGGTAGTACCACCAATCACTTACCTCCCATGGATTTGTAGACAAATCCAAACGGCTAGTGAAAGCAGCCATTAGTTAATTTTATTATACAGTACAATCCTAAACCTTTGTGTTCAGTCAAAGTGGGGGAATCAAGGACTTTCTTCAACTCACAGTCATGTTTGGAAAAAAAAGCAATGTAAGAAGCTTCTTAGAAGGAAATCATGGTATTTGAAAGGACATTTGGACATTTGGACATTTGGGGAGAAAAAATTGGCTTGTTTTGTATAGCATGTCATCAAAAATTGTGAGAAATTACACTTGATTCCATGGAAATTAAAACTTTTTGCAGTGTTACTCATGGTTTTAGATTCTGGATCGGGGGCATGTTCTGACTGACCTGGAGAATTTTCCCTAAAAACAGGAAGAGGAAATGCTAACTATAGGGTGTTCCATGTTTGGAAATGGTTTTGATTTTTCTCTCTAAAGAGGAAGTACAAGTTCCGTGACAACTCCCAAAAGCAAAAAAGGAGGCTTTGCTTCATCTTCTTCACACAAAAACATAACCAGGGGAATGACTTATGGTGGAAAAGGCCTATTAATAGGGTATGAAACAAAATCAGTTTGAAAAACAGTTTAGTAATTCAAAGGACTGTACAATATGCAAATTGTTCCCTCTGTAAGCAGTCATTGGCACTTAATGAATGTTCATTAATCAGCTGCTTTCAAGGTCACATCATGTTGACAACTCCATCAACAGCCAGTGTACACATACTGACATGTACGCAATCACAAACCATGTTTTCATATTACATTAATCAACGACCAATATTAGGCTTCATAAGATGTGTTTGCTACAGGGAAAATGTATAGCTGTATGGTCTTACTGTCCGTGTTTATACTGCACCTGTAGTCTAAGCCTATGTTGCCTTGCACAGTGTCAGGCAATGTTCTCCCCCTAATCCACTTGAAATTTTTAGGTGA
The DNA here is from genome assembly GCA_037179385.1 of Holothuria scabra. Lineage (NCBI taxonomy): Eukaryota > Metazoa > Echinodermata > Holothuroidea > Aspidochirotida > Holothuriidae > Holothuria > Holothuria scabra. The sequence continues at coordinate 11,572,484 of CM074194.1, forward strand.
GATTATCCTTCTTTGTCATGTTATTTGGCAACAATTTTGTTGTCATGGGTTATGTTTCTAACTACAATTCAATTCTTGACTAAGACTAACGTTACACTAACCTGGGTAAAATCCTAGGCTGTTTTTATATAGGCCATACAGTATGTCGAATATTTTACAAATGCTCTGACACTGTTTACGTGTGGTCTGGCATTTCACTTTCAGTTAAGTATGCATGCATGTCACCTACAGTTTTTATTAATGAATAATCATAGAAACAGAGTTACATTGTTTCATTACTCCTTTATAAGTTCATTAGGGAGAAAGAACTTGAATGTCATTTGGCAAACTAAATTCAACATCTGTAATTTGGATGAAGATTTCTCCCAAAAGAAGCTAACATATAGCTAAGAATGTTCTTCTTAGTCCTGTATGTTAGAACCACTTTATAGTTTCCAAGTTCACCTGTCTGGCTCTCATGCTATCACTGTTTTGGGGCTTTAAGTATTTTTTTTTATTTCAAACTCATACCATACTTCTGCTTTACAGTAATTAAAACTGGGAATGAAGTTTACTGTAGTTCATGAATATAAAATGTACAGTACCCATGACTCTAGGTAAACTGTATTTGTACAGATGCTATGTATTTGTACAGATGCTCATGCTGTCACTGTTTTGGGGGTTTAAGTTTTTTTTTATTTCAAACTCATACCATACTTCTGCTTTAATTAAGACTGGTAATGAAGTTTGCTGTAGTTCATGAGTATAAAATGTACAGTACTCACAACACTAGGTCAACTGTATTTGTACAGATGTGAAAAAGTGCCATCCATTAAACGTTACGACTTACTGTAGTTTTGGTTTGATAGGTTTAAAGGGCAGGAGCAGTGGTCCCAAATTGAAGAAGTGTAGTAGACTGTCCAGTTTCATGATTGGCTGTTGGGAGTCATGTGACAGTGTTTTTTCTCTTCAAATGTGAAATTTACCAAAAATGACTGCTTGGTATACCTTAAATACATGCAATGGTAAAGTCATAAAATGTAATTACTGTAAAGATACTTTGAAGAGAAATAAGATGAAAATTGAGTTATTTAGCTTTTCCTTCAAAATAAGTTTGGGGGGACTCCTCTTTACCTTTAAGGACATTGACCTTTTTAAAAGAGGTTCAATAGGATTTGCCTGCCCATTTTATATTTACAAGCAAACCAGGTACTGTAATTTACAGTGCAGGTATATGCTGAGAAAGACAGAGCTACCTGTACAGGTACAGTAGCTCTACCATATACTGTACGATGTACATTACCTAACAATTAGCTTCTGTAAATTTATAAAGTTCAAGACTTGGCTGTAGTCATAAATTAAAGTCTAGACAACTTTAAAGAAACATGACTGTGTGTGCATACTGCATGTGTGACAAACACAAGTCTGTGGATAAATTTAGTAACTCGTTTTGACATTGAAGAGAACAAGAAAGAGAGAGAGAGAGAGAGAAAAAAAAAACCTTGGCACAGGTGTGATTTCAGATTTTCTCATCTACGTAGAAACTAGGAGAACCAGTATTCCAGAAATGAAATCCAATTCCAGTCATTTCAGAAATGAAATTAATCTTTGTCAAGAGGAACCCTCTAACAGATGGTGTCAAACAGTAATTAGCAGAAGTTACATGTCGGCAAATCTCAAGTTTCATCAATTGATCAGATCAAAATTTGAGTAGGAGTAGTGATTGTAAGTTTTGTCGTAAACACTGCACTGAAAATTTCTAATAAGCCATGGAAGAAGTAAGAGGTCCATTCTTTAATTTCCTGTTACAGTTTGGTTTATGATTAATATTTGGTATAAATTCTTTTCGGGGTGAAGATTGAACAGAGGGCGTGGTGCAACATAGGGTTTGGAAAAGATGAGAAGAAGAATATAGGAGATTAGATACTTACAGTACTATAAGATGATGTTGTAAAAAGGGCAGTACTTCAATGGACCAGTTGGGGAACATCAGATAACCCCTTCACTACCCATATTTTCGTTGGGACACCATAATCTACCATTACTGATGTGGTTTAGTGGCGAAACCTTTAACACTCAGCTGCATCCTGGAGAAGCTCATTATGAACCTATAGATGGTGTATATAATTGTATTTTCTACATGGAGTAGGCTTGAAGATATTCTATACATATTATAACTATCCTCTGGTGGTACTGTATAGGGAGCGCAAATATGGCCGAATCCATACAATAAATTACTCGGAACCTGTGCAAAGGTGTTGTGTATATAATACAATATTAAGGTCAGTATGGCGGGAAGGACCCCCTTCTGTAGCAAACTTGTTAACAATGCCTGTTGAAAGAAAGTGTGCCACAACATAAACTGCTCATACATACAAGATCAGTGATTTGACATGCATCAGTACAATTTACGGGTCAAAAACCACTATTTGTCAGACACCAAAGGGGAATAAAAAGGAGCTTTTCTGGAAGAAAATGCAACTAAATGTCATACTTGAAATTTTTAATGAGACGGATGAATAATTAACATTCCAATGTGGCTACAGTAGGAAATAAATAGTCACTGTTGCTTGTGGCTGTCCTGACCCTTTTGTAGACTTCATCTATGGCACTGTACAACTTAATTTTAAATTTCCCAATTGATCTGTTTTAAACTTATTTTTTCTATTGACTTAACATATATGCTTTCAAGTTGTGGCCCTCATGTACTTTACAGGTCACTGACTAGCAGAGTCTGCCTATGAGCCCTAAAGTGACCTGCATGTCATAGAAGGAATTTAAATTTCAATGAGAATAGTAATTTCAATGAGAATGGTAACTGTAATTTAATTCTGGCAAAGTATATCTATTTGTTACCAAGTGAATACTCAAGCACTTCGAGTGGCTTTTTGTCCTCAAAATATGCCAACCCCTGCTCTATGTCTTGTGTCCTTTTTTTTTTTGTAGGTGAATCTCATATGGCCATTGTTAATCGTGTCAATAGTGAAGGGGAAGGTGATCCATTCTATGAAGTGCTCGGTTTGGTGACCTTGGAGGATGTGATTGAGGAATTGATCAAGGCAGATATTGTGGACGAAACTGATCAGTATGGTGAGTTATGGTCATAGGTTAATTAAGCCTCAGGACTATACCTTTCAACTCTTCTACAGTACATCCCATTTCTGAGGTCAATCTCACAATGTCTTGAAACAGGACTCCTGGTTTTTAGGCCTATCTCAAACTCAGGTATTCGTGTGTGAGCTATACATAATTCTAAATGTACTGGGTTTACCTCAGATCTTCCTATTGTAATATATTCATGCAATTACAAAAGACACAATATACAAGCATACACTGTAGTTACTGTAAGTTTATCTGCAGGACTTAGCAGAGTTGGGTGCACTTCTTGTTCAAGAAAACTTTTTGCATAGCATTTAAAAATGGGTGTAAGAAAGTGTGTATTTCTTCATAAACAGTTTTTCAGGTATCAAGTCATCATCTTGTATACCATTCATGTGATAAACATTTTTTTCAGTATTATCTGAGCTGTCTGAAACTACAGATTTCACTAGTTGTAACACAACAAAAAGTAAAGACCTGGCTTACCAAATAGTACTACCACACTATACTTGTACTATACCTGCCATCAAGTTACTTATGCAGTCTACATATTATACCAGTGTTTCCAGCAGGGAGGGAGGGGGTGTGGGGTAGGGGTTTGTCCCCCCTTTTCTAAAAGGAGGTGGGAAACCCCCCTTCCCCCCCTTTTCATTAACATAAAAAAATTGAAAATTGTCAGTATTTTGGTTTCTGGGTTTTTAATATAAGGGACACCTTTGCAGCAATGTTTGTATTTTATACACAAATTAGATGGCCTTTAAAACCCTTCAAATTTACAGCTTGCAGGGGCCTTGAAGCCAGCTTTTGACCCCAGAACCCATTGGTAACTTAAGCGCTGGACAGCATCAATTTGAACTTGGGGTTTAGTAGTAATTAATGCCCCTCCCCCCTTTTTGTGTTTTTGGCAGAATCCTGTATACAGTTTATAGTATACTGTAAGTCAACAATAACATGTAAAGTGACAGTATTGAATAATAATCCAATCACTTTGTTTTTGTTTGAAGAACTTTTACCCCCAAAGATATCCCCTCAGTATATATCCTGTTGTACCATCAGCAGTCCAGCCAGTCCATATGTACTGTACAGCTGTATTGGTTGTTATTTTTACTTCCACAATCCTCTGCTATTATGCTTCATGTTCAGCACAAGCAATGGAGTATGGAAAACAAGACTGTTAGATGTACAACTGAACAAAAAGGCCATGACTGGCCTGACTTAAATCAATTGGTTTAAAAAACTGAGCCATAAAACCTTGCTCTAACTCCATAGTCCACTTCATCCTGTTTGCTCTTGACTTTGTTTATTTGCATGGAAGTACCATTACTAATAGAATGCCTTACTGTACTGTACCTTTGCCATCTTGAATAAATTCTTTTGTTGGTGGTAGTGTCCGGTGGTGTGCACTATGTGCTATACAGTAGTACATGTTGTATGTAGCACTGTACAGTACAGTAGGTACTGTAGAAAATTGTGGAAAGTATTATACTGTAGTACATATGTAGTAAAACATTGTGCTATGAGCATACAAAGGGACTTGTTGGTGGTGTTTTGTAACAAAATGTTTGTGATTATGTACAGTACCTTAAGTTGAAAGTGAAAACAAAATTTATAAATAGTTTTTTACAAAGTTTGTGATTGGCTCAATAGACTCATTCAGTGTTTACAAACAGATGTTGTTATGGCTGGGTGTCAAAAATGTTGGTAAGGTACGTGGGGGGGGGGGCGCTTACAGTACACTGTCGTCACAATGAAAGGTACTGTAGATTCCAGTTGGTCTGCATTCTGCGTGCAGTCAGGTAAGCTTTAGCAGGCAGTACTGTACCAATAACATGCATGAGTATTCTTGCTCATACCCTATGCCAACCAGTGACGTATATTGCCTGAACACCATAATTTTTTTTTTTTTTTTTTTTATATTCTTCTCAATCAGCAACAAAAGCAATTAATACAAGTTGTGCAAAAAGCATTATCCAAAGAAACTCAACAATATTTTAGAACAGACAAAATGGTGATAATTAAAGCAGCCTATTAAGATGACAGATTATAATGCTAAACAATACTGAACTCAAGCTGTAAACCAAGAAGCCATGGCCGCCATCAATCTAAAAAGTTCTCACGTTTAAGCGTAACGCAATCATTGTAGTACAAAACTGAAAGCAAGTTCTTAGCATAGTTCTTAAAACTAAGGAAATTTAAGGCATCATTTTATATTTTACATCTATAAATATAAAATTTAAACCAGATCAACAAAGTATTTATAGTTTCGTAATCATGTTGGTGATACGTTATACCAAAAATTAAAGTTACAAGATTAACAAAGAAAGTATCATTGGTGCTATTATATACAAAATTCCTAAATTGTTCCCACATTGGCTGTACCTTTTCACAAAAAAACATAATATGACTAATCGTTTCTTTTTCTTTTGAGCAGAAAGTACACAAATCATGATCCAAAATGTTAATTTTTTTTAAGTAGCAGTTGGTTGCCAAAATCCTTGTGTTTATCCTGTATTGAAACCAAGAAAACTTGCTTTCCAAATTTAGAGTAAAGGGTAATTTGTAGATTAAATTCCAACACCATTCTGAACACCATAATTGATGCTTTCCCTTGTAGGATCATGCAGTGCTGATTCATTCAAAATAAGCAAAAGATCATAAAAGTTGAAAGGAACAAGAGGAATTTAATGTTTCTTTTCATCTTAGGCAGTAACAAATTAAGGTATTACACCCACCTGGTATACAGTATCTGTATTCATAAAATCCAGAGTTCATTATATCATATAGTGTTGGCACAGTATGGGATTGATACAGAACTATATGGTGACAATAATGCAGTCAATGATTTCCAAGTACTGTAGTTTAGTACATAGAGGTTCAAACTATCCAAGCCTAAAATAAAAAAAAAAAACATGGTAAAATTTGGTCAGCCCTGTGAAAGGGAGTTGCTATTTTGTTTTGTTTAGCTAGTTTAAAGGGCAAGAGCAGTCATCCCAAATTGAAGTAGTGTAGTAGACTGTCCAGTTTCATGATTGGCTGTTGGGAGTCATGTGACAATGCTTTTTCCATTCAAATGTGAAATGTACTAGAAATACCTGCTTGGTTTACCTTGAATATGAAATGGTTAATTCATAAAATGTAATGGAAGATACTTTGAAGAGAAATAAGATGAAAATTGTGCTACAGTATTAAGCTTTTTCTTCATAATAAATTTTTTTGGGGGGGTACTGCTCTTAACCTTTAAAATATTGTCCGCTAAAAGGTTGAACATCAGGTAGAAATGACTACAGAAACTCAACACATAAAAACTTGATAAAAATCTATCTCAGTCTTTCTGCAAAATATGTCAGTCCATCTTTGCATGTTCACTCCTTCCCCAGTCTTATACTCCACACCCCTTTTGATCCCTATTTTCCCACCCCTACGCACACGCACCTTAATCTCTTTTCTTGTGTTCTTCATTTGTTAATTCAAATGACTCTTATGTAAGCAGACATGTCATGGAAAGTGACAGCTGTTACAATAAAAGTTCAACTGACAAAAGGGGAAACATTTCAAACTTGTACAGTATTTATTCACTTGGATTTACTGTACATACAGTATACCCCTACCACCTATAAAACTATGTATTACATTCATACCATTCTAACATGCAAGTAATGGAAGTACCCAAGGTGTGTAGTACTTCCCTGTTTATACTAAAGCACTTAACGTGATAAGATTTGATGTGTAATTGGGAAAACTCAACTGAGAGACAAGAGAGTAAAAATTCTGTGAGGGGCAAATTTATTGCGAAAACAGGGCAGCATCATTCATTGTGTCTATTTATGTCTTAGCAAGGAGAAACTGACTTTGGCATTCTGTGATTGTGGTCAAAACACATACTGTAGTTCTACAAAGTATATTGCAAGTAGCAAACCTGGGATGTCTTGTAAGAAAATGTGATTGTGCTGTCACCATCAGTCACATTCTCATAGAAATACCATACACTAAGACTTACAGTACAGTACTTTAATACTTAATATGCCAAACCTAAAGATGTTACAGTATATGGAGTATTCAAACCCTTTTCTGATACTTTCCCAAGGAATTTTTTTTTTTTTAGATGGAGTTTTGCAGCCCAGTTTCCAAACTATTGGTTAAAGTTGAGTTGGCCACGTCCTTTTTTCCAGTTGTGGCTCACTAGCTTGTTTTCCCTACTCCATTGCTTGTGCAGAGCATCACTCACAACGGCAGCAGGTTCCATTTTTTAGAGTCTTTGGTATGATTCGACCTGGGAATAGAACCCGGACCTTCCGTGTGAGAGGCGGATGCCCTTGCAGTTAGACCAAACTTGCAGTCTCTTTCCCAAGGAAAGAAAGCTTTACAGGATTTTTTCATATGGCTCCTGGATATGCTTTTACATATATATCTTATATATTTAGAAGATGTTAACCCGTCATTGCATTCTTTTTTGGTAGTTTTCACCCCACCAGTGCAGTAAAGTACATCATATTTTACCTAGATCAAATTATAAAGTAATATGCTGTACAAGAAAATGCAGAAATCATGTTGCAAATACTGTAATTTAAAAATGCTGTACATCCTATTTGTTAGTTTGGAAAGTGTTTCCTAGACTCAAGAGATTTTAGGCTTTTCTGTTCATCCTGTTTAACATGTGAATATGTAGTATGCAAATTTGACTGTTTGAAAATTTTTTCGATGTTTAGTTGAACAAGTGGGCTGGCATACTTTCACTTTGCTTGTAAAACAAATGTATGTACTCATGTGTATACCCTTTGCCTGAAATAAAAAGTTGATTTGACCTGAGCCAAAATCACAGATCCTTGTAAGTTGTGTAAAAATGAAAAAAAGAAAAGAGGGGAGAAAAATGACTGACTGCTGCAAAAGTTCAATGGATACCACTGGACCTCCAAAGCAATATTACAATTTTTCTTTTATTTCTTTTATTATTTTAGTTGATAAACGAACCAAGAAGTCCAGACGAGACCATAACTACCGAAGAGATTATTCAGTATTTGCAGAGCAAGATGATGTCATACGGCCTAAAATCACACCCCAGCTGGCTCTTGCTACATTTCAGTTCCTGTCCACAGGTGAAGTATCTCAGTGGCTATTTAGTATTTGATGTGGTAACCCTGCATGTATTGACTGTACAGTAGTTAGATGAGATTTAACCCCATATTTGGGCGCGTCGGGAGTGGGCAGAAAAGCGGACATGGCAAGCCCCACATCAGCCTCCGTAGGCTATTGACCCGGTGACCTTAAACCAATGTCTCTCTCGTTGTTGTGGTCAAATTTTAGGGTAGCTACTTGCAGTTTCGAGCTCCGCGGGAAACAGTAAAGATGGGTGACAGCCGCGCTATCCGTCTGGGTCAAAAGGACCCGTAACAATGGTAACGGGTTAAAGTCATCAGACCACCATTAATATGTTATATAAATATCAACGACACAGAAGGGTAAAGGTAAACTATGGTTTCGAATGTGATACAAGTTCAAGTTTGGTTCCAAAAACAGTTCAAATATGGTGCAAATCCTTCTCTCTAGTTCCCTCTTACAACAGGTGGGAAATGGCGTGGACATATTCTACAACCCTCAGCCCACAGTTGGGAACATGTAACTGTACAGCAAGTAGGGATATAGCTTTGGTGGTTGGTAAAGAGTCCGTGCCAGCCAGCACTCACAGTTGCTGATCTCCACTAGAGAAAAGCTAGAGAAAAGTATACTTAATACTCACCACCTCTCATGCACCTGTGAGACCAGCACCCTTGTCCAAGCTAAAGGAAAATTCTGGAAAATTGCTGATTTTGCTGCAGATGTTGCCGTGGCTTTTGTAAAACAGTCACAACTTCAGCTAATATACTGTAACCAAAGAATTTGCTATCAAAAACCCTGACTGTAAGATAGAAGTTATAATCTAGGTTCATCTCCAGAAATTTGTATTAAATCAAGTCGTAACTTCAGTTAAAAAGTGGCAAATTTGCTTGACTTAAAAATTTCAGCATGTCGTAAAATGCATTTGGTATATATTTTTTCATCCTCTTTCATATTTAAGGGACTTTGTTGTACGTTTGTGCCAAGATCTAACATGTCTACTTATGTATAACAATCACAAAACAGTTCTTGCTGGAAGGTACTGAATTTGTTTTATGCCTAGCAGAGGTATTATGATGTCATCACTATTAATAGACCTTATGCACATAATGTCATTTTGCGGAAAGTATGCCCTCCTATGGAGGAATAACAAACCAACATCGGCATATGCAGACAGCTGATTGGGCAACCATTCAGGGTTCCTGCGGGCTTGAAATTTTATTTTTATTTTCATTTTTCAGGCCTGGAAAAGCCATGATATATTGTAAAAATGACAGAAGTCATATAAAATTTGAAAAATTTAGCCCAGATCAGTCTTTTAATTTTTTACTAGTAAACAAATCACTCATATATTTGTCATGATCATCGTGCCATTAAAGTGTTTTTGAGTCTCAATTACAATGAAATAGTCATGTTAAGGTCATTAAATAGTCATGAAATTTATATTTCTTTAGGTGCAGGATCCCTGAGGTATTAGCTTGTGCACTTGCGGGGGATCTCTACTTTGTGCTGTCTACTGATCTGTATCCCACATAAGACCAGTGTTACATCCAAGTGCACATTGTTAGACTCCAAATTGACATCAATGGTGACATCAGTGCATAAGGTTCTGATGAATGGAGTCCTGCAGAAGCTGTACTTTTTTGTTCTTCAATTGGGCAATCCCACTTTGCTATTTATTTTTTTTTTTTCTATGCATGATTCTTCCATTGGCCACCTGTTTCCATGAGGCAATGCGCACTGTTTAACAAGAAATTTCCTAACTGGTTAATGTCAGCCCTAATCACAAACTAATCCCTAACCCTAACAACGAATACAATACCATGGCAACAACCAATCAAATAACACCTTGTTAAACAGTGCGCATCTACCCGTTTCCAGAGAGGGGGGCAACTTGATAGCCTTTAAAGAGCTGTAAATATATTTCTGATGTTGCTTAATTGATTGTTCTTTTTATTTAACATGTGTCTACTATATCTTATTTCAACACAGAGGTCAAACCATTCCAGCGAGATTATCTCTCGGAGACAGTTTTACATCGGTTATTGCAGCAAGATATTATATACAATGAGGATTTTCAAGAAGAGGAAGAGAATTATCTCTTTGTTAATGGCAATCCAGTTGATTATTTCATCATGATTCTCCAAGGTCGTGTCGAGGTCACCATCGGGAAGGAAAACCTCGTTTTTGAACAAGGACCATTTGCTTTCTTTGGTCAGCAAGCATTGATGTCTCAAACAGGTAAAAGACTGGATGTACTTGAAAGTGTACTTAAAGTCTGCAATTTCAATATATATATATATGTATCTGAAAACCGAAGGGGAAGTAAAATCTTTTGTATTTCAATGTTTTTGATTTATCCTTTTGTATTTGTGGATTTGACCTTATGCCTGACTTATCTAGTGTTATAAACATATATTACTTTGGATTGACCCATGAGGAAACTGATATACTGTCAGCATGTTAACCCCTTCAACGGGAATGGTTTTGCTGCAAAGTCATAATTTATCATGACTATATACGCATGGTTTCACCGCGAAACCATAGCACACAGCTGCGTTCTGGCATAGCTAATTTTAAATCTGCAGCGTGCAATTGTGTTTTGGACGTGGAATAGGCTGTAAAGGTTGTGTGACATGAAAATGACAGAATTGGGTAATTGATGTTAAAAGCTTCAAAAACCAAGACAATATCCACAATTCTCATCAAAATACGTCAAAAATTGACCATTTCACAGGGCAATTTCTGATTTGCACTCCATCATTAATAAATATGAGCTTAATATGCAAATATTGTGATGTCATGAGAGGGACATGCCATATATGGCTAATGTTATCCTTTGTTTTTAAAATCTCTATTTCAAGGACAGTTGCAACATTGGTTTGTACTGAGGATTTTATTTTGGAAGTTTTAATTGTGTCCTTGAAAATGGTCAGTATCAATTACCAAACCATAAACTAACTGCTGAGTAATTAAGAGATAATTACTATAAGGTTAACAAAAGAAATGTCAACACTTTGCAACTCCCCATATCATTATTTTTGCATAGGCAACAACTTGCTTTAAAAAATTCAAACTTTGAAAAGGTATGTCTTGAGAACAGTGAAAGATATTGAAAAATTCCAACAGATTTTCCACATAGAAAAGTTCACTCTGTAACTACCAAGTTAAGAGAGGTCATTTAGCTGACATGTCACACTACCTTAAAGGGGAGACATCTAACAACAATGCATCCTCTCGGGGCATAGCGAGTGCAAATATGGCAGCATCCATACAAAAGATGTAGCATTTCCTGGAACAGGTACATACATACTGTGTATACATATTAAAATACATAGTGCAGTATAGACTTATTTCCAAATAGCAATTACAAAGGATTGTGGGAGAGAGTTTTGGTGTTTGTCATTTTTGTCAATGGCATTTTACTGTGGTGAAAATTGACATACACCCAAAACTCTACCCCACAATTCATTGTAATTACTATTTGGAAATAGGTCTATGGGGGGATGGACCCCTTCCCTTAGCGAAAGGGTTAATGCCAAATGATAAAATACATACAAGTATGTATTTCCCATTTGCTTTTTGAGTCATCCAAAGATGTTGTTTCAGTGGCCCCTCAAAACTTTGTGTAATGTATACATGCATGTAACTTGTAATAGTGGCAGCCCATGTTCTGGTCCAGCTACAACTAAGTTGTGAGAGAAGTTCAAAAGGTCTTGGACACTTGATAATTAGTTGGTGGCAGCATACAGAATACAGTTTGGTAGGTGATTATTAACTGAAATAAGGAAATGTTATAGAATATTCAGAGTGTTAACCAAGTTGAATTTTGCTGTAGGGCCTCTATATCAAACTACTCTTCTGTTTACTGAAATTACTGGGTTCCATGTTTGTTTGGAGTCCATGGTATAATCAGGGCCTGATTTTCGTGGTTGTCCGATTGTCAGGGACAACTAAAATTATATACGGACAACCAAAAGTTGAAAGTTGGTTGTCCGATGGACAGCCATTTTTTTATCACAATGAATTTTATTCAAGCAGCCTGCTTTTTTATATGATGGAAGAAGTATATACTGCTGACTGAACAACTCTTTCAACTTTTTCCATCATACAATTTCAGACTTGGCAAGTGATTTTGTCTTACAAAAATCATACCTTTTTATTCTTCAAGAGTGATTATAGGTAAACACAATTACTGTTTTGTACTGTAATTGTTTGCAAAATGTTTCAGACAACCAAATTTTGTTCAGGACAACTAAAAATACTGAATTGGTTGTCCTTCGGACAACCACAAATTTTTCCGAAAATGGAGGCCTGGTAAAATATAAAATATACCGTGTTCTATATGACCTCTCCATGACAAAGATGTGTTGGAATGAGTAATTCAGTAGGTTTGAGCTTTAATGGCATTGGTGCTCTTTCCATGAGATGTCAGTGACTACACCAAAAGACACTATATGACACTTTCGTGTCTGTGTGTGGTTAAATCCCTATCAAACTAATTTACTGGTAAGTATTCAAAAATGTAATAGTTCAGGAAATTTGAAATTTCCTCATTTCAGGAAGCTGGATGTTTTTAGCAAAGTGCAGTGGAAATCCATTTTGCAAGATGTACAGGTCATTGTTTTAGTGGTCAAGGGTGGGCCTTTAAGGTTATTTGGAATCTTTTTACATGAATGTACTTCTTACTGCACAAATATACTTGAAAAAGATAACATTGATTGTCACACATGCCTCCTGAGGTGAAGTATTCTCATAGAAGCTTTCCCCATGAACCCCTTCCCTATTTGACTAACAATCCTGGATAACAAAGTTTCAGGAAATTGACCTCTACCTTGCTTTTGTCTCTGTATACCATTAGAGGGGAAAAACTCTGTGATTAAAAATCTAAAGTTTGTTGGTTCAACAACCTAATTTAATTTCTTTCCAGATAATTTTTCACTGTCTCCTGCAAGCACACCAAGTACACCTGGTTCTATGCGCAGTAACCTCTTTAAACCAGATTTCACAGTGCGACTCTTGTCAGATACGCAATACATACGAGTGACAGCATCCCAGTATCGTGCGGCACTGGTGGCAACCAAAATGGAACGGGAAGTACAGGGTACAGAGTCCTCATCAGATGTATTCCACCATGAGTGGCAGAAGGCTCAGAAAAAGTCAAAAGGGGGTGACGTGGAACCAGGAAAGGCGGTGGAAGCTCTACCAAATAATGGAACAGTCCATGATTTGGATGGTTCGGATGATGACTCTTCTGAAATTAAGCTTCTTCAGAAAGATCCCAGAGAATCTGTAGCTTAATTTGCGGGTAGGTCATACCTTCAGAGGTACATGTAATTATATAGAAGTAGAATACCTTTCGATTGTTCCTTCATTGAAAGTGGAACTGGTCCATACTCTGAGCTTTAAGACCCATAAAAGTCCAAACGTTCCAGGCCTTAATTTTCAGAAAAATTAATGGTTGTCCGGAACATTTTTCACACAATTACAAAACAGTCATTGTGTGCATGTATTATTGGTCTTGAAGAATAAAAAGATGGGATGTTTGAGGGACAGAAACACTTCAAGTCTGAAACATGGTGCAATGGAAAACGTTGAAAGGGTTAATCAGTCAGCTGTATGTATACTTCTTCAATCTGAGAGGAAAGTGGTTGTCCATCGGACAACCAACCTTTAACTTTTGGTTGTCCGTATCAAATTTTAGTTGTCCCGGACAATCGGACACAATGAAAATCAAGCCCTGCATTCTGATCTTGTGACATTAAGTATTAAAAATATAGTAATACTAAATGTGATCAGAAAAGTTTCTAAGTAACATCTTGGCAAAGGTAATGTTGGTCTTCGCAGACGCCTTTGTCATTTCCACATATATTGTTAACATTTAGAGAGGAAAAGAATTTCGCATCTGGGCCATGGAGCCCATTGAGGTAAGGTCTTGTGTTCTCTCAGAGCAAAGTAGATATCTTTTACATGTTTTCAGAGATGAAGATAATGTCAAGTATAAAGTAGAGTGAATGTTGAAGACCTGACAAGAGTCATTGGTCTCTTGCATAAAGTTGCAATCTTTTTCCAAATTGGTGCTAAAACCGTCCCAAATTCTGTTCTTGATGGTGTTGAGATCATCCTAAAGTGTATAGATTGTATTCGGTAGTTCCAAAACTTTTGCGAAATCTTTGAAATGACAGAGAGACTTGCAGTTAAAGATTATAGTAAGAAATGAAAACAAAAAATTCAAGAGAAATTTGAATAGTTGGAAATGTTGTTGAAATCTTTTGGGTATTGATTGGATCTTTTAAATGTAAACAAAATTTTTTGCTAGCAAAAAGTAACTCCTTCAGGTAGGGTTGTGATTGCTAAGTGCTTGGCGACATTAAGAATAAACATTTAGTACAAGGTTGCTAGTGGCTAATGGCAGCTTCCCTTTTCCAACCATTCTTTACTCAACTGAAACCTAAGCTGGAGAGATCATGCATGGTCCACATGTACAGCTTAGCAGAGCATGAGTTCATGCAATGACAACACCTATTTACTTTCAGGTTTACTTTGCATGAGACAGCAGTGCAGGCAAATTTGGCTGGTTTATGTGTTCATACTGTACAGTATAATTATGGTGCAATGCATACTGTTGCATAGTGTGCATTGTGTCGTCATTAATTGCAAAAACTTATGGAAATTGTGGAGGTTATAAATGTTTAACTTTTTTACTACACATTCAAAGCTTTACTCTCAAATGGTGTTTAATCTGTCATGTGACAAGTTTTATCATTTATCATCAGGTGATTACTCTCAGGTTTGCTCCAACCTCAGTCACCTTCTAATCTGTAGCCTTACACTGTATAAGTATGAATCTGTACTCATGTACAGGTAATAAGTGTGGTGGCTCATTGGATGTGTATTTGATGATATCGATACATATACACTTTCATTGTATGATTGAAAAAAGAACATTTTGCCCTGGATATTTTCTGCCTTGTTTCTCCAGAAATCTGCAGACTCCAATTTGATGTATAGGTAGTAGCAGCCTAAAGCCCAGCTCACATGACAGCTATATCAGATGATAGGTTTACTGTCCTATTTTTATGAGTTTTACATAAAAGCTCATCCATCCATTGTCAGAAAGAATAAAAAGTTAACCTTCCTGTGTAAGTATATGATTTTTCCGAGAGAACCACCGGAATGAAATGTGAACCATTTATTTCATTACGTCACATTGAAAAATATTTTTGTCAGACTAAGCGTAACTAGTGTAACTTAGATTTTTTGTAGTTCTGCAGTACATATCATATTTTCACATAGGATGGTAACTTTTTGGTTCTTTCCGATCAACGATAGAGGAGATTTTAAGTAAAACTCCCCTAAATTGGAGCAAAATTCGATCCAATATGGCTGAAGTGTGACCAGGACTTTACACTGTATAAGTATGAACATGTGCTCATCTACAGAAGAAGCGAAAGCGTGAGAGTTTGAGTCTCTGACACTAGTAGACCACTATGCAGGTGGTAAGGTAGCCATATTTCAAATGCTCAGAAAGAAATATTTACCAAGGAGATTGTGCAACTGTGAATCTATATACAAATCCTCTGGCAAAATGATGGCGAGAAAATTGGTAGGTGCCATCAGCTGTAATTTTAGTAATCAGTTCCATCAGAAACAAACTGCAAAAAGCAGATTTAAGTTATTCATGTTCTTAATGAAATACATTTGTATTTGGTACAGGTAGACAAAAGGATTAGATATAGATGAATCTGATCAGCTCTTGTGTGTAGTGACTGTAGGCAGCCATTTTTGGGGTCCATCAGCCTTTAATCATCTTCATTTATTGTCTACATGAATTTCAAACCCTCGCATTTAGTGAAATTGAGGGAATCAAGATACATTTCAGTGTACAACCATCCATGATACAGGTAAGCTGAAACTGAAAGGCTAAAGGTAATAGACCCCAGTTATATCTGCCTAAAGTCAGACCGTCACTTGACTGTCCAGATTCATCTATACACTGGAATGGCTAGCTTTTATGTGTATAATTAGGGTTTACCTCATTAAAATATTCTCAACTATACTTGATAAGCACCCTGCTAAAAAAGTACTTAGTTTGGATGAATGTAGAAGGATTTCTCTGCAATAAATAACATTGAGTGCCATCTTGTAGATATTGTGTGTTCTACTGCCTGCCTATTGAGAATTCTGCATTCTGATTGGCTAAACACTGACCTTTTTATTCTCCAACACACTATCAGTATGTCTCAAATAGGTTAAAATGTTTTTGCTCATATTTTCAGTGGTAGATACACTGTATTCACCTAGCTTCTTTTGGCTCGTTTATTTTGTCATATTTGGAGTCTGACGGTTTGTTTACCAGTAATTGTCAGCCAAATGCAAATTTGGATTCAAAGAAAAAACTTTGGGTGGTGTGGAATGACTTGTTTCTGACTTTCAAAAAGACTTTGTATGAGGTGACAAAATATTGGTGCTAACTTTTCGTGGAAGTTAAATCAATTTTAATTGAAACATTGCCATAAAAAAGAAAAAAAAAATAAAGAAGAATTAAAATTTCAAGCAAGTAGATGCTAGTCAATCATATGGTCAATTGGAGAAAGATTTGTAGGGCCTCTCTTTCCTGTTTGATTGACTTATATTGATGTGGTTGTGAATTTTTGCTATTTTTGTCCAGACTGTTGAGAACATAACTGTTGCAACTGCTAAATGTGATAAAATTGGCTTTAATGAGATTTATCTATCAATGCCAATTTTATCACATTTAAAATTGGCATTAATTAGATTTATCTATCAATGGGTTAAAGATATGTGGAGATGAATAATAAATTGATGAGATACAGGTTGTATCTCAAGAAAAGGTTAAGATTTTTAAAAAGGGAAGTTAATAAAGCAAAAATTTAATTTTCATATGTGAAAGAGGAACTCATTCTACACAAGTTGGTAAAACTTCCATTTAAATGTATGGGTATCTCTTGAGATATCAGCAAAGGAAGGTGCCAGATTTCTGTTCTAAAGTGAGCTTGAGGGCAGTGGAGATGGCGTCACTCCCTCACATTGTAAAGGAACGTTTGTTTGAATGTTCTTTTCTTTTTTGTGTTTGTTTAATTGACCATGAAGGTTATAGCAATAGAACCTCTTCATAGGGAATGCAAACTTTATAAAGTTCTAGTACTGCATGTGCAATTGGATCCTGATAACATGAGATTGGTAAGGATAAAAATGATTGTAAAATTTAAACTAGGAAAAAAGACTTTATTAATGTGAGGATATGATGTGATATGCACTAGCTTCAATTTCACCTTTTGGTTGAAATGTGACAATGTTACCTGCTGGCATCTTTAGAATCCAAAATCTGATTTCACCAGAATGCTTAGATTAAGTACCCCTCTTATATATCAAAACCGAAGCTGACCATCTAGGCTTTGATCCTTCTTATAACATTATTTGGATCAAAGAGGGGAATTTTAAAGGTGTACAGATTATGGATAAGGGTAGGTACTGTTGTGGAATTGCTTTATTTTGAAAGTAATGTTAAACGGGGGTGGGAAGTCACAGAAAAAACAGCTCTGTGTAACACTGACCTAGATGGCCATCCAGACGTGAATGACAAGGTTAAAAGGAGTGCAGTGAAAGCAAGTTAATTTAAAAAAGGGTCACTGTAAATACTTCTTTAATTTTGTTTGAAAAAATGGTTGAAAATTATATTTTCTATGGTGAGGATTTAGTAGTTGGATGATAATTGAACACTGAACATAGCAGCTTTACCGAAACATTCTTGTCTTCCTTCTGCATGTGTATTTATTATGAATTTGTCGTACTGTATCACAAGTGTTTCTGTCATACTTCATTTAGGGAATTACTGATGTGAAGTATTCTGTCCGAGCAAAGTAGTAGTTTATCAAGAATTTTTGAAAGTGGGGGGGGGGGGGTTCTCCCAGCTTTATATTGGGTAAATAAACTCAGTATGAGAAAATGGACTAACTGGAAATTCAGTTTTGTGGAACTGCATACACATCAAATGTTGTAAATAATTAAACCCTCTTTTTCATTTTTCCCCACAAACATTAGCTTGTCAAATTGACAAGCCAAAGGGTCAGAATTGCATCATAGAAGTGTAGCGGTTAGCACTGCATTGTATGCTTAATTTGATGACTTAATGGAAAAATTAAAATTGCAGGTAGTCAATCGTCACAGAGGGAAATATTTCCTGTGATGCCCTAAGGGAAGGACAACTCAAAGAATGCACTTGTCAGCTAAAGAATCTGTCATTTTGTCAAAATGTCAGTCACTTTATGATTTTAACCCTTACTAGAGCATATATGCTTAGCAGTCTTGGTGAGAAAAGTGCAGTCTGTATGAAGAAGGTCACCCACAGAATTGGAATTACAGGCAGTGACAGCCAAGTGGGTATATCAGAATTAACAATTTTCCTAATCTAACTTGAGAAATGTGTGTTTGTTACTAAACACTGATGCTTTGTAAAAATGTACAAATGCCCTTGGTTTTCTTTAATAATTCAGGGTTCCTGCAGCCTGGAAGAGTCATAGAATATTGTAAAAATGACAGAAGTCATGGAAAAGTCATGAAATTTAGCCATGATCAGCTTTTTAATTTTTTACAAGTAAATACATTTACTCATTTATTTGATTGTTGCATCATTTAAGTTTTATCAAAAATTTAAAAAAAATTTGGTCATGAAATAGTCATGTTCAGATCATGGAATAGTCTTGGAAAAGTCATGAAATTTATTTTTCTTAAGGTACAGGAACCCTGATTATTGTAAGCCCTAGCCCCATAGAATTTTGTGTTTTGGCATTTATGGTAAGAAAGAAACTGTTCATTGTCTTTGGTTCATGCAGTGCATGATGGAAAATTTGAGATGTCATCCGTCAATTTCTTTGTTATGGAAACACCATCATATGTAACAACTTTTACCTCTTGATGTACCATATGTGTAACAGTTTTATTTGAAAAACCTACATGGAGAAGTATTCAAACATTCCACCAGTATCAAATTTCAAGGACAAGCTAGATATTCAAATAATAATAACAAAAGGGGCTCAGAGATAATTTGTCCAGTTTGCATTACAAGCAAAAGTAGTCACTATATAAGAAGGGGAACCTTGAGTTAAGAGTGCGGCTAATCTTTCAGATGTGGATGACCTGTGAAGATTTTTTTCAAATACCCGACAAAATGTCATCAGAAAATGCATTCGAAACATCAGCATAAATTTTGCAAATCCCGAATTTCCTTTATTAAAAATCCCCTGTGATAGTTCAGTTAGGTAATGGAAGTTTTACTGCCCGGTTTCCAACAATTTGTTTAGCCCCTTACCGTTGTTTGGGTCCTTTTGGACCCATGCGGAGAGCTCGGCTGTCACACATCTTTACTGTTTCACGCGGAGCTCGAAACTGCGAGTAGCTACCCGAAAATTCGGCCACAAGAGCGAGAGAGACAATAGTTTAAGGTCACGGGGCCAATAGCCTACAGAAGCCGATGCGGGGCGGGCTACGTCCACTTTTCCGCCCAATCCCGAGGCGCGCAAATATGCCCCGATTGGAGCACAACGGTAAAGGGTTAAGCTAAAATATCTGCACCACTCGGCTTAAGGTTTACGTGCACACACGCAGAGACAGTGGCATCAGCTTTGCAGTAAACACACTCCACAGGCTTAGTTTAACCCTTTACCGATGTGTGGGTCCTTTTGGACCCATGGGGAGAGCTCGGCTGTCACACATCTTTACTGTTTCACGCAGAGCTCGAAACTGCGAGTAGCTACCCGAAAATTCGGCCACAAGAGCGAGAGAGACAATAGTTTAAGGTCACGGGGTCAGTGGCCTACGGAAGCCGATGCAGGGCGGGCTACGTCCACTTTTCCGCCCAATCCCGAGGCGCGCAAATATGCCCCGATTGGAGCACAACGGTAAAGGGTTAAGCTAAAATATCTGCACCACTCGGCTTAAGGTTTACGTGCACACACGCAGAGACAGTGGCATCAGCTTTGTAGTAAACACACTCCACAGGCTTAGTTTAACCCTTTACCGATGTGTGGGTCCTTTTGGACCCATGGGGAGAGCTCGGCTGTCACACATCTTTACTGTTTCACGCAGAGCTCGAAACTGCGAGTAGCTACCCGAAAATTCGGCCACAAGAGCGAGAGAGACAATAGTTTAAGGTCACGGGGTCAGTGGCCTACGGAAGCCGATGCAGGGCGGGCTACGTCCGCTTTTCCGCCCAATCCCGAGGCGCGCAAATATGCCCCGATCGGAGCACAACGGTAAAGGGTAAAGTCAGGCCTGCCGCAGCATTTCTTCCAGTTGTGACTCACTGACTTCTTTTGCCTAGCTCATTGCTTACGCTGAGTACCAAGCATAGTAGGTATCATTTTAAAGTCTTTGGTATGACCCAGCCAGGAGTTGAACTGTACACTCCCTGACTGCAAATCTTAAGCTCTAACCACTTTGATAGTTCAGAATACATATTTCATGTTTAAGGGTAAACACAAGGAGTTTACTCTGCATGAATTTTTCAATAGCAAAATTGTTGCCACATGATTTGTAAGAGTCAAACATGAATTTAACATCAGGAGGTGAAACAATAGTCCTAAAGTTTTTTTATACCAAAAACTTTGTTTAGAGTTGGATGAAAATTAGAAACAGTTGAAAGGGGTACTATTGCTGCACTCATCAACAACCAAGTATGGGTCCTTGATGGTAGAATGGTGTATTCCATTTGCCATACATTGGTGTGTTCCAGAAGTAACTTCAAGTCCCATTGGAAGTACAATTTTTTTTTCTCTTCATGCTCCACATTTCCTTCCACTTGGAAGAGATTTGGCCTTTAATAAGTTGCCAAAGGGGCCAATCAGAAACAACCTTGGGAGGGGCAAGGAACTAGCAGACTGCTTTTTTTATTTTTTTTTGGGGGGGGGGGGGAGGGTGGTTTATTTGACAACCAGTGTTGCCCTACACTATTGTCATTCATTTAGTCCAGTTGCTATGTTTGTGTGTCATTAAAGTCATTGATCAATCAGAAACAACTTTCATTTTGTCTTGATGATAAAATATTCGTGATCATTTCAATAATTTTGACAGTGATTATCTCTACCAGGGGTCAGCAACTACTTTTAAGCTGCAACCCATATGTGAAACATGGTAATGTATACTAGCCCCAGGTCGCAGTGGTGGTGCCAGGCAATCAAGGCCGAGTGCCACCATCAGTCGGGGGAGAGCATATATACAAAATCTTTTTGGCCAAAAGCTCTTCCCAGACCACCAGAAATAGCACTTTCCAAACCTTTCACCAAAAATGAACTTAATCCAAGAAAAAGCAGTCTTTGTCAGGAGTTGTCAGCTAGTAACACCTAAACTCCCACTTTTAGAAAGTTTTTTCACAATCACTTTATAGGCCCACCAAAGTCTGGGATGACCTACTGCACCTGTTACAGATCCCTGATCTAAACAGCTGGTCAGGCGCGTAGCCAGGATTGTTTCATGGGGAGGGTTTTGGTGTCTTGGGGGAAGGGGGGTTGGGGCATGACGTGAGGGAATAGTCTAAGGATAGAGAGGAAAAACTTTTATTTCAGGTGTTTATTGCATTGCAAGGTTGGGTCATGGGGGGGTTCTAACCCCCAAAACCACCCCGTGGCTACACCACTGCAGCTGGTGCATTGCAAGATGCCAGTCTGTCATCCCTTGTACCATTTATTTTGATTTTCTCTGTACAAAATTTCCTTTTCCACTTTTTTTCTTTTATTTTACTTTAATATTTGTTAGTGATGCATTGTGTATATTCATCATAGTGTAAGTCTTTCATATACTTGTAAAGAACAAATTTTATCTAAATAAAGTTAGTGTAACATGAAACTTAAATTCATCTGATGATATGTTTTGGTTTAGAACAAAGATGGATATGAAGCATGTCCGAGTAAATCTTTGTTCAAAAACTATTGTTTAAATTAAATATGATAGAAATTGCAATATTACACCCATTGTTTGTTTATGGAACTTGATAAACGAATGCAGAAAGTAAAATATAGAACATGAACATTTAATTGTCATCCTTTTGTTGTTGATTCTTCCAATACACTCTTGTCAATCTCAGCTGACCTGTTTTCACATTTTGATTTTGAATTGCCTTTTTCACTGATTATTAGGAACTGTTAGTTTAGCAAGGAACTTAAATTACAGGACCCAAACATTTTAAATGTATATTGCACATGATCAAGCAAAGTAGCAGAATTGGCCTAATTCTGAAGAATTTGAAATTTTGTAACCATTGGTGTCTAGCTATATTGACTTTACCACCCCCTAGTCTTGTATGTTCAAAATTGCAATGCCCATATTTTATTCCAAAGATAGCAAAACAAATGAAAAATAGTCTTTGATTAGAATTTTTTTTTTCACTTCCTATTTTTGGAGTTCGTTGATAATTGTGGAATAGCATTTACTTTGTCTTTACCTACATGAAGTTCATATATTGTATAGTATTTATAGTGTAGTGACTTGATCCCTTCCCCTTAAGCATTTCTAGCATTGGTCTGATATGTCCAGTGTGACAAAATGTCACGACAAAAGCAATACAATCTTTTGATAATAAATAAAACATTTTAGATTTCATATCGTGAATACTTGCTATGATTTTGGTTGAAATACTGCATAACTGTACTCTGTCTTCACTGTAGAAAATAAATCCATGATAATTCAGAAACGTCTGTAATATATATAAACAACAGCTTTATAAATGGGACAAGTAATGGAGTATTCAATATTTGTTTTATTGTCTAGTGTCAGTTTTTACTTACCAATAACAACAGTGTCCCTGGTGGCCTTTGTAAATTGCTGTGACAAACTTTGGTGAGAGTTTAGCATTTTTTGTTTGTACAGGGTCTCTAAAATATCCTACACTTTTGCCAAGAGAATACTCTCACAAGAATTGTTACATTCTGTATATCAAAACTACTGGTTGCATAGTTGATATGTGATGTTTTTGTCATTTGTGTGACACTTGAGCAGTAGTTCACAGTGCTGGCTCTGGGGCTCAGCACATTGAGGGCAGGGGTCACTTCAAACTATTTTTTACAGGTTTTCAGATAGTATTGAGCATAATTTTGACCTGGCTACAATTATGAATTATGTATGAAAGAGAGGGGGGAAAATAGTCTGAATTTCCCACAAACAAATATGTTCCTTGCAAGACTTGGAAATAAAATGGAGGAATCTGGCATGAACTGGGCAATCAAACTTCTTAGTGCCAACAGTGCTATAGTTGTGACAATGTCTTCTCTGACTGCATGACTTAATCATTCCTCTAAAAAATTTGTAGTAATTAAACCACCCAATTTGTTTTATAGCCAAAGTGGGATGTATGCACCTTGCTTGTACAGGCTATATTTAACACCAGGCAAAACCCTCATGCAATCTTGAGTGATAATCACTAACTAACCTTTCAACACACCAATACTGTACAGCCGATCTATTGTTTACAAATAGCAGTACTCTGGCTCTCACTAGCAAAGCTTTGGCACAGCATGCTGATAAGTAACTTAATATTCTTTCATTAACCTTCAATCAATACATTTTTTGACCTATAAAAGGTTAATTGAGTGTAATAGCTAGAGATTGCTGGAGGAAAGTGAAGGTTTTATGAATTTTTTAAAGGAATGTATAAGTAATGGTACAAACACTTCTGATAATTCCTTTCCCAGACATGTGGTTGACATCTTTCATGCTGATTGCACAACCTCACCATCAAAATCCTGCAGCTTTTCATTTCACTCTTGTGCAAATACGGTATTGAACAATATCCCTGTCGTTGCACACACTGGGCTCAACAAAAATAGTTCCTTTTCAATGCAAAATGACAAAACTTGACAATTGTGATGAAGACCTACTTTTCTCTGACAGATATGTATTGCATCTGTTTTCCATATTGGTTTATTGTGTTTTTAAGTTATAGTTAGTGTTCCGAAGCAACTGTGAAGAAATAAGATCACCTCCAAAGCTGTTTTGGTTGTATACACTCATATTCATTTATACAAGTATAGGTATACCTAAATGAGAAGATAATAAAAGTAAAAAAAAAAAAACTTATTTCTTACTGTTTTTGTTTGGACACATCTCCAGTACAAGAGAATCTGTGCCTAGGTATTTTATTGCCTTACACACTTGGCATACTTATCTTGGAAAACAAAAAAAAATTATCAACAGGCAAAATAGTCCTGCAAAAATCCTGCAGCTTCTTGGCCACAAAAGCACTCTTTTTTTTTTCCTAGAAAAAAATGCAAAAATGGCAGGACACATACAGGAATTAAAGGTGATAAATGTAGAAAATAAAAGGACATGTCCTTTAATTTGGGGTATATGGGCACTGTTTAAAAAGGTATTTCTTGATTGGCTGTTTTCATAGTATTGTACCAATCATATTATTTGTTAGGGTTAAGAATTTGGTTAGGAATTAGCACTGTTGTTAGCTAGAAAATTTCTTGTTAAACAGTGCCGCACATCGCCCCTTAATTTGCCATGAATTTAGTTGAAAAGTCTCGGTCTCTGCAGGAGTTTGGCAACACCTGTAGGGCTTTTGAAGGGTTCCTTCAGTTTTTTTGCACAATTTCTGGGGGATATTTTGCCTGGGAAAGACTAGAAATGCACACCTGTCATGTTTCATCATTCCTTCCTACCCTCATCCACTAGCTGCCCCTCGTTTTATTATATCACAGGATGGTATAGTCAGAATCACCATGGAGAAATACTGCCATTTGAGGCATTTGAAAATAAAGATATCTGCAGAGCCAATTAGGGACAAAATATTACTGTAATTATTCTGTCTTATGACTTATACTGGATATATGGTAGCAGATACTAGTGTATTGGGAGCAGGTATTTCTTATGAGGGTTCAGAGATCTTCTGGGAAAATTTTGTAAACTTCTTCTCGTTAACGTTGGAATGCATGCTGATGAAGCTGTGTTAGATGAGGCCTCAATGTAAAGCATCATGGACATGGGGAATGTAAAAGATCCAGACAGTTGCAAAATTGGATCTTCAACTAAATGCAAAGGATCGAAACAATGGTTGTGCTACTATTTCATCAATGGGCACGGTAAATGTCTTCAAACAAATCTCAAACCCTTTTGCTACTGAAAGGGGGTCCATTCCACTGTACTGAGATGTGTTATGTAAAGTCTACACAATACGAATGTACAGCTGGTTTCCCAAAATAATAGGTTTTTGTGTGGATGTCGTCATATCTGCACTTGCTATACCCCAGGAGGATGCATATGTGTAAAGTATCTCCTCTTCAAGCCTATTGCATGTCCAAAACACAATTACGCACCATTAAGTTAATAATAAGCTGTTCCAGGTTGCAGCTAAAGTGGGTTAAAACCTGGCTATCTATGGAGGTACGTCATGTGATGTTGCATATTTGGGACTGTTATTTTTCAACAGACACAACACATGAATGGTATTAAGGGTATTCTTGATCCATGGATAGAGCAGGGTTGCCAGGCGATGTCCGCTTTACTGCCAGGCTGCAGCTTACCTTCCTAATTCAGCAATTTCCATAGGGGTTAGCTATATCTACCTTCCTTACCCAATTCACCATTTTCAATGTGAAAATACAGCCAAATTGATTGTATTTGGCAGGATTCATAAGGTCCTTGGAACTTGAAAGATCATCCACACTTTCACCTTGCCAATTAAATACAATCTCCTGCTTGCTATCTCCTTTGCTTCCAGGCACAATTGATTGTTCATTGATGCATACACGCAACCTTTTTATGTGACTGGAATCATGGTCTTAAGCAACAAGCAAATGGACTCCATCTGGCACATTTGAATGCTCAATAACTTAAGGTGGAAGAATTCACATCTGGTTTTAGAAAACTGCCCATTGACGAAATTTGAGAATCCAAACAGCATCCGAGGACTTCGAGCATGGATCATCACAATGGCCAAATAGCAGTCTAGATACCACTGCCACAAAATGAATGCATTGAAGGGCAAACTAGAGGCAAAACCTTGTCAAATTGTAGTTGAATTCCTCTGTTCCAGCATCCATTTTAGCATTTACCTGTTAATGCACAATTGCACATGTGCATCAATATTTTAGATCTGTCTCTCTATTACATTACACGTAACTGTGACAAATATATGCTCAAGCAAACTTCAATCTATCAGTGCCACTATGAGTTAAATTTTCCCCTTTATAAGGTAACACATCAATTCTATGCCTTTTGTAGCCTACTTTCATGATTACTTTGTTTTGGGAAAGTTAAAACAACCCCTTCTCCTCTGAGAGAAAAAAAAATTAAGTACACAAAACCAAGTCCTATCATGTGGGGACTACATATGATAAATGTTAGTGTTGACACAACCAGTCTGTTAAAATTTTGCTGAAAAATATCTGACATAGATTCTTAGAAGACATGATTGACTGACTTTTAAAAAAACTGATTCATGTGTCCATGTCTATCTTTAGTATGCACTTATACATCACAACAAACCTTTCCTACAAAGATTGCAATTAAAGGAAGGTATTCATCACTCCAGACAATTCCATCTCTCCTAACTTACTACTTCTGGCCCCTCCCACAGCTGTCTCAAAGTCATCCTTATAAAGACACACCCCTCGTTTATTGCTAAAGGGCATGCCCTGATGAGCATACAAGGCCTTAATGTTTAATCAGAACACCCTCAGTGCATGCTGTGACCTAATTGACATTGTTTTTATTTGATTTCAATCAAAGAGCTATGCCAACTGTTGTTAGACTCCAAGTAAAATTGTTGTTGGGATAACAAATCACTGCCTTTAAAAAAAACACAACTTGCAAATAACAGCCACGTCTGCTATTTACAGCTTTCAAGAGATGTTTAACATGAGTTATTTACAGCACACTGTTTTTCATGGAGAGTAACTTAAAATATTCATTGCACTTTATTTGATGAACCAATGTCTGCATGCAGTTGGGTGTGTCCATTTCTTAAAAATCTAGTTTTTCTAGTTTTTACATGAAACTAAAACATCATGTTAAAGCTATTGCCTTCTAACCAATAATGAGCACTGTCTTCATTTGGCATTAAATTTCTTCATACTTCTCATAAAATGAAAAGATATATTTCTCTTGACTTCAGAAGACATTTTTAAACAAACTTTGTTTCAGATCTAGCTATTTGCAATACAGTACGAACATAAAGTCAGATGAGGTGTTACTGTTTAGTTTCTAACCAATTGGTTTTGCCACAAAATTCTCCAGTTGTGGCTCACTTGTTTGTTTTCCCTACTCCATTGTCTATGCTGAGCACCAAGCACAACGGAAGTAGATTTCATTTTAAAAATCTTTAGTATGACCCGGCCAGATGTCAAACACAGTAGCTTCCGGGTTTAAGTAGGATACTCTAACCACTTGACAATGCAGTTTGCAATATTAACACAAAAAACAGAAGTGCTTTAAGCTTAATATTTGTATGGTACCAATGCAGTACAGTATTCTTTCATACTATTTACTGAGTGCCAAAATGTCAAAAGTATGAACATGCTTTGTCCCAATCTTGAGATATTTTAAAAACTTGAAAACAATGTTTGCTAAATTTGAGAATATCTTCAACCTCAGATAATTTTTGAACTCTCCAAAGGTTGACCAACAGTGACCTCAGATGATCTTAACCTCCACAATTACTAATGTGGTTCTTCTCAACATGGTGCATCCACATACCAAGTATGTGAACAGCTGGAGTTGCCCATTTGACATGGGCAAGTAAACAAATTGAGCATAATAATTTAAGTTGTAAAAATATACAATTGCACATACTGTACCAATGGACACAAAGCATCATCTATGCAAACATTGCAAAGGTTTTTCCCTTTTCATCCTAAAGATACTTTATGCTATGGTTCTTGCAATGCATCTACAGAAAGATCGTAGATATACTTTTTGTATCATATATAACTACTTTCTGTCCAACAACTTACAAGGAGCAGCTCCATGCTGTCTCCATGCTTATCTGAGTTGTGCAACTAAAAAGATAAGCTATAATAGTCATTTGCACGCAATTCAATGCTTCATTATATCCCAGACTTTCCAGGGGCATTGCATCATGGGACTGCACTAGATTACATTTTATTTATGGAGTTTTATTCCCCAGTTCATGACCTTCTGATTTAATCTACCAGTTCCCACAGCCTCTTTTTTTAAGTTAGTTACAGTAGTTAAATAAGATTTAATGACACACCAACACAAATGTGTTATATACTGTCAATACAATTCAAGTCTTCCCATTTAGTCGCCTCTCAAGAGAGGCTAGGAATACTGTGGGCATATTCTACAAGCCCCAGCCCACAGGAGGCTTTTTTCCAGTTGGTGGACATGGGTTGTTCTCCAATGCTTATGACCATTTCCCCATGAGGTCACAAGGTCAGTCCCAGGAACTCGCGCTTTTACAGTGCGCTGTTATTGTCGTGTCATTTTTGAAATTGTTGACCACGCTGAGTATTAACTTGCTACCTCTCACAATTTTAGCATTTTACAACTGATAGGTGGCCTACTTATTCACTGCAGATGCAACAATAAAACAGATTATACTTAGAATGCCCATTTGGGACCTGCAACGGATCCCGTGAGAGTCAGTCTCACCAAAAGTTGGTCAGTCTCATAGTCAGTCTACACACCTGCTTGAAAAATATTGTTCCTATTCACCCTGTACATTAGTTAAAGCATCAACAGACTCTTCCAAGCTGTTCTCTTCCCAAAGAAAGCCATCAAGAGGACACTTCCACCTCATAGCCTTGCCTCATGAAATACAATTTTACCCTCCAAACAACCTGTCGCTAAAATGGGATGTGTCGGTGAGAATTTTGAAGTTACCACCGTCCTTTGATGGCTCAATAGCATACATTTCTCAGTCAGTGTTTTTGATTCCCCAAGTTTCGGGTTTATGTCACAGAGTTCCCTGCAAATATCATCAAAACTAAGAAGCCTTATGCCAAATCCAAAAGATGAACATATGAATCGCCCGTCTGGACTAACGCTGATTTCCTTGATGTATCCACGCCCATCGTTCGGTTCCGACACATGGTACAAAAGTCTTTGTTTTGGAACAAAGGGTGTATTGTTTTTCCTCTCAGAGTCAATTGTGTTTTTATCAAAGCTCATGTTGTCCACCTGTATATCATGCACACAGGTCCACTAGAAAAAGAATGAGAGAAAATGTCATTACAGAAATTAGGGAGAATTAAAAGGTCATCAAACAGAATTCTTATAACTACATACACTCTACATGGTTGCACTATTCAAGTATATTTCATTAATTACATTAAAGAGGAACATTGAGTTGATATTGATACTTTAGAAAAAATATTGGCACGTACTGCCACATGAAAAACAAAATCAAAACCTATCAACATAATTAGTCAAGTTTCACATCCAATAGTTATGTATTGTTAGAATTCAATATTTTGTTTTTTTCTTTTTTTTGGAGGGGGGGTGGCATGTAGTAAGTTAGTTAGACAGATTTT
The DNA here is from genome assembly GCA_037179385.1 of Holothuria scabra. Lineage (NCBI taxonomy): Eukaryota > Metazoa > Echinodermata > Holothuroidea > Aspidochirotida > Holothuriidae > Holothuria > Holothuria scabra. The sequence goes on from CM074194.1 coordinate 11,602,162, forward strand.
TACGGCCCAGTTTCCAACCAATTGGTTCAAGTCGAGCAGGCCACAGCCTTTTTTCCAGTGCAGCTGGCTTGTAACAATTTTATGCAAAATTTGAAAATTTGTCAGGGATTAATTTTTGTTAAATCAGATAGAATCTTAAGTCACCCTCTCATCAATTTTTTTTTTTTTTTTTTTTGTTTTTTTGTTTTTTGGGTTGTTGTTTATAGGCTTTGGGGATGCCATGGTCTAAGAAATCATCAAATTAAGTTTCCAATTTTATCAACTAACTCAATCTACCACTTATATCAAGTTTTGCTACCTAAATCTTCCATCCATGTTTTTGCAAAAACTATTATGCATTGGGATAGAAAATGCCATTTCCTGTAAATAATATTATGACATTAGAAAACCTGCATTTTTTCTTCTATACAAATTCTAAAGAGCAAGATTAATGACATTAACTGCTTTACTGTTTTAGTCTAGGTAGGATTTGATTGAAAAAGCTAAGATAGTTTTAATTTTTTATCTACTGTTATCATTAACTACTTGATTTGTTCTTTCATTTGCCATATTTGAATTATTACTGGAACTGAAAAAGATATCTAGAATTTAGGTAACATCTAAAACAAGATTCCCATACTCTTGAAATACTGAAAGTCAAAAATCTTTTCATACTTTTGGAAGACTAAACTGGGAAAATTTAGTGCTGAAAAACAAAGAATTCCATACAAAATGGGCATATTACATTTACATAGGTATATACTAATCATAACAGCAACAACAAAAAGTGTAATACTTCAAATTTCATTACCAAATGGAAACTTTTCTAGACCAAAACCACAATATCCAAGGATGATTCAGACCATGAAAAAATCCCACACTTTCCTGATTTTCCCCCAACTGCAAAGAAACCCCATTTTATTTTTGGGCAAATGATTATTTATTTGATATACATGGCACTCAGTTTACCTCGGAATCTTCCATTTCTGACGTAAATCTTGACATCATACACCATCCCTGGGGGTGAACGACGAGAGACGAGATGCACCAAGGGTAACTCTCTGGAGGAAAATCCATTACTAGTTCCACCCTATTTCGCTTCTGATGGAAAACGTGATTGGATCTGTGGTCCAACAGTTGTTTTGGGTCTTTCTCTTGGAGAAGTAAATAATAGTCATCAGGTACAAAGTTCTCAAGGTCAGTAGCAACAGTTGAAAGGTCAAGGTCATGAACGATGACATAATACCCAAGGGAGGTGGAGAGAATCATTTTATTATCATCTGGAGTGAGTCTCGTCCTCATTAATCTTTCTAGACGGAGTAACTCTGTTGGTTTAGCAGCCTCAGAAGAATAACTGTGTGAAAAAAGAATGAACTTTTCCAGGGTCAGCCATTACAGCATAGCTGCAGTTACTCCTTAAAAGAAGGGTTTAAAATCACATCAAGTTTTGATATGTTGGAGGGGTACTTATTCTAAGCATTTCAGTGAAATTTGATTGAAATCTGATGTATGGTTCCCAAGATATGAGCAGGTAAAGTTGTCACATTTTCAACCAAAAGTAAACTTGAAGCAAGAACATATGACATCATATCCCCACATTAATGGAAAGTCTTTGTTTTTTTGTCTTTTAAATTTACAGGAGATTTTCTCCTCAACAATCTAATATCATCAGAATATGATTGCATCAGTGGCATGAGAATTCTGCAACCTTTGCATTTCACACAGGGGGGTCTTTTTCCTATTAACTTCAAGGTCAACACAACAGTCTGAAAAACATAAGGGAAACAAAGCATTCCTTGTCAATGTGAGGAAGTGATATATTAACCCCTCCTGCCCTCAAGCTCACTTTGGAACACAAATCTAGAAACTACACTCACTGATATCTCAAGAAATACATGTCCGATTTAGATGGGAATCTCACCACACTTTGTAAATTTTATTCCTCTTTCACATATAAAAATTAAATTTTTGCCCAAACTTCCCCTTTAAGGATTTAATTACAGCTTTTAATAGGGAGTATTCAAATCAAGCAGTTGAGTCAGTTCGTTAGTTAAATGTAGTTTTACAGCCCAGTTTCCAACCTATTGGTTCAAGTCCAGCCGGCCACGGCATTTTTCCCCGTTGTGGCTCACTGGCTTGCTTTTGCTACTCCGTTGCTTAGGCGAAGCATCACGCACAATGGCAGTTTTTTGATTCCTTGCCGAAGGCAGGCAAGGGAATCTATGCGATGGTGATGTCGTGTGTGTGTATGTGTGTGTGTGTCTGTGTGTGTATGTGTGTGTGACGCCTGCTTGTAAACATGATATCTCAAGAAGGGTAACCCCCAGGAATCTCAAACTTGGCATGTAGATTGCCCACATTGAGTAGATGGTCCCTATTTTTTTTGGTAGAGGTCAAAGGTCATTTGGGGTCACCAGAGGTCAAAATGTAAATACCTTGGAAATTGCTTGAAAACACAATATCTCCAGAAGGAAAAATGTGAGCAATCTCATACTTAATATGCTAATTGTCCATATTGAGTAGATGGTCCCTATTGTTTTTGATGGAGGTCAAAGGTCATTTGGGGTCACCAGAAGAAAAAAGGTCAAAACCTTGTAAACACTGTACCTCAAGAAGGGTAAATGTGAGGGATCTCATACATGCCATGTGGATTGCCGATATTAAGTAGATGATCTCTAATGTTTTTGGTGGAGGTCAAAGGTCATTTGGGGTCATCAGAGATGAAAAGCTCAAAAACTTGTAAACACCAAATGTCAAGAAAGGTAACTGCCAGGAATCTCATACTTACCAAGTGGATTGTCCATACTGAGTAGATGACCCCTATTGTTTTTATTGGATGTCAAAGGTCATTTGGGGTCATCAGAGTTCAAAACATCTAAACCTTGCAAACACTACATCTCAAAAGTGTATATTACTGTGGAAGTTTATATCCATGAGTGGATGGTGAAAGGGTAAGAATAATTTGGCACGGGTAATGTAATAGGTAATTTTTTGGAACAGTTTTAACTTCACTATGTAAATTCTTTAGTGAGGTAATTTTGAAAATGTATTTGTAAAGCACTGAAGCAAACTCATAGGAAGAAGATCTTAGGTGCACAAAAAGGCGCATCACATGGTATTTACTGTACAGTATGTTGATTCTGGCATGAAATTGTGCCCTGTTGTTACATTAAGTTCCAAGTATAAATACATGAAAAAGTGGGCAGAGCAAAATATAAAAATCTTAAAAGGCAAAATCTGTTCACCAGGCTGGCATACATGCTTCAATGCTCATGGGTATGCTGATTTTGCAGCCACAAGTAAACAGATTTTCATGAAACTGATGTGGAACATGTGAGGTTAAACAGTCTGTATAAGGGTCATTTAGGGACATAATCTGAAAATATTAGAAGATGCTTCTATGCACACTAAGTAGATGACTGATGTGGAACTTCATAAGTGTAAACTTTGAACAGAGAGTACTCTGTGTGATGCACAAGAATCTCTTTTATAGCATACTTACATTGCTTTTTCAATAACCTTAAAGAAAACCTGAAGAAAACATTAAATTTAGTGGCAAAAATTGCTAATATTTGGCAAACCTTGTGCCTACTGTCCTCATGAGGACATGTGCATGAAAGCATGCATTAATTGGAAGTGGGAATTGTTTAATTAGATATACCACAGTAAATTAGTTTTACAAGAAAGAACCTAAACTGATCATTTGGTATCAAATACCCTTCAGCGCACATGAACTGTCATTGCCTAATAGAGTGAATCAAATTGTGACTGACCCATTCTTTGCCATTTGGTCACAGTTATCTGGCATAATTTTTCACAGGTGACTGCCAGTTGTCCCCACACTGTCCTGAAGGATTACATCATACAAACATACAGCTCAATTGACTTGAGCTTTTTACTGTATAAGTGGTGTTAATTGACTCTTATAAACCCTCTGAAGAAAGCTTATTTTGATCTCAGTACATAACAACCATGAAAGCCCATTGTTTGTATATACTCCTATTTCCTGCCATTCCCTGCAGGCATTTAGTACTCTATTTGTGGTCAAAATGTCAGACCTCCATGAAAGTCACACCTCTGCAAAATCAAGCATAAAATAACTGTCCACATTATCTTGTCTCATCTGACCACAAATAAAAGTTGTTTGCCTAGCCATTGTCTGGAGATGGAGAAGTTCATGTACACTTGATCAAGTTTCTAAACTGAAAGTCATCTTAGAAATACTGCAGCTTGACACCCTTGAGAAATAGTGTCCTTTAACATAGAAGGTGGTGCAATTGAACAAATACAGTAGTGCATTTGTATTAGGATTTTTGTTGAACACAACTTTAAACATTCGTGTCTATCTAGACTGGTGCTTCTGCTTTACAGTTTCAATATGCTCTACAGTGATTATTTATCACTAAGTTTCATTCTAGAATTTGTTTTGAATTTTTGATAGCATAAAATGTATCAGCATACTACTTGCCTCATCTCTGCAAATATCTGGATAACCGCAGTGTATAATTAAGCTTAATGCATAGAACCATTGCTTCAAGATTACCCTTAATGACACTTTTCAAAAGTATTAAAATTTTTTTTTTGCATTGCTGCTGTCGTTTAAAAGTAGTTCAGGTAATAAGAGCAAGCATAATGTTGTACACTGTGTATCAAACAAGGAAAACTTGTACTGTGTGTTATGCTGTTCCTACAGAATAAGTAGACAAAAGGCAAATTAAAAGTCTTGTGAAATTATGGATTAATAGGGATATCAGCTTCTGTTAATTTGCAAGGATACCATAGACAATGGGTAGGGGATTTTCCCCTAAAGCAAAAATTGCCGCCACGAATAGCCAAGGTTACACATCTCTGTTCAGATGTCTCTTTAGGCCTGGTCTCACGTACCCCCCATTACCCAGTGTTACCTCGTGTTTACAATCAGACAAAACCTCAGGTTAACCCCGTGTTTTCCTATCTGTGTTCTCACGTACCACAAGGTCAAATATTTCACAAACAGATTACAGTAAAATGTAAGAAAATACCTTTCATCAGTGCCATAAATACCTGTGACCTTGCTTGATTTAAACAAACAAGGTGTTTAAAACTGCTTAACCCTGCAATTTGAGGTGGATCGAAATTTAAACACAGACCCCATGTTAACCCGCGATCCCATGTTACTCCAGCTCGAGGTAACACGGTGTTACCTCGAGCGCATGGTGTTACCTCAGGCGCGGGGTATGTGAGACCACAGTATTTGATGCATGTAGGAGAGTGTTTGGATGAGGGCTTGTTTTAACACTAACCTCAATGCAGACTCTTCGAAACATAGTAGCATCGGAACATAGAGACTTCAGAATGGAGAGCTGTCCCCATTGACCAAACTTTTTATTAAAATGGTTTTCAAAATCTGCTTTATCAAGTAATGAGACAGAACATAGTTTTCTGGCATATTAAAGCTGTGTGAGAAATTCCTCTTGTTTGTGCAGATCAAAGGTTTGCGGTGGCATAAGATAAAACCTTGTAAACATAATGTTTTTAGGGGGATAACTGTGAGGGATCTCATACCATGGAGGTAGTACTTCCATACTCCTACTGTACAAAGCTTTTGAATTGCTCATGTTGATGGACGTGTTGGTGTGGTGATCACTGTTGTTTAAAATGGGGTCGAAAGGTCATTTTGGGTCACATGAGGTCAAAAGGTTTTGGCCTTACTAGTATGATATCTCAATTAAGTAGGATAATTGTATGGGTCTCATGCATGTCATGTTTGCATCAATGTTTGCTATGATATATCATATGGCAAGGAATCACTAAGCCTATTGGCTTTCTAGTTAGAGTCTTTGATATGACTCGACCTGGGAAGTAAACTCGGGCCTTCCGCATGAGAGGCAGATGCTGTACTTTTTGACCAAACACTCAGTCTCAAGCAGTTGAGTCAGATAGAATATCCAGGATTGTGTCATGGGGAGGATTTTGGAGCATGCCATGAGGGAAAGGTCAAAGGGGAAGGAGAAAAAAGACTATAGGTTTCCAAATGCAAAATGATGCAATGTTTGTGTCTCAAATGTAATTAAATTTATAGTGATCATGTGTCTTTTGCAATTATGGTTTTTCAAGGTTGGGTCATGAGGGGGTTTCAACTCCCCAAACCTTCCCTGTGGCTATGCCAATGGTTGAGTCTGTAACATACTGTAGTCTAGCTACAGTATTACAAACTGTGAATTCCTACAAACTGTGAATTCTGCATCACTTTGTATGGTATTTTAGTGAAAGTCCCTAACAAAGTAACCATAAATACATTTCTATCATAAAACATTTCATTTGTGTGATATGTACTTCCAAAGCAAGACTATTTCAGCAACACACAGCCTTCATCAAGCCATAGGCAACATATGTTAAAGTGAGGGCGCTTCAAAATAAATCAAGTCAGCAAGTCTACACCAAAAGAGTGCCCTCCATTTCCTTTCTTGGATCACCTTGTAGATTGTGATGGTGGTTGACTAGAATGGTAGTAATTAATTGGGGGGTGGGACCTACAGTAACTGTAATTGAAGGGCCTCATAATATGCACACCTATTTTAGAAAAATTGCAAAGTCCCCTGAAATTCAGTCAGCATGATAAAGGTTAATTTGTATAACTTTAACTAACAGAAGTCCATCTTTACTAAATTCTCCCTAATAAAGAAATTTTTACACCTTTTAGTGTTTGCACGGGTACCAAAAAATAAGAACCGGGTACCCGATTGCCATACCGGTCGGGTACCCGGGTACCCGGCACGTGTTATGGTGACTAAAAGATAGCAACATTTTGTTAGGCATACATCATTAGACATTCATAATAATATTTACAGCTGTATTGGAGAGGCAGCGATCACATTCACAAGTTCAAAAACACTTGATTTGTCACAATTTGATATTGAATTTTGGAACGTTTCCATACTCGAAAAGCAAGTATACTAAGAGCTCGAAACTTCTTCTTTTAAAACCGTTTTAAAAATATCAACCAATCAGAGCCCTGAATTAGGGTATTCTCTTGCATGTCCAAAATTACAGAATGTAAACAAACAACGTCATGCTTGCGAAATTTGCTCAAGTTAATGTACAATATGCCGTGGCATTATCACGAAAGGGATATGTACGTTCTGGCGTACTAGCCTCATGTTGACATCTGTGCATGCTTGCATACATAAACTTTGTTGTGTGCGCAAGGCAAGCGCCATTTTGGGGCAATCTAACGTAATACGTATATGGCCTGTTTCCAAAACCTTTTTGTGAATATTTACAGTGTCATTGCAGTGATATCTTAGTACATTAAGTATAGCGACAAAATGTGGATTTGCTTAAAAGTGACATGTTTAATCATTATGAAATATTCGAAGATTTTACTCAAGGTACGATGGCATACCATAATAAATATAAGACCGTACACATGCAAGACTCAGTTTACGTAGCATACCGAACATTGCGGGCACAGTCTTTGCCAGCTGGGTGGGTTGAAATGCCTGCTAGTTTCTGTGTAAAACAGTACAGTTTGATTTTGCATCGCCGTCAGCTAGCTTGCAAGCAAGATTTTAAATGATGTATGTGTCATATGTGAAAAGGATCACAGCCTTACAATAGCACGATCGGGCAGTATACAGATGAAAATTTCAACTTTGCAAAACGAAGTACAAACAGCTTTCAAACTTAAACATAATTTCTAGGGGCTCTCTTCATTCTCAGTTTCGGAGATTTTTTACCAAATTGGCAAAATATTTTTGTCCATTACCATGGGCAATGGCCTAAATGGGGTGATTCTTTTCGCATGTGATATTTTTTTAGGTTCGGGTAGTAGATTTGGAACTGGGTAATACGATGGCAGGTAGGTACCCGGGTACCCCGTGCAAACACTAAAACCTTTACAGGTTTGCAATGTTCCAGAAAATTAACTGACTTGAAGAAAACCTGTAAAAACCAAACATCAAATGATAAGGAATGCCATTCATACACTGAGCTAACCTGTTAATATCCCAAGCATAAACTTTGCCATCAAATGCTGATGTTATTAATTGTCCAGTACATTGACTGTATTCTATACTTTTGACCCAGTTTCGATGTCCTTTCAGCTCTGACACTTTCTGTTTCAGGTTGCGGTAATCCCACAATGCAACAGTGCAATCATCTGAGCCAGATGTGAAGGTTCTTTCATCTAAAAATCTGAAAATATTAATAGAATATGTGGATTTATTTCAAAAAAAAGGCCCAAGATGTCTACAACCAACATTGCCAGATTATGGCACTACACTGGTCAGACCTAGATCCACTGTTTTACAGGCTGTCCATCTTCCTATCTTCAGTCCCACCCTGTCCCCTCTGGTGATGGTGTTACCCTACCCTGCCTATCTTTTCCCCTACCCTGCCATTTTCAGTTCACAGTATTTCAACTAATGCAGTAGTCTTTAAGTACTGCGACATTACTCCCATAAAATTTCTGTAAGTCATTTACAGTAAGTATACTTACAGGTTTCCACAATTTTGAGAACGGAATACTGAGATTCATACCTTTTGGAATCACAATGGGAACATTTATTTAGTACTGAAAAATAAAGAATTTTGTACAAAATAGTCTTCATTTTTTTACGTTTTCCCAGCATATAAGCATAGCCCACAAAACATGTCACAACTACCAAAAGTGTAGCCTAAGGTTTCAAATTTTAAGACTATCTGGCAATTTTTTCCAGATTATCCCCTTTTTTTCTACTGTGTAGAAACCCTTTACTTTAAACAAACATACTGCATAGTAGTTGAATGAGATACACACTACAAATTACAGTAACTTCTTAAAACTCAATACAGTAGTCTACAAGTTGATGTATGAATGTCATTTCAATCTTTATGTTCAGGAAAAATACTGATCAGATACCTTCAGAATGATGTTTGTTTGAAACACACTTTATTGTATGCCATCAACCCCTTTTTATTGCAGCTCATATGTAAAATGTTTGAATGTATATTGTTGAGACATAAGTCACAGTGGGACGACCAGACTATCTAAGTCGGGTGCCAGCAGCATACCAGATTATCTATGAGAAGTGCCACCACTGGTTGGCATGGGTCAAACAAGACATTTTTGGCCAAAAGCACTTTCCAGATCACCTAAAATCCTGGACCTTCAAACAAAAACAATGGGAAAGACAGCAACCAATCAGGGGTTGCTACCTACTGTAGTTACACTTAGCTTTACAACCACACTCTGATGGGAGTTCTTCCTTCTATAGACATTTTGTTCACAAACACTGGCTGGGGCCCACTAAAATCTGTGCCTATAAAGGGGCTGTAGTCCAACTACTGTTGACTCTGCACTGATCAATATGCCTTCTTAGGAATTATTATTTAGTTCAATGGCACAAGTATAAGGAATAAATGAAAATCCCCAATCGAAGGACCAATTGTAAGCTCTGTAAAAGAAAATACCTAGCCCTCTTAACCTGTGAAGGCCTGAAAACTGGCCACACAGAGAATAACAATCCAAAAGATGGGTCTTCCTGCTTCAAATTAGGTGTCTGTTTATCACATTAAGTGGTTGCATGGTATTGTTTACAATGATGTATCTATCATCATAGAAAGACATTTTGCTGGATGTTTTTACATGGCCAGGTCACACTACAGTGATATCGGATAGGATTTCGCTCCAATTTTTGTGAGTTTTAATTAAAATTTCCTCCATCTTTGGTCGAAAAGAAACAAAAATTTGCCAAACTGAGTACTGTAGATACATGAATTGTATAGCAGGACTATGAAATTCTAAGTTATACCACTCATTCCGTGATGTCACATTCGCAGACAGCTTTTATTGGGTTCATGTAGTTGGATAAAAGCTATTTGTCAATGTGAGGTCACAAAATAATTAGTACATAATATATATTTTATTTCTGTGGTCCTCTCATACCCATCATATATTTACACAGGATGGCAAATTTTGGTTCTTTCTGACAATGGCTGGAGGATATTTGATGTCTGTGAGTATAAATTATCTGGTGATTGCCAGCATACTTAAGAATGTTAATGACTTTAAAGATAATTCAGAGGCCACATCAGACAGCAAAGAGACTGACTCTGAAAGGGTAGCAATTGTAAAGAGTGTAGCAAATTCCAGTTCAAAGGGTTAATGTACTTTGAGTGAGTATAGATTAACCCCTTACCGTTGTGCTCCGATCGGGGCATATTTGCGCGCCTCTGGAGTGGGCGGAAAAGCGGACGTAGCACGCCCCGCATCAGCTTCCGTAGGCCATTGACCCTGTGACCTTAAACTATTGTCTCTCTCGTTGCTGTGGCCGAATTTTCGGGTAGCTACTCGCAGTTTAGAGCTCCGCGTGAAACAGTAAAGATGCGTGACAGCCGAGCTCTCCGCATGGGTCCAAAAGGACCCAAACAACGGTAAAGGATTAAAACAAGCCCGTGGAGTGTGTTTACTGCAGAGCTGATGCCACTGTCTCTGCGTGTGTGCAGGTAACCCTTTAGCCGAGTGGTGCAGATATTTTAGATTAACCCTTTACCGTTGTGCTCCGATCGGGGCATATTTGCGCGCCTCTGGAGTGGGCGGAAAAGCGGACGTAGCACGCCCCGCATCAGCTTCCGTAGGCCATTGACCCTGTGACCTTAAACAATTGTCTTTCTCGTTGCTGTGGCCGAATTTTCGGGTAGCTACTCGCAGTTTGGAGCTCCGTGTGAAACAGTAAAGATGCGTGACAGCCGAGCTCTCCTCATGGGTCCAAAAGGACCCAAACAAGGGTAAAGGGTTAAAAGAAGAGAGAACGAAAAAAAAAAATTTCTCACCTAACACAGTTAACACAATCTGCATGAGCTTTAGGTACACAATGAATTTGACGCAGAGAGAGGGGATCATAAAACTTGATTGCATTGTCTTCACATGCTGCTACCAAAATCTTCCTGCCAGATACAAAACAAATAAAAACAGAACTTTACAAGAAACTTATTTAATTAATCACTTAAATGAGTAATTTTTAACATTTTGTAAAAGTTCTGTTATTTCACCCTCTTGAGGGTGCGGATGGCAAAACCTGTCATACCCTTGATATTTGATGCGTAAATGGAATCCAAACAATTGTGATAGTTGATAGTTGATATCAATTCTTTTCTCTGAGGGTCCTTTTCATTCCCTTTGGAGTATTTCTTTGATCCCAGTTAAAGTAATACTAACTGATACATTAACATCATTTTGTCCTCCTAATATTTTGCGTTAGTTCCATTGTAAAAGTGATTTTTGTCATGATTTGAAGTTAACATTACAGTGCACTACGGAAAAAACCAAGCATCATGAAGGATCACAGATAATGAACAACTCTAAATGCTCTACAATTCATATATGAAACATAATGAAAGTCTTCAACTGCTTTGTGCAGCACAACCATCAGACCAAGCGATGGCTTTATGGTCCAGTGCTTCTCTTGGCATGATGGTGCACAGTGACTTGCTTTAAGGAATTATAGGGAGATTGTCCTTCATCTTTATTCATTATCGGTTGGCCCCATACTTCCAGATTTGTATGGACTCTCATATCTTCCTGGTTCACATGCATAACTTCCCTTCCTATTATTTTGCTCTGTGCCAGCCCAGTCCATGGTGTGGTTGTATTCATGGTGCACATGGTCAGAGATGGCAGACTTGTATTACTGTGCACAGACTGGATGGTCTCCTTGGTACATTAAAGTGAGATGAAGATGCCTCTTTCTTCAGATGCTCTTGCTTAATTTTAAAAGCAACTGCACCCACCAGGTCAAGAGAAGCACTGAACCATACAGCAATAACTCAGCCTGATGAACACTGCAGCACAAAGCAGTTTTTGTTAACTGTGTAAAGGCCCCCATGCACAATCAATTTTTTTTGTCAATTAATTGATATCAAACAATTGATAAAACCAGAATGCAAAAATGCATTGAGGTTTCGATGATACATACATGCTCTTTTCAATAAAATGCTACATTTGTTGTAACAACTGGTGACCCAAAGTGACCTTTGACTCAACCTGTAAGTAACTGGTTTTTCTTTTAACCAAAACACTTCTATATTCAAAAAGCCAAATTTCTACTGTGCCTTAAGATATTCTGCAAACAAGGTTTACAGAGTTTGATGCCAGGTGATACCCGATGGCCATTGACCTCCATCAAAAACAACAGGTACAGTACTGTCAACTCACCACACCTCATACACACACTAATTGTGAAATACATCCAGGTTTCGTACCTTGAGCTGTCCTATACAGGTTTTCGGAGTATGACCCCCTTTGACCCCAAATGACCTTTGACCTCTACCAAAATCAATAAGGTTCTTCCTTACATCATAATGCATCAACATATCAAGTTTGAAATCAATCCAAGCTTCCCATCTCGAGATATTGTGTTAAAAAGTTTTCAGGATTTGTCCCCTTCTGACCTTTGACCTCCACCAAAATTAATAGGGTTCTTCCTTACATCATAACACATCAACACATCAAGTTTGAAATGAATCCAAGTTTCCTACCTTGCGATATAGTGTAAACAAGGATCTCCAGATTTGACCCCATGTGACCCCAAATAACCTTTGACCTCCACCAACATCAATAGGGTTCTTCCTTACATCATAACACATCAACATATCAAGTTTGAAATGAATCTAAGTTTCCTACCTTGCGATGTAGTGTAAACAAGGATTTTGGGGTTTGACCCATGTGACCCCAAATGACCTTTGACCTCCACCAAAATCAATAGGGTTCTTCCTTACATCATAACACATCAACATATCAAGTTTGAAATTAATCCAAATTTCCTACCATGAGATATCGTGTAAACAAGGATTTTGGGGTTTGACCCCCTGTGACCCCAAATGACCTTTGACCTCCACCAAACTCAAAAGAGTTCTTCCTTACATCATAACACATCAACATATCAAGTTTGAAATTAATCCAAATTTCCTACCATGAGATATCGTGTAAACAAGGATTTTGGGGTTTGACCCCCTGTGAGCCCAAATGACCTTTGACCTCCACCAAACTCAATAGGGTTCTTTCTTACATCATAACGCATCAACGTATCAAGTTTGAAATTAATCCAATTTTCCTACCATGAGATATCGTGTAAACAAGGATATTGGTGTTTGACCCCCTGTGACCCCAAATGACCTTTGACCTCCACCAAAATCAATAGGGTTCTTCCTTACATCATAATGCATCAACATATCAAGTTTGAAATTAATCCAAATTTTCTACCATGAGATATAGTGTAAACAAGGATTTCAGGGTTTGACCCCATGTGACCCCAGATGACCTTTGACCTCCACCAAAATCAATAGGGTTCTTCCTTACATCATAACGCATCAACATATCAAGTTTGAAACTAATCCAAGTTTTCTACCATGAGATATCGTGTAAACAAGGATTTCTAGGTTTGACCCCACGTGACCCCAAATTACCTTTGACCTCCACCAAAATCAATAGGGTTCTTCCTTACATCATAACACATCAACATATCAAGTTTGAAATGAATCTAAGTTTCCTACCTTGCGATGTAGTGTAAACAAGGATTTCAGGGTTTGACCCATGTGACCCCAAATGACCTTTGACCTCCACCAAAATCAATAGGGTTCTTCCTTACATCATAACACATCAACATATCAAGTTTGAAATTAATCCAAATTTCCTACCATGAGATATTGTGTAAACAAGGATTTTGGGGTTTGACCCCCTGTGAGCCCAAATGACCTTTGACCTCCACCAAACTCAATAGGGTTCTTTCTTACATCATAACGCATCAACGTATCAAGTTTGAAATTAATCCAATTTTCCTACCATGAGATATCGTGTAAACAAGGATTTTGGGGTTTGACCCCGTGACCCCAAATGACCTTTGACCTCCACCAAACTCAATAGGGTTCTTCCTTACATCATAACACATCAACATATCAAGTTTGAAATTAATCCAAATTTTCTACCATGAGATATAGTGTAAACAAGGATTTCAGGGTTTGACCCCATGTGACCCCAGATGACCTTTGACCTCCACCAAAATCAATAGGGTTCTTCCTTACATCATAACGCATCAACATATCAAGTTTGAAACTAATCCAAGTTTCCTCCATGAGATATCGTGTAAAGAAGGATTTCTAGGTTTGACCCCACGTGACCCCAAATGACCTTTGACCTCCACCAAAATCAATAGGGTTCTTCCTTACATCATAACGCATCAATATATCAAGTTTGAAATTAATCCAAGTTTCCTGTCTTGAGATATTGTGTAAACGAGGATTTTGGTTTTTGACCCCCTGTGACCCCAGATGACCTTTGACCTCAACCAAAATAAATAGGGTTCTTCCTCTCAGTATGGGGTATCTGTGTACCAAGTTTGAGAACTGTCAGATCTTCCCTTCTCAAGATATCGTGTAAACAAGCAAAGTGTCACAAACACACACACACACATACATACACACACACATACACACGCACACACAGTCAGGTTTTTACACACAACTGAGGACTTCATTGTTATCTCCATTGTGTCTGCTTACTTAACCCTAACCTTCACAATAGACTGTCTATTGTTAGACAACCGAGGACTTGAGAAATCTTTTGAATTTACTACCGAGGACCTGGAAGTCTATTGTTTAGGTCCTCTGTTTTACACAAAGACAAACCCATACAGTTGAAGCAACTTTCGACAGATCAAAGTTCCTTTAATTTTTATTGAAAGCCATGATGTCAACTAATTGATATCAAACAATTGACAAAAACATGATCTTGTGCTGGGACATTGGCTGAGAATTATTGAAACAATTTCATTGAAGCAGCTATTGACAGATGACAGTTTCTTTGATACTTACTGACACCAGGTCAATTTTTGCGATGAATTCCTCCTCTTTTTTCAGTTTTGAGAGTACCTGCCATGGCAAGACTGGAATATTGATAGATTCTTCCATTTCAAAGATTTGTGTGTGAGGAGAATCTAATAACTAATGAAAAAAATTGATCGTGTAGAGGGGCCTTACTGTGTGTAAACTTTAGAGAATAAAGTCACCAACCCGATGCAATTCTTGAATCATCAAACACTCTGAATGTTTATAAAATGTTACAGATTCAAAGCACATTCAATTATCTTCATCTTTTATGAATGAATTTGGACAATAGTTTCACCAGGATAAGTAGATCAAAGGTTCACTAGATCCATGGTTCCCTAGATCAAAGATTTTTACAATGGAGAAGGTACACTAGATTTAAGGTTCACTAGATTTGAGGTTCACTGGATTTAAAGTTCACTAGGTCAAAAGGTCACTACACACAAGTGAACATTCAAATAGCAACCCTTCGGTTTAACAAACCTTTGGTTAATGACCCTTTGATCTAATGAACCTTCATTTTAGTGAACCTTTAGCACAGTAAACTTTTGATCCAGTGAATCTTTAGTCTAGTGATTCTTGATCTAGAGAACCCTACTCATTTCACTCACCCACTAGGAGAAAATTCCAGGTTAAAAACTGCACCATAACCCACATGTGAAGACGCTGTTTTGCTCAGATAAAAGTATAGCTGGCTCTGCATATCTCGAATGTGTCTTTGACGCCATGAATGTTTGTAAAACTTCCCAAAATTGCCATGTTTGTTCATTTTTGACAAACCAGTCTGCTGCCCTATACTCCATTCAAAGAAGCTTTCAGGGCTTTTATCAGTGATTCTCCAAGGGCTTGAGTCTAACTTCCCCTCTTTCTGATCTATTCTCTGCTCCATAATCATCCTGATCTTCCAAGACCCTGTCAAAAGAATTACAACAATAGACCCTTTTCTAAATACCAATGAGGCTACAAAAGGTTGTGAGATTGAACTTTGGTATGCATCAGTTTTGCATCAGTTTTTGCTATGTAGCTAAAAGTCATTGTCTACAATGACTCATGCCAAAACTCCATCCTAATCATCCCACAATTCTATGCAATTTATGCTATTTGGAAAAGTGTCAAAGAATCATCACTCTTGTAAAACTTATCTAACTACCATAACTGTGTTTTCCACTGATTAACTCCTTCACCAGGTGCTGTGGGTAAAGGAGAATAATGACCAGTTTCCTTAAAGGGCCAAACCTCTCTCTCCAAACTACAATTTTGGTATGGGGGTACCCAAATTCTCAATTGGCTCAACTCTTTGATTGGCAGCTAATTCAAACAATGCAGAGTACCATAGCTTACATCACACAGCATGGTACTGAGAGTGTTTTGATTAAATAGAGTTTTTCTATACTCACCTTGAAGCAATAAAACTGATGTTGGATCTGGATGAGAATGAATTTCAGACAATTGTGGGAGGGGCTTCAGTAAGAAGGTTAGGAGAATTGGTACTGTTTGGAATGAGAGAACTGAGTCTTTAAAGGCAGGTGGGCTACCCTTTTTAAATTGCGTTTAAAATTCACAAATGGCCTTCATTAGGGGTAGAGTGGCTGATTTTAGAAGAGAGTTTGCTCGGCATTTACTTTGATCTTTATCTGTCATTCCCATCACGCAGGTACTGTAAGACCCAATCGTTCATAAATAATCTGTTTCATGTGTTTGTGCATGTACAGTGAACAGTACATAAACTTGCTTCCATCTCACAGTTGAGTTTTTGTTTACGCATTTTGACAGACAGTTATAAAACAATTTTATTCTTGGTGTTTAAATAAGCTTGCGGTGGAACAGGTACGTAAACTTCAAGCTGTGACAACAGGTACTGTAGTATCAGGCCTGAAAGCATCCTGACACTTGCAGTGAAGCTAATGAAAAGGTACAAAACAACTACGAGTTTGACTGCACCTCCACTCAAAAAGGGAAGTTCCAAGCCTTCAGTCAAAACTTTCCTCTGTGGAACAAATCATAGCACTCCTCAGAAAATTTAAGAAGTAGCTATGGTTGGCAACTTGGCATGCTGTTTTTAACTATCACTCCTCACTATGATTTGAGGAGAGTGATGGTGTGCTGATTGCACTTACACACCTCATTTCAGGTACTTTTGTACCTAAATGTGATTAATTTTTAAGCTTTCCCCAACTACATCCTACTGTTAAGTGTATTTTCAACATTCGTAAAGAATACTCCCACCCCCTCACCTTTTTGAAAATTTTTGAATTTTAGAAGTGTCTACATGCAAAATGGTGGCACTTTTTTGGCACACCAGTTAACACAATTTCGCTAGGTTACCGCCAAAAAGGTTCAGAACAGTACTGAATTTTTTTGCGGTAACCTTGAAAAATATTGTATACAGAGATTTGCCAAAATAAACTAGGGGTCCAATAGTGTGACATGAAGTCAAAATTTAAAAAACATTTTCACTGGTTAAAAGTTACACTCTAGGTAGAGTATAGTCAGCAGTTACAAAAAATAGAAATATTTTTACAAACAACATTATACATGTGTGATGGGACTCATTCAAACAAATGATGCCAAAAAATTTACAACATAACAAGGGACACCAAAGCAATCCTTAATCTCCTCTTAAAAGAATGAAGAAAACCCTAGATGGTTGAAAATCCATAGTTGAGTGTGATTTAGGATCCTTTCTCGAAAAAATATGGATGAAGTTTGAAATAATTCTCCAAAACTTATAAAAAATTCAGTGTCATTTGTGCCAACACTTTCAGGTGCCAAAAAGTCCACACTTTTGCATATTTTGGACAATTTGGACTATTTTTAACAAGAAAAGGATATTCAAGTACATACAAATTTTCCTCTTTGGGACCTGTAGACTGTTAGACTTGTCATTTGGTATCTTATTTTTTATCACCCTATGAAAATATGTGATATTTGAAAGATATTTCACTCTATTTTTGAACCAAGGTAATGGGGACACCAAGATTTCATGTCCCCATTACTCTAAATATGAAATGTGCTAATATAATTTTTAAAGGTTAAGCTGACCTGGAAACAGTCAAATACAATATAAACCACTGTTTGCAATTAATAACATACAACAAGATGTCTCTGTTTCATTAAATTTTTGTTTCTCATTACCAACATAACTACAGTATGCCGACATCGGGGGGACACTGTAAATTCAAATGTTCATCAAAGTAAAACACCTGGTTCAAGAGTCATGGGATTAAGTTTTCTGTTAACCTTCTGGGACTATCTTTTCATGTACTGTAACTTAATTGACCCCAAAATTACATGATTTGTGTAAATGGTAGAGCAGCAAAATTTACCAACATAACTCTCTGAGGGGGACACCAAAATACTGCTGATTATTAAAAATGACATAAAAGATGCTTTTTTTATTTTTCCGTTAGAAGTGTGCTACTTTCTGCGAGAGTTTGAACCAATTCTTACTGTACATCAGGAAAATTTCTGCCATCTGAGAAAGATCACATTGGGTCAAAGATGAAAAGGACATTAGAAAACCAACATAAGTAGGAGGGCACCAAAAAGTTACAGTACTTGTGTTGGTCATGGTATTTTCTATCATCTTGCTTGGAAAGTTGGGTGAAGCTGTAATAATGATATTTGGAAAGAATGATTATAAGTGATATCCTTACCATAATAAATGAGCAAAACAATGCTCCGTTTATGATAAATATATGCTTTTCAGATGTATCAAATTTGTACATTGGTACAGTATGTCACAGCTGGTACCCCAAAATCAGGGGGGACACGAAAGCAAAAGAGACTATTTTCTAGAAAATGCTAACCATTGAATATTTAGGTTGTATATCATTAGATACTTACTGTATATTGGTAAGTATAATAAAATACCTGAATCAATGGTTTGCTGTATTCCCTGTCACTACATTGACAAAATCAGTAAAAACCCCATTTGACCCCTAGTTTATGGAAATACCCAGATACTCACAAATGTGCAATGACTATAAGTCTCCTAATCACAATATTTAATCGTTATTTTTGAGGTAAATTTTGGCGCAGTATCGGCACAGGCTGCGAATGTCAACTTGGTTTGTCACTGGCGGTTGTACAGTACCAAGCTGCAGGTGATTTCCCAATATCTTGGTACATCTTGTATGACATTCTAGCCATGAAAACATATAAGCCTAGCCAAGAATGTCACGAACTGTCTGCAAGACAGTTAAGAACTTAGGGTGCGGAGCAGACTCTGTAGTAGCAGAAGAATGGCGCTCTCTCAAAATAACACAACTCTCTAAACAGTATAATATACAGTCTGCAAACCTTCGTCCAGTTTCCATTTACAGGAATCCTGCATTTTTAGGAACGAATTAGTAAACATAAGATGGTCACGTGGTGCACGAAACAAGTATGAATAGTGTATTTTGGTACAAACAACTGATACAACGAACGGCAAACAACCTCATTAGCGTTTGTACAGTAGATGGAAATGTGTACCAGGCCATATGTTCAATGCAAAAATATTACCTATACACGAGATATACTTAAATAGTATTTTAATTTTTGTCATGACGTCATATTTGGTGGTCGTAAATGAGATTCGCTAGAAAGTTGGCCGGCTGTTGTATGCTGTAGGTATTCCATGTAACTTTGTTGGAAACGTGGGCTGTTAAACAGTGAAGCTGTTGAAAGACTCATAGTAGTATTTATAACTTTGTGAAAGTAAGATTTTTGATATTTGAATGTAGTAGTTGAAACGAACTCAAACACAATAGCCTGCTCACAGCAGGCTATTAAGAACTCTAAGACTAGCCCGGCCAATAACCCGCATTGTATAGTAGTGCAAGCAGTTGAATGTGATGTGAGATACGATTTACTGAATTTGTGGTTATCGGTAAGCTGAATTATTTGCTAATTTCTGTGATTCTCTAGAAAACAAAGAATACACAAATGCGGGTCACTTGGGGGGTATGACAAAGCCAATATAAATGGTTGCACACTACATATGGAAAATGCATTACTACCGGTGCCATTTTGAAGTTGACGACAGAGAAAATTCCGAATTAAATTGATCTCTCTTTACCAAAATTTGGGGTTGGGGATTAAGAACTGTGGGTAGTAACTAGTATTACTATACATCTGACATGGGTTACCACCCATTTGAAAGCCCCAAGCAGGAGCATGCTAAGATTTGTGTCATTCTGTATAACCATTTTGAAATGCTGGGGTGCATCATTCTAGGCCTAGGTCCCTCCATAGACCTATTTCCAAATAGTAATTACAAAGGATTGTGGATAGAATTTTGGTGTTTGTCATTTTTGTCAATGGCATTTTACTGTGGTGAAAATTGATGCACACCCAAAACTCTATCCCACAATTCATTGTAATTGCTATTTGGAAATTGGTCTATGCTACTAATAGCGTGTTCGATTACTCACCCGAATTAACTCGTGTCTGATACGACAACGTTCGAATAGCTAATGACGTCAGTATTCGTGCTTACTCGCGCCAGGCCCAGGTGAGCGACCCTTCGGTTACTAAGGTAAGTATCCCATCGTGCTTTGGGAAAACATGGCAGCTAAACAAACAACATGCATTCGTGAGCAATTTCTGAGCATGTAATTTATACAGTGGGGTAAAAATGAATATTCTGACTTGTGAAAAGTGGTTGATGTCGGAATTAGTGAAGTCACTCAAGTGTTATTTCTCGAGAATTTTCCAAATGAGCATTGTTTCGAGAATAAGTTTTTCGTACAAGCGAGCATGTAATAACGTACGTACCAGAGTTCGCTCTGCCACACAGCTACGAGCTCTGTCATTGGCTATTGTGAACCAACTCCTCCAATAATTACCGTAAAACACCCATTTATTTCACCCAACTGCGCATGACCATCATAGCCCTAGCTTGTGGCTTGAGTAAGTCGAGGGAAGCAAATCGAACACGCTATAAGTATAGGGTACGAATGTTACATTACATTTCATTACATTGGACATACAATAATCCACGTACTGACAGTAATAATTGTAATACTGCATTGTACACTTAATTCGCTAGACACTTCAACGGACAACACGTAATGTTAGGGGGCAAATTAGGCTAGCTACTGCGGTGTGACTGTTAATTGCAAAGCGCAATATATGATTTGCCTACCGTTAGGGTTATGGCCTGGAACCGAACTCTGTGACTAAATCGTAACGATCACCTCTCCCTGGCCTGAAAATTGACTTGTGCTGCTCTCTTGTAAAGCTCTAACTTACTTCGACGTTCATTTCATCCCTAATAACAGCTCTCGATCGTCTTTCTGACTCTCGTCTTTGTTGACATACATGGAAGGCGTATTTTTTCCAGGGCGAATGGGGACAATTATCGCAAATCAGCTTCTTGTATACACGCACCGAATGAAAGAACACAGCTAGACACCATCTTTGTGGCCCTAACCCCTTACTGAAAAAAATAAAAATTGGGACACTCGCTTTGCTCAGGGTCTCCAGCTCCCTAATCGTAGGAATAAAAGTCAGATAAACCGATTTACCAATCAAGAATAAATCAAGTGTGAAAAAGGTAAAGGAAAAAGGTAAGGTCCTTACCTTTTTCCTTTACCTTTTTCACACTTGATTTATTCCAATCAAGAATAGGAAAAAGGAAAAAGGAAAGGAGCTGAGTCTCCCAAACTTATTTGAAGAAAAAGCTAAATAACACAATTTTCATCTTATTTCTCTTCAGAGTATCTTTTATTACATTTTATGACTTTACTATTGCATATTCGAGGTAAACCAAGCAGTTATTTCTGGTAAATTTCACATTTGAAGAGAACTGAAACTGGACAGTCTAAGCTAATACACTTCTTCAATTTGGGATGACTGCTCCTGCCCTTTCAAACAGTCTGTGGTTTTGGTCTCGGGAGTCGAGACCGGTTTTTCCCATAGAGCAGGATGTCCTGCTCTATGGTTTTGCCCGGTCTCCGTCTTGGTCTCGACACCCTGTGGTCTCGGTCTTACAGTTGCGGTCTCGGAAATTAGTGTTCCGGTGTTGTTTCGAGATATAGGCCAATTTTTTCTTCTTTTTTTTTACATTTCAAATTTTTTAAACAGATAATTTCATTCTTGTCTTTATATTTTAAAGTCAGATGTTTGTTGTCCAGATGTATTGATGAATATCAATAACCTTTATCTAACCTCGCCTTACCGTTCGGTTTATAACTCACACTATTGCTTTTAACAGCTAGGCTAATCATCATTTAGGAAAAGTGATTGCGCACACTCAATCTATATGGGTTTTAAAAGTGTCTTCTAACTGACCTCACTCAGGGGAGGGGGAGGACAAATTGGATGCAATAGTGGGGAAGGGCTGCAGGTTCAAAACCTAAGGGGACTAATGCCTTTCTCGCCCCATGTAGCTCCGCCACTACAGCTGTAAGCCTATCAGTAGATACTTTTAAGAACCACTCTACTCTCGTAGCCTTTGACCGTACTTCGTCATAGGCAGTTAATTTCCTAAATATCACCCGACCTCAGGGGTGGCGCCAGCGGGGGCCGAGGGGGCCATGCCCGCCCGTCGGGGAACACTGGCCCCCATGTCGGGGGAGGTCGGTGGTTTCGTCGGGTATGCCTAAAAAATAAAAAAATATATATATAAAAAATCCGCAAGGACTGAAATTACTGGATGGGTGACCTTGAATATATTTTTCCTTTTATAACACTATTTTAATACATATAGGAATCAATTTTCATATTTTGTCATAGCTCGATAGTTCATAGCTTTGTGAAAACTCATTACATGTGCCTTGATCCCATCTTAAATCCGTGCGCGCAAGGTCACCTATAACCAAGACTTGTGTTAGGGACCTGGAACTTCACGTACAGACGTAACCAATAGGGTGGCACCAGGGGAACCAGGGGCCATACCCCCGTCGGGGAAGGCTGACCTTCCCCTGTCGTTGAGAAAATCCAGTTTCGTCGGGGAGCCTTCATCTATAGGCCCACGATAAAAGATGTAAGCCCAATAAACGTTAGTCCCAGGATGATCTTCTTGATTTTGCTTCACTAGCTTTCTTTACAAAACGGTTGAGCAGTTGGTCAGGTGCATGCAGTGCCCAAATGGTTTGCCATCTCACTGTCCTGCCCCGACAGCCGAATCGAACAACGGTAATGACAATCGGCCAGGCCGTTTTCAGTTATATATAATGATGAACAGAAGTGTGAGAATGTCTCCTGATTAGTATGACTGAAAATTCATTTGAAGCCAAGCTTGTTGTTACGTGACATATTTTCAAAGACGTCGGCGGAAAGTAAAATGATTTATTGTCGGGAGTTCGGATAGTCAAATAGAAAATAACATAAATTAAGTGGACCTCGCAGTTGAATACAACGAGAAGTCTCAAAAGAGTAAAAAATGGTATGTTTTTAATTCGGTTACATAGTTTTCCCCCGCGAAAAAGACAAAACCATTTTATTCAATTGTAGCGGTATATCTGGTTATTTTCTTATCACATAGCAAGTTGGGTTTCTTTTTCTATTGAAGTGAAACTTTTATAAATACGACTGCTTCATTTCTAGTTACAAGTCTGGAAAATGCCATTTCCGGCTGTCTGAGGGTAAGATTTTTTTTAAATTTTCTCTACGATCTGTGCCAAGTTATGGTGGAGCACCGCTTTGATAGTGTTTTGGTCGAACAGATTACTCAGCAGAACAATGCATGTTTGCAAATTATTCTTCGTTTGAAGGAAATATGAGATGAAAATTTTAAAGCTGAAAAAGCTGAAAATAAAGACTGCTTTGTTTCTGGTTACGAGCCTGGTATATGCCATTTCGGCTGTCTGGGATTTTCAATTTTTCAAAAATTTTTGTGCACTTCTAATTAGTTTTTCTGGCAGGATTACATTTTTCAGAAAAATAGACTTTTCTGCCTCCATGGTGTCGCCATGTCTTCATGTCTCCATGATGTAATTCAGAAACCCCAACAAAACTACAAATTATCCCCTCCTTGATTTTCTCATAAGAGGGTCAGACTCTTCCACAAACCCCCAAATATGTCATAAAAGTACAGTTCCACCAAAATAAAGTTCAGGTTCTCTGATATTTGTCAAAAATGATAAACTTTTTCATCCTCGATGGATACTCCGTACAATAAAACACCCAATTTATCGCTCTTAATCACTCAGACAATTGCTCTTGACAGGCATATCATTGAACAAAAAGCCCATAAGTTTCATTTTAGCCTTCCCCAAAAAGCAAATTTTTCATAGCATTCTAAAATTTCCCCAATATCATAAGCTGTTAATTTTCAAATCTTCGTTCAAAAAGGGGAAAATTTTCCCGGCACATTTCCAGTTTCGTCTGAAAGCCTTAGTACCTAGGTCTTGCACGATGAAATGCGTAACCGCAAAAGAGTTCCAGCTGCCGCCTATGTAACGTTTTTGATTTTTATGAAGGACAGATCCTTCAATAAACACCCCAACTTTTTAATGGTCCTTACAAAAGCCATTTAAAAAAAAAAAAAAAAAACCTTTTCTCTTAAACAAACTCCAGATTTTTAAATATTTGTTGACAAAAAGCCAAACATTTCGGCGCGCTACGCGCGCCTCAGATTCTACCAAGTCACGTCCCACTGGAACTTACTCATCGCCTTTGTCGGGGACTCGAAATGCTGGCCCCCTTGTCGGGGAGCTTGGCCCCCCCCTGTCGGGCAAATCCTGGCGCCACCCCTGCTTACTTGCCAGTAAAATAAAATGCAAGCAAACACGTATCTGTACGTAGACTGCAGTGAACTTTGCGGGCCGGGGATGATTTCTTTGACCATTCCCCCTAGTCAAATATTGGGGGATATATACCCCCATCCCCCGGGATCTACACCTATGGTCAATGGTCGGTATATACAAGGTCAAAAAGTTAGTTTTTTGCACTCGACTGTGCCCGATTCATTTTCCCATACATGCTTCATATTATACAATAATATTTCGAAAAGCGAATTTCTGGCCCGTCTCAAATAACAATCAATGATACAGTAATGTCCATACTCCACAAAGCCAAAGTCTGGGAAATTTGCACTAGGCCTAGTGGAACTATATCATCAAGTGACATAGGTCAACTACAGTGCTGTTTTACCATTTTCTTTTACAAAATCGTAAATTGTAATACCTTATACAGTAATGCTCACGCTAAAAAAAATCAAAAGTATTGGAAACTTCTCTGGGATTTGAAAAAAGAAAAATCGGAATTTCTTGCCTGTTACACCAAATTTTCAAGTGACACCGTTCAACTGTTGTCCTAAATTTTCTTTCACAAAATTCCAAATTTTGTACCGTTCGCTTTTGATTCAGATATTTGTCTAAAAGGGCAAGAAAGTCTTGGAAATTTTAAATTTCACCGGAGAGACTCCATATCCACAGGCTTAGATAACCTGTATAACAACAACGATCGATATTCAGTCGTCGTACAATCTCGGATTTGCTAATACAGGGTGGGCAAAATCCTCAATTATCTCCATTTTTTTTTCAATTAAGTTTCTTTACAGGGATCGCAGGAATTTTATGCAATGCTTGATCCATGTTTCCAAATATATGTTTAAAAAGGACAAATAATTTCGTGCCGAAAACTTTGTATGCTACTGTTACCATTGAACCCCCTCCTCCCCCAAAAAGTCTAGCCACGCGGTAACCGAGTGCGAGTAACACTTTATCTGTGGCTGCTGTTTCGGAATGTGTTTCAGGCGACAACAAACTCATTTTCACTGACATTTTCTCAGTTTTGTGTGTCCCCATCGGAATCCACGCTGCGCCGACAGTACCAAATACAACGGCGCAGTGGCGTAGCTATGATTTTTTCCAGGGGGGTAAAGGTATGAAATTTCCCCAAAACTTTTCCTGGTCAATGTGTATGTATTTCATATAAAATATGCAAATTTACAAGTATAACAACATAACCATGTCATTTGTAATATTATCTGCATTTTAATCTTACAGTTTAACATACAGCAATCGGGAGTAACACATGCAGTATATTATTTTGGTCAACAATATCTGATTTATTTGTATGTACTAGCGCAGTTTCGTACGCAGGATTTCTCTGAAGGGGGGAGGGCATGCAATTTGGTCTAAGGGGAGGGGTGTCCGGAAAATTTTTGACGTTTTCATGAAGCCTAGATGCAAAATGTTGCAAGATTTTGACTTTGACAGGAACAGTGTTATAAGTTGAATAGTGGTGGCACATGAGGATAAAATTGAAACTTTGGTGTCTTTACATGCATTCTTATGCCATTTATGCTACCATACGAAGTAAGACTTGTCATTAAATTTGCCCACTTTTAGGAGTCAAAATAAAAGAGCATTGATTGGTATAGAATTTGTGGTTTTTCTTGGCCACAAAACGTTATTTTAAGTTGTCATAAAGATTATCTTAGCGGAGCGCCACCATTGGTTGGCGCGGATCGTAGAGAAAATTTCGAAAAATCAGACCCCTTAGATGGCCGGAAATAGCATTTTCCAGACTTAAATGAAGAAACTTTCGAGTCGCTATCTTTTTTTGTCGTTTGCAATAAAATGCTCACTTCAAAATATGTTTGCAAACTGCAAAGTGATCAGAGAATTAAGAGCTAATTTGACCCCCAAAATGTAATTTTGCCCAAAAGGCTGAGCGAAGCGCCACCATTGATTTGCGCGGAGCGTAAAGAAAATTTCAAAAATCAGACCCCTCAGATGGCTAAAATTAGCGTATTCATGCTTATAAAGAGAATCTAAACATGTAGTCCCTATTTTAATCGATTCCACCAGTGCGATACAGATCGTCTACCTTTTTAAGTAAACATTGAAATTTGACAGAATTTCAAGTTGCCTATTTGTTGGAATTAAAAAAATTGGCATCACTGAGGGGCCTTGAAGAGGCAATCCTCCCCCTTTGAAACTTGAAAATTGGGTGTCCTTATGCAATCTGGTGCCATATATGCTATCTTTTGAAGTTAAATCTGTGTTACTAAAGTTTGACTACGTATTTTTGATTCCTTGCCGTAGGCAAAAGGAATCTATGCGATGGTGATGTCGCGTGTGTGTGTGTGTGTATGTGTGTGTGTATGTGACGCTTTGCTTGTAAACACGATATCTCAAGATAGGTAACTGTGACGGGTCTCATACTTGGTGTGTGGGTTGGCCATATTGAGTAGATGATCCCTATTGTTTTTCGTGGAGGTCAAAGGTCATTTGAGGTCACTAGAGGTCAAACTGTGAAAACCTTGTAAACACGATATCTCAAGAACGTAACATGTGACTATGCTCATATTTAGTGTGTGAGTTGTTCATATTGATTAGATGATCCCTATCGATTTTCGTGGACGTCAAAGGTCATTTGCGGTCAGGAGAGGTCAAATGGTAAATTCTTAGAAATTGCTTGTAAACACGGTATCTCAAGAAGGGTAAGTGTGACTAATCTCATATTTGGTGTGTGGGTTGGCCATATTGAGTAGATGATCCCTATTGTTTTTGAAGGAGGTCAAAGGTCATTTGGGGTCAGGAGAGGTCAAAAGGTCAAAACCTTGTAAACACGATATCTCAAGAACGTTACATGTGACTTTGCTCATATTTGGTATGTGGGTCGGTTGAATTGAGTAGATGAGCCCTATCGATTTTCGTTGAGGTCAAAGGTCATTTGAGGTCAAAAGATGTCAAAAGGTCAAAACCTTGAAAACATGATATCTGAAGAACATTGCATGTGACTATGCACATATATGGCGCGTGGGTTGGTTGTGTGAAGTAGATGATCCCTATCGATTTTTGGGGAGTTCAAAGGTCATTTGGGGTCAGCAGTATCAAAGTCTGAAAAGCTTGTTTGCATTGTATTACAAGAAAGGTAATTTTTGTAGGGTCCTCATACTTGGCATGTAGATGATGTATAGTGAATAAATGACCCCTATAGTTTTTGGTGGAGGTCAAATGTCACTTTGGTTCACAAGTGGTCAAAGTCTCAATATCATATTTACACAATTTCCCATGGTTGGAGTCTTGCTTACTGCAAAATTTCACACACAGTATGTGGATGTGATATCGTGAGCTGAACCGTAGTTCTACTGTAGGTGGTCAAAGGTCACCCGGAATCTCAAAGTAGGAAGCTTGGATGCCTTGCATGTATTCTTTGTGGGTACATTACGGAGCACTGTCAATTTGAAAAACATTACGGAGCACTAGCTGTCGATTTGAAAAACATGTCAAAGCACTGTCAATTTGAAAAAAAAAAGATAGGCTCAAATTTCAGTGGCAAGGAATCGCTAAGCCTTTTGGCTTTCTGGTTAAGAACAAAGAAACATGGCATCGGTGAGGGGAGGGAGCATGGCCCAATGGTCCCCCCCCCCCCTTCGTGTGCCACTGAAGGGAGGCCCAATAGTGACTCGATCACATACGATATCCTGTTAGAACAGCCGTATGTTAAGTGAAGAAGGCCTGCAAGGTACTCATGGGCCCGTTTATTGTTACACCTCAAGTAAGCAGAAAGCTATTTTCCTGAACTAGCCTGTAAGCCTCCAAGGGTTAGGCTAAGTAACAAAATGTAAATATGCCCATGGATCCCGTTCATTCTAATTTCTAGACTAACGTTAAGTTAATCGTTGACCATGGATTGTTTCAGCCCCATTCATCGTTAAGAAAAAAGGGTAAAATCGGTATAGTTTAAACCCCTCCCGCTACTAGCTTGTAGGACTATGTAACCCCGGGGTCTACATAAGTGACTTGTCACTTTTCACATCCTTATACTGAATTCCTAAAGTGCACAAGACAGAGACTGTGTACAAGGAGATAAGTTCGGGTTTACAGCCTTTCAGTGTTAGTTGTACTGTATCAGCTGTTGTTAAATTCCTGAATATCAGCTTCCTGTGCACTGAAATGCACTGACCATAACATGGAGTTACCACCTCGGAGGTGGTAACTCCATGATCATAACACCCGCGCGTATACAACAGAACATTCGATCTGCTACGAGGCGGGACGTTTCTGTGGAACGCGAGTAGGGCCAGTTCATGCGACACTGACGAAATCTGGGTTAATTTGTTGCTTGAAAATACGAACTATGTATGAGAAATGTCTCACAATTTCTTATTCTAATAAAAATTATGGGAAATTTTTGAAAGAATGAGACAATTCATCAAATTTCCCCAATTTCATCAAATTTCCCCAAATTATTTTCCGGGGGGCAAGTTGCCCCCCTGCCCCCAGTAGCCACGCCACTGCAACGGCGTAGACGAAGGGGGCATGAGGTAGAAAGACGCAAGCATAAATTTGTGGTACACGGTTGTTGAAACTGAAATGGAAAAGAGAAAAAGGGGGAATGACCAGGTTACGGAGGAAGGAAGATATAGGAAGAATGCGGAGGGCTTATCGGTGAAGTTTGGGGAAATTAGTTTTCAAAATGGTCTTTTAGTATATTGATAGTAAAACTAAAACGAATTTAAAGGGCCAATCCTTTTACCCCAAACCACAATTCTTGTAGGGGTAACAGAAATTTTCAATTAACCCAGCCCTTTGATTGACAGCTAATTCAAACGATGCACAGTGTCAAAGCTTATATTACACAGCATGGACTGCACTGAGAGTGTTTTGATTTTCACACGTTGAGCTTTTCTATACTCACCCTGAAGCAATAACCTGAGACTGAGTTTGGCTGAGGATGAATTTCAGACATTTGTGGGACGGAGGGGCTTAAGTAGGAAGGTTAGGAGAACTGGTACTATTTTGATGAGAGAATCGGGGCTTTAACAGAACAACTGAAGCAAAGTGCCATCGTTAAGTGTGAAATTATGATTGGAGGTTTCTAGTACATAGTTGAAAGAAACCATGAGTGGCCCGCTAAAACGGGAAAAAGCAGTGGCGGCGGAAGGGGCTTAAGTAGGAAGGTTAGGAGAACTGGTACTATTTTGGTGAGAGAATCGGGGCTTTAAGAGAACAACTGAAGCAAAGTGCCATCGTTAAGTGTGAAATTATGATTGGAGGTTTCTAGTACATAGTTGAAAGAAACCATGAGTGGCCCGCTAAAACGGGAAAAAGCAGTGGCGGCGGAAGAGGGGGGGGGGGGACACGTCTCCCAGGCTAAATTTCTTAGCGAGGGGACGCCCCCCCCCAAAAAAAAAAAAAAAATCAGAGAAGAAGTAAAAGAAACTTGGGAGCCTTGAACCAATTCAAAGTTGAGACTATAATTAACCCACCACCAAACAGAGCAGCCGAAATTGACTTAGCCTATGTTCTGCCATTGTTTGGCTGATTCTTGTCACGGTCCTCTGCGACCATGCTCTATGCCTGTGACCTAGTATTTGGCTACAAATCATTACAAGAATCTGGCAGCCTCCCCCGGTCCGCAAACCAGGTGTATGTAGTATATCACTTGTCCAGTGAAACCGAACCTTTACTGTACTAGTATTTTCCCTCCACGAGAAGTGAAGAATTGCCATTGCCATCACGTGAACAAACAGTTGACCAGTATTCACTCATCATAGGTGAGTCATTCACTTACAGTAGGCTATTTCCACTACATTTGTTCATCCAATGTAATGTTGCGTAATTGATGTCACATGCTTAGGCTTATGTCGTTGCGTTATATCTATGGGATAATCGCCGAATGGCAGCTCCGTTCGCATGACGTGTGCGTACGTACATGACCGTCCGGTTGGAACTTTGGAAGAGTAAGCTACCTCTTTGTTATACCGAGGTAGCCTACACATTGTTCAGAAGTTCGGATTCATCCTGATCAGAAAGGTCTGAATAGCAGGGTTGCCAACTGCAATCCCTGGTTGCCAAATTTGACCAGATTTGGCATCCAAGGGACTGGCTTGGCAACTAAAATAAATGGTTGGCAACATATTCAAATTTTGGCATCCAAGGATGAAAAATTTGGCGTCTTGAAAGCTTATATAACCCAAATTTTAGCATTTTTTTGAACAGTTAACGGATCTTGTCCCAGACCTTGCCGGTTCGTATACATTGGATTATTCCATAGAACATAACCAATGTCGGGAATTTTAACTACATGGCAATTCATGGCTTGTGCGGTGTTCACAACTACAATAGTTATGAAAATCTTCAAACATCAACTAAACGTACATATAAAAGAACCAACGAAAAAAGAAAAAAAAAACATAACTCCCATTTAATTAAAGTTCATCCAAAGAAAAGCATTAACCGATCTCGTACCCACCAAAGGAAACACAAGGCTAAAAGAAAAAAAAAAGAAAAAGAAAAATTAATAGAAGATAAGCAGTGTCCGGAATTTTAACTACACCGCAATTTATGGCTTGCGCGGTGTTCAAAACACAGACGTTGGTTGGTTATGAAAATGTTGAGAGATTAAATAGAACATAACCAATGTCGGGAATTTTACAATAGTTATTAAAATTTTCAAAAAATCAAATCTCTGTTATTAATTAATTTCAGGACATTATTGGTCAAACACTTTTATAGTCTTTAGTCCAGTAGCCTACTAGTCACCACTCCCGTAGCCCTAAGGCGGGCCCTGGACCCACGCCAGTGGGACTTCGCGCAATTCGCGCTCGTGATGTGCGCTACGCGCACATAGGGCTCGTTTCACGAGTCCAATCATTCCATCTTGTTCCGACTGATTGCCCCCCCCCCCCTAAATTTTTATGCTTCCTCCGCCACTGGGAAAGAGCAGGGGAATGCTTTTTCTAAAGTCCTCTCGATCCCTCTGTCAAAGGACCGTTTGGCGAACGGGGAATGACCCCAATGTGGAACTCTTCCGAGTTCCCAGTAATCCACTTTCGTTCGGGAAGCCTAAATCTGTACAACAAATGATGTAACCCAGAATTTGCTTCAGTCCGGCCCAAGACAATTTTTGAGATTAGCTTACAAAAAAGGCATAGCCTGCTCTTCACCAAAATTGTCAGATTTCCAGTCTTCCACATGGATGTCCAAATTTTTCTTCAATATATAAGCCCCAGACTTTTTAATTTTGAGAAATGACAAAGTGAAAAATACAGTTCCGTTTGAAAGGCCACAACGTTACCAATATGTTACGATAGGTTATCATGTGACCTTAAGTGACAACCTTTGATACGGTTGTACTGATGATCTGCAAGCAAGAGCGTTGTGCAAAATTATTTTTTTCGGTGGGGGGGGGGGGGGGGGAGGGGGGAGCGAGGGAAAAATTGGTTGCTCAGAAGACTATCTAAACCGAGTGCCACCATCGGCTGGCGCGGAGCGTGCTAAAATTGTCTGAACAATTGTGACCATCCAGAAAGCCAAAAAGGGCATTTCCAGGCTTGCTGAAAGTGGAATTAAAAGAGCTTTCGTATGCACTAAAACTTCCAACTAAAAAAAAAAGAAAGAAAGAAAAATTGCAAAATGATCAGAAAATTAGGTCTTTCAGAAAAATTTGACAGCTACTACCAATGGATGAAATGGTAATACAAAGTAAGCTGTATTTATTGGTTAACAAGTTTTATGTGAGGCCGTGTCATAAAAACACCAAGAACGGCCGTTAATCGCGACTAGTGGGAGACAACTGATGCTGAGCGCGACCATTGATTCGCGCGGCCCGCCCAACTAGAGGGTTTTGGGGGAAGGGGGCGGGGATGGGGGCGAAAAATGAAACTATAGATTTCTGGAAATGACACTTAATTCAAGATTATTATTAGCGCATGCCCAGAATTGCATTTTCAGATGTTTCATGCTCCTGGAGCTTTCAAGGAAACAGGCTGAACTTATATAATATACCCTGATTATGGAAATTGATTGAATTAATTACTTAGTCTTGTCAATAGAAATATAAATGATGGATCGTTCCTGGGACTGTAATTATGCCGCTGTTTATAAGTTTACATCCAATAATCCATCGATGAACATAACTTAATTACGTTGGAGAAAATGATGTCAAAAATGATTGTCAAAACTAAAGTGTATGATATTCTGTTTTGAACTCTGCAACGTACATGCCATGACGTCACATGAAAGTATATAGCACTAGGTTTTATCAGATTCGTGTTAGTGGAATCATGTCCAAGAAATGATCTTGAAAATGAGGGCAATATCCAAACACTATATACAGAAGGTGAGGGGCTGTACCCTCCCTAGTTCCCGTCTGCCCATCGGACCGGATGTATATCGTTAAGTTAACCACACAAATTTTGATCTCCCTAACGTTCTGATTAACTTAATTGCTCTAGTGAACGGCGGACTTTTGGAAAAAAAAACATTGTTTTAAATCATACATGAAGCTACGCTTTCTCTCATAAAATTCGACCGATTTCTCAACGCATGGCATCATAATGACAAAATATAAAAGAAAAATGGGGGCGCATATTGTGCGAAGAGCCAAACGTGAAGCGCTCGCTCCCCAGGTGGGATTCAGGGGCAAATTAGCTTTGGTAGGCTGGAGAGGGAGAAACTCCTAGAAGTTCTGGGGTTTCAGCATATCTATGGGGAAAATCAAGTCTCATGGGAGTTACATTATTTTGACCTAACTCTTCAGTAACTGACCTTATTTGGAGGAGGCAACTTTGGAGGGGTACAAAATCTGAGGAGATGTGCCCTGATGCCCCAGCCCTATACATAGCGCGCTCACTGACTGATATGATAAACTCCTGATTTTCAATACTTGTCTAAAATAGACAGCAAATTCGGGAAAAATTTCTACACACGGAGGAACTCAATCATCGGATTATGCCTAAGACGCAATACATGTGTAACTTCACAGATCAATGGCCAGGACAAGGCTCAGATTTTACTATAGTAAGGGCAGATCCTTCAACAATATAGAACGCGGAATCTGGATGGCAAATCGAATTTCCTACCGATGAACAAAATATCCAGTGTCGGCGAAATTCTGAAAAGCACCCTTCCTGAATTAGAAAAGAATAGAAAACAAACACTCTGGACTGGATGATGCTTACGTCTATATGCTGCAGATATGCGCATTTTATTTTGTTTGGTCTTTTTTTTTTTCTTTTTATTTCAAAATTAGGAGTTACCAAGATTGATAAAATGAAAATCAGAATAACTCTAGAATGATGATGATGACGATGGTAAAAAGAATTAGTCTAAAATGTAGTGTCGTTTTGCATTTTAGCCATTCTAGGCAGAAAGACAGAAAAATGAAGAAAATGTGTTGGCTTTTTCCTCACAAAAAAGCTTGGCTAACATATAGTCGAGGGCGTGACAATGCAGAATTAGAAAAAGAACGGCTTAAAATTTTTATAATATTGTACAATTAGGCGCTCCGTATTACCTTTGCTTTTGGTGTTCGGCTAGCTGTCCATGCAGAAAAAAAGTTGTTTCATTTGCTCCGCCTTTCTTTATTAGAGTTATTTTTATTTGCTGTGGGATTTGTCAGATCGACCCTTCCGCCAATCACAGAAGTCGTTACTTTTTGTCGAAGCTTCATGCATCAGCATCACGTATTAGACAAACTGACAAAAAGGCAAAATGGTGCTGGAGAGTACAATCGTATGGTAAGATGATGTCGAAAATACATTTTTAGTTCAAACAGGTTGTTCATACTATTTAAAATAGTAGGCTTTAAATTCAACTTAGTATACGTTGTTTTCTTTTTAAAAAAGCGCGTAATTGGCCATCGGAAAACGAACGTAAGTGTAGTCAAGTGAAGGTGAGTTAGCAAAATACATTTAGCCAATAGCATACTAACGTTGTAGTTTAGTGGAAAACGAGCCTAAGCTAATGTAGCCGATTGTGAGGCTACATCAGTCGACACAGTGTTGGTGTCACCGACTCGCCGTGTCACAGTCACAGAAACGAAATACTGAAATCATCAGATGTAACTACTTGCTCTCTGTTATTATGTAGAAATCCTGTTACAAGGGTCCTTCAACTCAACACAAAAATAAAAATAGGCCTAACTTAGGAACAGATGCAAGAGAGGACTAGGCATGGATGAATTTTAACGGTCGTCCGGTCGTCCGAGACGACCAAAATTTCTGCAGGACGACCAAAGTAACCACCTAAGGTTGTCCTTTGGACGACTAATTTTTACCTTTGGTAATGTATATTGAGAAACAAAGCGTACAACAAACACTCCCATGCAACCAAAACATCTTAACATTTCATGAACTCGCATATCAAAATACATCTGTACCTTCACGAAAAGCACACCAGAACAAAACAACCTTGGATACCACGGTACGCACAACGCCAAACAAGCAGCCTCGTGTACGATCATTGTTTCAGCTGTAACTTTACAGAACGTGCTCATACGCATTCTCCGGGTTTCTGTTCAACGTGCTGGCGCGAAAAGTTCTTGGAAAGGTCTGTTCGCCTGTCTTTGTTGTTATGTAATCAGCATCAGGCCAATTATTCCGTTATCGGTTAATAATTGGCAGCGGTAAAATATCGCCATTCAACCGATCATTACCATCGATTATTTGCAACTTGAAAGTTGCTCTTAGTTGAGTTAAAATTCCTGTAAAAACTCAATCCTTTAACTTCCCGCCAAAACGGGATGCACTAATAATCACAAACGTATAAATTTTACCCCTGCCGTTTGATATTTTCCGCTATAACCCGGTAGTATTACCTTAAATTAGAATTGCATTCAAGGTGTATTCCTTGCTGTCTGGTAGAAAGCGCCGCGTAATTAAGTTGCTGTACAAACGGTTCTGCACAAAATACATAGAACAGACCATCTAGCTGCAGTGTTTTGCCGTTTTTTCAAATACCCCAAGCTTTGTATACATATCTGTGCACGTTTTGTACACTTAGCATGTAGAATCTTGTGAAGTTCGGTGGTTACTATCTTGCATAAATTAAGCCATCCCCAGCATTCCTTCTGTAATGTTATTCACAGAAGGACTTGTGCAATGTTGTCATACGACATCATTGCAAACGAAAACAGTGATGCACATGGTCTCGTGCAGCAAACTTCTTGGCCCACGCATACACTAGACTTACGTGCCTGTCCCTTTTTACCGCCAAACAAGGTATCAGGATTTGCTTGGTGACATCATATGCAAAGGATCCCTTCTCCCTTGTTCTCACTGTGTATACAGTAGGTTTTTGTCTTCGTGTTTCTGTTATGGTTTTCCCCTTTCATGTGTATTTTCAATAAAGTGCACGCTAGATATAATGCAATGCAAATAGCAGAGCCAGTGCAATAAAAATAAAAGAATTGTCTTGAAACCACAAAATGCACATTGCACAACTTTCTTGTTTTCACATGTCTTTTGTGGAGGACGACTAAATTTTTGGGAGGACAACCAAATTCTTGCAGCTGGTTGTCCTTTGGACAACCAATTTCAATTGCTTAAAAATCATCCCTGCTAGGCCTAGGCCTAGTTACTGAACGTGACCATATAATCCGCTCCTTGCAGTCACTCCTTACTACGGTCACTGGCCTACATGTACAAAGGTAAAGATGGTTTAAACCAAAACAACAAACTGAGCACTAATTACGATGGTATGGTGCATAGAACAGATTTGAGTTAACATAGGCCTAATGATTTTGAACATTCTTATACCACTTATACCTTCTGGAGAGTTTAATACCAATGAATTCATAGCAAAAGGCAGGAAAAATGTGGTGCCATCCTTCTCAGTAACATTGACATCTTGATCATCTGCTACTGTGTTGCATGATGGGAAGGACTTCCGCTCGACAAGCTATCGAAGACCAATTAGTTAGCGTGGCTAGTCAATACTTGTACTTCACATAGTAAGCTCTCTGTACATTATGAAATTGTACAGTCACTGCGTAGGCTTCCCCGTTTTATATGAGATCACATGACAAACACATGACGTGGGTGGAGATGGCTAGGTGGTTTGAGCGTACTGCATACTGAAGGTCCCCGGATCAAATCCCGGTGGAACCACTTGGAAATTTTCCGGGGTTTAAAAATTAGCTTGTTCAGCATAGCTGTTCACAGTGATGCTGAGGGGGTTTAAAATTGGTGAATTACAAAATTGGGTATTTGGTTGTCCGTTTCAAGTTGTCCGACTCAGGAAGTTGTCCGCTTGCTCAGTTCAGCTGTTGAGCAGTGGTGCAGAGCAAGTATAACCTCCACCCCCTCCAGCCTTTGGGAAAGTGGCTAAAGACTGGGGATATGCTCACGTCCGTCAGATGGGGATGTTAAATGGCGGTCCCGGGAGAAGGATTGGGAGCTATTAGTACACGCCTGCCTCGTTACCTCTGAGCACTAGTTGAAAAGAGAAGGCCGGTGTTCATCCACACTAACTCTGGAATTGGATCTTCGAAGAGTTAAATGATTAGGGCCTGGACTTCAGGGCATCTTATGGGGCTTTCGCCCTCCTTTGCCCTTCAACCTGTTATGTTATGTTATGTTAAACACTGACTTTTTCGACTGAAAAATTATTCTGCACAGGGTTAACGTTACTCACAGAATTATCCAGCCAAAATTTCCCTTTTAAAGGTCTTATTCCGTAACAGACTTGTGTGGAAGGTGAATGTGATGACAAAGATCATCTGTGGAAAGTTTGGTGAGAAAAGGTATCTTTTTGGGGACGTGAGGGATGCCTACTCATGCGTGAGTAGGCAAATGAGCTGTTTTGTGTATACCAGGCAAGGGCCCAGAAATGAAGTGTCTAGCATAGGAACGTAATTTTGGGTCCTGTCCAAGGGCTAGAGAGGACTGAAGACACTCCTTGAAGTTGAACAAGACTCTAGTTAGGCAAGTCTATCATGCTACGCAGCTAGCTCATGTCTAGGCAACTTTCAATGTATTCTGCACTAGCCTAGGTCACAGTGCATGAGAGGGGATCGTCTTAAATTCGTGATGATTCAGTGACGTGATGAAGTTAAAATCTGTGACGCCGGAAGACCAAAACCTGTGACGTTACCTTTACTTTGATAAAACTTATGGTTTACCAACATTGACTGTACTGACAACATTTCCGTACCCAATTTCAAAGCTTGCATGCATTTACATTTTTACAAGCTTGCAACAAATACTCAACTGAGTGCATTTGTTTTCCATACACCCCTGAGTTCGCAGGCGCCAATTACCCTGGACTATATCAGGCTTGGGGTAATCATAATCAGTAATCATAATTGATTGCAATCGATTACACATTTTGAAGTAGTTGTAATCGCAATCAATTACTTTGGTAAGAATCGCAAAGTTATTGCAATCATAATCGATTACAATGGCAAAGTAATCGCAATCGTGGTTTCATTTCTGATTACATTGCAGTTGAATTGAACAAAGAATTAAAGTTACTAAACAATTTTTTCAGTTCTTGGTTCTTCTGTTGGAATGACAAAATTTAGTTGTCCCTCTTTCTTGGATGTTCCAGCTTATTGTGAGAAGTGCATGGGTTCAATAATCTCTACTTTGTGAGGACTTGGTTAATCTGTCCAAGCTTATGTAGAGCAATGTCCATGGCCTTTTTTCCAGTTGTGGGCACTGGATTGTTTTGCCTACTACATTGTTTATGTGGAAGGAAAATCTAATCACGATTGCAATCATGATTACATTGCAATGTAATCGCAATCGTTATCAATTACTTTCAATTTTAGCTGTAATCGTAATCATAATCGCAATCGTAAAATATGAAGTAATCGCAATCGTAATCGAATACATTGAGATGTAATCGCCCCAAGCCTGGACTATATAAGCAGAGGAATGTATTGTGTTTCCAACAGAATGAATGCACCCTGGTGCAGCGAGTCTAAAACACAGTGCTCCATTCGATTAGGTTCAAAAACATGCAGTTGGTTAATACCTATACTACACACAGCAAGAAGGGTGCAACTAAAGCTTAGGATTTCTCTGGTTACACCCTGCATCACGGCAGTGACGTTGTCCAGGGTTTTAGAATTCCCCCACGAGAGATCCTGGTGTTATTACTCTGTTGCATTTGCACATTTTGAAGTTTACTTTCTTGGAAAAAATTTCAGGATTTCCTTTTGTTCCCTTTTAATGTCAACAGAGAAGTTCTTTTCTACCTTGTTGAGGTGATGACTTCCTTCAATTTTATACAAAGTAGGAAGTGCTCAGTTTTTTCATTTGGTACTTAATATGAGAGATTGGAGCAGGAGTGATCTATGTTATAGTATCTAGTCACCATGTTCTTGAGAGCCGTATAGAAAAATGAGAAAAAAAACTTTGATGCAATTTTGTAAAGTGCTTGGAAGTCTGTCCTTGATATCAATCACATAATATGATAAACATAACTACCACTATAAATTATTATTATTTTGAAGTACAGTATCATTAACTAAATTGCCTGCATTGCTTTTTGTTTCAGCGCTGATACCAGCGAATTCATGAGAAATGGAGACTTTGTGCCAACCAGAATACAGGCTCAACAAGATGCTGTAAATTTGGTGTGTCTTTCTAAAACTAAATCTAATCCAGAGAATAATGTGGGACTGATCACAATGTCCCCAGTGTAAGTGCTTTTGTGACTTTTTGGAAGTTTGTAAGTGCAGGCTTTCCTTATTTTCATGACCCTTTTTTCTTATTTTGCAGCAAACTGTATCTTGGACACTTTTGAGTGATACCTATACATCAGGTATTTGTTGGAACCTAGAACTCCAGAATGATCTGAAATAAAGACACTTTTGATAGAAAAAGTTTAAATTGCATGTGCACTGCCATTCATCTCTCAAGATAAGAAAAATTGTATGATCTAATTAGAATTTTTTTATCAATTATTTGAAGTAAAAGAAGGAGGAAAGAAAGAAAAGAAATAAAGGGAATGAATTTGTCAGTGACATACCCTAGTACTTTGAGTTTTAGACATTAAAAGTCTGCTGTTAATGACACTCCTTGAGAAATTTAGGAGTGTGATAGGTGTGTTGTTGCATTTCATTTACACTTTCATAGATTTATCTGATTTCCCATTCGATTGTGAGAGTGTGATTGGACTTGCATGCCCCAAAATTCAAGACCTGCAGTGACAAAAAGTAACCAGTTATCTGTTAAGGACAGACCGTGATGATCAAAACAAAAAAAAACAAGAAATTTGCAGTTATAGTCAGTGCATACAGTTCTTATGCATTTGATGAAGTATCCCTGGAAAAGTTTGCAGATATTGGTGCTTAGTAGTGCAACCAATATACACACAGGAGTAATGACAAGTGGACAAGTTTGTGTTGTTGTGAAAGGATACCTGTATTTCTTAATACTTACTTTTATTTTCTCTCTGTCAAATCTTTTCAGAGTTAAAGTGCTGGTTACTATGACAACAGAGGTAGAGAGAATACTTGCAACTCTGCATCAGGTGCAACCAGAGGGACCCCTTCAGTTTCTAACTGGAATCAAAATTGCTCATGTAAGTTGTGTAGTGACATAAATGGATAGTGTCATAAGCAGTGGTAGAACATGCACAGACTTGACCAACCCGTTTTAAGTTTCGTAAAGGTGGGGGTGTCTAATGGGACTAAGTCAGCAGCAAAGTGGGGCAAATATTTCGTAAAAGATGATCATGCATCAATGATCTTTATGTTTGTACACAGGGTTGTAGAGTCAAGGGTTGGGGAGGGACAGAAAAGTCCCTCACCTGTTTTTGCCACTCCCTACTTACGCTTAACGGAAGCCCTTCCAACTCCCTTAAATTCCTGTGACCATGAAGCAAGTGGGTAGTCACCACCAAAAAACATCCAGCAAGTTTCAACTTGCCCAAGAAAATTACCTTGAACAAATTGTTAAATGCTGTTATAATAAACAGAGCAAAAGACACAAGAAGGGCCATTAACTTAAATTCAACTGAGAAGAATGATTGTTCCAAAACTTGTGCATTACACCCCAATCAATTGTGGTGCTATACAAGATAGTCTTCAATTCCATTTTGGCCCAATGTAACGGGCTGGAAATAAGTTTTTTGAAATGGTGCGCCCAAAACAGAAAAATGGCTTTCCCCCTATGTTGTTTCAGTGGACATTTACTGAGGGGCATCATGGCAAACAGAAAGGGCCTTGATGGCCACGACCGTCGGTTCTGTTGGTTATTTTGAGCCCTGCCCTACAATTTCTCTGGCTAGCAACCATGTTCATACACAAGGTATTGGTGTTCTATAGTCAACTCTAGCTACTGTACTGCTACAGTGCATTAATCTGGACTATAAACACACTGGAACTTTTCACAAGAGCAGGTTTTTCAAGCATCAGGGAAAATGGAAAAGCCTGAAATTTTATTGAGGTCTTTAAAAGCCTTTAATTAATGTAATGGTCAGGTAAATTTGCCATACATTAGTCTTGAAATTTGAAACCTTGGATTTTTGGCTGTTGCCATCATGTTGAGTATGCATCCATGCTGGGTAAATGTGTAAAAGTAAAGGCCATTTTATGAAATTGTCTGCACTTTATTTTTCAGTCCTAAATGATATCAAGTTGGTCTTCACAAGGTTTGGAAAAAGTCAGTACTTCCAAATGGTGGGAATCCTGCAAAAAATATAGCCCAAAGCCACTCATGTCAAGGTTGTATTTGTTTCCTTCAATGTACAGGTAAAGCTTCACAGAAGAAAGCCATGTATTTGTACATAGTTGCACTATCACCCCTTACATTTAGTACAGTAATAAGAGTAAAGATGTTGTTTTGAAGTGGACGTTATGTCTATGGTAGACATGTTCAATTTGTATTAACTGTGGTATTACAGGAGTTGGGCATAATATTGCCCCTTTGTAAAAACAAAGAAGTAATAAAATAATAATTTTACACATAAGTCAGTGCAGTACATAATTCTTCCTTAGAGAGATTAACAAGGCTTCAAAAACCTTGTCATTGGTGGATTAATGAGTAATGATTTTAAATAACATTTGTTTCAAAATCAAATTATTTTCAAGTTAATAAGCAGGAATGGGTCAGTTAATGGATAATCAAAGGTATTTAAAAAAAATTTGTTTGTGTTTTTTTCCAGCTTGCATTGAAACACAGACAAGGTAAAAATCACAGAATGAGGATTGTTGCCTTTGTTGGAAGTCCGATTGAAAATGATGAGAAGGAGGTAAAGTACTAAAAATGTTAGCTGCACCTTTAATTTTGACTTTCTTAGGCTTGGGAATGTGATCTCACACCACAACTCACCTCAAATCCCTGTGAGGAATGTGATTGTGTGCACACCTAGATGAAGAATGGGAACTCACAGCCTATTTATCTATCAAAGCATGATAAAACACTCCCAAATTGCCCAAGAAGTGCGATTTGTAACACACCTGGAAAGTCTTAAACTCAAGGCCTGGTTAGGTTATGGCATCTTTTGTAACTACATATGTTTGATTAAAAGTTTTAAGTTTGCTTTCTACGTTTCATGCAAAAAGGAGCTCATACATTTGTTGACATTTTAGGCAATTATACGTGCAAGTACATAAATTGTAAGACAATACACAGAAGCTTTTTATGACAAGATTGAAGTAGAAGGACCAGGAATTTTACTTTTCAGGTCATAGACTGACTGCATGGTCCAGTGGTTAGAGCATCCAACTTGCAGTTGGGACCAAAGACCTTAAAAATGTAATACTGCCATTGTGCTTAGTGCTCAGCATGGACAACGGAAGGAAAACAAGCCAGTGAGCCACAGCTTGAAAAATGGGCGTGGCTGGCTTGACTTCAACCAGTTGGATGGAAACTTGGCCATAAAACTCCATCTAACTAAGTAACTGCTTTTCAGGTCTAGTTCTCTTGCTTTCTAGTCCTAGCAAATTGAGCTGATATTGACTGGGTCATCAGATGGCAGAGTGGTACTTTACAGGTGCTGTGCACCAATGAGTTGCATTGGTTCAAAGTTCAAACCACACCAGTCAACAAGCTGGCTTTGTTGTTTTGGTATGGTTTTATGATGAGTGTAAAGGAAATCATTGCAATGGTTCTTACTAGCCTAATCACTCATATATCACTGCCTAGAGTTTCCCAAAAAGCAAGAAACCCATAGTTTTTGTAGACAGGAGTTGCATATCATTAACACACAGTAGTTATGTGTGTCTGGTCACAAATTCAGAATGTATGATTTTAATCATTGATGTTCCTATCATTGCCATTTCAGTAGTTTGTCAGATGTTCCCAATCTCTTAGTTTGGTCATTTCCCATCAAGATGTGAACAAATTTTTTGAAAAAAAGTCATGAATTTTGTCAACCAACTCAGGAAGCCCCTTTAGGAAATTATTTGTAACAAGTGGACAATCCAAGGAGTTGGTGATATTATCTCCATAGTCAATACATCCTTTCACTCCTTGGGGGTGACAGATACAGAATTTCATCATCAATTGACATTCTTATATTCCAAAATAATTGAGGCACAACACAGTGTGACAAATACATTACCAAAACAACTTTAAACAAGTTAAAACAGTGGGCAACTGTATGGTGAAAACTGAAAATGAGTTGCAAGATTTTTTGTCATCCCAGGTTATTTAGGAATCATTTGTAGTTAGTAACTGGGGGATTTAATTTGTCATCATCCCTCATGTTTTATTTGAACAGTGCCTTCAGACTTTCAGAAAGAGTACTTATCATCAAATATACCTGTGCTTTGTCACAAAGCTTGAAAATGACTCTTATTGGTCCATCTTGTCATCAGAGAACATTTGTCTGCCAAGAAAGGCTATTCTTTTAATTGAAAGTATTCATTAAACTGTGAATCTTAAAGTCTATGCTTAAATTATGTGAAGATTCAAATTTCATACACATCTTTCTCCATCAGTTGGTAAAACTAGCCAAGAAACTGAAAAAAGAAAAGGTCAGTGTGGACATAATCAACTTCGGACAAGATGTAAGTATAAACACCAGAAAAACATACCAGACAATTGACTGTTTGGATATGCTTTGCTACTGAAAGGGGACCCATCCCGTCATACTAAGCTATATGTAATATTACATTTACACAATACGTATGCACTCGTTCAGCAAATAACTAAGTCTTTGTATGGAGGAAACCATATTTGCATTTTCTATAGCTCAAGACTCTAAGAGTGTGCACATATGTGAAAATATCTCCTCTTTAAGCCTATCGTATGTCCAAAACAGGATAACACACCGTAGGTTTATAAGGAGCTATTCTATGACACAGTAGTGC
Source organism: Holothuria scabra (assembly GCA_037179385.1). Taxonomy (NCBI): domain Eukaryota; kingdom Metazoa; phylum Echinodermata; class Holothuroidea; order Aspidochirotida; family Holothuriidae; genus Holothuria; species Holothuria scabra. Next base: position 11,645,923 of record CM074194.1, read on the forward strand.
ATTGGTTCTGTGGCGTACATGATAGCAATGGTAAATCATGATTTCACATCAAAACCATGCATATAGTGAAGGGGTGAAGAAAATGACAAATATTTGCCAAAGAAAAGTAAAAAGTCTGTCTTTTTGTTGTGTATTTAGAGTGTGGTGGACTTCTTGGGTGTTAAACTTATGGACCAAGAATAGCAAATTGGAATCCCACCTGGATCACACTGTGATCTTGGACAATATGCTTTATCTCAATTCATCTAAAAATGGAACTTTCTGCCATTGTGCTTGGTGCTCAGCATAAGCAATGGAGTAGGGAAAACAAGCCCGTGAGCCACAACTGGAAAAAAGGCCATGGCCGGCTCGACTTGACCAATAGGTTGGAAACTGGGCCGTAAAACTCCATCTAACTAACTTTATCTCAATTACATTCCACCACTTAAGCAAGGGGGTAAATGGGTATGTGATGTACAGTGTCATTTTCACCTGGATTGATTGTCTTCAGGAGGAGTTGTTCTTTTGATTAGAATTGCATCCATAATTTGGCATTAGAATTGCAGATTATATTTCTATTGGTGTTATATTCAAGGAATGGTAAAATCTGGCATCAAGCATTTTACTTGATCAGCTTACCAGTTGGGGACTCCATAGAATTGAGTGATACAGTGGGTGGTAGTAGTCATAAATATGAGGGCCACTGCTGTAAATAATATAACTGTCACATGTGTGAATTTGTACATACTAAACTGCTTTTGATTATTACATTAAACCTTTTATACTGGAGTGTAAAGGCTTACATCTTTTTTCTTTTTAAATAAAACTAAAGCTTTTAAAGATTTTCTTCACAGCTTCACATGACTTTCAATTTATTCTGTGTGTTATATTTGATGCTCCCTAGCTCTTTCTGTTAGTTATTTACCATTAGGTACCTATGATGTTAATATCTTGCAACAATACTTTTTAACCACCAGGCTGAAAACACAGAAAAACTCACAGTTTTTGTAAACACAATCAATGGCAGTGAAGGAACTGGGTAAGTCTTGTTGTTCTCTCCTAAAAATCACAATTTTATGGTTATTCCTTGCCAAACCCCTATGCTCAACCATTTTTTTTGCACTTCTGTGATGTCTTTTCAAAATTTTCAGTAAATGCTAGCACCTCTTTGAAATGAATTTTTTTGATCACGGAGAAGGCTCTCATTTTTTGCAGATCTCATCTGGTTACCATTCCTCCTGGAACCCTTCTCTCAGATGCTCTGATGCATTCTCCAGTCATAGTAGGAGAGGATGGCTCTGGAGCTGTTCCAGGTCTCCCAGGGTCCTCAGGAGGAGAATTTGAGTTTGGCTTTGATCCAGCATCAGATCCAGAATTGGCCATGGTGAGAATTGGAGCTCATTTTTTCATGTTTTGGGAATATGGGTTCTTTGACATACATTTTGAAGAACTTCTTTAGAGCAACAGTTGTTTCAATGCGAACTCATTACAACAGCAGATTGTTACCTAAGATTATTATGTATGCTCATAACAGTTTGCTTGGCCACATTCAACCAAGGTGTGTTTGTATAGTGGAGCATGCAGCTTAAGTTCAGAAGGTCAAATTCAGTAACACATTGACCTATTTCCAAATAGCAATTACAATGAATTGTGGGATATAGTTTTGGGTGTGCATCAATTTTAATCACAGTAAAATGCCATTGACAAAAATAACAAGCACCAAAACTCTATCCCACAATCCTTTGTAATTGCTATTTGGAAATAGGTCTATGGGACAGTTTGTGCCCCTATGTTGTACACTACACATAGCAGTGCAAAGTGGAATCAGTGTTCACTTTAATGTACAGGATTGTGGGATTCCTGCAGCTGTTCTCAAAATAATTGAAAAAATAAAAAATGCAAGAAGGGAATCACTTTCTTTTTTGCATACAGAAAAAATGAAAAAAAATTAAGAAATAAAACAAAGTCTACAAAGTGGCCCTCCATGTGATTGGTCCTGAAATAAAATAAGTTAAAAATTCATCCAATTACATCCTACCTTGTGTGCACCTGCCAGTATTTATGTAGGAATAGGCATCACATTGTGCAGATATCATGATGCAATAGCAACAGACCCATGCTATGTGCCAGTCAAGAACTGAATTGATACTTGGAAATACCCCCTTCACCTATCAACCCCTACCCCCCTCAAAAAAAAATAAAGAAAGAAAAGGGTAAATTCCCCCCAGATTCAATTTCTTAGTCTGACTGGAATGTATCAAGGTTGTGCAAACCGAAATTCAATGAGTACTTTCTGGTGGGTTGGTTAAGCATTATCAGTACATGCAAGAAGTAGCAACCCTACCTGATAGTTGCAAGCCCCAAATAGTCAAACACAGTATCAAACTGAGGGATTTTAGCGTAGAATCTGATCAGCTCCATCAACCATTCACTTATGTGTCATTCTATTTGGTAGGCTCTAAGAATTTCCATGGAGGAACAGAGACAGAGACAAGAAGATGAAACCAAACAAGTTATAGAGGACACGGCCGGAGAGCCTACCCCTAAACCAACTACCACAGTTGCAGTTCCCCCATCTGGTAAAAGCAACACTGTTGATTTTCTAGCTTCAACCAGAACAACTTTTTAAGTAACTTATTTAAGATTTTATTTCTGCCTACTGTTGATGGCAAGTGTAACATTTAAGGGATCCCATTAACAATTTTAGGGGGTATAGATAAATCTAAGCAGCTAGTGAAGATGGCGATGTATGAGGTGCATCAGCCTCAAATCTTCTAATTTTATTGTCTACATGCAATTCTAACCACCTCATTTTCAGTGAACTAAGAGGTTCTTTCAGTGTTTAACCATTTGTGGTAGAGGTTATCAAAAGTATTTGAAAGATTAAAGCTGATGGACCCTAATTATGGCCTATTTAATCTGACCAGCACTTGACTACATGGATTCGGCTATAAATCATTATTGAAATCCTTGTGTAGTTAAACTTTGAGACTTTGTGCTAGAACCGGTTAGCAAATTTGAAAACAGATACTTTCAAAGTGTCTGTGAATGGTTCACGGATATTTGCAGTGAAGTGAATGCTGCAAACCTTTTGGAACCAACTGAAGCAGAATCACAAGTGAGATATGTTTCACAGTTGCAGCTAACCAACCAGTCACAATTTGCAAAACAGTCAATACAAATTTTGTGTGTGTTCACATTAGTAAAGTCCATGAAAGCCCCTATTGATTTTGTGTTATGATCACAACCACTGCTTGTGGGATCTTTTCATCTTGTCTTGTGATCAGTGCCTGCAGCAGTTTATTTATTGGAGACACTGCAGCTTTTACAAATGTTAACATTTAATAACATTTTTTTCTTTTATAAAATAAAAAATCTATTGGTTGATCAATGTGATCTTCAGATGTCATGTTTTTGTAAGATATCTGAGGGACTGGATTGAAAAAGCTTCTTTGCAAGTATTTGCATGACCAAATTTTGCACCCCATTTCCTCAATTAGGTACAGCTAGAGGGCACTATTCTTTCCAAGCCCTAATGAGGCTCTTGCAAAACTTTCACAGTAGACTTTCTTGGCTGCCAGGCAAAGGTAGTCATGTCATACATTTATAGCTAGCTGAAAAACAGCTGATGACCTACATGGCTGTTGATTTTTTGTGTGGCAATGGGCGTGGCTAACAGTTACCATGTCAGCTGAAAACTCTGAAAAACTCATGTTTCAATTGTGAAATGTAAAATTATATTTTGTTCTTCATTCATTCATGTTTTCCAATTTTTTTCCCCAAATCACAAGTAAATAAAGAAACTTAACACACCCTGGGAGGGGAAGGGGGCTTGTGATACTAAAGAAATATGCATCTATGTTTTCATTTTTCATGATACTAAAGAAATATGCATCTATGTTTTCATTTTTCATTGATGGTGATGTCGTATCTGTAAGAATTACCATGTTCTCAAGGAAAGATGACAGATGGGATGGTGGGGTACAGTTGTTTAACCCTTTATTGTTGTTCGGGTCATTTTGCACCCAGACGGAGAGCGCGGCTGTCACCCATCTTTACTGTTTCACGCGGAGCTCGAAACTGCGAGTAGCTACCCGAAAATTCAGCCACAACAACGAGAGAGACCATAGTTCAAGGTCACAGGGTTAATAGCCTACGGAAGCTGATGCGGGGCATGCAACAACGGCTTTTTGGCCCACTCCCGAGGCGCGCAAATATGCCCCGATTGGAGCACAATGGTAAAGGCTTAATCCAAAGTATCTGCATCAAGGGGCTGTGCACACACGCAGACACATTGGCATCAGCTTTGCAGTAAACACACGCCACAGGCTAGTTTTAACCCTTTACCGTTGTTCGGGACCTTTTGGACCCAGACGGAGAGCGCGGCTGTCACCCATCTTTACTGTTTCACGCGGAGCTTGAAACTGCGAGTAGCTACCCGAAAATTCGGCCGCAAAAACGAGAGAGACATAGTTCCAAGGTCACAGGGTCAATAGCCTACGGAAGCTGATGCGGGGCGTGCTATGTCCACTTTTCCGCCCACTCCCAAGGTGTGCAAATATGCCCCGATTGGAGCACAACGGTAAAGGGTTAATGTTTTAATATGATAATCTCGCTCAAATTGTTTCTGATTTCACTGTGCAGGGTGTACTGATATTTCACAGATGTAATTTTCAATATCCAACAGTTTTGTCATAACATTCCTTTACATCAGTTTCAATATTTCCTGTTCCAAAAAAATTAGATTCCGAAGAGGCTTTACTGGAGCAAGCATTGGCCATGAGTATGAACCCAGAAGGGGGAACTAGCAGTGCTATGGAGGAGACCCCTATCCCTGACTTCAGCACAATGACTGAGGAGGAACAGATTGCTTATGCAATGCAAATGTCCCTTGCTCCTGAAGGTAAAATTGTCAATTTCTGTTGAGTTTGATTACAAGGGAAACTCTCACTTTAATGATAGGGTATGCAGAGGGAGTAGGGGACAGTGGGAACAGGGACAGAATTCTAACCAGTCCAGCAGTAACTGGTACTTACACTTGCTGACTGGCATGAACATCAAAATTCTGTAAAAATTCCATAGAAAATGTGTAGCAGTTCACAGGAAAATATATAGTCTATTTTTGCAATGTAGAACAACCCACATTGTTATCTGGTCATTAACTGATGCAAAACAAGACATTTATCAATCAAAACCATAACCAATATTGTAAACAAAAGTTTCTGAAAGACACCTGCTACCCTGTCATTACAGACAGCAGCTGTGAAAGTTGTGAGGGATGGAAAGGACCCCCACTGGTTTTTGCACACGACAGTGACCAAGGAGTTGTTAGAGAAGGAGATACACCGAACCCCTTTTTCTCAGGCAATATGTACTTCAAAACAGTAAATATCTTTTGAAGTGTCACTATTTGATTGATAGGTCGCTTTGTTTTTGTTGTTAAATCTCTTGTGACTAAGTCCTTTCAATAACCATTTCTTGCATTCTTTTCCAAGTTATCTCTAAAGGCCTTTATCTGCATATCCGTCGAGTCAGGTTTGTTTCCACCAATGTTGAAGCTTATTACAAGAATTTCTAATAGAATGGCTGGAAAGAAATGTTCAAAGAGTATGCTTGAATTATGTCCCTTTCGTTATTGAATGGCAGCAGTGTTCAAATCCAAACATTTCCCTCAGATTTCGACAATTTTGTTATCAGTATGAAACAAATTGTTAAAATAATTTGTATAGAAATTATTGCTCTCTTTGAATTCAGGTTAGGGTCAAATGAAATAAATTTCACAATTTTTCATGAAGGCTGGCAACGAAATGTTAACAAGTATAGTGAAAGGAATGTGTCTCTTCATTAGAATTTTGACAGTGCGTCACTAATCCTGGTTGATTTATGCAGTAAGATGGTGGATAAAAGCAAGGTTACTGTCAGAAGTGAACATTGTCTCAAAGAGACTATAGAACATAGTTTCTCCTTCCCTAACAACTCCCTGCACTGACAAAGCAATACAGCAGCTGCCCATACTATATCTCTGAAGACAGCATTGTTGGATGTTACTCATGTTTGTCATTCAGTGATATAAGTAATTTATTGGGGGGAAATATTCTAGATTAAAAATAGAAAAATGAATCTGTAGGATTGCTCTATATGTAGAAGAGGGTGGTAGTCTGGTATCTCAGATATAATTTGCTTTCATAAAAGTAGGAGTTACAAAGCTAGAGGAACTCCAGTATAGTATCACTATCATTGGACCCAGTTGAAAGATCATAGAACATGGTTTGGGTGATCCATTCATCCTTTACTCCTGTGGGTTGGGGGTTGTAGGAGGTGCCCACAGTTTCCCCTCCTGCCTGGAGAAGCGTCTGAAGGGAAAGACATGAACCATATGTAAACTTTATTTCTTGTTGACTTTAATGCATCCCATCTCATAATTTGACCAATGGTAAGAGCATCCGCCTCCTAACACGGAAGGCCCTGTTCTATTCCCAGGTCAAGTTATACCAAAAACTCTAAAAATATAACCTACTGCCGTTGTGCGTGATGCTTCCCATAAGCAGTGAAGTGGGGAAAACAAGCCAGTGAGCCACAACTGGAGAAAAGGCTGTGGCCGGCTCGACTTGAACCAATAGGTTGGAAACTGGGCTGTAAAACTCGAAGTAACTAACTTACTAACTAGTAACTAACTAACTCATCATTTGGCACATTATTCTCACAAGTGTCATGGTAACAATCATTTGGTGTTGCAAACAAAGTTGTTCAGTTTCATGTCTTCAAGTATTTGTAGGAGTATTCTTGTGTACCTACAGCTACAATGAAACCATTTTGTTTCCTCCTTGTTTTAAGACAAAGAGACCCCAATGGAGACAGAAGCTGCAGGGGGTTCCAAACCAGAAGGAGCAAAGGTAAGTGGACAAATCAACTTTTGCTAAGAAAATAGTTCCACCCAGGATTTTGTTGATTTGGAAGGGGGAAGGGGTGCACACACAATGGGAGAGAAGGGGCTGCTATTCATGTAGTGACAGTTTTTAAAAATGTTTCCAAAAGTAGAACTTTGGCTTGCAAAGCTCATATTTCGGGGTTTTTTTATCAAAAATTGAAATTATGGGCTTTTTGGTGTAGATTTTGAGAATAGAAGAAATACTGAAAAAACAAATCCCTGTTTACAAACATTTTCAGTCACGTCTTCGAGTAAAACCCAGCCCTCTATGACGTACACAGTTTCACTCTACACATCAATAATTGTGCATAGGATTAAAAACCTCATTGGTATCAAAGAATGTGAAAATGACAAGAAACAACTTCCAAAGGCAGGAAAGAGTGCCATGCAGAATAACATGAAGAGGAAGTAAACCAAAATGATATAAATTGTCACTTTTTTCTTATCAATAAAGCGGTCCACACAATGCGACACAACTTATTGCAACAAGACTGTCTTGTCGTGGTGAGCGACTAACTCCTAACTAGTGTTAAGATCATAGTGTCCACATTATGCAACAACAATCTCGTTGCAGTGAGTTGCGTTGCATCAAGTCGCATAGTGTGGACGGGCTTTACAAGAGCCTATTGCATTTGGCCTTATTTCACTATCACTGAAGAACAATTTGGCCATGAAGCTGTACCCTTTGCTTGTGGTGCTCCTAGATGTGCCAAGGCCAAAATTGCTGCACCCTTAGAATTCCAGGCCTGTGACAAAGTAAACCATAATTTTATTTAAAAGCTTCTTATAATTAAAAACAGCCCACTTTACACAAACACTCAAGAATGTAAGTTAAGTTGTTGAGACAAGTTTTCCTTTCAAATCTTTCAAAGGCTGAAAGCGGAACAGTTGACTACGAAGAAGTAATGTCGGATCCAAATTTTCTCAGGAGCGTGCTTGAGAACCTGCCAGGTGTGGACCCTTCCAGTGAAACTGTTCAGAATGCGATGGGTTCCCTCCTACAGCGTCATTCTAAAGAGGAAAATCAGGAGAAGAAAAAAAAAGAAGAAAAAGACAAAGATGAGGAGAAGAAGAAATAACCGCTGAATGGCATAAAAATGTGAATAGGATTTGACGAACATTATAGAGGGCAGTATTCTCATTGTTTGTGTATGGTCATTGTGGTCATTTGACATGCATCCTGCATCAGATTTCAGTACATTATTTGAGAAGAGCATTGCCATTGGAAATGAACTTTGCATAGCACTCCTTGAAGTAATTTAAGCAGATTTACAGTTAACTTTTGTGTAATATTTGTGATTTTGTTCCATAATAATCATTTGTCCCAAAGAAGTATAGACTTATGTCACAAGGTCTGTGATAAAGTTTTACATGTAAATTTAACATGTGGTGCAAAAAAAGTCCAATACTTCTGGCAAAAGTAAAGTTGCATTTCCTAAGAAAATATAAGTAAAGGTAGTTGCATCGCCAGTGATTTATATTACCTTGTGAAAGTGTATGTACTTTTGTTGATCACAGTTGAGAGCATTTATTGATGCCGCTGAAGTTTCTAGAGGTCATACTTAACATGAAACACCATAAACGTTGAATTTAAAGGTGTGAATAAACTCTAATCACACGTAGATGTTTTTGTTAATGTGAAGATACAGTGACAAGAAACAAAGATCTTAATGGTATAGTGATTATTGAATTTGGAATATGGCACATGAAAGTCCAGTAATTCTCGCTTGCAGAGGTATAGTTGTAATCTTTAAGTGCATTTAAGTGGAATTCATAACATGCTTAATGATGTATTCCTCGATGAAATTATATGAATGCATTTACTTTTGCTGATGTCAGTGAAGGACAAACATGAATGTTGCTGAAGTTTCTAAAAGTCATACTAAAACAGAAGAGCTTGAATAATTAACTTTGGATGAATAACTTAAATCACACATAGATGCTTTTGTTTGAGGTGTAGTTGCTAAGATGCACTAGTAATTACCCTGAAATAGGACATTAAGCCCATTGGAACTCTGGTCAAGACAAATTCGTGAATAAACTTATGTGAAGATACCGTAACATGTCTTTGTTATAAAGTGACAATAAAGAGATTGTCTCATTGGATACCTTCCAGTTTTGATTTCTTTTCTGTTTTTTGAAAGCCATTTATTTGTGGTTTCAATTGTCAGTTTTAGATTTCTTCTACATAACATTGAAAATTTCACCATGTTTTAGCCGTCTCTCGTTGAGCACAATAAATCCATAATTGAGCTTCCTGTCCAGCTATCAAAAAAAAATAAAAGGTTTGTTGTTGTGTTGCATTGAGACATAGGTGTTAGTGGTACACTTGATCACTGAATAACAGCTCTCAACATAGAAATAACTTGAACTCATGGAAAAGACCATTTTGTCTGGTTGCCTAATTAAAATCCCCCTTGATATCTTTCAGCATAAACAGTGCAATTAAACGATTTGGCATGTGAAATCATAAACTCCCATTTGGGTCTAATAATCAAGAGTCCACCCAGGTTTACATTAAGACTATGGAAGTATAATTTCCCCCCTTTGTGATGGATACCATGAACACCTCTGGGAGTCTTTTGGGTACGGTAATATCCACCAAGGGATGTTAGATGTCATGGGTTCAGCTCACTTCCCTATCTGCATCCACTCCCCTCTCCTTCCCTCACCCCTTCCTTTTCTTAATGTGACAGAGCACAAATGTGGGGAAGCAGGTGACAAGTTATTCATCATCAATTTTTTGAAGGGTAATGGAAATGCAAGTTGCAACAGAAGAATAATGGGATTTTTCTCTAGAACCTGAGGGATTTTTCCCTAGCACAGAAATTTTTTTTTTTTGCTCAAGTAACTGCCCCCACCACACACTTTCCCAAATTTTCCATAATTAAAAAATTATAGGAAGGAATGGTTGAATGGAAGCCAGACCAGAGAAAATCTTAATTTTCATAGGCTTTAATATTAATGACATTTTGCAATGTTAAGAAGAAAAATACCAAATGCTATAGATGTGCTGAACATTCGCTCCTAGAGTAAACTGACTGACACATGAAAATTTGATTCGCACCTCTCCTTCCTACCCACCTCACTATTGTGTCTCGAAGATCTGAAATGATCGTCGTTGGAAGTAATAATGTAAAATTACTTGCTCTGTGTCCCTTGCCAAACAAGTCAGTGAGCCGCCACTGGAAAAAAACCATGGTTTGAAACTGAGCCCTAAAACCCCATCTAACTCGTCAAGTTCATTGCAACAAAGTCTAAACACCTGAACTATCACACCCACATTTATCATTCTCAGTAAGTCGGTATGGCATGCTTTGCATGGACCACCTTTCAAAATCGATCTTATTTTTCAAATTAATTCACAAACTTGAAGGTCACTTTCCCTGACCATTGACCAAATTGAAAAGTGCCATGAAACAAAGAGCCCCTGACAGCCCTGGCCCAATAGCTCCTCTTACCAGATGGACCTGCATATGGCAAGTCGAATAAGGAGAATCAGTCGAACTCCCTGGTTTGTTTGCTTTGTAGTTTCCTCCTCACAACTTTTGGGGATTATAATAATACAAGCTCTCAGAAGTGAACTTGGTAACGTTCATGCCATCCTGCAAGTTGAGCTACACAGTCTTTACTTAAAGCATTAGATGTGGTTAAATTACTTCTAAAATCTGGGTAATGGGCCTTTCCTCTTATACCACTCAGCAGCGTCCAGGTTCCCATATTCTGAATGGAAATTTCTGAATGTTTGTGCGGTAAAGAAAATCCACACGGAGATACAAGGCTAGCCAGCCTCCACTCCACTGTTACCAATCAAGACGTGAGGCCGTCATCATGTATCTTTCTTGCTAGTTTAAGTCAATGTACAAATTTGGTGCAGAATAAGTTGTGAAAAATTGTAAAAACGGAATCTGATTGCGGCTTTAACATACGGATCTTATTCGTCAATTGTCACTCATTGGTATTACAATGACTAATCTCTTTAGTGAAGAAGCAATGTGTCTTGTGAAACAGCGAAGAGGAAGAAGGATCGGTAACAATAGCCATAGGAACTTGATTAATGGGAACAATCACCCTCCACCGAACAATTTATATTCGATTCTCACTTGGATATTTTTCAAACGCAGTTACATTTTCCAGAAACGCATGATCGGCAAAGGAGATAAAACACGTTGTTCCCCGTCCTCATGGGCGTGCACCCAGGGGGGCAATTAGTCCGGGGACTTGTCCCCACATTTTGGAAATACATACACCCTTTGACTTTAGATTTTACACAGTAATTTCTTTTTGCTGAAGAGCACCCGGCTAAGGTTTGCAGCGGGGAGATCTGGAGTTCGAGTCCTGACCGATTCATAACGAAGACTTCAAAGAAATGAAACTTACTGTTATTGTGTTTAAGTGTACCTCAAGTCAAAAAATTCAAACATATATATATTTAAGAAAATGAAAAATGAATTCTAACAGTCCAACTCCCATCTTCATAAAACATTCCTGAGCTGAGATATAAAATGTTGAAGTTTATTCACTTAAACCAAATTGGTCTATTGCGCAATAATTTGTGACTTTCTTGTTGTACAACTCACATAAAATGCTTTGTTTTCCTTTAAAATTAAAAATGTTTTGATGACCTTTAAAACACTTCCTGTTTACTTGCACAGCATGTTACACAAAGAGGACTTAATTAATTACATCACCTCATAAGAGTAAAAGTGCAATCAAACCTTGGGACACGGTGCAGTAATGTTCGGAAAAACAAAGAAATATACCATTTTAATTTGAGTGAATAAACTTCAACATTTAATATCTCAGCTCAGGAATGTCCTATGAAAATGGAAGTTGAACTGTTAGAATTTATTTTTCATGATCTTTAATATAAATTTTTGAATTTTTTGACTTTAGGTACACTTTAGTACTCAGCGAAAGCAATAGAGTAGAAAACTTGAAAATAAGCTAGTGAGCCACAACAGGACAAAAAAGGCTGTGTTCGGCCCGACTCAAACAATTGGTCAGTATGGTCAGTAACTGAGCCGTAAAACATCATCTTACCGACACGACTCAAGGCCACCTCCACCCGAACAGAACACATTCCCAACCCAAACCAACCAACCATCCAATTACCAACCAACTCCCTTGGAAATTTCTTTGATTGCTAAGCTAATCAATCAATTGCTAATCAATGTACACTGTGGGGTAACTATTCTTCAACTTCCGAATTAGTCCCCCAATAGCGATAATTGTGTGACTTTCAAACAAGACAGGAACAATGAGAGTGCTCCTCATATCGCCGGAATTCAGTTCTCTGAATTTCCCTGAAATCTATACCAGTTTTTTTTTCTTCTTCTTTTTTTTTCTTTTTTTTTTTTTAGAGCAAATGTAGAGATGTATACTGCAGCCGCAGTTTTTAGACTTGACTCGGACTTGCTAAAATGACTTGTTACCAACGCGAGTCAGGAGGAACAAAACGACCCGTAATCCAAAATATAAAGAAAGAACTTGCCTACGTCAGAAACTATTAAAAGTATGTAATATGATCAAACATCTTCTTACCAAGGGACATCATTAAGTTTGATGCAAATGGCTTGTCAGTGGTGATGTTTGTTCTGAAGTAAGGTCAAACCCTTGGATAATTTTGATATAAGACTATGCTAATATTTTCAATTTTTCAAGCATGTCATGCACTAGAATCAGTTCTTTTGAATACCGTTAATCATTGCAGTATACTTTTACAGAAATTATTTCAATATGGTATTCGCGGTGGCACTGCACACGACGCTCTCTCATCCTATTTACATGAAACACAAAACAATGTATTTATGTAAATTTAATGGTACCGATATTCTAATTACTTAAAGCGAAATATTGCGTTTAAATTGATGAAACCTGGCAAACAAAAATGGCTTTAGTCATTCAAGTTCAATCATTCAGTCTCAATAATAAACCATAACTTTGCATTAGAAGAGTTCTGGAAGTTGCATCTATCGAATTTTGAAAGTTCAAGTGAACAAATTATAATTGATCAACACAATTACACAAATAATTGAATTTCTATTTGTGAAAAACTCGTCCTTGAAAAGAGGGTTACTGTATTGCCTTATTTTGCATGATCTAACATTTTGTGTCAAAAATATTAGTTTAAAAATATGATTATCTTCTCTAAAACAAACGTATAATATTTCTCTTTCAAGGGCCTATCCTCTCACACCAAACAGTTGAAATTTTCCTAACCTACTTACTCAAGCCCCCCCCTCCTCCACAACCGTTGTCTAAAACTCATCCTCACCCAGACACAATCTCTGTTAATTGGTTCAGGGTGACTATACAAGACCCTAGCCTGCTGTGAGCAGGCTATTGTGTCTGCGTTTCAACTACTACATTCAGATATCAAAAATCTTACCTTCGCTACTATTAATAATACTATGGGTTTTTCAACGGCTTCGCTGTTGAATAGTTGACGTTTCCAACTACTAAGTTACATGGCATAACTACGGTATCTGTATATTATACTGTTTAAAGAGGTGTATTTTGATTTTGAGAGAGCGCCATCTTCATGCTACTACAGAGTCTGCTCCGCAGGCTAACAAGACCCCAATGTGTGATTAAAACACCTCTCAGTAGTCTACAGTACGTGCTGCATTTTTGAACATGCTTTCAATCAAAGAGATGTGCCAATTGAGAATCTCTGTAGACCGTACTCCAAAATTTATCAGTTTTGGGTGAGAGTTGAATGCCTTTAAATGTTATTATCGGGCGTCCCTCAAGAGTCCGCTTTCGGACCTTTATTGTTTTTGATTTACATTAAAGATGACCTGTCGTCTAATGAAAATGCAATAAAAACTAGAACAACGCATTTGCTTGCAAATAAAGTGCGGTCTGGTTATAATGAATGTGGCTAAGCCTAACGTGTAATAATAATGGGCCTATATGTATGTGGCCGGGCTATTGTCATAGAGCAGGAATCGGGATTACCCTGCTCTATGGCTACTGTAGGCCTGAGTATGCTAGTATGATCAGTACGTATGGAGAACCACAGACGTTCGAAGCATATACTGTACATGTGTACACTAAATATAAACCAACGAGATTGGTCACTCAACCCACGACCACGAGATCTACCAAAGGGAGCACACCTGGACTACTTTGACATTTTTAGTCTTACTGCAAACCCCAAAGACTTCATTAGACCACGTATAAAGTTCAAGTTAAACCTAAAACAGCATCCATCAGTAAATCTCACTTCGAAACGGTTAAGATTACTACGAAAACTTTTCTGCGAGCGTATGGAATACCGTTTTACCATTTAATCACGAATTTCAGATATCTCTAATTATGCACTATTTTAGATATCTAAAATTGAATAAGAGATATCTGAAATTAGATTAGAGATATCTGAAACTGAATTAGAAATATCTGAAATTGAATAAGAGAAATCTGAAATTGAATAAGAGATATCTGAAATTGAATTAGAGATATCTGAAATTGAATTAGAGATATCTGAAATTGAATTAGAGATGTCTGAAATTGAATAAGAGATATCTGAAATTGAATTAGAGATATCTGAAATTGAAAAAGAGAGATATCTGCAACTGAAGTAGAGATATCTGAAATAGAATTAGAGATATCTAAAATTGAATTAAAGATATCTGAAATTGAATTAGAGATATCTGTAATTGAATAAGAGATATCTGAAATTGAATAAGAGAAATCTGAAATTGAATTAGAGATATCTGAAATTGAATTAGAGATATCTGAAACTGAATTAGAGACATCTGAAATAGAATATCTGAAATTGATTTAGAGATATCTGAAAATGAATAAGAGATATCTGAAATTGAATTAGAGATATCTGAAATTGAATTAGAGATGTCTGAAATTGAATAAAAGATATCTGAAATTGAATTAGAGATATCTGAAATTGAATAAGAGATATCTGAAACTGAATTAGAGATATCTGAAATAGAATAAGAGATATCTAAAATTGAGTTAGAGATATCTGAAAATGAATAAGAGATATCTGAAATAGAATTAGAGATATCTGAAATTGAATTAGAGATATCTGAAATTGAATTAGAGATATCTGAAATTGAATTAGAGATATCTGAAATAGAATTAGAGATATCTGAAATAGAATTAGAGATATCTGAAACTGAATTAGAGATATCTGAAATTGAATTAGAGATATCTGAAATTGAATTAGAGATATCTGAAATCGAATTAGGAATATCTGAAATTGAATTAGAGATATCTGAAATAGAATTAGAGAAATCTGAAATCGAATTAGGAATATCTGAAATTGAATTAGAGATATCTGAAATTGAATAAGAGATATCTGAAATTGATTTAGAGATATCTGAAAATGAATAAGAGATATCTGAAATAGAATTAGAGATATCTGAAATAGAATTAGAGATATCTGAAATTGAATTAGAGATATCTGAAATTGAATTAGAGATATCTGAAATTGAATTAGAGATATCTGAAATAGAATTAGAGATATCTGAAATTGAATTAGAGATATCTGAAATACTTCGTTATTTAGAGATATCTGCAATTATTTAAAGATATCTGCAATTATTTAAAGATATCTGAAATTGAATTAGAGATATCTGCAATTATTTGAAGAAATTCCCTGAAATTCCCGAATAAATGTCAAAACGGTATTCCATACGAGCGAGCGTTTGCTTTACGTTGGTGCGATCAGAGCTAGTCAACAGACGATAGTAACCTGCGCAGCTAGCTGATAGCTCCTTTCTCACAACATGTACGCGTTGATACGAATGGCACCAGCCACTGGCATCGACGTAACTTACGTACGACTAAGTCAATCGTTGTTATGTATGCAGTCTATGGAGGGAGCTCTCCCTGGCATAAGCTTTTGATCGTGCATGCCATAATAATATAAACAAACATACATTTTAAAAAGACATAACAGAAAAATATAACGAGGGTATTTTCACTGAAAATCATTGCTTTGAAGTCTTTAGTGTTTTGCCGATGTTCAATTCTCACTGATAAAGAAAAATGAACTCAGGAGAGAAAAATATACACGGGTTTACTTTGTGCACTGCGCAGGTAATCTGCGCTCACCGCCACGGAAAATTTCGGTACGTAACGGGCAGAGGGCGTCTTTCAAAATAGGACGAATCCATAGACTGCAAGTTATTGCAATAGCTGAATGACGTCATCGTTGCACGGACCAGACGGATTCAAGAGTATGGTCTGTCAGACCACACTAATTATGCGCCATCTATAATGCGAATGTTTTCGATACGTTGTCACTGATGTGACATTATCGATAGTGTATAGAATCGGTTCGCACTCGAAGCTACGACAAAGGAAATCTGTGACGTCATCCAAAATCCGGCATAGATTTTATTGTATTTTCAAGAGACAACAAGTCATCTTTAATTTTTAATGTCCATATAATGCCATCCCTAATGTTTCTACCCGCTTATTTGTTGACGATACAAATATTACACGTTTTTGTGAATCATAAACTCTATAAACGGGTGTGCCTCATTTAAATATATTTCTAAACACTTTGTGAACTTTTTAGATGCTAAACACACGTGTCAAATTCGTTAATATGTCGTCTTAAAACCGCTGTTTCGTTGTTAAACATGTTTAGCAGTTTAGAATTTCGACGTGTTTACAAAGGGGTATAAAATAATTGCCAATTAGTTCTTAAACACATTTTTGATTCCTTGCCTGCCTTCGGCAAGGAATCTGTGCGATGGTGATGTCATGTGCGCGCGCGCGCGCGCGCGTGTGTGTGTGTGTGAATGGGTGTTCTTGTATTGTAGTACAAACAGAGGACCCGAACAATGGATTTTAGGTCCTCTGGTGGAAATTCAATAGATTTTTGGAGTCCTTTTTTGTCCAAACAATAGACAGTCTACTGTTATGGTTAGGGTTAAGGAAGCAGGAACAAAGGAAAACACAATGAGGTCCTCAGGTTGTGTGTAAAAACAACATGTGTATGTATGTGTGTGCAGTGGCGGAGCTAGGGATTTCAGTCAGAGGGGGCGAAAATGGTCTGCAGGGGCGCTTCGAAGTAGTAAATGCCATGAGAATCTGTGCGATCGAAGTCACAGCTTTTCAGACTTTCCATTTGATTTTCCGCACCTGGTAGAAGACTTCTTTGCCATTTCTCATCAACGAGTTTTTCTATTAAAACATATTTAAATTTTCTATCCATGGGCCTCCACAGAAGAAAATCGGGGGGGGGGGCAAAATTCTTTTAGGGGGAACAGCTCCGCGCCAGGACAGTTGGCGCGGAGCGCAAGAAAATTTTGACCCAAAATGCCTCTCAGATTGCTGGAAATGACATTTCTAAAGCCTGTTTACCGCATATAAATGAGGAAAACACTGATTGAACTGTTAAGAAATGGTGATATTAATTTTTCTTCGTTTTTACTCTATGTTTTATTCGTTTTTTCAGGTTTTTTATCTTCCAGGGGAGGGCAAGTTCCCCCCTTGCCCCAACCTGCGGACGCCCATGTTTCTATCCCTCTCTTTCACATTCCAGTATGAAGGCGGTCATTTTATTTTGTGTTATTGACAGACCTCGATTTAAGATTTCAATGTATTAATGGGCCACTTTGTGAAGATAAAGATTAAACCTGCTAGAGCTAAATAGCAAGCAATCTTACAGGGGGAAAAGTTATGGAAATTAATCACCGTTCGGTGTACATTTTTGGCATCTGGAAATCAAGATAAGTACACGAAGAAATATTAATTGAGGTAATTTACATCATGTGACCACTCTGAAATAGCCGTTAATTAAGTAAATTGAAAGAAATAGCCAAGTCAAAAGGTCTGCTTGGCTCTCCGTCTAGATACCGAATGTATATTAAATAAATGTAGCCTAAACCTTAACTTATTAGATGGAATTTTCTGGCTTTTGAGACCACGAAAGTACAGAAATTAGCATTTTCATGGGATTATCATGCAGTGTCAGAAATAGCCATTTATCATGAGAACGGTCACTTGAAGAAAAGCAAAATGGAAACTAATCATTAAAACCCCTTAAATCATTACCACTAGGATAACAGTTTTATTTTATTTTAACCCTGATGTTCTCTTCAAATGATTTTGAAAAATGTTTTGGAAGCTATTTTGGTATCTTTATTAACTCCTTTTATTGTCTATGTTGACAATAATCCCCGACAAAAAGAGGGCTATTTGCTCTACAATTATTGTTGCGCCCTTTGCAACATCTTTTATTGGCCGGGAGGGTTAATTTAGTATCAGTCTGTGTATTTTGTAAGCTAATAATCACGCTTGATGTAGAAGCAATGAACTTAGCACAGCGACAACATTCATTAGTGCGTATAAAGGATGAAGATACGCTTCGGCAAAACCTATTCCTATATTACAAAAGACGACCCTTTACATCAGAATAAAGTGCAGCCTGAGTACAGTTACTGGTGGCTATTTGAGCTTTTTGTTATCTGGGCCTTAAAACAGCACTATGAAACTATGTCTTTTTCCAAAAATGGTGCAAGAGTAAAGTATGTTCAAAGCCTAAAAAAGGGCACCGACAGACGATTTCGGTCCGTCGGGGGGGGGGGGGCGACCGCCCCCTCTGACCATATGGCAGCTCCGCCACTGTGTGGGTGCGTATGAAATACACGTGTGTGGGGGGGGGGGTGAGCGTGTATGTGGCGCTTTTGTTTGTAAACACGATGTCTCAAGAGGGGGAAGTGTGACTAATCTCATATTTAGTGTATGGGTTGGCCATATGATCCCTGTAGGTTTTGGTGGAGGTCAAAGGTCATTTGGGGTCACGACAGGTCATATGGTAAATGCCATAGAAATTGCTTGTAAACATGGTATCTCATGAAGGGTAGGTTGACTAATCTCATATTTGGGTGTGTGGGTTGGCTATTTGGAGTAGTAAATGATCCCAATTGTTTTTGTGGAGGTCATAGATCATGTGGGGTCAACAGTTGTCACAGACTAAAAACCTTGTTTATACGATTTCGGAAGTTAGGAAACTTGAACAGATTTCATACTTGGTATTTGGGTGCGTTATACTAAGGGAGAAGGGCTATTATTTTTGTGAAGGCCAAAGATCATTTGTGGTCACCAGCGGTCAAAGACTAAAATTCTTGTACACGATATCTGATGATGGGAAGCCTGGAAAGATTTTATACATGTTATGTAGATGCATTATGGTGAGGAGTACAATTCTCTTTTTTGGTGGGTCAAATGTCATTTGAAGTCACAAAGGGTCAAAGTCTCAGGACCATATGTTTACTCAATTTCTCATGGTTGGACTCGACTCGGCTCAGCTTGAACCAAATGGTTGGAAACTGGGCCGAAAAACTCCATCTAACTAATTTCTCATGGCCGGAGTCTTGGTTACTGCAAAATTTCACACATATTATATGGATGCGGTATATAGGAAGCAGAACCCTAGTTCCGCTGAGGTGGTCAAAGGTCATCTCGGGTGTTGCAGGGTCCGAATTTCTGAACCCGATTAACATGATATCTCAATGTGGGAAGCTTGTACTTTGTGGGTACATTAAGAAGCACTGTCAATTTGAGAAAAAAACAGACTAAAAGCTAGCCGCACACTACACGACTTTGCACATCGCAACTCAACTAAACCGTCGTGACCTAGTTTTGAATCGTCGTCACGATTTTTAGTCTCACTACAGGACCACGCACACTATACGACTGGCCAGCGCACACTGTCAGTCGAACGATTAGGGAGTGCACACCCACATTTTCACGTGCACACATATTACGGTACAACAGCACAGAACAGCATACAGTTTGCAACCAGTGGCGTAGCTACGGGGGGGGGGGGCTGGAGCCCCCCACTGAATCGCCCACCCCCCCCCCCCCCCCCCCAGCAGCCCCCCCCCCCCACTGCCGACCTAGGCAAAAAATTATGTTCATGCTGGCCGATGATATATTCAATTAATCCGGGCTACCCGGCTACTATGACATAGATACACTTGCGATAGATCCACGCAGTTGCAGGGTATTCTGCAATTTTGCCGCACTCTGAATTTCGGAATTAATTCAGGTAGGCTATGACAAGCTTCATATCTTCAGAATCTCCTGACTTTTTACTCGTCTGGTTTCTGGATGGATAGTTTTCTAGCAGATTCAGAGTGGCTGAAATTGCCTACCTTTGTGTGGTTTTAAGTCAGCTCCTAGCATCTGGCCTGATTCTGTCTCCTGTAGGGATTTTTTTCAATTCCTGGGGATGCACAAATTTTTTCCAAAATCATACTTGGGGTGGTGGGTAGAATATTTGAGTAAAATATGGTTGGAAGGAATTTGCACTTTGCACGGCCATTGCTGCCAGTCATTGGCCAGTGCAACAACCAAACCCATGTTGGGTCAATGCAGTCTCAAGGGTCGCAACCTTACCACTATTATCTCACAGGACCTCACTTAGCTCTTGGGTGGAGTGGACATTCTCAGTGGCGTACGAGACGGGGCAGGGACGGGGGAAGACTGCCCCAAATTTCCTTAAAATCTAAATTCGGGCAGAAATTTGGGAAAAATTCGGTCAGAACTTTTGAAAAAAAATCGGACAGCCCTTAAATTTTGAAAAAATGGGGTGGTTTTTCAGAGAATTCCTATATGTGGCCGAAATCTTAAAAAAGATATGCCCGAAAAAAGGAAAGAAACGTGATATTGTCGCAATAAAATTTTCATGAAAAACCAAGTCAAGATTCTAAAAATCCGCTACACCTTCGGTAAGCGCAAAAAGGTATTCGTGACTTTTACTTCACAGGTTATCACATCACAATGCCCGAAACTGTCGAATATCTAAATTCTGTTAAGCATTTGCCCGAAAATTGAAAAGTGTCATAGTAAGGGTAACAAAGTTTCGAAAAATCAAACAGACTAAAAAATCGCGACACATTTGGGAAGCCTGTGGCTTAAAAGAAACAATCATTCTTGAGCCTGTTTAAAATCTTGTGTAACACAATACCCGAAATGGCCGATTATTTTAATAGCTTCAAACCTTTGCCGAAAAACAGAAAACGCTATACTTAAAGGAAAATTTTCATGGAAAATAACAAAGATCTGCGACCCATTGGGGTAGAATGTGAGAAAAGGGTTTTCATCATCCCCACAGTCTTAATGTTGTATAGCAAAAAATGCCCGAAATGGTCAAATATTAGGGCATAGGTTAAAAAAAGTGCTGGGGCGTTTTCAATTGCCAAATTAATTCCACGAACTGACAGGAGGGTGTTCAGGTGCCCAAAAGTTTGCCATCTATCCTACTCTAGAGCCAAATACGGACAATGGTTATGAAAATCGGGTTAGTTTTTCGATACTTTCATGATGCAATGTGAGAATGTTTTTCCATAAGTTTGCATGAAAATTTATTTAAACACCCCTTGTAATGTTACATTTTTTCAAAAGTAAAATCACATATAGTCGGAAGTTCGGGCAGTCACACAATTTTATATATTGAGTTTAGCCAAGATTTACAACAGAGTAAAATTCATTAGCATGTTTTCAATTCCGTTTTATGGTTTTCCCCCGAAAATATGAGGGACCATTTCATCGATTGGTAGTGATACATTTTATCTCGTAATTTTCTGATCAAATAGCGACTGCTTAGACTCCCCTATAAGCATGGGGAATTTCAGTTTCGACTGTCTCAGGAGTCCCAATTTTTCAAAATTTTCTGCTCGCTTCGCCCCAACCAGTGGTGGCGCTCCGCGTATAAAGTCTTCCCAGCAGAATTTTAGTTTCAAATGAACAGTTTTTGAAAACGGAACCTCGAAATAGCGACTGCTTAGACCCTCTATAAGGATAATGACATCTTTGACTGTCTGAAGGGTCAGATTCAAAATTTCCTGTACGTTTCGCCCCAACTTATGGTGGTGCACCACTAAGACCCCTCCATAGCAGAATTTAAGTTTTAAGTGAAAATCTTTTGCCAAAGGAAACTAAAAATAGCGATGCTTAGATCCTCCTTTAATCCCAGGAAATGCCGTTTTCAACCGATTGAGGGGTCGGATATTTCAAAATTTTCTGTACGCTTCGCGCCAACCAGTGGTGGCGCTCCGCTTTGACTGTCTTACGGGCAGAATTACATTTTTCGTGCCAAAATCTTCTGCCCAAAATTGAAATGCTCCCCTACGCTCATGGAAATACCTTGCTCAGGCGTGCACTGGAACAGCTGCTTGCAACATACAGCAGAATAACGGATTTGCAATCCTAGGATACTCAGTCCAGTAGAGTAATGAACTGAGCTAATCAGTTTCTCAAAGTGTGTTTGAATCTTAGAAAAATCACAAATTTTTCTCACCAGAATTAACGACAATTAAACCTGGCAAATGCCATTTCCAGCCATCTGGGAGGTGCTAAAATCCAAAATTTTCTTTGTACGCTCCGCGCCAACTGATGGTGGCGCAACGCTTTAGATAGTAAACTCAGTCCCCCCTACAAAAGTGTCCAGCCCCCCATAGCCCCCCTACGCCACTGCTGTACTTTCAGTGTGTAGTTAGCGTGCTAGGCCTATGCAAGTTTACAGCTCACCAGTGATGTCGACTGTCTCTCCAATCTCTTCAACTGTTTTTTCCAAGCATTCCTTTAGCAATCGCTTATGCTTCCACAGTTATAAAGTACAGGTCGTTGCTCCCACATTTTTACGAGTTTGTCTTATCTCTACTCGCCACACTCGGTCCATATATCCACCTTTTTGTCTGAATATTTACACAAAGTTACATCAAAAGTTGCCACCGGAACAATCCATCAGACAACTTTCACCGTATTTATATCACGTGCATATAAATCAGTATCTTTGATTGGTCAGATTTTTTCAGTCATTTGCGACTGTCGTCCTG
Organism: Holothuria scabra; assembly: GCA_037179385.1. Classification (NCBI taxonomy): domain Eukaryota; kingdom Metazoa; phylum Echinodermata; class Holothuroidea; order Aspidochirotida; family Holothuriidae; genus Holothuria; species Holothuria scabra. Next base: position 11,668,654 of record CM074194.1, read on the forward strand.
CAGTGTCGGGAAGAACCACTGATCTACATACCTGGATGTAAAGCGTGCACGTAACTGCCTATAGACCCTTTTCCAAATAACAATTACAAAGGATTGTGGGAACACGTTTTGGTGCGCGTCGTTTCAGGCCAGGGTAAAATGGCATTGACATAAACGACGCCCACCAAAAGTCTGTCCCACAATCCTTTGTAATTGCTGTTTGGAAAATGGTCTATTGACAAGTTGAAGCAACCGGAAGTCTTACGGTGTCCATTTTGCCGGTGGCAAAAACATGCAGCCGAGGCACAAACTTCACTGATTGGTCAGTTGGTATAGCCGTATGTGCCGTGAGTGACAACTGAAAAAACTTTTAACCCAGCTAAATTTTTTTGATTTTCTGACTGAAACGTATATATTGTATGCAACCTAAACTGAAGACAACAGAAATGCCGAGATCATGTGCTGCTTTTAGTTTCAATTATGCAGAAGCAGATTGCAAGTATTTGAAGTTAGAAACATTGACGCCTGTGCTAGTTTCATGATAGGCCTACAAAAATGGGAGTACCTCAAGTTCATGCTTTTACAAGGCAGCCAATTCAAGCAAAGTCTCCAACAATCGAAGTTTCCTATACACAGGAAATTCCCTACTAACAAATTAAGACACCCAGTTTCAAAGTAACTCCTGACAAATTCCCCTCTTTACAAAGTCTGACCTTGAAAAAAGTCCCCTGCCGGACAAGCCAGGTTTCCCCTAGGTTAACTAAGTCCGTCACCTCCGACAAGATTATATATGCCTCCCAAAGACTCACCCCCACAAAATAACCATTTTACCGGTAACATTCTCATGAGGAAATATTACGGCACTCATTTCATAACCCTTAAGGGTCCATATGGTTTTGCACCTGGGATTATGACTGAGACCCATGGGCGGCCCCTTAAGTTAATCTAAATGGGACACTCACATAGGAAACTAGTTCTGAGGCTCATTAAAACAACTGATAGTGTGTGGGAGAATATGGGTCAACTTCAATGCTTTAATATTCCTTGTGCATGCGGACTACCCATATGGATCCCTTATCAATCTCTGTAAATGCCCCCACCGGTATGGGCTTACCCATCATAGGAGGGTTAGTTAGTTACGGTAGATAATATTGAACGACACACAACCACGAATGTGATAGTGTCATAAAGGTCAAATGCAGTACAAGTCCTGCCGTTTTGTCACCTCTTACGAGAGGCGGGGGATACCGTCCCCATATTCTACAACCCCGCCCTCAGGAGACCTTATACCCATAAGGGACCCATATAGGTTTATTACCTTTGTTTTGTGCTCAATATAACACGATCTTGTTCAGTTTTCAAAGTAATTGACATTGCTGTTAAAAAATGAGTACATTCCACAACATATTTGGCCTAATTTCAAGTCAAAACGTCAAATTATCAAGCCATCATATCAATGTGCCTATCCAACTGTGTAGAGAGTTGCGCTGTTGCACGACGCTTTTGCCACACACAATATGGCGGCTCTTTTGCTTCATTTTTTCGGCACCACCTTACATCCAGGTATGTAGATCAGTGGTTACGACATACTAATACAATAGGTTCGTACGGTGTAGCTAGATGTATTATTGCTTTTTCATCATCTCCGTTTCAGGGAGCATATCCCAATTAGCAGGTGTATTAATGCGTCCGTTTGTTCGCCCTCAGAGAGAGTTCCTAAAAGGAACACTTTTTTGATATATTATGGAATGAGTTCGGGTTTTCAGTAAATTTTGCTGAAAGTATATCAAATGAAGTACCATTGGTGAAAAATGGGCTTAATTGAAGCAATTTTGTGGAAATAATGGGCTTTAGAAGCTGGCGGAGGCATACCGAGATTTTAGTGAAAAACAAGGCTTGGAAAGGTGGTTTGAACTTTGGGGTGAAATAGCAAAAAAATCTTCACGGTCATGATATGGTAAATTGTAAGTTCCATGAATGGCCAACTTGTCAGCTTTCATATGAGGGGTAGCTTGACCCTGGCGAAAACTTCGACAAGCTTTTAGAGGGCCGTTTACTTTTGGGGTTTAGTGTGTAAGTCAATGGAGGAACTAATGGGGGTATGCTACCTTCACAGCAGGCGATACGTACAGTACACCAGAACATCCGCCGGGGTGGACTACATAGGCGGATCCAGGATTTGCCAGAAGGGAGCGAGGGAAGGGGCACTTGAAGCGCCTAGGCCCTAGGGGAACAGAATATTTGAGGGGGTTCAGTACCAGCTGGACTATCTAAGCGGAACGGCAACATCAGTTGGCCCGCACTGTGTATAAGAAAAGTTTTGGCTTTGCAACCTGACAGCCGAACCCACTGAGGGTCGGATACTCCGCGGGTACTTCAAAGGAATGAGCAAATACGAAAACATTGAAATTGTCTTTGTATTTTATGTCAAAAATGACTATAGAATGTCACATTTTGAGACTAGCACTTACAATTGAGAAAAGTGACACTGTGTCTTATCAGTGGATTATAACCAACTGGTGGATCTGTAGGAATTCATTTTACCGTAGGGAGTGGGATGGGCGTCGATGCATGATAAACAGGTCGATTTGCCAGTATTACAGATGAAGCCGACAAGGGTGGATCCAGCCTCTGGCTTAAAGCCTATGTACAGTTAAAAAGGGGTCACCGTGGCACTTTTGACTGAGTGGGGAAGAAAACACCTATGCCGCCTGAAAGCATATCTAATTGGTGCCCAACCGTGCATAACCAAAACACTCTCAGTACAGTTTATGCTGTGCAATATAAGCTTTGGTACCTCTACACTGTTTGAATTAGCTGTCAATCAAAGAGCTAAGCCAAATGAAAATTTCTGTAAACCCCTACAAGAGTTTAAGCTTGGGGTGAGAGAATGGGCCCTTTAATAACCAAACCATGTTAGTGACACATAGTAACCATGACTGTCCCTGCTGTATTGCCGACGATTATCCGACCAGATAGTGAATGCTGCCATTTATGGGGTCCTTAGCCTGCCTTATTCGCCTTAATTTTATTGTCTATATATACAGTACTATATATATCTAAACCCCCATATTCAGTGACATTGAGGGAAACAATTAGTATTTTGGTGAACAATCATTAATGAATGATACAGTGAAGCAAATTTGAAAGATTAAAGCTAATGGACCCAGACCATAACTGTTCTGATTTGTCTATAGTCTATTCAACTACTGTTTTAGCTCAGCCGTAGTCACAGTTTCATGCATACTTAAAGGCATTGCCATAGCAGAAAAAGGTAAGTCAATGGCAAATTTCAAACTGTCAAGAGGCGAAAATTTTTCAAAGGGGGGGGGGTTTGTAAACTGAATCCTGATTCTGTATGTTACAGTAAATCAACATTTAGATAGCTCATCTATCTTTCCAAGATAAACATCAACGCTGTTCTCAGGTGTTAGTGTGTAAAGATACGGTATACGGTATGATCCCATACACTTTTCACAAATAATCTTTTCTGTGCCTGAAGATCAGTCAGCCAAACACAAGGCTGCGCTTGCTTATTTTGTTGGGGGGCAAAACATGAATTGAGGGTTTATTTTCTTCTTTTCCCCTTATTTTTCCAATTTCTTCTTTTCCTTGCAAATATAGGGGGCGGTCGTCCCCTGACCGTCGGCCCTTGAAGTCGCCCCTGGTCAAAATAGTATAGATTTGAAAGATGTATCTTAAAATACCAGGCCTAAAATTTTGCTTCATCACCTAATTGTTGTCTTTTTTACCTCGCCAGCTGTTATTGATCAATATTTAGTCTTGCGTTTTTATCTCCTTCCATTAGTATTGGGATGGTATTGGGGTCATGATTCAGATAACAGTTGTTAAATATTGAAAGTCAAAGGAACTGTACCATATACCTGTATACAGTCTGGCATTCGATAGTAGCACTGCATGCTAACCGAAAGACAAAAACCACCCAGAATGCATTGCAATACTCTTCTTAGTTTTACCGTCAATCATCCAAGCACACGTTACTTAAATGCGAGGCAGCACCATGGTGTTAAGTGCAAAATCATCCCTCAGTATGTTGTGGGCAGCTACATACATGTGAATTCAAGACTGACTTCTTTAACATCCAAAATTTATGTCACTGGTAAATGTGAGTAAATGTATACAGTAAGCTTTTTTTCAGTGTCGTAGCTACAGAGGACAGGGGCCATTCCCCTTGGCTCTGGAAAATTAAATAATTCGGAATTTTGCCGTTTATGACCGCAGTCAATTACGGTGTGGTTTTCTCAACCCTTATTTCATGAAATTCCGAATTCTATCCAACAAAAGCCCCATATTTGTAATGATTTTTCAAAACTTAGCAAAATTTTTCGCGCGCTTCGCTCGCCGCAAATTGCAATTCCTAAAGCAGCAGTACTTACTCATAAATCAGTTTGGTGCCATGGACTTTTCCAAGATCTGGAAATGACCACAAATTGGAAATTTGCCATATGAAACACCAATGACACCGGCAACTGCAGTAACACTTTCATAAATTTTCTCTCATAATATTTCAAATTTGCTCCAATATTTTATTTATTTTATTTCATTAATCTTAATTAATTATTGAGGTTTTCTGCCATTTGAATTTCAACCAAAGTGTTTTAATATATATATATAGTCAGGATATTTTATAATTTTTTGCATTGCTCTTTGCTGCATTTGATTAAACAAAAGTAAAAACTTAATGAATTAGTTGAAAGGTTCCCATACATAAAAATGAGTTTGTGAGCAGAAATTTTTTTAACTTAGCTATCTTGTTGTTACCCACTTTGCAAATTGATACAACCTGAAATTAATAGCCCACTTCAGAGTTGCTACTGCGCACATGCTGTGACTGCGTTCTGTAGACGAATCCGATTAGTTGTGTTTAGTGACCGTAGGCAGTCATTACTGGGGTCCATCAGCCTTCAATCAATAATTTCAAACCATTATATGCAGTGAAATTGAGAGAATCAAGATTGCAGTGTTCAACCATCTATGGTACAGGTAAGCAAAGACATTGAAAGATCAAAAGGCAGTGGCGAAGCTGCCATATAGTCAGGGGGGCGGTCGCCCCCCTTGACGGACCAAAATCGTATGTCGGCGCCCTTTTTAGGTTTTCAACATATTTTACTCTTGCACCATTATTGGCAAAAGGCATAAATTAATAGCGTTGTTTTAAGGCCCAGATAACGAAATGCTCAAACAGCCACCAGTAACTGCACTATCTGCACTTTATTTTGATGAAAAGTGTCTTTTGTAATATAAGGATAGGTTTTGCCGAAACGTATCTTCATGCTTTATACGCACTAATGAATGTTGTCGCTGTGTTTAATTGCTTCCACACCAAGCGTGATTATCAGATTACAAAATACACCGACTGATATTAAATTCACCCTCCCGGCCAATAAAAGATGTTGCAAAGGGCGCAACAATAATTGTAGAGCAAATAGCCCTCTTGTTGTTGGGTATAATTGTCAACATAGACAAAAAAGAGTTTATAAAGATGCCAAAATAGCCTTCCACAACAATTTTCAAAATCATTTGAAGAGAACATACAGGTTGAAATAAAATTAACTGTTATCCAAGTGGTAATGATTAAAGGGGTTTTAATGAGCAGTTTTCCATTTTGCTTTTCTTCAAGTGACCATTCTCATGATAAATGGCTATTTCTGACACTGCATGATAATCCCATGAAAATGCTTATTTCTGTACTTTCGTGGTCTCAAAAGCCTGAAAATTGCATCTTATAAGCCTAGGTTTAGCCTGCTTTTATTCATTATGAATTCGGTATCTAGATGGCCAAGCAGACCTTTTGTCTTGGCTTTTTCTTTCAATATACTTAATTAATGGCTATTTCAGAGTGGTCACATGATGTAAATTACCTCAATTAATGTTTCTTCGTGTACTGGTCTTGATTTCCAGATGCTAAAAATGTACACCGAACGGTGATTAATTTCCATAACTTTCCCCCCTGTAAGATTGCTTGCTATTTAGGTTTAGCAGACCATTAATCTTTATCTTCACAAAGTAGCCCATTATTACATTAAAATTTTAAATCGAGGCCTGACAATAACACAAAATATTATGACCGCCTTCATACTAGAATGTGAAAGAGAGGGATAGGAGCATGGGCGTCCGCAGGTAGGGGCAACCTGGGGGAACTTGCCCTCCCCTGGAAAATAAAAAACCGGGAAAAAACGAAAAAAAAACAAAGAAAAAGACGAAGAAAAGTTAACATCAACATTTCTTAACAGTTCACTCAGTGTTTTCCCTATTTATATGCGGTAAATAGGCTTTAGAAATGCAATTTCCAGCGATCTGAGAGGCATTTTGACCAAAATTTTCTGGCGCTCCGCGCCAACTCATGGTGGCGTGGACCTTTTCCCCCTAAAAGAATTTTGCCCCCCCCCCCCGCATTTTCTTCTGCGGAGGCCCATGAATAGAAAATTTAAACATGGTTTAATAGAAAAAACTTGCTGATGAGAAATAGCAAGGAAGTCTTCTACCAGGTGCGGAAAATCAAATGGAAAGTGTAAAAAGCCGTGGCTTTGATCGTGCTGAGGCTCAGGGTATTTACTCCTTCGAAGCGCCCCTGTTGACCATTTTCGCCCCCTCTGACCGAAATCCCTAGCCCCGCCACTGTTAAAAGGTGATAGACCCCAGTTTTGGCCAACTTAAATCAGACCATCACTTGCTGTCCGGATTCTTGTACACACCTATGACCTGAAAATACTACTCACGAACTATACATAAGTTTGGGTTCAGACTGTGGGCTATGTATTCTTTACAACAGTGTTGTCTGAAGGACTCATACCGGTACCCTTGTAAGCTTTACAACAAAACGGCAACTCTGAACTGGCTTACTTTAATAATCTTACTGTTGCCATGGTAACGAATGGTAATGGTCCTCATTGGTCTAATCCAGGGGTGGGCATGCGGCTCGCCAGTGATTAAATTGCGGCCCGTGAAATGTTTCAAGGAAAAGAAAAATTCAAACTATTTTACACCATCACAACAAATGAGCTATCAGCTTTGTTTATATCGGTACTAATGACGTTCCTTAATGTCCGTATCATCACTATTCACTTAATTGTGATTAGCTAAATGTCAAAAATTTGCAGTAATTTGCCTTTAAAATTTGTCCAAAATGATGCACCAAATTGCACCCAAGGACCCTGAAATATCAAAACAATTTCCAAAGGGCTAAGAAACGTCAACAATTTGCAGTAATTCACCTTTTAAATTTGTCCAAAAAGATGAACCAAACGTTGCATCTAAGGACCCTCAAATATCAAAAAAAACCAAAAAAACATTAAAGTGAAGGGGGACACCTCCTCCTCTTTAAACGCTCCTCCGGATCGACGGCGATCCGAAACAAGATGTACCCCCCTCCCCAGTCTTGAACAGTTTTCTACACCTGTGGAGAAATTAGTTGCAAAGTGTCAGTGCCAGACATCTCATTGAATGCTGTAAGGTAGGCCTATTTACCCCATTACTTATATCAACAGTACTATATTGAGATTAGGTTTTTGTGAATAAAGATTTATTCTGCTTGAAAGTCCTCAGAATTGAAGTTTTGAAATCAACAGCAGGTGATTGGTTAAGTGCGATCCAGTCAATTTTTCATTTCCCATATCTGGTCCGTTCAATCAAAAAGGTTGCCCACCCCTAGTCTAATCTTATAATAACTGTAACTCCACTTAGAGTAGTATACGTTTTGTATCATTTTCATAGGGTGCTGCTTTCCTGTATTTTATAGATAGTCCATGAACTAGAAAGACCCTCACCGAGTAACCTCTCAGGATGTTTTGTTCTATACTTGTACACACTAAAACTAGCTGCGAGAATTGTTGTTGTAAGAGCCACTTAGCAATGTTTGTACTACTTGCCTATTTTTATTGGTTTAAGTCCAATAGGCAACGCACTTTTTACAGTTTTGAGATGTGAAAGAGAAAAGGGGAATATCTCAATATCTCAATATCTGTAATATTAATTTTTTTATCAAATTTCTTCCCTTCCATCTGTCAGCATTCACACAAGAAGCCCTCGCTTCTCTTAATTTCTTATCCTTAAGCAAAGATCGAAGCGTAATTCCAACACAAAATCGAGCAGAGTTCAATTACTAAATTTACCCATGAGCTAAACTCCTGGAGACCTTGCCCTTAGCCGGGGGAGCAGACAGACTTCTTACGTCCAACTTATCGCTGCAAAACAACTAAAGGGCGGCAGTCTAGGGCGACGGCTGCCACAGAGGCGCTACGCATGCTACCTTGCCCTGCTTATGGACGTCCTTGTCAGATCAACTTATGCGATTGCAAAATGTCATCGCGCACGTGTATGGTTGGCCACAGTGGACATAATTCCTTATTTAATGCTGACATTAAATCGAATTTATGTCCGCATTAATTCGATTTAATGTCAGCATTAAATAAGTTTCAGTATTGACCAATCACAGCACAGATTTTAATGTCGGCATTAAATCATTTAATGCTGGCATTAATTCGATTTAATGTCAACATTAATTCGATTTAATGCAGACATTAAATCGATTTAATGCTAGCATTAATTCGATTTAATGTCAGCATTAATTCGATTTAATGTCAGCATTAATTCGATTTAATGTCAGCATTAATTCGATTTAATGTCTGCATTAATTATTTAATGCTGGCATTAAATCGATTTAATGCTAGCATTAATTCGATTTAATGTCAGCATTAATTCAATTTAATGTCAGCATTAATTCGATTTAATGTCTGCATTAATTATTTAATGCTGACATTAAATCGAATTAAAGTCAGCATTAAATAATTAATGCAGACATTAAATCGAATTAATGCTGACATTAAAAAGAATTAATGCTAGCATTAAATGGATTTAATGTCAGCATTAAATCGATTTAATGTCAGCATTAAATCGATTTAATGTCAGCATTAAATCGAATTAATGCTAACATTAAATCGACCAATCACGTTGCGATATTTAACGTCATTGAGGTCTAACCAATCAAAATCGCTGTTAGTAAGGGTTCTAGGGTGCGGGATTTCGTTTCAACGATCCGACTCTTCGATCGGTAAAGTAGGCCTTTAGGCTGTACTATTTAAAGTATTACTATGCATATTATAATACAGCAGGATGTAGGCCTGCACTGACTTAGTCCGCAGTCTGCTGACCTAGTATTTGGGTCGCTTGTACTTTAGGCTACAATCCTCGACAAAAATGATGGGACAAAACAAGCAATGAACGGAGCACCCCCCCCCCCACTCCCCCATTCAAGCAGCCCAAGGCGTCCTGAAACTTCAACATTGATACGGGAGCGTATTTTTGTCGAGGATTGCAGCACTGACTCAACATCTGCTGGCGCCAAACGTTGGAGCAGTCAGATTGTGTTTACAGAGTTGTGTGCATGTGATGGCCGGCCCGACGCGGTCGGCGTGGGAGTTTTTCGGCGCGACTCAGGTGCACACCCGAGTACCCTTACTAACGGCGATCTTGATTGGTAAGACATCACAGATGTCAAGTATGGCAATGTGATTGGTCGATTTAATGCTAGCATTAATTCGATTTAATGTCAGCATTAATTCGATTTAATGTCAGCATTAATTCGATTTAATGTCAGCATTAATTCTATTTAATGTCTACATTAATTATTTAATGCTGACATTAAATAGAATTAATGCTAGCATTAAATCGATTTAATGTCAGCATTAAATAATTAATGCAGACATTAAATCGAATTAATGCTGACATTAAATTGAATTAATGCTAGCATTAAATCGATTTAATGCCAGCATTAAATAATTAATGCTGACATTAAATAGAATTATTTTTTTTTTTTTTTTTTTATTATCTCCATTTATTCATTTTCAATTTCAAGTTCTCCAAAAACAAACGTTGTGTTACAAAATGATGTTCAAATAAAATTTGCAAACTTAATAATCTTGTGATAACCCTAATATAATCGAAATATATTTACATAAACAGCAATAAACAGCAATGCTAGAAAACACTCCCTTCAATATATTAATCAAACAAACTAGGACAGGAGGCAAACGCCTCTCTGATATTATCAATATTTACATTTTTCTTTTTCCTTACTTTTTTATACTCTTCCACTTTGACCACAAATTTAAACTTATAGAAAAATTCATTTGCCTCAGGTATACTTTTCATTCTTTTACAATTAAAAATATAGTTTTTCATATGCAGAGCTAAAAAATTGTAGGGATGACTGGTCTTTTCAAAATAAAAAAAGAAACTTTGTCTTGAGAAAACAAAATGTTTATTAAATAACAAAAGTTCCACCGCTTTAATAAATTGTGTGGTATAGCTACAATTCCAAAAATGTGATCTATTGTTTCTTCATCAATATTGCAAAAAGTACAAGAAGGGGATTCAGCCTTACCCATTAAGCAAAGCAATCTATTCGTTGGGAGGACTCTATGGATTAATCTAAACTGAAAATACTGCAGCTTGGCTTCTGTGGTAGAGAGCCAAGGAGTACAATAAATATTGGACCAATCCTGGTCAGTCAAGTTTTTAAAGCTGACTACCCATTTCTTTATGGCCGTTGGTTTCTCGGCAATCGTTTCTAAGCACTTGTTGTAAATAAACTGTGAACACCTAGGTGATTTCAAAAAATTTTCAAAAAAACCTTCGTTTATGTTTTGATTACTACCATCATTACTAGTAATTGAGCCCTCCAACTGTTCGGAATACTATGTATCAAACCGTAATACAATGTAAAAGGTAGACCTGTTACATCAAATTTACGCTTAAAATTTTCAAAAGATAAGGGGGTACCGTGTCTATCAAAAAGATCTCTTACATAGAGTACATGCTTTTCAAACAACGAATTATAAAACACAGTTTTACCGTTCATCCGAATATCAGAATTATTCCACAATATTTGACTGCCATAGTCCTCTGTAGGGGATGTATATGAAATATTGCACCATGATTGTACAACTTCTCTGACAAAAATATTTCGGATATGTGTAACTTCACTTTGCAGACAATTGCATTTAAATAAGAGGTTGCAGCCATATTTCTTTAAACTTATATGAAAGAAAATTTTCCACGGGCCTTGTAAATTGTTGCAATAGCGTTTTATCCAGGTACACTTGAGGCTATTAATAAAACTATTGACATGAATAACCTTTAAACCGCCGGCGTTGACAGGGTTAATAATCACAGAGCGTTTAACCTTATCAGGGTTCCACCCCAAATAAAATCAAAAATAACTTGCTCGAGCTCTCTAATGAAAGACTTCGGGGGATTAGGTAATACTAGGAAGAGATAAACCAACTGGGATAAGCCAAACGTTTTAACAATAATATTACGACCTATGGGAGTTAGATCGCGACTGGCCCAAACCCGAAGAATGCTCTTGAGCCTTGAAAGCTTGGGCTGATAATTGAGAGGAAAAAGGTCATCCCCGTTGTGAGTAAAAGTGACACCTAACATTGTAACTGGACCCAAGGTAATGTCTATGTTTAAGTCGGAGAGGAAAACTGGTTTTTTACCAACAAAAGGGCCTAAAGGGAACAAATGGGATTTAGAAATATTAATCTTCAAACCAGACGATCTATAGAAATTATTGAGAATACGTAACAATTCATTTAAACTTTCTTTACTACCATCAAGTATAAATGTGGTGTCATCAGCATATTGCAGAATACGAGTTTCAGAACCACTTATTGAAATACCTTTAATATTAGATGACTGAAGCACAGTAAGTGCAAGGGTCTCTACACACAAAATAAAAAGGTACGGGCTTAGGGGACATCCCTGCCGCACCCCTCTTTGGATTGGAAAAAAACCGGAAGAATAACCATTATTACAAACGCATGCTTGGGCATTATTGTAAAATGTTTTAACCCAATGTTTAAAGCTATTTCCAAAATTGAAAAAGGAGAGAGTAGCGTATATAAATTCCCATTCTAACTTGTCAAAAGCCTTTTCAAAATCGATTAAAAACAGAAATCCCGGTATATTAAATTCGCTAGTATGATTAATTACATCTAAAACAAACCTTATGTTTTCACCTATAAACCTACCTTTTAGAAAACCAGTTTGATTTGGACCAATAAGATTATCAATTACCAATTTCATTCTTGCAGCAATAGCCTTAGCCCCAATTTTGTAGTCTGTATTTAACAGAGATATAGGTCGATAATTTTTAAGTAATGATGAGTCCTTTCCAGGTTTGGGGATGAGGGTGATTACTCCACGAGACTGTTCCGGAGAGAGACAACCTGTATTGTAACCATGATTAATTAATGAATTAATGCTAGCATTAAATCGATTTAATGTCAGCATTAAATAATTAATGCAGACATTAAATCGAATTAATGCTGACATTAAATCGAATTAATGCTAGCATTAAATCGATTTAATGTCTGCATTAAATCGAATTAATGTTGACATTAAATCGAATTAATGCCAGCATTAAATGATTTAATGCCGACATTAAAGTCTGTGCTGTGATTGGTCAATACTGAAACTTATTTAATGCTGACATTAAATCGAATTAATGCGGACATAAATTCGATTTAATGTCAGCATTAAATAAGGAATTATGTCCACTGTGGCCAACCATACACGTGGAATACAAAAAGATGACATATTATAATCACCTGGTGAACGTGTGTAACTACTGCACCCATATTGGTTGCATGTTATACGAACGGACACTTTATGTGTACGTCACAAAACTCGTACGCCGTAAATTGCCAAGGCTATTCCAAAAGGCCTTGTACATAACAGAAAGGACGACCCGGGCTTTGAACTTTCATGGCGTGAACGATTGATAGAAAGTCAAACGGGAAAGACCACAGCAGTGGCGTAACCAGACTTTTTCATTTGGGGGCTGAGGGGGGGGGGGGCAAAAGTTGACATGGGGGGGGGTGGGGCTAGCACAAATAACACTATCTAAGCGGAGCGCCACCATCATTTGGCGCGTAGCGTACACAGAAAATTTTGGCTAAAAATGCCTCTCAGATTGTCGGAAATGGCACTTTCCAGTGTCTTTGGGCCCTGTGAATTTCAGCTAAATATCCCTAATTTTTTAAAACACAGGTCTGGAAATTTATACTTCCGCTATGAATGTTTGCTTTATGCCAACGAAGGACCTGCTAGAGTCTTAATAGGTTGGCCGAAAAGGTTCTCCACTGCATCAAAGCATCGCTTGTTCCTCCATTTATTGCACAAGTTGACCATTTTACTGCTTTGTACCTGTGGAAATAGTCATACCATGCCTTAATTTAAACTGTGAAAATCTGAAACTACACATGAACCATATTTAACTAATCATACACATTCCAAGAAAAGCACATGCAAAATTTCTCAATTAAATGACTCATGTGTTTTATTTGTATAAAGTTTGATTTATGCCTAATCAGAATCACGATTTGCCACTCTTCCTATCAAAAATGCTACTGTATGGGGACCTTGACAATTTGCTTGTTTTTAAAATCAATTGTTTGCTTTTACTCTCTTATTTTTGGTCTTGACTTTTCTTCAATATAAATTAAGACAGGGCTATATCTTTCTGTTTTAAGAAAAAATATATTAGTAGGAATGAAAACAAGAAGATTTCAGTAACTGCTGTACAATATCTTCACTCATTTATAAAACTTCTACTCCCACCCTACCCCACCTGATACGTAGTATCAGGTAATGCCACTGCCTACCCATTTTTATTCATTTTTTCGACCTACGAATTTCATTTGGGGGGGGGGGGCAAGCGGGGGGCAAGGCATTTCACTGGGTGGGGGTTCCCGCCTCCCTGCCCCCCCCCCCCGCTGGTTACGCCACTGGACCACAGTCAATAACCTTAGGTAGAAACATGACCGACTACATGGTCAAGTGGTTAGCGCATCAGACTTGCAGTCGAGAGGTCTGGAATTCAAGTCTGGCCGGGTCATACGCAGGGGTGGCGCCAGGATTTGCCCGACAGGGGGGCCAAGCTCCCCGACAGGGGGCCAGAATTTCAAGGCCCCGACAAAGGAGATGTTATGTCCCGGTGGGACGTGACTTGGTAGAATTTGAGGCGCGCGTAGCCTTAGCGCCAAAATTTTGGGCTTTCTTTTTTAACAGACACTTAAAAATCTGGAGTTTTTTTAAAGAAATTTGGCTTTTGTTAGTACCATGAAAAATTTTGGGTCCCTATTGGAGAATCTGGTCATACGGCAAAAATAAAAAAAAAAAACGTTATATAGGCGACAGCTGAAATTCTTTTGAGGTTACGCGTTAAATCGAGACGAGACTACAAGTTTGTCAGGAAAGTTTTTCCCCTTTTGAACGAAGATTTGAAAAGTAAGGGCTTATTGAATTGGAAATATTTTGGAATTTAATGAAAGAAAATTTGGTTTTTTAGTAAGGTTTTAATGAATATTTCGCTTTTTTTAAGTTATATGCCTTTCAGGAGCAAAATTAGGCAGTATGCTGGGTGATTAACAGAGTTGGCTTTGGTTATTTATTGTATGGAGCATCCATCGGAAATGGCAAATTTTGTCACTTTTAACCATGTGAAGCTTATATTGGGGCAAAATTTGTAAAGCTTGAGACAGTTTGGGCGTTTTATGGAAGAATCTTACCTTCTCATGAGAAAAAACAAGTAGGGGTGATCTGTAGTTTTGTTGGGATGCTGAATATCATCCTGCAGATTCAGGCCCTCAGACCATATTGGAACATTCTTCCGAGGAAAAAGTTTGGTTTCGCATATATTCGAAGTTTCATATTTTATGTTATTGTCATAGGCGTACGGGAGCGTTTCAGTTTGGGAGGGACAGAATTGTTTTTTGTCCGAAAAGTGCAATCCCCGAAACAAGATATAAGTCGAGCGCACAGAAACTTTTGAAAATTGAGAACCCCTTGATAACAGGAAATGGCATTTCGTGTTCCAAACTAGAATTTAAGAAGTCAGCTTTCGAGCTTTCTTTCGCAATAAAATTTTCACTTCATAATACTGTCCCCAAAAGAAGAATAATTTACAAGCATGCTTTGTTCTGTTAAGTAATCTGTTCGACCAAAATACTATCTATGCGGAGTGTCACCATCAGTTGGCGCGGAGCGTACAGAAAATTGCTAAAATATCTAACCCCTCAGATAGCCGGAATGGCATTTCCCAGACTTGTAACTAAAAATGGAGAAGTCGTTATTTTGAACTTTCCTTCGAAATGAAAGTTTCACTTCAATAGAAAAAAACCAAATTGCTAAATGATCAGAAAAGTATCAGATAAAAGGAACTGCTAAAAGTTAATTTAATGGTCTTGTCTCTTGTCGGGAGGGAGGGGACTATGTAGCGGAATTACTATAATTGCAAGGTTTACTAAATATATGAAAATTTTTACGTGACTGCCCGAATTTCAGACCATAAATGGTTCTAAGTTCCAACGTATTTGAGAATATGTCACGTTACAACAAGGTTCCTTCAAATAAATTTTTCAGTCAGACTAATGGGGAGACATTCTCACACTACTTTTTAGCAGTAACTGAAAACTAGAATCAGTACTGAAAACGACTGGTCAATTTTCATTACCGTTGCTAGAATTCGGCTGTCGGGGCAGGCCAGATGGCAGACCATCGGGCACTGCATGCACATGATCAACCTCTCGTCTGTTTTTGTCAAGAAAGTTCAGAATTCTGAGTTTCCTTGAAGAATATGGTCTTCTAGTGAGCAAAATCAAGAACAACTTTCGGGTGACTGAAGTTTATCAGACCCCTATCTTTTATCAGTTTACTGTGGGAATGAAGATGAAGGCTCCCCGACGAAATCGGATTTTCTCAACAACAGGGGAAAGACCGGCAGCCTTCTCAGACGGGGGCATGACCTTGCGGATTAAAAATGGGATGAGGGATAGCATAGCTAGTAAGAATTGATTAAAACAGATTCAGATAGGCAATAAAATACCGTTACAAAAGAATAGAATAGTGCAAAAAGGAAAAAAAAACAGTTCATAATCATCCATCCAGTAACCTTAAGTCCTTTACGTTCATTTTAGGCCTCCCCGAAGAAAATTGCCGTCTTTCCCCGACGGGGGAGGAGATAGGACACGGGTACGTGGAATGTGGTTTAACGGAGCAAAGAAGAAGTGATTGAAAATCGATTCCGATATGCATTAAAATATCATTTCAAAACAAAAAATGTGTTCACCCATCCGGTAATTTTAGTCCGGGTAGGTTTTTTTTTATTATTTTTTTATTATTATTTTAGGCCTCCCCGACGAAACCGCTGACCTTCCCCGACGGGGAGGGGGGGGGGCAGTGTTCCCCGACGGGGCGCCATGGCCCCCCTCCCCTCCCCGCGCTTAACCCCCCCCCCCTTGGTCATACGGAAGCCTTTAAAGGCCCAACTTTCTCATCCCAGTACCAATTCTCCTAACCTTCTTACTTAAGCCCCTCCCACAATTGTCTGAAATTCCTCTTCATCCAGACACATTCCAGGTTTATTCCTTCAGGGTGAGTAAATGCTCAATGTGTCTAATCAAAATACTCTCAGTACAGTCCATACTGTGTATTGTAACCTTTGGTAATCCGCATTGTTTGAATAAGCTGTCAGTCAAAGAGCCCCGCCAATTGAGAATTTTGGTACTCCCGTACAAGAAGTGTACGTAGTTTGGGGTGAGAGGAATGGTCCTTTAAAACCGGTGCCTAGTGCCATTACCCAGGGAGTTGCAACAGACCAAGCACAAGCCAGTGAGCCACAACTGGAAGCCATTGGCCGGCTCGACTTGGACCAATTGGTTGGAAACTGAGCTTTAAAACTACATCTAACCTAACCTTATAAAGAAACATGTACTGATGCCTACAAATGTATTTGAAATAAAATAAATAAAGTGAAAAAGTATAACCCAAGCACTGATTTCCTTTAAGTCATATGATGGGGTTTTTTATTACTTTTCGTTTGTTGTTGTTGTTGTTTTCACTACGGTTTTTTATGAAAGAGAAATCTTCTCTAGACCATGTCATCTAAACCCTGTAGTTATACTCTTTCCCTAACCGAAGATACCGTTTTTGGTAGGAAATACGGAGCCACTTCTCAAGACAACAGAATGTTGCGTAAAGTAGGCACATTGCCTCAGTTTCACCTTTTTCATGAACTAAGTCTCAACAAAAAAAAAAAATGCAATACTTTGTAAATAAGTATTTCCCAAAAGCCCTATGCTGTTGAGATGCAGTTGATCACCTCCTGAAAGAGAAAAGTGTTCGATTCATTGTGAAGTCAATGAATATGATTGTCTCCTGAAAATCCATTTAACTGTTTGGGGCACTGATGTGCAGAAGTAAGATGAACCGACACTATTCCTCTAATAAGCTTAGGAAGAATTGATTTGATAAGCTAAACATTTATGACAAGACTATACTTAAAGGTAAAGAGCAGTCCCCCCAAACTTATTTTGAAGAAAAAGCTAAATAACACAATTTTTGTCTTATTTCTCTTTAAAGTATTTTTCATTACATTTTATGACTTAACTATTGCATATTCAAGGTCAATCAAGCAGTAACGTCTAGTAAATTTCACATTTGAAGAGAAAAAACATTGTCACATGACTCTCAACAGCCAATCATGAACCGGACAGTCTACTACACCTCTTAAATTTGGGATGACTGCTCCTGCCCTTTAAGGTCAGCATTCTTTCGTTCATGCCAACAAAAATATCAAATACACACGTTCTGAGTGTTTTTCTATTTTGGTACTCAGATTACCAAGTCACCTTATATCGAGTACATACAGGATTGGTCATTGACTGCAGTTGATGAAATTTTAACTTGGAAGAACTGCGTTTTATACTCTAAAAATAAAAGATGTACCTTTTATTTTTCTCCAAAAAGTAGTTCTCTCCTAGATATTGTTTTGGTAATAAGGAAGGTTAGGCTTTGAGCTCGAGAGCCACCCCTCTCTTTTTGAAAGATGCAAGTTTACGTATAAGATAGTTACCATAGAAATGCTGGAATTTATTTTCAATGCCCATGACGATCAGCGCTCTTGGAACCAGAATCGTATCGCATAAAAGAAGCATTTTCCTGTCAATTTTGGGCATTCCCCCCAAAATAAAATGTTAGTTTCAATGGGCCACGGGATGTAGCTTTCAGGGCACTAAAGTACCCATAAAAAGATAAAAAGAACGATTACCAGACGCGTTTTTACTGGGGGAGGGGGAACCTCTGCAATGTTTGTTACTTCGCTTTTACGGTCTATGCATTACATAGACCCGGGAAGTGGCATTTCCAGCGATTCGGAAGGCATTTTTGGCCAAACTTTTCTACACTCGTCGCACCAACCATGGCACCACGTGTTCACCCCTTCTTGACAAATTCCTGCAGGTTACGCGCTTAATGAAAACATCACTAATTGGAATTGGAAAGACAGAAAATGAACGAAGGTCGAAATTTAAGTGGAAAAGTTTGACATAGCAGGACACTAAGCTGAAAATTCCATTTGGAACCCTTTGAGTTAAAACCCACAAGTTGAACGCAACTTGGTTTAAAATGATACCTTTTGGAAAACCCCTTCAATTTCAACGGATACCCATTGGTTGCTGATGGACATTATAAAAATCACAAAGGGAATCACAAAATTGCTCATTGCATAAACCCAAACCATTTCAAAACCCTTTAGAACCATTTGGAACCCTTTGAAACCCTTTGGTTAATGGAATTTGGACAGAAGGTCTCAAAGGGAATTTTCTGCTGGGCCTGTGCAGCGTTACAGTATGTAGTTATGCATTAACAGAAATGTCTTTTTTTATAAGTTCCACCTATACTATAGGCGCATACATCGTTGGCAGCAGAAGTCTTTTCATAGGTTTTGACAAGACTGGCCATGTGGAAGTCACTGTATCCCAACCTCTAAAAGACCTCGATTCAATTATTCAAAACAATCGCCAGTTGGCGAACGGGATCAAAAATTTGCCCCCAGAATGGAATATCCATGCAGGAGCCAATTGGGGTGTCTTAAAAGGAGTGTGACATGTCATCAAACTGCCTTAACTATACTTGGCAGTTAAAGAGTGGACTTAGCTGAGGAAGAATCCGTTGGAATTATGTCGATATCTGTTACGGTTCTCAAGATATACCTCTTCAAAGTTTGAACGTTTCTGAAGCAACTTGTTGCTGATGCAAAAATAATGATGTGCAGTGTTGCACAGTGTTGACAGTTCTTTTGTTAACCCTATATTAATTATCTCTTCATCACTCATCAGATAGTTTATGGTTTGGTAATTGATACCGGTGATTTCCAAAGACACAATTTAAACTTCCAAAATAAAACCCTCAGGACAAACTAATGTAACGACTGTCCTTGAAATGAAGATTGTAGAAGCAAAGGATAACATTAGCCATATGTTGCACGTCCCTCTCATAATAGGCCTATCGCAAAATTTGCATATTAAGTTCATATTTATTAATGATGAAGTGCAAATCGGAAATTGCCCTGTAAAATGGTCAATTTTTGACGGATTATGATGGCAATTACTGCCATTTCCTTATTTTTAGCGCTTTTGAATTGAATACCCAATTTTGTCATTTTCATGTCACACTACCTTTAATCACCACTCTCCAACTGGAAAGGCACAGTATAAACGTCCCGCTCGCCATTTGAAAATGTTACTCGCCAATAGCCAGTCGGTGAGTGGTTTTGCGGAGGCCGTGCCCCTGCTATCAAACTTTCCTCTTCGTCCACAATTCCCCTACATGGAACCGATAATTAATCAGTATTTTTCCTCCTCTTAAAAATTCCCGGTCAGGTTTTTACAAAATGAGGGATGCAAGCAAGCAGGACCGTAAGCACATATTTTTACTTTCAACACCAGTTGGAGGTTGTTCCAGTCACCATTTTGTTGCTTACAATTTGTTCAGTTTCTTACAATTTTCCACCGTTACTACATGCATTTATTACCACCACAATGCAGTAACCTAGCTACGAGAGGCAGGGGCTCTGAAAAATTAAAAATTCGGAAATTTGCCATATGTACCACAAAACCATCATCATTGATGCTCGGTCAACTGCAGTGCGGTTTTCCAACTTTTCTTTCTTAAAATTCCAAATTCTCTCCAATACAAGTTCCATGCATGTTTGTAAATAAGGCAGGGTTTTTGCTCGCCACAAACTGCAATCTTTGATACATAATGCACTCCTTTTAAATTAAAACAAAGTTTTGGAAAGTAACTTCCTGGACTCTAGAAATGAAAAATCACTCACTTGCCATTAGTAAGTAAATCACAACTGACAACGGTCAATTACTGTACTAGATTCCTAAGTTTTCTTTCATAAAATTGCATTTTTTCCCTTATGTAGGTTCTAGATTATCAAGTTTTTGTCTGAAAAGGCAACAAAGTTTATAGGAATCTTTTCAAATGTCGTCGAGAAGCCTCGGTACAATTCTAATTTTAATTTTAATTTTTAAATTTTTCATTTGATTTACAAAAATAATAAGTGGAAAACAAACATATAGGTGTAAGTAAAAAAAAAAAAAAATACACTAGCAAAACATACACAAAAACCGAAGTAGAGTAAACAAACAAAGTATAGCAGATGGAAAAAGGGGACAGAAGAGGAAACGAAGGAAAGAATGAAAGAGAAAAAGAGGGAAGAAAGGAGAATGAGAAGCAGAGGGAAAAATTCATAAAGGAAAGCAAATGATAGCCATGTTTGGATATAATAATACATGTTCAAGAAATACTTTTTGAGCTTTGATTGAAAGGATCTGAGAGACACTGCATTTGTGTTTGATGTAGGCAGAGACTGCCATGTGCAGAGAAAAATCAAGAATTATTATTTTTTTTTTTTTTTGAAGGAACGTTTTATTTCTGCCTTCAAATACATATATATACAGACAGATATATACAAAGTTTTGCTAAATAAAAATAATATTTACAAGTATTTACAGTATTTAACTTAACCCACATAACTTCAACAGTACATTTTACATTTCTTTTTTTTTTTTTTGTAGTAGTCCACATGAATTCTCAATTGGCACAGCTTTTTGATTGACAGCAAGTTCAAAAAGTGCAGATTACGGAAGCTTATATTACACAACATTTACTGTTATTACTGAGTTAGATTTTTTTGAAGGAACGCTTTATTTCAACCTTCAAATACATATAAGCAAACAAGTATGTACAGAATTTTAAGAAATAAATATAATATTTACAAGTATTTACAAGTATTATTAAGTAGCAATTTACAATGAAAGGAGTTATGTCGAGTTAAATTAAAAAAGACATTATTTCGGCTGGTGTTAAGTGGTGATAGTACATGCAATGCTCCCAAATGGCATGATTTGACAGTTTTGTTTCATAGCCTACATAACAAAATGCTCAAGCATCCACAATTATCTGTACAGCAACTACACATCTTTATGCTATGTAGCACTTATGTATAGCGTAGCAGTTTGCTGTATTCGTTTCTGCCACACCAGGCGAGACTGGAAGCGAACAACGTACAGAGGCTTTTCATATGACGTCATAATACTGCCTGGAGGCAGTACAGTGTAGCTACGTACTAGTACGTGTATACAGGTATACCACACTTGTCGCGCTTGGCTCGATGAATGTGTACTTGCCGCGCATACCACAGTGTACGGTACACTGAACAGTGCGTTTAGCACAAAGCTACGTGTGTTTGGCATGATTTTTCTCCAGAATGGCGGATTCGTGACGTAATTGCAAAGCCTCTATACGGGTTTATCTTAACTCAATCCTCGCAGTACTCTGAAAGATGTTGTAAAAGGGCGCAGACGTTGTTGTTGAAAATGAATACCCCTATTCTTCGGGCTGTTGGAGACAATTGATTTGTCAAAAAGATGTTAGTCGGTCGGTCAGTCAGTCAGTCAGTCAGTCAGTCAGATGGATGTAGTTTACGGCCCAGTGTCCAACCTATTGGTTCAAGTCGAGCCGGCCAGGGCCTTTTTTTCCAGTTGTGGCTCATTGGCTTGTTTTCCCTTCTACATTTCTTATGGGGAGCATCACGCACCAAGATAATAAAAGATTGTGTATAGCTAGTAAGTTAAATGGGTTTTTACTGCCCAGTTTCTAACCAGGCAATCGGTTTAATTCGAGTCGGCCACGGCCTTTTGTCTAATTGTGGCTCACTGGCTTGTGAAATTGTGTAGGGATACTTGGTAGCCCACCGTATCATTTCAATAGCCTTTGGTATAAATAATTTCAAATAAAACTGTTTTCTTAGTGATGGTGTAAGACTCACAGTTTAACTGATTAACATTTTCCATTTTCTTAAAAACGTGACCATTCTCATGATGAACGCGTAGATTACTCCGTAAATGGAGGGTTGTCAGCTGACAGTGCATGTAAATATTAGGAAAAGGTTTCTCTCTATAGAGGAACCCGGACAGTAGCGCGATGATCTGATTTCAGTCGGACATAACTGGGGTTCACTACCTTTATTCTTTCAATTTCCTTACTTACCTGTATCATGGATCGTTGTACACTGAAATGTTTCTCGATTCCACTAATTACACTGAATATGAGGGTTTGAAATTCATGTAGACAAGAAATGAAGACGATTTAAGGCTAATGGACCACATTAATGGCTGCCTTCACTCACTAAACACAAACGCTGATCGGATTTGTCGATACATTATGGCGGATTCAAAAGCCAAAATATCACATCTAATCAAACGTGTTTTTTCACGAATAAGGCCGGGCATCCAGAAGAGTCGAGGCCAAACAAACCTTTCGTCTTGGCAACTCCTTACAATGTTTAAAGGTAAAGTTTGAATACCAAGAAGCTTATTCGTCTTCTTTTTTCGACTAGTGCCCAGATGTCAACAAGACAGGCGCAGGTGTACTGAAATCTGCAAGTCCTACTTCCGGGACCATCATTTTAAGTTCCCACCCGACGGACGTCGGACGGAAAAATGGAGTGTATCGATCCCAGTCCTCATCCAAAAATTGAACCACTAAACATCACTGTGAACAGCTACAGTATGCTAAGCAAGTGAAATTTAGCTCCCACAAGATTTCCAAATTATTTGAAGTGTACTATTAAATCCGGGGTTCTCTAGTGTACAAGGCAACACGCTCAACCACCAGACCACCTCCACCAGCGTACTTAACTACTGGTTATTTCAAATCGGGCACATAATGTAAATTATATGACTTGATGGAAGATGTCAAACATGTACATCCATAGCAGGAACGGATTTTGTTTTGGGGTACACTTGCTAACACCCACGGCACCCTGGATCCTCCACAGCACAGAAAGTTTGTTGCCTGAGTTTGTTATATTTCTTGCCTTTGGATCTAATGGATTTACACACAAGTGAGTACATAAAATCTTGAACTTAGACTTGACAAAACCACAAATTACAGTCTAAAGTCCGCCTTTATACTAGGTTTTGAAAGAAGGGTAATTAATAAGCTAGATGGTTGTTCACGTGTCATTTTCTAGCCAATTATAGAGAAGGGAATAGGAAAAGTCAATATGTGTAAATCCGGCTACTCGCAGAGGAAGAATGTGAAAGTAAATTTAACCAGTTGAGGAAAAGTAAACGAATATTTTGGTAAATCATGCATGTCGAGTTAGATTGTGCTGAGGCTCAGGGGATCGATGGTACTTGTTTTAAAGCGCATCTCTGGCCATTCCCACCCCCTCTGATTGAAATCCATAGCTTCGCCGCTGAAACAGTATTTCAAAATTTTCTTTTCCTTTGCTGATTTTCCGGAATCAGTCGAAACTGAGGGTTGTTGGACTTTCCATCGCGGAACCTGGCCCTTTGTCTTGAAAATTCAAACAGCACCCTTTATCTCCGGTGCATAAAGCTCACGTGGGCAGATGAAAAAGTGGCAAAAGTTGAAGCGAAAGGGAGAAATAATCTGTGGTTAGGAAAAAAACATTAGCAATTTTAGAGTACGTCGTCAAAACCCTTTTATCCTTGTACGTACTAGTTTCGAGAAGTTTTATTGATAGAGCCACTAAGCAATGTATGTATTACTTACCTATTTTGACTGGTTTGAGTCCAATGTATATATGGTCAACGCACTTTTTAAAGTTTTGAGATGTGGAAGAGAAAGGGGGAATAGCTCACGTTCAATGTTAAATTTTTATCTGATTTCTTCCCTTCCAACTGTCAGCATTCACACGAGAGGCCCCTGCTGCCAGTAATTTCTTATCTTTAAACAAAGATCGAAGCGTAATTTCAACACAGAATCGAGCAGAGTCCAATTACTAAATTGGCCCATAGGCTTGCCCTTAGTCCGCGGAGCAGACGAACTTTTTCGTCCACCACATCGCTGTGAATAGTCTAACGGGCGACAGCCGCTACAGATGCGCTAAGCAGGCTGTCTTGCCCTGAAAAATGTTCACGTGTCATTTTCTAGCCAATTATAGAGAAGGGAATAGGAAAAGTCAATATGTGTAAATCCGGCTACTCGCAGAGGAAGAATGTGAAAGTAAATTTAACCAGTTGAGGAAAAGTAAACGAATATTTTGGTAAATCATGCATGTCGAGTTAGATTGTGCTGAGGCTCAGGGGATCGATGGTACTTGTTTTAAAGCGCATCTCTGGCCATTCCCACCCCCTCTGATTGAAATCCATAGCTTCGCCGCTGAAACAGTATTTCAAAATTTTCTTTTCCTTTGCTGATTTTCCGGAATCAGTCGAAACTGAGGGTTGTTGGACTTTCCATCGCGGAACCTGGCCCTTTGTCTTGAAAATTCAAACAGCACCCTTTATCTCCGGTGCATAAAGCTCACGTGGGCAGATGAAAAAGTGGCAAAAGTTGAAGCGAAAGGGAGAAATAATCTGTGGTTAGGAAAAAAACATTAGCAATTTTAGAGTACGTCGTCAAAACCCTTTTATCCTTGTACGTACTAGTTTCGAGAAGTTTTATTGATAGAGCCACTAAGCAATGTATGTATTACTTACCTATTTTGACTGGTTTGAGTCCAATGTATATATGGTCAACGCACTTTTTAAAGTTTTGAGATGTGGAAGAGAAAGGGGGAATAGCTCACGTTCAATGTTAAATTTTTATCTGATTTCTTCCCTTCCAACTGTCAGCATTCACACGAGAGGCCCCTGCTGCCAGTAATTTCTTATCTTTAAACAAAGATCGAAGCGTAATTTCAACACAGAATCGAGCAGAGTCCAATTACTAAATTGGCCCATAGGCTTGCCCTTAGTCCGCGGAGCAGACGAACTTTTTCGTCCACCACATCTCTGTGAATAGTCTAACGGGCGACAGCCGCTACAGATGCGCTAAGCAGGCTATCTTGCCCTGAAAAATGTTGTGAAGGGCGCAGATGTAGTGGTTGAAAATGAATATACCCCTGTTCCTATTGGGGACGAATGATTTGCCAGAAAGATAATAGTTTAGTTAGTTGGTTGGTTGGTCGGTTGGTTGGTTAGTTGGTTGGTTGGTTGGTCCGTTAGTTAGTTAGATGGAGTTTCGCAGTTCAGTTTTTAACAGATCGGTTTAAGTCGGGATGGTCACGGCCCTTTTCCCAACTGTGGCTCACTCCGGGCTTGTGAGATTGTGTAGAGATACCAAAGTAGCTCCCAAATACAGTTTCAGAAAGCCTGAATATCATTTGAAAAAAACGTCTCATGATAAATGTCTAGGTTACTCCGTAAATGGAGTGTGGTCAGCTGACAGTACATGTAAATATTAGGAAAAGGTTTCTCTCTATAGACGAATCCGGACAGTCAAGAGATGGTCTGATTTTAGTCGGACATAACTGGGGTCCGGCCACTACCTTTAGTCTTTCAATTTGCTTGCTTACCTGTATCATGGACTGTTGTATACTGAAATGTATCTTGACTTTCCCAATTTCACTTAAAGGGGCTCAGTGAGTTGGTTCTTGAAATCCAACAAATTTTTCCAAACATTTCAAGTTTTCTTCACATACCAGTGACAAATGGTCAAACTTAGACAATCCCAATAATATCCCTCATACAAATAACTGTTTTATGAGTGAGTGATTAACGGTTCAATTCGGTTTTCAAAAATTCGTGACCAGACACTTTTTCAAGTTATGCACAAAACTGTTACAAGTCCAGACACAACAAAACTCAAAATTTTAACCTTTTCCGTAACTATTGGATATTAAAATTGACTTGTTATGCTATCTGTAAGCATCATCATGTGGTAGTGACCCTTAAACACTCTCATTAAGGTATCGATATCAACCCAATGAGCCTCTTAAATATGAGGGGTTGAAATTCATGTAGACGAGAAATAAAGACGATTTCAGGCTAAGTGGACCCAACTAATGGCTGTCTACACTCACCAAAAACAAGCGCTGATCCGATTCGTCTATACCAGGCTTCCTCAAATAAATTTTCTGAAGCACCACATTGCTAAATTTTACTGATACAATTCGCCACTGATTGCCGTACTGGGGGAGTGGTGTAAGGGGCAGTGTTGTAGTGCTCGAGACCGGTCTCGGTCTCGACACCCTGTGGTCTCGGTCTCGGCCTCGGTCTCGGACCCTTGCGGTCTCGGAAACTGTCCTGGTCTCGCTCGAGACCGGCCAAAAATTTTTTGTCCTATTTTTTGATAATTAATGCCTAAAAATAGAAAATTGAAGTGTTACGTACATTAAAAGATGCATAGGTAACTTTTTTATGTATTTACTCATTTTTTAAGTGAGTGCTTTTTGTCCATTGTTATTTTATGATGGATATCAATAAATTTTATCTAACCCCACAAGTGAAGTACCCAGGGAGGGCATTGGGCAATGCCACCCAACCCCTTTCCTCACAGAAGGTACATATGTGGCACCAGATTGCATGTAAGGACACCAACTTTTACCAACAATTTCAAAGGGTAAGGGGCATCCCTCAGGTTCGTTCCGCAGCCGGTAAAGACGTATAAGAAAGGGACAGGGGAGTGGAGGATGGTCAGGTGTGCTGAGCAATAGTTTTACATTTATCATGCATCAGGTGTTTGGAGTAAAACTATTTACAGTCGGGAGTTCGGAAAGTAACATACAAAATTGCATCAGTTCAGCGGATCTTGAGTTTAGCCAAGAGTGGCAATAGAGAAACAGCATATTTTCAATTCCGTTGTAGTTCCCTCCTGAAGATTAAATAGCTTACCATTTCATCTAATGGTGTGGTACATTTTCATGGGCGTCCGCCGGTATGTGCAAGGGGGGGGGGCACTTGCCCCCCTGGAAAATCAAAAGTTTGAAAGAACGTATAAAAATCAAAGCAAAAACCCGCACAAAACGTGTTTTCCAAGTTTCTATGCGAAAAATAGGCTTTAGAAATACCATTTCCGACGATCTGGGAGGCATTTTGCATGTGCTGAAATTTTCGCATGCCTTGTGTCAATTCATTGTGACTTGGAGGTTTTGCCCCCCTCTAGAAATTTTGCCCCCCCCCCCCGCCTTTTTTCTGCGGACGCCCATGTACATTTTGTGTTCAATTTATGATCTCTTAGCAAGTTGATGTTTTTAATTATTGCAAAAGCTAAAAGTAAAGACTATTTAGATACACTTTTAAAAGCATGATAATACAATTTTCGGCCATCTGAGGAATAGTGGTTTTTCGAAATTTTCTTTCCGTTCCTCACCAACTGATAAGATATAAAGGCGCTCCCCTTAGATAGTATTGTATTTATGGTGGAATTACTTTTCTGTGCATAAAAATAAAAAAAAAAACTGACATGCTCCCGTGCCCTTAAGCCCATCACTGATGCTTTTTAATTTGACTCCCAAAAGTATGCAAATTTAAAAACAGATTTTACTTCGAATAGGCTCCGGTAGCGTTTGGCATCTGATTGCATGTAAAGACACAAAATGTTCATTTTTACCCCATTAAGCACCACAATTCAACTTTCAGGACTATTCCTGTAAAATTAAAAACCTTGCATCATTTTGCATTTAAGATCCTAGAAAAGGTCAAGAATTTTCAAAGGGGAAAAAGAAACCCTCTTCCTTAGACCCCATTCCCCCTACCGGCAATCACTCAACATACTGCATGCCCCCCCCCCCCCCCTTCAGAGAAAATTGCTTACTTCACTGAACCTCACCTTACCTGTATAGACTCATACATTGAGTTTACTTTACAAAAACGCCAATTGCCTTGAGTTAGATAGAGTTTTACGGCCTAGTTTCCAAACTATTGGTTCAAGTCGAGCAGGCCATGGCCTTCAATTTTTTTCCAGTTTTGGCTGACTGGCTTGTTTTCCCTACTCCATTGCTTATGCGGAGCATCACGCACAACGGAAGTAGGTTCCACTTTTAGAGTCTTTTTTATGACTCAACCTGGGGATCGAAGCCGGGCCTCCAGCGTGAGAGACGGATGCTCTCACCGTTACACCTTATACGAGGTCATTTCTGTAGACTGCTACGATAGTTTACTATTTTGGGGTGAGAGGAAACGCCCTTTATCTTTTTCCTGTAATTTAACACCTGTGGCACTCATTGGCTCTGATTTGATTAGCAGGTCCACTTGGGTCGTACTCGACGGGGACCGGGTAGTGGGCTGCCACCCCACCAATTGCCGTTACCATCCCGAATCGGGCGGACTTTGGTCGCTCAGCGGGGCAGATATTATGCTCTAGTTGGGCACCTGGAGTCGGGAAAAAGTCACCACCCCCTTTGAGAAAGAGTTCTGTACGGCAACGATGGCCATATTTGAAAAAAACATGGATTATTGTTTAAAACTTATTTATTCTATGTTTGGTCAGGCAACTGGAAGCTCCCTGTTTTGGCATGTGACAATAGGCCTAACCAAAACAGGCTCGTTTTCCCAAGGGCGGTGCATGACCTTTTTTACTTTTCCAGATCCTCAACTAGGGCATTATTTCTGCCCCACTGAGGCACTATAGTCTGCCCGATTCAGCAAGCAGGGTCTTGGCCGATTCGGGGCGATGGCTTTGGCCTCCTGTTGCGTACAGCCATGCATATGATAAAACGTGCAAAATCATAATAATGCACTTCTTCCTACATGTCATTTTAGAGAATAAAGTAACTAAGGTTACAGTGGGTAAAAACGTATTTACAATTTTGGACAATTTATTTTCCTATGCAAAATGTACATTCGGTCTCGGTCACGAATTTTACCCCTGATCTCGGTCTCGGTCTCGACACCCCGTGGTCTCGGTCTCGGACATGCCGGTCTCGACTACAACACTGGTTACGGGAGGGGGTGTTTTTGCGTTTCAAAAAGGGCTTACACGCAAAATGGTGCAAAATTTGTTCAATATTCCCAGTAAAAAATTTTCACAAACTTTACAATTCTTGCCGATCCACCGGTAACGGTGAATAGACAATGCCCTGACTCTAATAAATGTAAGCAGTGACGGTAATTTTACTTTCATGTGAGAGCAAATAGGGCATTATTATACCCTTGTCGGTATGCGACGTCAGTCTGTGGGACTAGATTTATTTACATTACCTGTTTCTGAGACAGAGCATTATTCCTTTCAAAAAGGTTATGAAAATGTTAAATTTTTCACAATACTCCCAGTATTTTTTGCGCCACTCCAAACCACGTGGCGCGCTACAAGTGGTGCGCGCGCCGCTATTTGAGGAAGCCTTGTCTATACATTAGTTCACCTGAAAGTCAAAATATCACATCTAATAAAACGTGTTTTCTTTATTTTCACGGAGAAGGCATCCAGAGAAGTCGAGTTCAAACAAACATTTAGTCTTGGCATCTTCTTACAATGTTTAAGTGTAACGTTTGAATATGAAGGTGCCTATTTATCTTTTTTCCATTAGTGTCTAGATGTTTTAACGAGGAAGGCGTGTAGGCCTATTGAACTTTCTAAATCCTGCTTCCGAGGCCATCATTTCACTTTCCGATCCGACGAACGTCGGATGGAATGATAGAGTGCACCGATCCCAGTCCTCAACCACAATTTGAGCCCCTCAGCATCACTGTGAACAGCTATGCCAAGCAAGTGAAATTTTAGCTCCCAGAAAATTTCCTTTCCAAGTGATTTCAAGTGTATTTAATTCGAGATTCTCTAGTATATACAAGTCATTTCGCTCAACCATCAGACCACCTCCACCAACGTACTTTACTACTGGCTTGTTATTTCAAATCGGTCACATAATGTAAATTATATGTCTTGATGGAAGATGCCAAACTGAACATCCATAGCAGGGGCGGATCCAGAAATTTTGTTTTGGGGTTGCACATGCTGGCACTCACGGCACCCTGAAACCTCCACAGCAGGCCCGTACCCAGGGCTGTTGCTTTTTTTGGGGGGCAGGGTTGCGGATGTATTGGTCACCATTCTGGGGGTTGAGGGTAGAAATAAAGGGGAGAGGTAATTTGAAGAAAAATGGATCCCTACTCTGATATTTTTGGGGGCACGTGCCCCCCCCCCCCCGTAGATACGGCCTTGCTTCACAGTACAGAAAGTTCCAGAAGTTTGTTGCCTGAGTCTGTCATATTTCTTGCCTTTGGATCTAACGGATTTACACGGAAGTTAGTACATAAAATGTTGAACCTAGACTTTACAAAAACACAAATTACAGCCTAAATTACAGCCTTTATTTTGAAAGGAGGGTAATTATCAAGCTAGATGAAGGTTCACGAGTCAGTTTCTAACCAATTGTAAAAACGGGGATAGGAAATGTTAATATGTGTTAATACGACTACTCGCTGAGGAAGAATGTGAAAGTAAATTTAACCAGGTGAGGAAAAGTAAACGAATATTTTGGTAAATCATAAATGTCGACTAAGATTGTCCTGAGGCTTAGGGGATGGATGGTACTTGTTTTAAAGCGCATCTCTGGCCATTCTCACCCCCTCTGATTGAAATCCATAGCTTCGCCGCTGAAACAGTATTTCAAAATCTTCTTTTCCTTTACTGATTTTCCGCAATCAGTCGAAACTGAGGGTTGTTGGACTTTCCATCGCGGAACCTGGCCCTTTGTCGTGAAAATTCAAACAGCACCCTTTATCTCCGGTGCATAAAGCTCACGTGGACAGATGAAAAAGTAGCATAAGTTTGCTTCTAAGGTAGAAGCAAAAGGGAGAATTAATCTTTCTTGGGAAAAAAGCCATCAGCAGTTTTAGAGCACGTCGTCAAAACCCTGTACCTCACTTTCTCTTGGACAGATGAAAGTGTAAATAACATGTAATCTCAAGGCGGTGACGTTTCAACATGTCCGTACGGGAAGGGGGATTCGGGGGGCTGCAGCCCCCCTTGGCCCAAACCTTGCCGAATCGGGCAGACTTCGGTGCCTTAGTCGGACAGAGATCATAGGCGTACCAGGTTGAGAGGGGTTGCAGGGGAGGAAACTGTCCCCAAATTTCAGCAAAATCTAAAACTCGGGTAGGAATTTGGAAAAATTTCTGGCGGCCACTTGAATTTTTAAAATAGGATGCTTTCTCAAGGAATTTCTAAGCTTGCCCGAATCTTAAAAAGATATCACGTGCTGAAAGCTATTATTCGTAAGTTTTACTACACAGTCTTCAACAACAACATAATGCCCGAAATGGCCGAAAATATTCAAATTCTTTCAAGCATTTCCCTGAAAAATAAAGAAAATGATCAAACTTAAACACATTACAGGCGCGGAGCCAGACATTCCAAAAGGTGTTTGTGTGTGTGTGTGGGGGGGGGGGGGCTGAACTAAGAGTAAACAAGGGTGTGAGGGAGTTGCACTGCTATTTTCCCGTATGTTTTATTGTTGATGTTACAAAAAAGGGAGGGCTGAGACCGTAACCCCCCCCCCCCTTGAATTCGCGCCTGCATTATTCCATTTGCGAATTGCAACGGGTGGCAAAATGGTACCATTTATTAGTGACTTGTTAATATTTCGAGATGGCGGTGGAATTACATAAAGTCATTCTTATCATTTTTTTTCAATTGGGCTAACTTTCTCGTTGGCAAAGTTTTCTTTCCAATGGAATTGCAGAGGTAATACCGCGTAATACAAGGTAAATGGGAATCAAGTAAGAATTTCTTCTTAAAATATCTTCTTAAAAGTAATAAAGGATGGTTGGTGTGATCCAATATATTATGAACCTTCATGACCCCTTTTACATACATTAATTTATAAAATAACACTTTGCCATCTATCTTGATTGAGGAGTTATTCCAAAAAACCTCGTGCTTGAAGTTATTCGTGGGATTCCTATAAAAATAATTGGACGAAGCTTTACAAACGTCCATCAAAAATTTAGTATCAAGATAAAAGTCATTTATAGGAAAACTGCATTTAAATAAAAACCATTTCCATGAATATGTAAATAAAAGTCGAAAAGCAATTTCCAGTTCAGCAGGGACACCATCATTATAACGGCCGAGAAGTCTCAGATCTCCGGTTGGCCATAAGATTAACCGACTTTTAAGTCGGAACAACTTCGGAGTGTAGTTAAGACGAAAAAGATGTTCCCTTTGGTTGTCAAAAGTAGTTCCCAAAACGGTTATAGATCCCTGGTTTTCTAGTAGCAAGTGATCCTAATCGAAAAATATTGGTCTTGTCATAATTTACTGTCAGTCCCGATGAGATATTCAATAAATCAAATACTCTGAAACAGTATGACGTAAACTATGGGCAAAACGTTTTGTAAAACTCAGCTGCAAGAACATCACTTCCAGGACTTTTACCATTCGCAAAAGAATCAAAGGCACCCCAACATTCTTTCAGGGTGAGTTTTCCGTCGCAACTAGCTGCCTGCTCCTGAAAAAGAGGGTCAATTATAACATTAAACGTCTTCTAAAATAACGTTAGGATGACAGTTTTCACGAGTATAAAGCGAGTGGTAAAAGTCAGTCAGGATCCTGAGTGATAATATCAGAGTTTTTCTGTTTCACTGCCATCACTACATTTCAGTTTTCCAATGACAAAATAATAAATAATACTACAGAAAGTTAGTGAGCCACATGATGAACCAAAATGTTATCCGAATGCCCGAGGTCAGTAACAAAATTACCATAATGGGAGTGCTATATCCCAATGTAACGTCAAAAGTAATGAAGAATTCACCGACTCTGAAACATCTCACAGGCCCATTTAAGTTGGACTATCGACTTATCATCGATTTATGAAGTAAAAAAGGTTCAACCTTTCTTGAAAAAGGCCCTTTAATCCGCCCCTGAGATGGTCCCAATCACAAGATTTGTGGTGTCTTATATAGCCTATATTATAATTCATTATACACACCAATAACTAGTTTTGATAGTTTATGCAAAAACTGATTTTATCCCTCAGTGTAATGGAACATCTACAGGGTGACATAAACAAATTTGGCAAAGCGGTTTTCCATTTTAAATTGATCTACATAAAGTCCCAAATCTTAAACAAGTTTGAAGATGTATTGTTTGGAAGCATTTGAGTGGTCGTTTGGAATATACGATTCTCTTCTGATTCTGTACTGGCGTCATGAAATAATGTAAACAAAGCATAGGTTTCCAGTGTAACATTATGTGTAAATGTTAAGGGGTATCACCGCAAATATTAAATACCATTTTGCTACAATTATCAATTGCCAATTTGTTACCTTCCACAAGCTTGCGCATCCAGACATAGGTAAAATGTTTGATGTCTCTTATGGGGATGAACTAAACAGTGAGAAGGATATTTCATAAAATATGCCAGAGTTACAGGTTGCTTCTACCACCAGAGCTCGTGAAACCTTCCTTAACCTGAAGAACATCTATTATTTGCATACGGTACTTGAATAATCCCTTTCAACTTCACGGTCCTCGTTTGCACTTTTCACTCTCCGTAAAAATTAAGAAGAGTGCTACTTTATCAGCACTTTCCATATACCCCTTCACTGTTTTAATCACGCCATGCACTGACACGTCCCCATACATCTTTGCACACGGTTCGACAATCCTTCGGTAGAGCTTCGATATACGTGTCATATCTGTATTTTATGAGTTATCATACTGTAAATTGCTTCATTGTCTCGCAGATATTACACCAGAATGCATTCCTCTCTCGTTCTTCTTACCGCCCTGCTTGCAGGGGCTTTGGCAGTTGTAGACTACTCGGGGTATGAATATGTTTCGCCTCAACTTGAAAATTTTAAGTATATTTTCAAACTTGACCACAAGCTCAGTGCAGAAGCAATTTCATCTACATGTTTGCAACATACTTCTACGCGTGTCTTTTCTTACCCTTTAGGTACAAGGTACTCAGAGCAACCCCACATAATGAAGAATCGGTGGTTTTTTTGAATGCCCTGAATGACAAGGTAAGAGTTTCTCTTTTATATTTTTACTTTTCATATAGACGAATCCGGACAGCAAGCGATGGTCTGATTAAAGCCCGGTACACAGCGCCACGACTACCTACGACGCGACGGCGACCACCCAACGCGTTGGCTGGAGTATGGGCGGTGTGAACACTCCCACGACTACGATTCCGTCGGGTCGTATGCCGTCGGCAAGATTAAACATGTTCAATCGTAGTCGGGTCTAGGCGGTACTCGTTGTGTTGGTGTGAACTCGTCTTCGACGCGACAAACAGGCCTCATGCGGTTTGTCCAATCAGAGCGCAGCATTCACCCATGGTACACAGTTCCAGTTACGGCATGTTTTTATTGCGCAACACCGAGAGCAGGTGAGTACGTATCAAACCATGTTACAGTATATGCTACAGCTGCAGGCACTAACCATGGCGATGATGGCGGATTTTTGGACGGAGGCACGAGAAGATGATTTAAGCCCGGTTCACACCGCCACGACGACCCAAGACACGACGGCGACCACCCAACGCGTCGGCTGGGGTATGGACGGTGTGAACACTCCCACGACTACGATTCCGTCGGGTCGTATGCCGTCGGCAAGATTAAACATGTTCAATCGTAGTCGGGTCTAGGCGGTACTCGTTGTGTTGGTGTGAACTCGTCTTCGACGCGACAAACAGGCCTCATGCGGCTTGTCCAATCAGAGCGCAGCATTCACCCATGGTCTGTTCAGCGCGAAGCCAACTGCATGTTTGCAATGTATGCCTGCTAAGCGGACTGTGATTTTGCGTTGATGAATTGCCCACAATGGTTGTGCTGTAAAGCAGGATAATGAACGAAATGACTCGAGAATAAGGAGCTATTCGTGTAGGGACCATCTTTTTTCTTCATTTTAACAAGTGTACAAAACGTAAGCGTGTTGGAGGCGAAAGACATACGAACACTTCTTTTGAATAGTGGGGCGATGAATTTTGCGCTAAATCAGTCGAAGTAGACTAACACCATGTGATAGACCTACGAACTGGAGGTTCGAAGACTTGGTAAACCCCAAAGATATTATAAGCATATATTCCACACGTTTACTTACACTGTTGCTGAAATTGATTCCTCTTAGAGACGTAAATATCGGGGTGGAAGTGTAGATGAGACCTAGCGTTGACCAGTCTAACCGGCGATTCGTGTAAAAACTAAAGCCGCATTAGCAAAAAAAAAAAAAAAAAAAATCCATCGTTCAAAGAGGTCAGTGTGCGAACGCTTTTACAACGCATTACATACGCGAAGAAGACGTTTCTCAGTGTATTATCAGGATTTTAGTTGATGCAAACTTCTGCGTGCTCGGAAAACGAACGCACTTATAAAAGTGCGTCACTTGAAGATACTTTGCACAGAAAAAGACGGAACAAGTCCGTTAACTTCAAACCGGTCATTGTGCGTTCATGTTCAAGCATTTACGTAGGCCTAGAATACCGAGCCAATTAGAAATTACTTCCTTTTTAAGGGGAATATTTTTCTTTCTATATTTATTTTCAAAATAACAAGTGTTAATACCTTTGTAAGACATTCGTTCGCCTACGAAGGCTGGCAGATAAATCTGCAATAGCCGACTTGTATTCATCCTCTTGCATGTAGACACTGAAGCGTGCTGGGTGGAGACGGCGGTCAGAGCAGGGAGGTGTTAGAGGTCCTAACACCTCCACGGTCAGGGAGTAGCACCGTGGTCTTCTTGAGCTTCTTTTTTCGCCTTATGTTTTTTGAAGAATTCTTTTGCCTCATTTTGAGCGGAACTCCAGCTGGTGCGGGGACCTCCTCCAGCCTACGTCCCAGGGAAATCACAGCCCTTAAGAGAAGCAAGCCAATGAGCCACAACTGGAAAAAAGGCCGTGGCCAGCCCGACTTTGACAATTCGGTTAGAAACTGAGCCGTTAAAGCCCATCTAACTTACTAATTCATATACCGAGTTTAATCTTTTAAAGGACACGATACGCAAACTTTGGACAGTGTAAAAGGCCTACTTTAGAGCCTATACACGCCAATAATTTCTTAATTGCGACCCAGAGGCCAAAAAATGAACCATTTCAAATTTATTGTAGGGCCTAAATCTCAAACCTGGAATAGCCTGATTGATGGCGCGCCACGTGCAGCGTCGCTCCATCGATTAGTGTCGGAGCGGTGTGACATGGTATTTTCGTGGGTTTAGGAAGGCGCCAGAATGTCTACGATTTATGCAGATTGTCTACGACAGGTGAAGTCTTGTCGCGTCGTAGGTAGTCGTGGCGGTGTGTACCGGGCTTAAGTCGGCCATAACTGGGGTATATCCTTTATATCTTCCAATTTCCGTGCTTACCTGTATCATGGATGGAACAGGGAGTTGTTATTTCCAAATGACAGCTCTCTGGATGGATGTACTCTAAAATTGTATATTAATTTCTTCAATTTCACTGAATATGAGGATTTAAAATCTATGTAGACAATACATGAAGACGATTTAAGACTGATGGTCCCCACTAATGGCTGTCTACAGTCACTAAACGCAAGCGCTGATCGGATTCGTCTGTGGGCATATTCATTAATTTCTAAAGAATTCTCTAGAAACCATCATCGTTTCAATTTCGTTTTCTTCACCTGCATGGTTGAAATTACTCTCCCATTCCCCTTCCAGTAATATAGTTCTATTAAAGCATATTTAAATGTCTATCTTTTTCTTGCACAAACTAAATAAAGAGGTGGCCTTTATAGTTCGTGTTCTTAGTCTGAAGATTTAATGTAAAAAGGAACAAACTTTGCATACAACGTCAAGCTGTCTAGAGCCAAAGGCACCAAAGGCGGGTGGGGGGGGGGGGGGTCAAAATTTGGTAACTTAAAGTGAACCAAGTCAAAAAGTTTAAAAGTATATAGATTAAACAGCTTGGAAAATGAATTCTAGCAATCTAACTCTCATCTTCATAGCACATTCTTGAGTCGAGATGTAAAATGTTAAAGTTTATTCACCCAAATTAAAATGGTACATTTGTCCTGTCTTTGTTGTACTACAATCGTTGTATTTCTTTTGTTTTTTGAAAAGTTACTACACCTTGTACCAATGTGTAATAGAACCCTTACTCTTATGGGGTGATGTAATTAATAAAGCCCTCTCTGTGCAACATGCTAGTTTGCAAGCAAACGAGAAGTGTTCAATATAATATATAAACATTTTCAATTTTAAAGGGAAACCAAGTAGTTAATGTGAGTTGTACAAAAAGAAAGTCACAAATTATTGTGCAATGGACTGATTTAAAAGTGAATAAATTTCAACAATTTATATCTCGGCTCAAGAATCTCCTATGAAGATGGGACTTCCACTGTAAGAATTCATTTTTCATGTTGTTCACTATATATTTTCGACATTTTTGACTTGAGTTACACTTAAACTGTAAAATCCGAACATGTACATTATTGGCTTCTGAAAATCAAGATAGTACACCACTGAGAACTACCAGTTCATATAATTTGCATTTTGTGACCTTTTAAATAGTCAGTACTAAACATTTAAAAAAAAAAAGACCAAGACAAAATGTCTGCTTGGCCTTCTACTCCTCTATATGAGAACAAACTTTACTAGATTTGATATTTTGGCTTTCGAGTCCAGTAAGGTGTACAAAGAAGCAATTGCATTTACAGAAAAAGCTTGACTTTTATCATGAGAAGGATGTTTTGAAGAATAGCAAATAGAAACTGCAGTCATAAGTACGTTAAAATCATGACCACTGTAGAACAACGGTTTTTATTTCATTTTAAATTAATCAGAATTCTCTTTACAAATGAGTTGCATGGAAAACAGTGCGTGGGAGCCATTGTGGGATCTGCATATTCTTTCATTGTTCGTGTGGATAATTGTCTGGGACAGGAACATTAAGTTTTGCAATAGTTATACCTGCGCCCTTCGATTAGGGAAAAGAAGCCAGTGAGCTACTACTGGAAAAAGGGTCGTGGCAAGCTCGACTCGAGCCAATTGGTTGGAAACTAGGCCGTTAAACTCTATCTATAACTTACTTACCTGCGCCCTTCTCAGTGTTCACCATCTTTCATGCATGAAACTGCGAGGGTAAATTTGTGATAACTCCGTGTATACTGCAAGCTTACAATGCGTTTAAACTGGGAGCAATTAATTTACCGAAGTTACCCCACATATGCTGGGCCATAAAACTCCATCTAACTAACTAACTAACTAACTAACTAACTAACTAACTAACTAACTAACTAACTAACTAACTAACTAACTAACTAACTAACTAACTAACTAACTAACTAACTAACTAACTAACTAACTAACTAACTAACTAACTAACTAACTAACTAACTAACTAACTAACTAACTAACTAACTAACTAACTAACTAACTAACTAACTAACTAACTAACTAACTAACTAACTAACTAACTAACTAACTAACTAACTAACTAACTTACTAACAGACTGACTGACTGACTGACTGACTAACTAAGTAACTAACCAACCAACCAACTAACTAACCCACACATGCTTAGATAGCATGAAGATATGGTTTGGGTGAACTATACCAGGCCTTTATCACAGAAAATTGACCCAGGCTTCTCATCGAAGTAAAGTATAAAGAGTGGAGCGTTTTTGACCATTTTGTTATCTTGATCTTAAAACAGCACTTTTAAATCGTGTCAGTTTGGAAGAACTGTATAAAATGGTGCAAGATTGTTGTACGTTTAAAGTCTAAAATGGGCGCCGGGAGACGGATAGCCCCTGACCATATGGAAGCTACGCCAATGACCACCAACATAAAAAGGGACAATTTCGCCGCTCGGCCTGTTTTCATGCTGTACCAACTTATGATTGGAAATTGCATTTTCTTCGTTGTTTTTAACAGTTCGATCTCTGGAAAGAGTCTCGAGGTGTCGGCCGCAGTGCTGACATCCTCGTTGCCCCTAGAGATGCGCATTGGCTTTCTGACAAACTTGAGCAGATGGGAATTGAGATTCAAACTATGATTGAAGATGTTCAACCTCTTATAGATGCGCAGAAAACTCCCTCGACTTCGGGTTCTTTTGATTATGGCGTTTACCATTCACTGGAAGAGGTATGTAACATTGACTTATGACACGAAAATGTTTAGAATACCGTAAAAAATACATCACTTGAAAATCGAAATTTTGTAACACGATTAAAGTCCATTTTATGGTACGGGCTGGACGCGGGGGAGGGCAGTCGTGAAGAATTTACTAAGCTAGGTAAAGTAGTACATATCCAAACTATTGTCAATTCTGTTGCCTGTAAAACAACATCTTGGCGACGAAATATTAGAGCCAATTATTCTTCACCTCGGTGCTACCTCGGACCTATTCATGAGAAAATTCGT
Organism: Holothuria scabra; assembly: GCA_037179385.1. Lineage (NCBI taxonomy): Eukaryota > Metazoa > Echinodermata > Holothuroidea > Aspidochirotida > Holothuriidae > Holothuria > Holothuria scabra. Next base: position 11,708,134 of record CM074194.1, read on the forward strand.
CCCCTTGAAACTATGCGTCACTACTTGGCCGATTATTTTACGATAGAAAACCGCAAATAGCCACCTGACCCTGCTACTTCTATCAGGTGTTCGCAGCCCACACCATGACCGGTGTGTATCTTACTAGAAAATATCAAGATATAATATATAAGATATAATATATAAGATATAACGTTTGTTTGTTTTTAACCTAGAAAATTATCGTTTTTTCGTTAATTTTGGAACATGAAGTTCATATTTGATATGTATTTTTGCCCCAAATATCAATAATTTGACAAATTGGTCTGGAAATTTTTAATTCTTCTCCAGCAAACATTTTTAATTTCATTTTCATGCATAATTGCCCTAAATTTGAACCGATTTTTATGGTTCAAGATTATATTTGATAACTAATTTAGCCCCTGAATTCGATTGTAGTTACATTTGCATGGAAATACAAATCAGTCCTTGAGACTCTTTTGAAAGTGGATGCTTAGTATCTTAAGGTTAACCGTGAAAATACATCACTGCACTCCTAGATTAGGAAATCAAGGTCAAAGTTTATATGTCCACCTTTCAAGGGGAGGAGATCTCTAATGTTAATTCTAGTCTCTCCAACATGTATCTAACATTCATCCTTGTCCAGACACAATCCTTTGTCATTGCTTTAAAAGGCGATCAGAGTTTTATAATTTTTTACAACTTAAATTTTACACCACATTTGTACATTGATTTAAAACTAACAAAAGGGGACCCTTGACCACGGTCTATTTTCGTGATTGGTTACAGTGTCCAATCATGCACCTTTGTGGAATTTTTTCACCTGGCAAATATTTGGAAATGTACATTCAACAGTTATCAACAGAAAATTAACCTTTCTCCTAACTAAAAGACCTCTTCAATGTTCATACGATTTGGTAAACAATGAATTCAGAAAGGGGAAACGAGGGACTGGAATATCCTCTTTCTCAAAATCTGATTTCCCCTTAAAGGGCATGTTTGAAATCAGTGAAATCAGCAATGAATTTTCTGTTTGAAATCATTTGGGCATAAAAGACCCAAATGATTTCAAACAGAAAACTCATTGCGCATGATGTGTAATATGGGCTACTTTGTAGTTTTTAATTTGATGTCAATTAAAGAGCTCCACCAATTGAGAATTTTGCTGTGCCCTAGTAAAATTGTAGTTTGGGGTAACGAGTCACTGTATTCATTCCTATGCCACGACGAGAATAAGCCTGTTCTTCAGAATGCATCCCCTGGCAATCTCTAAAGACCAGTTGGGAAATTGGGCACTTCCGGCTGGGTCACAAGGTCAAATGTACAATACCAACATTACCCCTGTGTTCTCATGCGCATAGTCCTCATGCGCGAATCCAGACATTCCCCAAGTGGGGGGGGGGGCTGACCTAAGAGCAAGCAGGGGTGTGAGAAAATCGCACTGCTAGTTTCCCGTATGTTTTATTGTTGATGTGGAGAAAAGGGGAGGGCAAAGGCCGTAACCCCCCTCCCCCCCCCCATGGATCCGCGCCTGGTCCTTTCGGTGAAGTGTATTCTTCCTGCAATTGGGTTCAAATCCGCGACATTTTCCAAGACATAGATCTATTAGCTTACCTCGGTCCGTCATACAAATTCAGGAACGGTTCAGTCCAATGATGTGGTGATAGCTCACCCAGCTCACCTTTGGCGGCGATATGGGGGGGGGGGACATACCCCCCAATATTTGAGAAATCCGCCCGTTGACTTTTAATTTTCCACACAGCATTTTGTTTTAAATTATGTTATCCCCCCTCCTCATATTAAGAAAAAATAGCCACCCTTGAGACTCTCATGGGGAAAACCTAGGGTTCGGTTCTCAAACCGGGTTTTATACCAAAGACTTTAAAAATGGAACCTACTGCGTGACTCCCCGTATAGAGTACGGATACCAGTACAGTGCCCCACAACTGGAAAAAGACCGTGGGGCCCTAGATAAAACCAGAAGGCTATAAGCAGGGTATAAAACTCTACCTAACCTATTCTTACTTAACCTTTCAATCGTGTTGTTATATTTTAGTCGATCACTATCATGAGTCGATCACTAAACTTCTAAACGTCAGTGCAAAGAGTAATTGGCTTGCGATGTGATTTCAACGTTAGAATGACCTGAGATACATATTCTTTAAACAACATCCAAACCAATTATTTGTGATCACATTTTTGAAGTTTAAAGCAAAAATGGCAAGATTTTTAAGTTTTGGCAAGAGTACATAGACCAGAAATGTGCAAAAAACTACTTAAAATAATGATGAGAATGCCTTTTATGAAGTTCTAAGTAAGAATTCCAACAGAAAAGAGATTATTCTGTATCGTTATTCGAAAACTCGCCTTAAACGTGGTAATTTAAAGGATTTTACTTGTTTTATGAAGTGATTAACTCAAGATTACTTCATAAGCATTGCTACATGTACTGCCACCTACATTTCAAGATTCATTTTCTACAGATTACTCAATCCAAACAACACCAACTTATAGCACAATTAGGAAGACACATTACAAAATATTACTGTCAAGTTTCATTGATTTTTATAGATGATTTCATATTTTTGTGGTTACGAAGTTTGTTCAGTGATCGACTCATGATTAGCCCAGTATACAAATAATGCCTGAGCTTCGAACATGCAACAAACATCACATGAACACGGGCCGACAATGCGTTAAGCTTCTTTGTCAAAATAGTAAAGCCATAATAACTCCCTGTGATTGGCTAGATCAAATATGAGTTCACGCACTACGACGCAAACCTGGCGAGTACGCATTTCTACGTGTTCCATCTCAGTAACAGTAACAACTCTACTGTGACGTCATACTTTGCCTAGCAACGTAGTGCTAGACGATTAAAACATTTATTTGACCTTGACATCAGGATGCAACATAGCATAACAACGCCATATTATTTGTAAGTATGAGACACGATCATAGAATTAAGATATTGAAATCTGAAATAATAGACACAACTGGACATATGTCTCACAGAACTTCTTGATTTACCTTGAATATGCATATTACAGTCTTAAAATATTGTGAAAGATACTTTGAAGTTAAATAAGAAGGAAAATGTGAGATTTAGCTGTTGCTTCACAAAATAAGTTTCGGGGGACTATTCATTCCCTTGAATCCAACTTGTTAATCGTGAGATAATTATTCATTATATTTTACCTATTCAAAAGTTAGTATATAGGAATACAAACATTTCAGAGCGTAATAGTTTAATTCCGAAAACGTTGAGGTGAAATTTCGAATGAGCTTAACTTCTTTTTTCTTTTTAGTTTGCATAACACTGTGTAAGATAACTTTGTTAGAGATGCGCAGATGTTCCTTTCATTATACTGGCTTCTCGGCCTCTTAGCTAAGATCATGTGATGTATCTGTTCTTTCCATAAGGTCTAGAATGCAGCCATACACGACAGACCAATAATGTAAATGGTCTAAAGGCCGTGAGGTTTTGGTCAAGTGTTGTCCTTCAGTGGACGTATAGCTTCTTTGGGAAGCAGTTTAAAGTTTGGTTTCGTCCAACGACCCTTTGCCAGAGGGTCGGGAGGACTTTAGAAAACACTGTGTACGATAACAAAAATAAAAAAAGGCAAAGAAGTTTATTCTACAGCTTGTAGAAAAAACGCTTAAAAACGAGATTGAAGTTTAAATGACCCTAAACAAACCATTTGTCCCGGTTGTTCTTTTCTTTTTTATCACTGTGTTGTAAAATGTCAATGGTTGCCCCGAATATAGAAAATAGGGGGGAGATGTGTAGTGAAACCCACGGAATTCTTATACATGGACAGAGCATACTGCACGTTAGATTGTCGCTGCCATAGTGTGAGAAAAAGCGCGCCAAGATGGCCGACTGCTATGGTTTTGTGTAAAAGTTTGGACTTGCTTAAATAAATCAACATATTTTGCAAGAAAGTTGAAATATATTTTGTTTCTCATTCAAGTTGAACTTTAGTTTAGAATATTACAGCGTTTTTGTCAAATCATACAAGTTAAAGCTTCACGGCGGCCATCTTTTATGCCCCAGTCGGTGGCGGCAATCTACGGATAGGACGTGCGCGTTACATGCTCTGTTCATGTATAAGCTATAGGAAGTCCGTGGTGCAACCCCATACACCCTTCTCAAAATAGCAATTACAAAGGATTGTGGGAGAGAGTTTTTGTATGCATTGTTTTATGCTACAGAAAAATATCATTAACAAAAACAGTATTCCAAAAGTCTATCCAACAATCGTTTGAAATTGCTATTTGAAAAGGCCCGATGAGACTTCCTTTCGCGTTTTCGTCCGTAGATCACAGCCTGGATGAAGGATTTTACCGATACATACCAGTCAGCCGTCCTGGAAGATGTAGCCGTCACCTACGAAGGACGAAATATTCAAAAAATTAAGGTGTGCTTGTAAAGATATTCCAAATTCCTATTAGGATGCTTATGTCATTGGTTGGCATAGATTATGGGCAAAAGCATGCATGTATGTTAGGTGTTGCACGTGATAACACTTGTGCGATTGAGTGTGCGGAGAATGTAGACAATAGACCTTGTGCTTTGACGACATAATGACGTCATCCTTTGCACCTGTAGCAGACTATGCGCGTATTCGACTGTTTGACAAATCATCTGTCTGCATTTGTCGGTGTTGGTTAATTTTGCCTCCCCCCCCCCCCAAAAAAAAAGAGGGCGTACTTTCCTCTCTGTGATATGATATGCACAAGGTCTATTGAAATCTACCTTTCATTGTGACGACAGCGTAAGCTCTCCCACTGAAAAATATGTTATCTAGCTCAGTGAGCTCTCCTTACCAACTCTTCTGACACCCAACCGTGATGGCATTTGGTCACTAAATGAGTCTATACCTATACTGTTAGAGGCACTGACTCATGAAGGCTCAATCTGAGGGGTGGAAGTATGAAATAAGCTAGTTCGATAATTCGTCTCTTGTTTTCGTCAGTACGTGCTTTAAACACTATCTGAGTGTCACGCCAAGTCGAACGAAAATAGGGCTCTTAGAGTTACTTTACGACAGATTAAAATGAAAATTTTCATGCCAAAAAGACTATTTTAGACACAATCCACTGCACTATACCACACTTGAGATCCCTCCTTATGTCATGGATGGAGTAAAAAAGAATGATTTCATCAAATTTTCATGTAAATTCAAATTTTGAAATACGTGTTGTAGGTGTGGGATTGGTTTGTTCATCCCGACGATTTGGACGATGTGCGCATGTGCATAACACCAAAACGAATTTACCGAACTCGCTTATAAACCTTATCAGAGAAATCCTTAATAAGCATATGATTTCTCTGGACCTTATGCATATGATGTCACAATGCAAAAAGTACGCCACACCCGGAGGAATAACAAACCAACACCAACTAATGCAGACAGCCGATTGGTCAACCAATCGGACATGCGCTTGAGTGGATGGATTTTCAGTATTTCATTATTTTTGCCACATAGATCATCATGCTGTCATGACTAACAGTTTAACTGTTACAGTTTAAAAATGTAGTCACTTTTCTATCTGGGTTAATGCACCAGAGTATCCCGTTTCATGAATATAGCCCTTGAGATTAATGTGACAAAGTGTAGTATCCATCATTCCTCTCGAGGGAGGTGGGTGGCAGTACTATGTCATGCGATCGCTGGCCTTGGGACAGGATCTAAGGGGAGGGGTGAACGCGGTCCATTCTGAGAACATTCAAAATATCAGTTGTCCTTACACATGCAGCATAGGCTTTGCAATCTGGTGAAATATATGCTACCTTTTGAAGTAAACTTTGTGTTAAAATTTAGTGACGGGGGTCATGGCCAAATTTTCCCTAGCTACCTCACTAATGTGGCAGTAGGCCTATTTCCTCATTGAATTGTGAAACTCGAGCAGCGTTCCTGTGATATGTAGTATTTGTGTTCTGAAGGGTTATGAAAGATTCTAGGAGGGAAAAGTATACATGATTGTGAGACATTTTCCCATAGTCGAACCCAATTGACATAAACAGCATTTACCAAAACCCTAGTGAAAGGGCCAATCAGAAAACAACATGATAATGCGGGGGGGGGGGGGAGGCAAAATGAATCCCAGTGGGGGAAAATTTTTCCAGAGGGACATGTATTGAGTCAATGGAAACTTGAAATTTTCAATGGGAGCTTAAATATGTGCGGACGAATCCTCTTGCCCCCACCCCCGGCCACTCGTCCCAATTGGCTACGGGCTTGATATAAAAAGTAACAAGTATTTATATTTTTGGAACTCTCGTGAAAGATATGTTGGAATTCAGATAAGATCTGCATGGCTGATTCAGAGTCTCAGACTCATCAAAAAAAATTGCGGTGTTTACTCATCCCAGACTGAGATTAGAGAAATTTTGTGCACAATAAATATGGATATACATAACACACAAAATTAACGAAAAAATAACGATCATGTCATTTTACTTTCAAAACTCTTTTTGAACCGGAAGCTTTCCTCTGACTTGACTGACACCAATAGACCAGTTATTTTTATGATTGGTGGAACTCATGCAAGAGAGTGGGTGACTCCAGCTACTATGATGTACATCGCTGATCAGGTAAGCAAACAAATAAAGTTGTGATGTCAAGAAGTATAACTCGACCGACCGAGGAGCCTCACTAAGAGGGACAATCAGGGAAGGGTCTCTGCCCAAGTTTTGTTTTTTTTTTCCGAAAGAAATTCTCTCTGACGTCCCCAAATTCCCCATAGGACCTAGGGCCTAGACCTATAAAACAGAATGTGGGTGTGATCAAAATATCCATTTGTGGGGAGCAATGATTCCTAAGCCTAGCTAACCTATGTCTATGTCACTGCCAGTTATTATTCTTTGGAATGGTAACTCTGGAGACTAGGGTATCAACTTGTCAACAGTGTCTCATTGTTACTGTTTATCTTGCTAACATGTACTTGGCTACCTGTATGACATTACAGTAGGCCTACATGTGCTGTGCAAAACTATGGGGTGAATATGGCATGTTGCTATGGCAACCTAGCATGGGCTTAAAATATTGTACACAATAAGTATAGTGATCACATTCAATTCAATTCTCCTTACTTCTTGAAAACCATTCAAGACCGGTTTCGAATGCTATTCGAGACCGGTCTCGAATGGTTTTCAGCCAATCAGAATGCAGGAAATTAATACAAGTATTTATTAATGAATGATAATTCTGACTACCGTCTAGCAAAACAGGAAGGAAAACGAGGGTGTAATTGTGCCTGTCTCAGGTGATTTCATTTGTGGCAAACTAAAATCTTCGTTGGAGAAATGAATTGGGAGGCGTTGATCTCAACGGGGGGGATTTGCTCTAGCCTCATATTTTTTTCTACATCACTTTTATCTTATCGCTCTGTGATGAGGATAAAACCTTGTAATCACTTTCCCTGTTGAGCTTTAAACGGCAATACCAGCTGTAAATGACATCTTTGCCATGGCAACGGTTTATTCTTCCAATTTTTAATACAAAAATCTAAACCAAGGTGAAGCACCCTATATGGTGACATTGACTCCATTTCTGTACCTGTTCGTGTTTGCTTATTGTGTGTCCACTTTTATTTGCTACGTCTCCTAAAATGTCTGGACAGAATTTATCCAACCTTTGCAAGGGGTAACCCAAGTACTAGAACCATTATCTATCACGTATTACCGGAAGGAAGCTAAAAGGTCAGAGGTTAAAGATAAAATTTGGTGAAAATCGTTTGATTAACTGTATTTCTAAAATGAAACATCTCACTGAAACTTCGCACATGCAGGTTTATAATAAGGATTATTAATCATAAGAATTAACAGAACAACAAAATATGTCAGTGTGGTTGCCTTCGTAAAGGAACGCTACTGAACATGCAATTGTAGACTCGATAAATGAAGGCACTGACTTAGCTATACTAAACCGGAAAATGAATTAAGTCACTCTCCAATAGACTGAAAAAAAGTAAATTCGCTCCATGAGAGTGTTAATTCACTCCACGAATACTAAAAAACACTCAAAGGAGAGTGGCATTCACTCCAAAGAGCGAAGTTTGACTCTTCAATGGAGTGACTACGTACAATGATCACTCTTATAAAAGAGTGATCGTTGTAGTCAATCGTTATAGTGTGAATTTTCACTTTTCTTGGACTGAATTTCACTATTCTTTTGGTGGATTCATTAGAAGAGGTTTTAAGTCCCAGTGTCAAACCAATTGGTGATACTATTAGTCGGGTGGGTGTGTAATGTTATTACTTATTTATAGGTTGCTGTTGCAATTGACATGGTAATTCTTAAATCATTACACAAAGTTGAGAACACATATACTTTTCTTTTCTAGCTTGCCACTAATCCGAGTCTTTTAGGAAATGTGGAGTACCATATTGTCCCAGTGTTTAATCAAGATGGCTACAAATTCTCTTGGACAGAGGTAAGATAATTTACCGTCTCATTTTACTTACCGGTGAATAATGAGAAAACAGAAAAATAAAACCTGGCAGTCACTGTGTCCCGGAAACTCTAAGAATCCGTGAGTCTGACTATAGTTTAAGACTGCATGATTACATCATTCATGATGAAAAATGCACATACCTTGTAAGCACGTTGCTGTAAAATCGGGAAATTAACATCCCTGACGGTTTGGAGTTGTTGAGTAAGCCCATGATATTCCACGATGGTCAAAAACAGGACCCAAGGGAAAAGGACTTGAAGACATAACCTGATGGCTTCTTACTAAAGGTCTCATATCATCGGAAAGAAAAAATATTTCCGACCATGCCCTTCGAAACTTGTGGCGATATCCTTTTTCAAACTCAAGATAGTTAATTGTAGGGATTTTTGCTAAAAAAACCTCCTCTTCCGCCAGGGAGAGAATATAATGTAATGTTGGCACGTTGCCTCGGAATTCTTTTGTTTTCCTTTATGATTGAACGTACCGTCACCTTGAAATTTGATACTGTTTGAATATTTGAAATTCTCCTCGTGTACATCTATATCACAACCGTAGGCCTACACCATACACAGGCGCGGATTCAAGGGAGGGGGGGGTTACGACCTCAGTGCTCCCTTTTTCGCCGGCAGGAACAAAAAAAAAAACATATGGAAAATTAGCGGTGCAACTCCCTTGTTCTCCCTGCTTTCCCTTAAGTCAGCCCCCACCTCTTTTGGAATGTCTGAATCCGCGCCTGATATGTATGTATAACAAGCAATGTTGTTAAATATTCCCGGTACCAACGTCAAAATAAAAACCAAATGGAAAGCAATGTCAAATTAATGTGCCGCGACAACATCCAAGATATCCCATAATGCACCTAATCTGAAGAAATTACATTACCTTGTAAAAGGGTATCATCCGAACTCTAAATTCATTTTTACCTAACGAAAGAGTCCTGCAAGAGAAAAAGCTTCTTGAAGGCAATGAATTTTGTCTCCGGAATATACCTTTAAACCTATATGCCACTTGAACCGCATTTAAAACCGCATGAGAACTTTACCTTTTTATCTAGCAGACACTGTATATAACATTTGTGTTGGTGTGTCGTTCTCCCCATCACTTAACTTAAAGGCATATTTTCATCATCCCAAACAGTTCCAATTCTCCCAACCTACTTACTTCTAGCCCTTCCCACATTTATCTAAAACTCATCTTTATCCAGACACAATCCTAGTTTATTGCTTCATGGCTTGTCCCAGTGGTCATACAAGTCCACAATGTCTGAATGTGTAATCAAGACACTGTCAGTGCCTATGCTGTGTAATTTAGCTATGATGCATTGTTTGAATGTGATGCCAATCAAAGAGCTGTACCAATTGAGAGTTTTGATAAATGCATACTGAAACTGTAGTTTAGGGTGAGGAATGACCGCCTTTAAAGCTTGCAAATATTGTGTTTTCTTGATGCAGGATCGGATGTGGCGTAAGACAAGATCACCTTCTTCCAACAGATGTACGGGAACTGATCCAAATAGAAACTACGACTGCGAATGGGGAAGTGAGTTCTTTTTATCCTGTTTTATGCAATGGCGGCACCGGGAGCATGAAAGCATTTTTACCCAATCAGAACTTTTCCCCGGTTGCCCTCCCCCTCCCCCATTCACCCAGCTCCCAAAATGCAGTGACCTGTCGGGAGACAGGTACCTCGCGGAGAGGGCTTTGTTTTTCAGCTTATCGGCTTCATGACTTAACAAGGATATGCCGTACAGCCTGCTACGCAGATAACCAGACAGGTTGAACTATTCCCAAACTTTTCAAAGTAAAAATATGTAAGCTATATTTTTTGTAATTTATTTTGTCATTGAAACTTTCCAGAGCGAGCGTGTGTAGTGGCTACGTCTACGCTACCCACTGGCTATAGGACAGTGACCCGTGTCAAGTATTGGGTGTAGGCCTATTTTCACGAACGGCAGGCGAATACCAAAAACTCTAACATGAAGGGTCATTATGTTTGTAGTCATTAGTCACACCATATTATAACTACTATGATGCTGCTACTATGATATCTCAAGCCTGCCTACACTCTTAAATCAAATGAGTTAAGTCTCTAATGCAGTGAAAAGTGTAAATTCACTCCATTTGAGTGTTAATTCACTCCAAGAGGAGTGCAAAATCACTCTTATTCACTCTTCCACGAGTGCCTGCAATGCTCACTCTCTTTCTAAGAGTGATCACTTAAGGCACTCCATCAAAAGTGAAACTTCGCTATTTTGGAGAGAATTTCATTCATATTGGCGTGAATTAACACTCTAATGGAGTGAATTTCCACTTTGCACTCTATCAGAGAGTGACTAAGATCACTCTCTTGATTTTAGAGTGTAGATAGCCTAGCGGTGTTGATGTGGCTTATGGTGTGCCCATGCACGATAAAGCATGGAGCTTTGAGCCGAAAATTGAATGGCAGTCATTCTTCATTATACAGATGGCAATTGGCGACGGGAAAGCCCCCTACATATTTACCTGGGCTGAATATCAAACGAAGCTCGTGTATTTGGTATTTGTACTGTAAGGAAAGGAATCAGCCTAAAAAACCTTCAATATTCCCCAAATTACTGCTATGCTATTTTTTATTTTTAATGTGGCGAAAAAGTGTGTGTGACTAGCGGGATGGAATGAAAGCTGCAGCTGGACCCCCACCAAGGACCCCACCAGAGATTTCTTAGAGGGGCCTATGCTAGACGGTCAAGATCATCTAAAAAATACCAACATGAATTTTCGAGATCAAAAAAGTGAACAGTATTACAACTCTATACAAACCTTCACTTACATTTTTAAGGATTTTACGTTTAGGGGGTTAGGTTATTGTTCTGAAATATTTCTAGCGAAATGGTCTGCACCTTACATTTTAGCTTAGAACTGAATTTCTAGTGCCCACCTTCACAACGAGTGGTAGCAATATTTTCGTAGGGGTCATTATTGAGAAATTAAATTCAACTTAACTTGTCCCAGATATTTAAACTTGGTTGTACTTGATTTGATATTGAAGTCTGTAACCACTCTTACAGACATCACGTGTTGACATCACACAACGTCACTTTCCGGGAGGCTAGACAATGACGCACACTGCATGTGCGCTTGTGCGACACATGCAGTGAGATGCGGTTTGCATTTATTGGGTCAGGTCAATGTTGCAATGAAAGTTGCAATGAGATTTACCTCCAACGTGACGTCATATGCATAACTTCTATTCAGGGGCGGCACCAGTATAATCTGATAAGGGGAAAAGCATGAGTTGAGTGCCCCTTTTCTTTCCGTTCCCTTATTTTCCTTCTCTTTTCACATTTTCTTGCGAATATAGGGGCGGTCGCCCCTTGCCACCCCCTTTTGCCATCCCTGTTAGAGCCAAGGAAGGGCAAGCCAATTTTCTTTGATTTTCCATTTCGTCAGCCGGTGGTTCTAGCAGTCTTCCTTGCACAGACACTTACATGGGGAAGAGTGCGGCCTCAGAAATAGAGATCCGCGGCATGCAAGAACACATTATGGAACATAAAGATCGGGTGAAAGTATTCATGGATGTTCACGCCTACAGTCAGTTGTGGATGTACCCGTATGGTTACACAAAAATATTGCCAGCAGACGATGACGACTTGGTAGGTGATCACTTATACGAGTAGCATTAAAGGGGAAGTAAAGCAAATATTTAAATTTAATAAGTGAAAGAGGAACTGAATCTACACAATGTTCATTCAAATCGGACATGTATTTCTTGAGATATCAGCAAAGGAAGTTTCTAGATATGTGTTCTAAAGTGAGCATAGGGCAGCAGAGGTCATATCACTTACACTCACATTTACAAGAAATTCTTTCATTTTTTCAATCTGTTGTGTTTACCTTGAAGTTTGTAGGGATAGGACTTCCAGTGGGAATGCAAACTGAAGTTTGTAAAATTCTCATGCTAATTATGCAATCTAGGTATCATAACATGGTATGGTTGAGGAGGAAAGTAGTCGTTAATTTTAAAGAAAAAAGACTGTTCATTATGTGAGCATATGATGTCATAAGTGCTTGAAAATTTAGCAACTTTACCAGCTCATATCTTGAAAACCGCATATTGCATTTCAATGAAAGTTTCACCAAGCATGGGCGTCGATTATGGGGGGGGGGGGGGGCAGGGGACATGTTCCCACCCCCACACTTTGTGACCTGAAACTTAAAAGTTAGGTACTACCAAAAATACCATACACGTAGGTTATGAAAGATGTGCTATACCGATTACGATCGATTTCTGTATCAATAATTACACGCTTATACTTTGCAAATCCCCCAAATTTTCGCGCGCTATGCGCGCTTCCAGTCTGGTGTTCTTTTTTCACTTGCATATCAAACATACATTGCTTATCTGTCTCTATGATTATGTCAAATTATTCGAGTGCATAGGACAGCAGGCGGTGATTGTGTAGGACCACATCAAGTAGGCCGAATTAGAAGAAGAGGAGTCATCCCCTACATGTTTTAATGAAATTTGTAATCTTTAGTGAATGACCAGCCTGGCAGGCTTAACACATTTTAAGGAAACTGTCTCGGTGCACAGTCTGCATGCATTTTTTTCAGAAAAAGAAATGATTTCAAATGCAAAATTTCGACACGAGCACATCACACATTCGTATAGCGAGCGATTCGACCATTTCGTGTTATTAGAGAAGTAAAATCACACTGAATTTTGCTAGATTAGAGGCTTCAATCTGGAATTAGAAGTACACTTTCATCCTCTGTCTGCAGATAGTGTATGATGAGGCGTCGTTCTAAACTTCGACAGGACATATTTAAATGTTTTTTTTTTTTGTATCAACAATCTTACACCGGTAGGCCTATGCAACGGTGTCTCAGTAACACCAATGGGTACCATCCCCCCCCCCCCCCCCCCTCGATCTGTGATTTTCCTGCAGTAGATTGAAGTGTGCTTTGGTCAATTTATGGGTTTTACCTTCTTTCATTTAAAACAGTTCCTTACTGTTAGAACTTGTACAAATCCTTCGCAAGCCATCACAATTTTCGTTGTAACTCTATTTACTTAAAGAGTATACCTGGTATTTAAATTCACATTGACCGTAAAGTCCATTGAAGTAATTACCCACACTTTCAAGACCATGTTTTGAAAACTTTGGACTTTCCTAGTAACTCAAAATATTGAAACATTTAGCACCATTTTGCATCTGAGCCCCCTTTTCTCAGACACCCAGTGGCGTAGCTACATGGGGCAGGTGGCTCTGAAGAAATGAAGAATTCGGAAATTTGCCATTTGTGAAACCAGTCTACAATGTGGTTTTGACAACTCATGAAATTCCGAAATTCCAAATTCCCCCCAATAAGAGCTCCATATATTTGTCATTAGTTGTTTCAAAAAAGCATTTTTTCCGCGAAATTTGCGCATGGCAAATTGCAATTCCTAAGCAGAGGTACCCGCTCATACCTTCAATTTGGTAAACGTTTCCGAGCTCTGGAGGTGACAAAATCGGAAATTTGCTACATGTGACACCAGATCATCAAGTGAAAACGGTAACTACGGTGCTATTTTTATAAATTTTCATCCAATTCCAAATTTCCTCCAATATAAGCTCCTGACTCGAAAAATTTCGTCGGAGAGCCTCATTTCGTAGGCGTTGGATAACATTATATAGCAACAATCTCAGATTTGCCAACAGGATATACAAATTCTTTGGTAATCCCCCAACTTTTCAAATTTCTTTACAGGAAACTCAGAGTCCAAACTTTTCTGCAATACAAGCTCGACATTTTCCAATATTCAAAAAAGGACAAAAGTTTCAGCGCGCTTCACGTGCCGCAAATTACGTCCCTTGTACAGTGGTGTTCACAAATTTGGATGCTGCCCGCCCACTCCCCCCGCAAAAATGTGTAGTTACGCCGCTGTGGACACCTTACCAGGACAGGAGAAAAAATTTAAGCCAGATGTCCCCCCCCCCCCCACTTTGAAAATCAAATCGACGCCCCTTCACCAAAATGCTTATTATAAGTTCCTCTCTAGCATATCAAAATTTGATTTGATCTTGAACCTTTTTAAAACTTGTTTACACTGTTGTACGTGACTACCAATTCCACAGCTAGGTTATGCGTTACCATGTAGTAATTAAGTCCGAATAGATCCATTCTCACCTATATTTTACTTACCCACGTAGAGATTGAGCCCAGATTTGAAAACCATATCTAACTAGAACTGCATTTGCTTGCAAATACGCAGAATTGTAGTGCGTGTTAGAGATGTCTTTTCAGTTAGTACAGTAGCCCAGTTTTTATTTGAACTTAAGGATTTGTTCATGGCGGGAAGAGGGGCTGTTGTTTCTTTTTGGCCACTCCTCTCAACCCTATTTCTTGATAGTACAAAGATGGACCACTTGTCTCCCAGCTCCTTGGCTGGACGCATAAAGAAATCATAGAAGAGTAACCAATGATGGAGTAAATCCGGACCTTCTATGCTAATAGTCAGTCACTAGCTTTATTTTGAAGCATACTTGCCAACAATGAAGCAAGTGCTGAGTAGTCCTTGAACAAGACCGTGTACTGCGCTTAACGGTAGGACCTACTCCGTATACAGTCTAGTGTGGAGTAAAATGAAGTGGACGAAGCATAGTCCCGTTCAAGGACTCGTGCTGAGTAGCCTACTTAGCCATACGTTATGCTCTGTTGAGTTGTTTACTCCTGCCTGAAATGGTTTTATCGGTTCTCGACTCCTCTTTCACCGTTCTTTATGTTAAATAATGACGCCCTCCCAAGCTCTCTGACTGCACCGCTGCATGCATATGACAACTGTCTCGTGGAAGGCCGAATAACTGTTGACGCTGTGTGTTTTAACGCGACGTCCGTGTTTCGTTAATTCGCAATGCATGCTATATGCATGCTGTCAAAACGTTTCGGTCAGACTGCTGTCAAAATAGCTTCTGCTTTTACCACTGAAATAAAGCATGATAATAGAACTACAGCACAAGTCGCTTAATCCAACGCAGTAAAGCCAATTCGTTCCGTACAGGGAATTAGCAATACCCTGCTCCGTAGTAGCTAGATGAAGATACTGTACAATAACGTCTTGATACTGTTCAATGATAGTGGACGCAATGGCGCCGTGTTACGTATACCAATTTGGAAGCAGCGATTGATTCTCCAGGCTTATCACTTCAGTGTGAAAAGGCCGAACCACATTACATCGCGTTTTCTGGAAATTTATCCGCAATGCTCTTTCATGAAGCTAACTCCTTAAATCAGCCTTGTAAGTGTAGTATTTGCTTTTCTGAAGTTGATTTTTGTTTAAAGACGGCCACAGATTGCACTTACTGCTATTGTTAAAGGGTAGAGCATGGATATTTGTACGAACTAAGTTACGGTACGCGCAGGGAAATGAGTTGTGGGCCATAACAGGCTTCACAAAAGAAATTGTCAGTCGGCCAGTAAATGCCAATATTGTAGTGCGGCGCACTACAATAAAAAGTGCTAAGAAGGGTGAAAATCAATATGCCTAAGTAAAAAGCCCAAACTAACATTTGTTGTGGATATTGACCAAGTTTATGGTTCTTTCGCTACAGGGTGGTCGCCACAAGAGCGAAAATAGTCTTTGTCAAGACGTTTTTACACCTTTCCTCCCAAGATTCAAATAGAGGGCGGGCTGTAAACTTGACTATATTTTGCAGGGACATTTGAGCTGAGAATTCTGAAGGTAATAGAGGGCGTACTCAAAAAGATTAGCAAATGCTGTACCAACTGGTATTATTCTCTTGACCAAGACTAGGGCGAAGACAACTCCCCGGCCTCCCTACTCTTTTCATGCCTTCGGGAGTTTTGTGGATATTTTATCTTGAAAATGTCCTGTTTATTGCTTATAGGTTTCTTAAACGTGTCCCAGTTCAGTTGACATTTAACTGCTTAAAAGTGCACCCGACTGCAGAGATCTTAATGTTCGCTCGTTCAGTGTTCTATTACAGTAATTGTGAGGTAGGCATCTTCTCTTCTGGCTGACCATCGATACGATGATGACTGCAACGCAAGGATAGTTAAGTCCTGCAAAACCGCAGGTGGACCGCCACCTGCGGTCCGTCCGCAAGAACGACAAGCGAACCCAGTTGTTGGTAAAGAATGTCTCATTTGATGTCTATGATCATACTCTCTTTGGCGTTTCTCTTCAATAGCTCTCTTTGATTTCCTCATGGCTGCTCTCCAGACACTTCTATCACTGGCATGTTGTTCCCAACTGTTGTAATTGATTCCAGGTCACTTCATGTGCCTCTTTAGCACATCCTTGAAGCGGAGCTTCTGCCCGCCCTGTGATCTTTCACCCAGGACAAGCTGAGGTGAGGTAGGCATACTACGTGCATGAAAGGGATAATAAAACCTTTTCAGAACCCTAATGGTCGGCAGTCGTTCGTGTTTGTGACTCTGCTGGCAAACACGATATCTCAAGATAGGAATGATTGGACACATTTTGTATGAAATTTATACATCTATCACGTTAAGAGGAGGAACCACATTGTGAAGGTCAATGGTCATTTGAGGTCATCAGAGGTAAAAAAAAACCCCGTAAAGCTTATAAAAACGATAACTCAAGATAGGATTGACTGATGCTTTACATATTTAGTACAGATTTGTCATGATAAGATAAAGAAAATTATTGTTTTGGTGGAGGTCAGAGGTCACTTGAGGTAGGCTTACCAGAAGTAAACCTTCGAAAAGCTTGCAAATTGTTTGTATAAATACGATATTTCAAGGCAGCATTGACCATCACTTTTTATATTTGGTTTGGATATGTTATGTTGGTAGGAAGCTATCTATTATTTGGTGTGTGGTCAGAAGTCATTTAAGGTCAAAAGAGGTCAAAAATCGAAAATCTTGTAAACCCGATATCTCAAGGTAGATTGACCGTCGCTTTTCATATTTAGCATACTATAGATTGTCATGTTGAGGAAAAAATTATTTTTTATGTTTGTGAAGGGTCATTTGAGGTCATCAGAGGTCAAACTTCAAAAAAATTGTAATTGGCTTTCAATTTTCAATACTTTGGCCCTCTACAGCAGAGGTGGCCAACCTGCGGCCCGTCGGTGATTTTTTTGCCGCCCGCCAGATTTCTCAGGGAAAAGAAAAATAGCAGTCTATTTTACGTCATAGCAAACGAACTATAGACTTGCTTTCAATTTCACTAACGACGTTCCCCATTATGCGTATCATCATCACTATCGATGACATGGAGTAACCGCCTCGGAGTGGTATACTTCATGCTAATGATCAGCTACTCACAAACCGATTTTGCACATTGGTGCATGGAGTTAGCATCGTGATTGGTATGGCCTTCTTTGACGCAACGTAACTGCACAACTTCGATTTTGATTTGAAGTCGACATTTAGGCCAAAAAACGGTTAGTATAACTAGTGCAGTTCGTCTGTCAGTGTAACCATGAAACGAGGGGTCTATTTCCTCCCTTTTGCAATGCGCATAGTGACAAGTTTTACGTCTGACAATGTTATCATGGGGTGATGGTACCCCCTTATTTTGCAAAACTCGTGGTGGTGATAGAAATTGTTACCATGGTACCATGGAAAATGAATCGACATGATTTTTGTTTTTGAATGCGTCTATACTATTAACTTAAACACAGATTTGGCTGTGAAATTCCGAATTTTCCAGTGAATTTACTGAACTAAGCAGAAGAGCCTAGTAGCAAACAGGAATCATAGGCGTACGAGGCGGGGCAGGGGATGACTCCCCCCAAAAATTCTGAAGTCGAATATTCGGGTAGGAAACGACAAAAATCGGGCACAGAATAGGTGTTTACCCGGCAGGGATAAAATATAAGTGAAAACATTGTCCGAATTTTCTATCGAGTTTTGAATTTTTTTCATCAAATTCTCGAAAAATGTGCAAAACCTTTCGCGGCATCAGTGGTTTGGTGGTCTATTCATGCACCTGAACTGCAACGGAGTTTGGGCAAAAATGTTCTGTCCCCGGACTGGAAGAGTTCTTTAAGCCTATGACTGACATTCATAATTAGTAGGGCTACCTATGGCAGCTACCTATTCAGCCAGTCTAGAGCAGGACCACCCAGTGTTTGCCCTTTGGAGGGCGTACTTGTCCATTTGGGACGTTAAGCTCCTTCAGGGAGCAGAACTCCTCCGGGAGTAATCGTTTGGTTTTCGCCCCTTGGCTCTTCGCCAGAGAGTCGTGGGGACTTTTAGAAAAAAGCTACTATTAAATGTGGCTTTGTCTGGTTACTGAGGTGCTAACATTGAACACTACAATTTAAGTAACTTGCATTCCTTGTTGATCTTGAATTGACAACATTTTAATCCAAGATAAACATTACTTAACAATTTTACTGTACTGAAATTTTATTTTTTGTGACTAAAGATTTATACTGTTTCGAAGTCCTCAGAATTAACGGTTTGGAATCAACAGCATGTCGTTGGTTAAGTTCGGCCCGATCAATTTTTCATTCCTCAATTCTGGCCCGTTCAATCAAAAAGGTTGCCCACCCCTCCTCTACAGAGTTAAATTCTGCTTGTAACATTTTCACACGTTTCGCCCCATGTGGTTCTTTTATGTAGTGAAACTTCTGTACTTTGTGAAACTGGTGAAATTCTGTGTGATTTGGTTGCAAAGGACTTTGAGCATTTGGAAGAATTCATCCTATGCCTTACTTTGTCAGGAACTGTTATCAAAACCAGTTGCGTGTCTAGACCTTTTCAAGCATTTGGAATAGTCCTAAAGGTTGACATCTGATAACAGTTTTTCTCACATAAAAAGTGAAAGAGGATCTAATCCTTCTATGCACCACGAGTAATTGAAGCCCTTCTCCATCACTTATTTTAGAATTTGCGACAGATTAAAATGCAAATTCCTTCACAAAAAGCAGTTTAAACAAGACGGTTTTTCTTGCAAGCAAGTACCTTTTCTAAAGTCCAACCGACCCTCTGGCAAAGGGTCGTTCGGCGAAACCAAACTTTAAACTGCCTCCCAAAGAAGCTATACATACTTGCAAGCAAGTACAAATCAAAGCCACTGTAGATAAGAAGAGAGAGGGGTATAATATAAGTGCCGGTTGAATTCAGTTCTCGATCAAGTAATTATTCAGTGCTGCACTACGACCTGTCATGCTCTCTTTTCAATGTAAATGTTCTGCCTCCAACTCAAATTTATGCATAGTAGTGTAAGAAAGCTATCTGTCAAGCAGGCTACAGTCATTTCTTCACCAAGTTGAACATTTCCACATGCGCAGTTTAAGCTAAATCGTGTCAGTGGAGTTGAGCGATCGACAGACCAGCGTGTTAAACAAACGGAGATTTGATGATGTAGCCAGTGCCTGTATAAACTTGCGTGGCGGCTTTTAAGGATGGGACTGTTTTATGAGTGATCTGACCAAGTGTTTAAGAAAGTCAATAGAAACTGCGTAACGGGTTATCTTCCTTCGAGAATTATACTGTCTGTCAGTCTGAAACAATATGATCATTGATATGGGAACACCGTAAAGTTGGTGAAATCGGGGAACCTGTCGAAAATTCCACCTCATGAAATAGTCAAAATAACTGCGTGGCAGATCAGAAATGCTGGCAGTTTCATGGAGAAGCATCGCGTCGAAAAATTCATACGCCGAGCCAAAACAGAAAGCACAAATTACGTGAAAAACTAATACAAAGCCCGAAAACTGCACAAAACATACTCAAGATCCCTCAGGCTTATATTATAGACAGACTATTGAAGAATGTTTACACGAATCTTTCTAGAAACTCAAATTTTGTTGCTTATATTGATGATATACCAACTAGTAACTTGACTCTTCCACTAACATCTCGTTTTCCTTCCTACAGACAGTAGCATCCCAGGTGGCAGTTACAGCTATCAAGGGTGAACATGGGATGGATTTCAAATATGGCCCTATAGCCGATGTTATATGTAAGTCCTTGATGCCATATTTTCAGTTGTTTCACTTTGGAGATCATAATTACTGCTAATTAAAAGTTAAATGTTAAACCACGTAATCAAGTAATTACCGCAGGTGTCGTTTAAATTGATGGGAGTGATGCATGATGGCGACACGACAGTAAAACTGGTGGAGGGTGTACACGTCCGTCATTATGGCATGAAGCAAGAGCCTCGTGATGTGGGAGTACTTGTGCAGGCTACAACTTCGCTGTATGGTAAAGGTAATTGTTTCGGCAGAATCGCATGGCGTATTCCTCTTAAAAATCTGAAATACCATGGCAGAAGTAGCCCCATTCCCTGTAAAAAATCAAACCTTGTGTGCTCTAAAATGACGACGAGGTCAATGACCCTTTTTCTTCCCATTTTAGAATGGGCTCAGGCGCTATAGACCCGTAAAAAGATCTAAGAGTCAAGCTTTGTCACAGTGGTCAGTTCACTTTAGAATTCTTCCGAGGGTGATTCTTATTTGCAGGAATCCACTGCAGTGTTTAGAGGCAATGTTTCGATGGATAAGGCATCCAGATAAAGAGACCTAGGCTACAGAAATGACGGTGTTTCTTCTCTACAGCTCAAATACCCAGTGGTTCTACGAGAGGCAAGATCTGACATCTTGTCTCCTCAAATTTTCCTTCCCCAAGTTGCCCCCCCCCCGTCCTTAGCAAGCTCCGTTAGCAGTTTCGGTCAACCGAAAAAATAAGTGACATACTTGAGACTCTCCTCTCCTGAGACTTAGGTTTTCACGCAGGAATATGATTAAACCCCAAAGCTTCCGAACTTTCCCCTTGACCCCATCCGGGGAGCACGTGCTTCGCATGTCGTTTTCCTTTGTGCGCGAAAATTTTTGCCCCCATTTCCACTCCAAATTTTACATTTTGGCTCCTCCACTACATATACTCCCTCGAAGTCCAGTCAAAGAGATTTACAGAGAGTTCCCACTGACGTAACAATTGGGCATTAACAACCGCCATGTCTGAGGGCAAATCCGTCCGTACAAACAGGAGTTGCCGTGAAACATGGCTAAAATAGGCCACTTGAAAATGTCCTATGGCATCCCGTGAGAACTATGGAATGGACGAAATTTGTTTTTGCCACTTTATATGCATTTTTTCGTGAGGTGCATCAGTTGCATTTTATCAGTGTTTTGTTAATTTTTTCAGATGTTGCCAGTGGATCATCAGCTGATTATGCTTACAAACAAGCAAGTATCAAACATTCCTACGCACTGGAATTGCGAGATACAGGGGAATATGGGTTTCTTTTACCCGCAGAACAGATTATTCCCGCCGCCGAAGAATTTTTCGCTGGAGTAACAGCTCTGATCGAGCACCTCAAAGAGAAGAAGGAGCTCTAATTGAAGTAATCTGCTCCGTAGAATTTAATTTTCAAAATTATTTGATGTCAACTTAAAGTAATATGTCTTGACTCAACAGCCCCTTTGTTGGAGTTAAAGAAGGACCAGGACCAAATCTAATGTCTGTAGCATTACAATGCTGAACACCGTGTATGCGATGTTCCGGCATGAATGATATGTACACACGATTCACCATTAATGTGTTTCTTTTAATGCAAACCACGACGGAGAAATAAACCATACCTCTCCCCAACTTGTCTTTGTTTCTTATGATTATCGATTTATATCTTTTATTTCATTGTAATGAAATGTGACGGAGCTTAAAGGGGCAATCAGAGTTAAACAGCGAATATTATGTGTTTGTCCCAGCGCTTCTTTTTCCTCTTTTAGCTGGTTATTTACCAGAATCAACAGACAATGGAGCGGTCTGTCAAGTGAGAAGAGATTATAATTATGTGTTAATAACTCTTGAATGTGAATTTTGTTATTTTGTTCGGGTAACAAAATTCTACTCAGATGTAAGACGCGGTGACCAATCACAACGTCAGACCATGATGACAGATCATTTATTTTAGTATTTACTCAATGTATGATTGGCTGTGGAGCAAAATTAAAGTCTTGGAAAACTTAAAAGAAAAACTCTGGTTGCCTCTTTAATTTCATTTTAGGAGAATTCAGCGGTGCATTTTAGTGCCACTTAAAATACAAGAGAAGTCGTCCCAATTTGAATTAGTGTAGTAGACTTTCCTGTATCATGATTGGCTCCTAGGGATCATGTGACAACGTTTTTCCTCCTCTACTGTGAAATTTTCTGGGAGGAACTGCTTGGTTGATTATACCTTGAATATGGGATACTGAAGTACTTTAAATATTATGAAAGATAAATTGAAGAAAAATAAGATGAAACTGCGAGATTCAGCTGTTGCTTCAAAATTAGTTTAGAAGACTGTTCTTGCTCTTTAAAATACAAGGAACTGCCTTTTCGTGCGATCTTGGAAGTAAATTAGTTACTATCTCATCCTCACATAAGTCGAGTGTGAATCATGATGAGATGTTGTTCTTTTTTTTTCTATTGAAAAGTGCACACGATTTCCCTACCAGTTGCCATAGCAACTATCACCCATAGAAATGAATGGTGGAGAAATGTGGAGACTAATGATTGCTACTCAAGGATTGGACAGAGGTTTAATTGTGAAGGTTCTGTTTTCTGGCCATGTGACCAGAAATAACTAACTTTTGGGCATATATTACCCTTTATTGGTACACTGTAGGATATGTGGTGAATAATTGCTTCGTCCAACAACTGCTCCTTGACTCTGTTACATTTTGACCCCTCCCCCAGAAATAGGGTTTCGGCCACCTTGGGAAAGACCAATCGACTTTTTACTTGGGAACACAAATCATTACCATGGCAATCATGTTATTTTCAGCTGGCAGTACCATTTATACCAAAAATGACAAAGTAAACTCATCCATGATTCTCACGGAGCCATGAGATAATAATCAGAAAACCCAGAGGCTTAGCGATTTCTTGCCAATCTAGTTGCGAATTCTTGGAAAATTTTGCCTCTTGACTTCTGGTGACCGCAGATGATGGCAATTCTTGGGAATTCTTGGTAATTCTTGGGAAAGTTGTTTATTTTTTTACCTCTTTTCACCAAATGTACAATCTTTTTCCTCTGTTGTCCTGAAATTACCACTGGTCTTTCCAAAATACGAGAGGCTAACACTACTTTTATGGTATTTACATGTCACTGCAGAGGTTAGGTTAGGTCAAAACGAGTTTTACAGCCCAGTCACTGCAGAGATTTCGCAGCTTCACCCTACCTGCGTAGCAGGCTGTACGGCATATTCCTTGTTCTGGATGTTTTTTTGAAGCTGGGAAGCTGAAAAAACAGAGTCCGCTCCATGTGGTAAGCTTCACCTTGCAGTTTTACTTGAGATTTCGCAAGTTTACATATGGCAACCTCAAAAATGACGTTTGACCTTTACCAGAAACAATAGCATTTTGTCCTTTCAACATTGGAAATCTGTAAACCAAATGCCATGAAAAATACCCAAAATTGCTTACTCGAGATTTCAGGTTTACGAGTCATGTAGCCAATCGAGGTACTGGAAACTGGAAAGGGCAGGACTCTCCTGAGGGAAACAAATTTTTCAGCGGACAAGATGTGTTAAAGACGTTATGAAAAGACAAACTTCAAACTATCTGAGGGGGGGGGGGGGGTAAAAGATTGAAAATTGAAGTTAATTTTAAGTTTTTTGCAGTTTGCCTCTAATGAACTCAAATATCCTTTGACATCCACCAAAATTAGGGTCTCTCTCCTGAATATTTCAAAGGAAACGGATTTTCATTTTTTATAATATAGCCTGTCTGGAATTTTGTTGGTGGTAGGAGTGTCCTTTTTCAGAAAGTCTTCTTCTAGGACTCAAAAAACTAGCCACTGTATGACACATTTCGACTAAAGTAGGCTAACACCACGGACTTCCTATACATGGACAGAGCATACTGCACGGTACATTGTCGCTAACGTAATGTGAGAAAAAGCGCACCAAGATGGCTGTCTGCTATGATTTTTGTGGAAGTTTGGACTTGCTCAAGTAAATCAACAGATTTTACGAGAAAGTTGAAATATTTTTAAAATGTGGCAGGGTTAGGTCAAAATCACTTCACCCATTGCAGGAATATGATATTATTTTCCATTCACGTTTACCTTTTGTCTATAATATAGCAGAGTCTTTGTCAAATCAGACGATTTATAACTTCACGGAGGCCATCTTGGTGCGCCTTTTTTGTCCCAGCCGGTGACGACCATCTACGGATAGGACGTACACGTTACATGCTCTGTCCATGTATATAAGTCAGTGGCTAACACCTACATTTGAAAAGACACATAAAAAATAATATTACAAGAGAGTACAGGAGATTCGAAAGTCGGAAGGGAGAGAAAGCTTTTGTTGCACCTACAGTTTGCCATTGACTTGGTACTGTTCATAGGCCAGTATAGGCGTAAAAGCAACATGAAAGTGGGAAGGAGGCGAAGCGCTCATTTTTCAAATGAAACTGCGCACTGAAAAAGGTAGAAATCTTCTTTTTTGCTAGTCATGAGACACTAGACAATAATCCCAGTATATCTATGCCATCTGCAAAGGAATATTGATAACAATTTGATACTTCAATAAATGAGGAACTCATTTACTCAGACTACTCAACTGATAAGATTGCAAGGTATCTGATGATAAGTTTAGAGCATTTTAGTACAAATAATTCTCTGCCTGAAACATGTATTCTTTCCCGCAAGACCATCTAGGCGGAGCGCCACCCAGAGCATACAGAAAATTTGGAAAAATTGCGACCCCTCAGACGGCCATAGATGGTATTTCTCAGCTTGTAAGTAGTAGCTAAGCAGCAGTGGCGTAGCTAGAAACTTCCAGGTGGGTAGGGGCGGGAGGGGGGGGGGGGAGCGCCCAAACTTTTTTGCCGGATTGCCAGATATGAAGTACCACTGCCTTTGGATGAATACAAAGTTACAGCTGTTTGTGCGCATTCTACAATCTTTTTTTTTATTTTTCATGAAATTTTACAGTGACTGCCATAACGACGCTTTTAGTATATTTTGGGATACCGTAATTACGTTACAGTTCACGTTCCAACTTTCAAAACCGTCTGATAGGTCGAATCCCGATAGAAATTCTTGAGCGCGGAAGCACGGGAGACAAACTCGAATAAGCTAGTTGCACCGTGACGGTCCGAAGCACACAAGTTGTGAGAGTCGGCCTACCACGCCGCCTGTCTATACGTGCGGGGAACGGCGTGTGGTAATGTTCATAGATAAAATAAATATGTCGCAGCACCTTTTTAAAAAAAAAATCTATGCTGACGATCTTGGGATGAGCGAAAAGTGGAAAACTGGAACAGTATACAACAGGGAGACGAAGGGTTTTTTTTTTTATTCATTTGTATTGATTCACTGAGATTTGGAGAAATGAAAAAGGGGTTTCCTGACCCCAGAAAGCGGACGCAAACTTCCGCCCCCACATTTTTCACTGGGGGCTGTTGCTCCCAGTCCCCCATTCCCGCTTCCTACGCCCTTGGTTCTTACTTCACACATTTGGTTCCCCTGAAAATGTGTAGCTACGAGACTGGCAGCATGCACGCCACGTCTGGGGAGCAAAAATTCCTTTCCAAGACAGCCATCATGTAATCAGCCCGACAGAGTGGTGGTCAACAAGTTGGCAGGATTTACCCCTCCACTCTAAGTAGGTAAGGTAATATATGGGTTGGATGTACATAGTCGTTATCACATAAAATCAACAATTTTAGTGCTTAAACAAAAAATTAACAGCATCATTTCGCCATTTCGCATTCACCTCCTTTTAGACGTCCTCCGCAGGACGGCCCTCACAAATCTCCTAAGCATCAACAGTCTTCCAAATTTTACCATGAAAAATAAATGGGCACGACATCAATGACTGAGGTTTGAAATGCCAGGCTTTTGTATTTGCTGTAGTTAAAACTTCGAGAAAAAGAAAGTTGGGTAATAGTTTTGGCCATGCACATGCGCACATCCTCCAAATTGTTGGGATAAACAAACCATGTCCAGCAAATGCAACAAGTGTTCCAAGATTTGAGTTTACTTGAAAATTTAGAAACATCACCCTCAGTTAATTCAACCATGTTGGTTCTATGCAGTGAACTTTTTCTAGTTGGGGTTGGCTATTCAGATTTATGCTGAGTGTTGTATGCACGCATTGCACGTATACAAGGGAACACCGTACGCTATTTGCTGAGCGCGGTTTGTGGTCCCACAATTGTGCCCACAATCCCATGCGCAGACGAATTACCGAACTACAATCTTGGGCAAAACTCCTTGGGACATCCCCGCTCCCCTTCGCAATGTTGTTAGCCTATTCACGGAATAGTCATTCTTTTAGCACAACATTGAAAGGGGAGCGGGGGAGGGGGATTCATGTAAGCCTTTGAACTGAAATTCAAGAATATTATGGCAAAGTGTCCCAACAGTTTTGTCCAAGATTGTAGCTTTAATATTCAACCCAATTCAAATTTATTTTTCGTATGGTTTACACATATAACGTATAACAAGATGAAACGAAAATAGCCTACATGCAAGCAGAAACATATGAAGGACCCTAGGAATCAGAAAAAAAAACCTTTTTATCTAATCTAGTGACCCAACTTAGAAAAAATACATGTACCAGCAAAAAAATATATACACAAAATATAATAGAGAAAACATAAAAAAAAAAATCAAGGCTGATGAAAAGGGTAGCAGAAGAAGGAAAGAAAGAAGGAAAAGAAGAAAGAGAGAGAGAAAAAAATAAGAAAACTAGGAAGAATACAAATTATGAAGAGAAGAAAGATAACCAAGCTAGGCCGACACCGTTGAAAAATGGCTCAAAATCGGGGGAGGCCGAATCTGCCTTGAAAATAAAAACATTTACCCGATTTTTCGCACCTACAACTCCAAACGGACACCGGAACTAGTCTATACGTTCGTATTGTTCAATGTAACTCGTCATATAACTCCCTTCACCGCATTTGCTGAATTTCTTAATCAATAAATACCGTTTTCTCCGTGGCAGGCTTCGTCTACAAGTGTCTCATCCTTTTAATCTAAGCTCAAAATGTTTGACTTGAAAGTGAATTATCAAATATCCTCTACAACGTAAAAATTACAATAGACTTACACAGAAAGGTGTTACAACTCCCTGCTGTGCAGAACAAAAAAAAAAGGGGGGGGGGGTGATAAACAAAGATTACAGAAAAGTTCTGGAAACTCATTACCAGTCCTTTTTGTAATCTTTATGTTTTTATATTTTTCTTCATATTTGTTCCGTAAATTTGGGCAGCGATTTTGAGCCATTTTTTAACAATTTAGGCCTAGCTTGGTTATCTTTCTACTCTTCATAATTTCTTTTCTTCTTCCTCGTTTTCTTCTTTTTTTTCTCTCTTTCTTCAAGTGGCGTAGCTACGGGGAGGGACTTGGCGGCCGGAGCCCCCCCCCCCCCCCGAATCGCCCAGCCCCCAGCACCCCACTGACGAGCTGGGAAAAAATATTATATTCATTCTGGCCGATGATAATAATCAATCCGGGCTACCCGCCTTCTATGACATAGATACACTTGCGATAGATCCATGCACGCTGTTGCAAGGTATTCTGCAATTGTGGCCCACTATGAATTTCGGAATTAATTCAGGTAGACTGTGACAAGCTTCATATCTTCGGAATCTCTTGACTTTTTACTCGTCGGGTTTCTGGATGAATAATTTTCTAGCAGATTTGGGATGGCTGAAATTGGCTACCTTGGTGTGGATTAAAGTTTGCTCCTAGCATTTGACCTGTTTCTATCTCCTGTAGGGGTTTTTTCAATTCCTGTGGATACACAAATTTGTTCCAAAACCATACTTGGTGTGGTGAGTAGACTGTTTGAGTCAAAAGGAATGTGCACTTTGCACGGCTATTACTGTCAGTCATTGGCCAGTGCAACAACCAAACCCATGTTGGGTCAATGCAGTCTCAAAGTTCGCAACCTTACCACTATTCACTTACAGGACCTCACTTAGCTCTTGGGTGGGGTGGACATACCCAGTGGCGTACGATTTTGACAAAATCTAAATTCGGGCAGGAATTTGGAAAAAATTCGGACAGGCCTTTAAATTTGAAGAAGTGGGATGGTTTTCCAAAAAAATTCCTGAATGTGGCCTTAATCTTAAAAATCTTAAAATCTTAAAAAGATGCCCGAAAAAAAGGAAAGAAACGTCTTAAGTCGCAATACAATTTTCATAAATAACCAAGTCAAGATTCCAAAAAATCGCTATACCTTCGGGCAGCGAAAAAAGCTATTATTCGTGACGTTTACTTCACAGATAATCACAACTTCATGCCCGAAATTGTCGAATATCCAAATCCTTCAAGCATTTGCTCGAAAATGGAAAAGTATAATCGTAAGGGTAACATAGCTACGAAAAATCAAACAAATAAAAAAATCGCGACACACTTAGGAAGCCTTTGGTTTGAAAGAAACAATTCATTCCTAAGCCTGTTCTTAAATCTTAAAGCTTCAAATCTTTGCCGAAAAACAGAAAACGCTATATTTAAAGTAAAATTTTCATGGAAAATAACAACGATCTGCGACACATTTGGGTAGAATGATAAAAAAAGACTTTCATCATCCCTACTTCATACTAGTCTTGCAAAAATTGCCTGAAATGGTTAAATATTCGGGCAAAGGTTAAAACAAAGCTGGAACGTTTTCAATTGCCAAATTAATTCAAAGGACAGACAGGAGGGTGTTCAGGTACCCAAAAGTTTGTCTTCTATCCTGCTCTAGAGCCAAACATGGGCAATAATTATGAAAATCGAGCAATTTGTTTTTCGATTCTTTAATGATGCAATGTGAGAATGTCTTCCCATAAGTCTGCTTCATGAAAACTCGTTTAAGCACACCTTGTAATGTTACATTTTTCAAAAGTAAAATCATATATAGTCGGAAGTTCGGGCAGTCGCACAATTTTATCAATATCTGTTGAATTTAGCCAAGAGACGCAATAGAGTGAAATTCATTAGCATGTTTATTATTCCGTTTTGTAGTTTTCCCCGAAAATTTGCGGGATCATTTCATCGATTGGTAGTGATACATTTAATCTGGTAATTTTCTAATCAAATAACGACTGCTAAGACCCCCCTATAAGCTTGGGAAATGTCATTTTCGACTGTTTCAGGGGTCCATCTTTTCAAAATTTTCTGTTCGCTCCGCGCCAACCAGTGGTGGCGCTCCGCTTGGTCTTTCTGGCTGATTTGAGTTTGGAGTGAACGTTTATCTGCAACTGAAACTGAAAATAGCGACTGCTTGGATCCCCTTGATAAGCCAGGGAAATGCCATTTTCGACTGTCTGAGAGGAACGAATATTCAAATTTTCTGGACGATACGCGCCTCTAATGGTGGCGCTCCGCTTTGACTGTCTTACGGGCAGAATCATACATTTTTCGGTCAAAAGTCTTCTGCCACCAAACTGAAATGCTCCCCTACGCCTATGGAAATACCTTACTCAGGCGTGCACTGTAACAGCTGCTTGCAACATTCAGCAGGATTCCGCATTTGCAATTCGAGGACACCTAGTCCAGTGGAGTAACGAACTGAGCTAATCAGTATCTCCAAAGTGTGTTTGAATTTGAGAAAAATAACCAATTTTTCTCAACAGAATTAAAGACAATGAAACAAATTAAACCGGGTAAATGCCATTTCCAGCCATCTGGGGGGTGTAAAAATCCAAAATTTTCTTTGTACGCCCTGCGCCAATCGATGGTGGCGCTACGCTTAGATAGTAAACTCCAGCCCCCCTACAAAAGTATTTAACTCCCCCATAGCCCCCCCCCCCCCACCGAAAAAATCCTAGCTACACTCTAAAATCAAAAGAGTGAACTTAATCACTCTTTGATCGAGTGAAAAGTGTAAATTCTCTCCATTAGAGTGATAATTCACTCCAAGACGAGTGAAGTTCCCTCCAAAAAGAGCGAAGTTCACTCCAAAAAGAGCGCAATTCCCTTAAAACGAGCAAGGTTTCACTCTTGATGGAGTGCCCACAGTGATCGCTCTTAAAAAAAAGAGCGATCATTGCAGGCACTCGTGGAAGAGTGAATGTTCCCTCTTCCTGTAGTGAATTTCACTCTTTTTGGAGTGAACTTCACTCTTTTTGGAGTGAACTTCACTCTTTTTGGAGTGAACTTCACTCCTCTTGGCGTGAATTATCACTCTAATGGAGTTAATTGAGTGACTAAGTTCACTCTTTTGATTTAGTAGAGTGTACGCCACTGCTTTCTTCTTTCCTTTCTTTCTTTCCTTCTTCTGTTCCCCTTTTCAACTGCCTTGATTTGTTTATGCTTACTCTATTTTAATTTGTGTGTATATTTGGTGCATGTATTTTTTTAAGTTTCTCACTAGATTGAAAAGGTTTTTTTCGGTTTTTAGTGTCCTTCATATATTTCTGCTTTCATGTAGGCGTTGTTCGTTTCAACTTGTTATATGAGTAAATCATATGAAAAGTAAATTTGAATTGGGTTGAATAAGCTAGTTCGGTAATTCGTTGGCGCATGGAATTGTGGGGCACAGCAAGGGATATGTACACAAACCGAGCTCAGCACAGTATAGTTTACGCCGTTCCCTTACATGTCTTCGTGCAGTAGCCTACATGCATGTAACACTAAGCATAAATCTGAATAGCCAACTCGAACTAGACTAAGTCCACTGCCCAGAACCACATGGTTGAATTTTAAGTAAGAATGATGTCACCAAATTTCAATGTAAACTCAAATTGGAACACGTGTTGTAGGTGCGGGATTGGTTTGTTTATACCGACAATTTGGAGGATGTGCGCATGCGCACAGCTACCAAAACAATTACCGAATTCGCTTATTCTCGTAGGTTTATTAGCTACAGCGAATACAAAAGCCTGGTATTTCAAACCTCAATCATTCATGTCGTGCCCATTTATTTTTCATGGTAAAATTTGGAAGACTGTAGATGCTTAGAAGATTTGTGATGGCCGTCTTGCGGAGAACGTCTAAAAGGAGGTTGTAGCCTATCCCTCTCCACGTTTCAAAATATTATTCTCAGTCGTGAGGTGAATGCGAAATGGCGAAATGATGCTGTTATTTCTATGTTTGTTTAAGCACTAAAAATTTCGATTTATGTGGTGAAGACTAGATCCAACCCATATATTACCTTACCTACTTTGAGTGGAGGGGTAAATCATAAGAACATCTCTTCCCATGAAGAACTGATACTTTAACTGGTCGATAATGCTTCAAACTGGGTGATACTTTGACGTCACAAAACCACAGCTACAAAAGGACTTGTTTGCCTAGGTTTGTTTGCTTTGCAACTGCCCATTGCTGAGTGGCAATTTCCATGGAAAATTTCGATTTTACTGCTTCAAATGTTTTAATACTAATTTGTCCACAGAATTTATTTTTAGCAGTCACAGGGATTAAATTGTAAAATGGGCTTCTTAAAATGTTCTGAGATATTTTTCCAACGAAGTTGACCACAAAAATGTTTGTGTTCCGGATTACTTCTTGAGAACCGAGGACAAGCAGACTTGTCAAGCTTTCAATGCGAGCAAAATATGTAATGTCCTGCGAACTTGTTGACCACCACTCTGTCGGGCTGACTACATGATGGCTGTCTTGGAAAGGTTGGTTAGTTAGTGAGATAGTTTTAGTACAGTTTCCAACCACGGCCTTTTCCCAGTTGTGACTCACTGGCTTGTTTTCCCTACTCCATTGCCTATGCGGAGCATCACGCAAAACGGCAGTAAGTTCCATTTTTAGAGTCCTTGGTATGACTCGACCTGGGAATAGAAACCGGGGCCGTCCGCTCTTTTTGTTGCACCGAACAAGCGGTCTGCTGTCTTGGAAAGGAATTTCTGCTCCCCAGACGTTGCGTGCATGCTGCCACGCTCGTAGCTACACATTTTTCAGGGGAACCAAATGTGTGAACAAAGTACCAATTAGGGCGTAGGAAGCGGGGAATGGGGGACTGGGAGCAACAGCCCCCAGTGAAAAATGTGGGGCTGAAATTTGCTTCCGCGCCCGCTTTCTGGGTCAGAAAACCCTTTTTCATTTCTCCAAATCTCAATGAACAAATGATGATCAAAAACCTTCGTCTCCCTGTTGTATACTCCATTCGCGTATCCCAAGATGTCAGCCCATAGGTGCTGCGACATTTTTTTTTATGAACATTACCACACGCCCGGTTCCCCGCACGTTCCCCGCGTGTGTGCTGCGCACCATCACGGTGCGACTATCTTATTCGAATTTCCCTCCCATGCCTACACGCTCAGGAATTTCTATAGGGATGCGACCTATTGCACGGTTTTGAAAGTTGGCACACGAACTGTAACGTTATTAAATACGGTAGTCCAAAATATATAAAAAACGTCATTACGGCAGTCACTGTGAAAATTCATGAAAAATAAAAAAGATTGCAGAATGCGCACAAATAGCTATAACTTTGTATTCATCCAAAGGCAGTGGTACTTCTTATTTGACAATTTAAATTTCTGATCTTTTTTCAAGCTGCTCATTTTTTTTTATTGTAGTGAAAATTGTATTGTAAACGAAAGCTGAAAATAGTCACTGTTTAGTGAGCGGCGTAGCTACAGAGGGCAGGGGCGATCGCCTCCTGGCTCTGAAAAATGAACAATGAGGAATTTGCCATTTACGACATCAGTCATTTAAAATGGGATTTTCCCAAATGTCCGTGCAAGCATTCTCAGATTTGCCAATAGGAATTGTTAATTCTTCAGTAATTCCCCAACTTTTTAAATTTCCTTACAGAAAACCCAGGAACAAAATAATTGTTGCCATACAGTTCTTTATCTTGAAATATTTGTTTAAAAAGGGCCAAAATTTAGCGCTCAAATTGTGTACCTGGTACAGTGGAGTTTACACTTTATAAAAAAATTCGAAAAATTTGGGGGCTTCCCTCCTCCCCACTTTGAAAAATTCTAGCTATGCTACTGCTGCTTAGCTGCTACTTGAGGGGTCGCAACGTTTCCACATTTTCTGTATATGCTCCCGGCCATCTAAAGGTGGCGCTCCGCCTAAACGGTCTTTCGGGCAAGAATACATGTTTCAGGCAAAGAATGATTTGTCTATCGTTCTCAAAGGCTCTAAACTTATCATCAGATACCTTGCAATCTTATCAGTTGAGTAGTCTGTGTAGATGAATTCTTTAGTTATTGAAGTGTCAAATTGTTATCAATATTCCTTTGCAGATGGCATAGACATCCTGGAACTATTGTCTAGTGTCTCATGGCTGATAAAAAACGAAGATTTCTTCCTTTTGAATGCCCAGTTTCATTTGATAAAATGAGTTATAGCATGTTTTTTAAATCACACTTCCTGGTAGAAAAAAATCATGAAGTGAGAAATTTACCTTTTAGCCAAAGGGGAATTAGGGGTAAGATGCATAGTCCAAAATCTGGTCCGCTTCCCCACCTTCATAATGCTTCTACGCCTATACTGGCCTATGAAAAGTACCAAGTCAATGGCAAACTTCAAACCCTCTAGGTGCGACAAAAAATCTTCGGGGAAGCTTTCCCTCCCTCCCAACTTTCTAATCTCCTGTACACTCTTGTAATATTATTTTTTGATTGTCTTTTCAAATGTAGGTGATTGCCTACTTTAGTCGATTTTTTTTTTTTTTTTTTCTCCTTTTATTCTTCAATATTAGTGTTCAGATTATATGCATACAGTACATCCAACATGATAATATATACAAATAACATAAATGTGCTTCCCTTTTCAAATGCAAATGAAAATAACTCAACGAGTCTAAAATACAATGCCAGAGTTCTTCTGTTTTTGCAAAGCTACTCTGAAAATAAATTCCCACAGGAAGCAAATGCTTCTCTAATATCAAAAATATTTACGATATTCTTGTTTTTTACTTTTTTATATTGTTCCACTTTAACATTAAATTTAAATATACGAAAAAAAGCGTCCACCTCTGGTATACTTTTTACCAGTCTACATTTAAAAATATAATGTTTCATATGTAGCGCCAAAAAATTGAAAGGGTGTTTGGCTTTGTCATACGTGAAAAAGAAGCTTTGTTTTGAGAAAACAGGATACTGATTGAAGAGCAAGTTTTCTACCCCTTTTATAAAATGTGAAATACGTCTGCATTCCCAGAAAACGTGATCAAAAGTTTCTTCTTCCTCCTCACACCAAGTACAATTTGGGGATTCGGACTTACCCATTAGAAAAAGATATTTATTAAGCGGGAGTACCCTATGTATAAACCTAAATTGGAAATATTGTAATTTGGCTTCGGACGTGGAAAACCAGGGAGTACAATAAATGCGGGTCCAGTCGCAATCTGTTAAGTTAACAAAAGAAACGACCCATTTATTAATAGCTGTTGGCCTTTCAGTTATAGATAGTAAATACTTGTTATAAATAAATTGTGAAGATCTATGTGCTCTCATATAATTTGCAAAAAATATTTCATTCACGTTCTCATTACCATTATCATAAGTCAACGGGTCCCTCCAACTGGTGGGTATACTTCGTATTATACCATAATACAACGTAGACGGTAAACTCGTTACATTCGTTTTACGTTTAAAGGCATCACAGGGTAAAGGATTCCCTTGTCTGTCAAAAAATCTTTGACATACTTAACATTCTTGTCAAGCAAGAATTTATAAAATACAATTTCACCATTAATCTTAATACCTGAATTGTTCCAAACGATTTGGGCGCTATAATTTGTATTAGGGGGAACATACGAGATTTCACACCATGATTGCACAACCTGTCTAACAAAAATATTACAAATGGATTTAACATCATCTGGTTTACAGTTACAATTAAATAAAAGTTCATGACCACACTTCTTTAATGCTATATGGAAAAAGTTTTTCCAGGGTCCATTCAAGTCATTACAATAACGCTTAATCCATGTACATTTTAAACTTTTAATGAAACTAAAAATATGGGTCACTTTTAAGCCTCCTAAATTGATAGGATTGATAATTGTCGAGCGTTTAACTTTGTCTGGACTACCATCCCAAACAAAATCAAAAATAGTTCTCTCGAGTTCTTTGATAAAATTGCCTGGGGGGTTGGGTAACACAAGAAAAAGATACACTAGCTGAGAAATCCCAAAGGTTTTAAGAATAATGTTACGGCCAATAGGGGTTAAGTCACGACTTGCCCAGACTCGAAGGGAGTTTTTTAGCCGAGAGAGCTTCGGCTGGCAATTAAGGCGAAATAAGTCATCTCCATTATGAGTAAATGCAATACCTAACATATTGACAGGACCCAAGGTGACCTCAATGTTCAAATCGGTGAGAAAGAGTGGCTTTTCGTTAACAAAAGGACCCAAAGGAAACAAATGAGACTTTGAAAAATTAATCTTTAGCCCAGATGCTTGATTAAAAATATCGAGAACAGAAAGCAACTCCTTTAAAGTTTCTTGACTACCATCAAGTATGAATGAAGTGTCATCCGCATACTAAATAACACGAGTCTCAACACCATTAATAGAGATACCTTTAATACGGCTTGACTGGTTAACTTTCAAGGAAAGTACTTCTACACAAAGAATGAATAGGAACGGGCTCAGAGGACAGCCTTGCGTAACTCCTCTTTGAATTAGGAAAAAGCCCGATGAATAACCATTATTACAAATGCATGCATGGGCATTATTATACAAAGTATAGATCCAGTGTTTAAAACTATTGCTAAATTTAAAAAATGAAGGTACCGCCTGAATAAAATTCCATTCCAATTTGTCAAAAGCCTTTTCATAATCGATCAAAAATAAGAAACCTGGTATTTTTTTTTTCTTTGGTATAGTCTATTAAATCTAAGACAAATCTTACATTCTCACCAATAAACCTATCTTTGAGAAAACCAGTCTGACTTGGACTAACCAAGTTTTGGATAACTGATTTTAGTCTAGAAGCGATAGCTTTGGCTCCAATTTTATTGTCTGTATTCAAAAGGGATATGGGTCGATAATTAGTTAACAAAGAGGGATCTTTCCCTGGCTTAGGGATAAGAGATATAACAATTCGTACCTGCTCACACGAAAGCGAGCCTTGGTTATAACCCCAGTTCACAGATGCAACAACCAGATGGCCAAGCAAGTGCCAAAAATGCTTATAAAAATTTGTACTTAAACCATCGCTTCCAGGAGCTTTGTCATTATTTAAGAGCTTAAGAGCAGAGGAGCATTCTTCTAAAGTTAGCTCCCCATCCAGAAGTGTACCCTGTTCCGCACTTACTTCGGGATGAGTTACATCATCATAATTAAAATCTATTGATGATTTATCGGAACTGTATAAAGAGGTGTAAAAATACCGAATCTCCCTGAGAACCTCATTAGGTTCGTTTATAAGACGGTCCTCTGAATTTTTAAGCCGACGAATATGATTTAATTGTTTATTTCGTTTTTCTAGGTTCAAAAAATATTTAGTATTTTTTTCGCCCTCCTCAACCCACCTTACCCTAGATCTGATGATAGTACCTTTAAGCTTATAGTCATAATAAGAAAGTAAATCGTTTCGCGCAGCTTCAAGCTGAGAACGAAAGAACGAATTTCCATAGACTCTGTGTGAAAGAGTCGTCGTTCTAGAGCTGAGATTCTCAGTAAAAGTAGTTCCTCGTTTTGACGTCTCTCAAAAGCTTTTTGCTTAGCATACTTCATAGAAGCCTGACGAAATTTAAATTTAAGAATTTCCCATCGGGTACTAGGGTTTTCAGAACTCGGGTTATCAGCATCGTCACGAATAATATCTTCAATAATTTTATTAAAAAGACTATCGTTTAAAAGAAAGTTATTAAATTTCCAATAGCCGGGACCTCTTTTCACAGGAGTCATCAAAATAGACAAGGATATAAAAGAGTGATCTGACTGGATCCCGGGCGAAAAGGAAACGTCAGTAACATTATGATCAATATTACGAGAAATCAAGAAAAAATCGAGCCTACAGTGAATTCCAGGGGTAACACTGGAACTCCAAGTAAAAAACCTTGAGAACGGGTTTCTATCCCTCCATATATCTACTAAATTATACACAGACATTAAGGTAAGACATTCATCTCTAGCTTTAAAATTTGTCCTTCGTAATCCACCTACCTTGTCTACTTCTAAGTTAAAAACGAAGTTGAAGTCTCCAGCCATGATAGTAATATTATTTTGAAAATTACTTAAGTGACGTGATAGTTCGTTAAAAAACGATGGGTTATCTTCATTAGGACCGTATACTCCAACCACAGTGATAACAGTATCCATACACTTTAAATCGACCATCAAATATCTCCCATGCATATGAACAGTAAGCTTTAGAATGGTAGCCTGTAAACTTGGGTTTAAGAGTAAACAAACACCCCGACTGGTGGTGGAACCATGTGAGAAAAAAATCTGACCTCCCCATTCATTAGCGCAATATTTCTCATCGCTAAGACAGCTGTGAGATTCTTGTAAGAAAATGATATCCGCCTTACGTCTATGAAGGTATGCAAACAAACGTCTACGTTTTTGCGACTGTCTAAGACCCCTAGCATTGAATGACAAAAATTTTAAGGTTGCCATATTTTGTTTTTATAGTAAAGTAAATAAGTAAACTTTAAAGGGACATCACGAATGAAGCTGTTAAACAACGTGTGACATACAAATATGCCATAGTACTTACACAGTAAGTAAACTTGCAATAAATCCAAAGTCAAAGGAGATGAGAAAAAAGTTAAAAAACATCTAATCCGAATGGATGAAAAGGAGACTGATCCTCGTCGATAAGGACAATCCTTCTCCATCAGGAAAGGCTCAACACCAGATTGTGTTGAAGTTCAAGGACTAATGCCCGGGCTGGCAGAGAATATCTAAAAGAAGGATTCCAGTAAACATAAATACCTTCTGCATGACGTTTATCATCAATTACTGGTCTCAGTAAGTTATAGATGTACGTCGCCTGAATATAAAAACATCGAAATCCCTGAAAGATACATACAAAGCGTCGATCAGAGAATGACCTGATTAAGCACTGAAGACATAAGGTTTCCCATTCGATGAACGCCAGAGCCCTGCTGAAAAATGGAGCCGGGTGCCTTGTTGGAAAAGCTCCGCTGCCTTCTTGGACCATTTGCGTTTTTCGGTCAAGTCAACCTTGGTAAGATCTTCTATCACATAGTAGGATTCATTTTGCAGAGCGTGCCTCTTATTTCTAAGAACTGTAACTTTATCTTGGTAAAAAGAAAGTTTTACCAATATGTGTCTGTCTCTTCCATTGACGGTTCTCCCGTCATGGTGGGCACGCTCAATCCGGCAGTCGGCCACCCCAGCCTTACGAAAAACTTCCCTTGCTATTTCCACGCAATTTTCATCGTTCTCAGTTTTGATTCCAACCAGTCTTAGATTGTTTCTCCTCGAAAAACGTTCATTTTTGTTGATTGACTCTGCTTGTTTATCGCGGGAAGTTTCAAGGTCGACAATTTGCAATCGTAGGGATTCATACTTCTCTTTGAGTTCAGAGTTTTCTGATTTCAAACTTTTAATTTCTTTTGAATGACGGTCTATAGCTTTCTTAAACTCGAAGCGAACTTTGTTGAGTTCAGCAAAAATTTTCTCAATTGCAGCGTCTACCTTCTCTGCCAAAGTCTCCGTAACGCTCTCCACATCACTATACTCAGCCTCAGGCTCAACACACGTAGCTACGTTCGGTAGGCTCCGAGTTAGGCTAGTCAATGTTTGTTGGGCGTAGTCCGCTCCAACATTTTTCTTCTTAGAAGTGCCAGCAGGTCTTCCTCTTTTTTCCCCAACATCACTCATCCTTAGTGAAGTAAGAAGCAGGTGACGAAGATTTGCGTAAAGAAGGTTCACTGGAATATGGTAAATTAAGTAAAAATCGCAAGAGCCCTTAGGCTTGTGAACTTGTTAGGCCAACATCACTTTAGTCGAAATATGTCATAAAGTGACTAGTTTTTTGGGGTCCTAGAAATGGTTTTAAAAGCCCCGTAAAGACTTACTGGAAACGACACTCCTACCACCAACAAAATTCCAGACAGGCTATGTTAAAAAAAATCCAAAATCCGTTTCCTTTGGAATATTCAGGAGAGGGACCCTATCTTTGGTGGATGTCAAAGGTTACTTGAGGTCATTAGGGGTAAACTGCAAAAACTTGTAATTAACG
Source organism: Holothuria scabra (assembly GCA_037179385.1). NCBI lineage: Eukaryota > Metazoa > Echinodermata > Holothuroidea > Aspidochirotida > Holothuriidae > Holothuria > Holothuria scabra. Next base: position 11,747,607 of record CM074194.1, read on the forward strand.
TCAATTTTCAATCTTTTTAGTTTTTACTCCCTCCCCCCCCCCCCCCGATAGTTTGAAGTTTGTCTTTTCATAACGTTTATACTCATCTGGTCTCCTAAAAAATGTTATCCTCAGGAAAGTTTTGCTCTTTCCAGTTCCAAGTACCTCGATTGGCTACAGGACTGAATGACTCGTAAACATGAAATCTCAAGTAAGCAAATATGGGCATTTTTCATGGCATTTGGTTAACAGATTTGCAATGTTGAAAGGAAAAAATGCTGTTGCTTCTGGTAAAGGTCAAAGATCATTTGAGGTTGCCATATGTAAAATTGCGCAATCTCAAGTGAAACTGCAAGGTGAAGCTTATCCCGTGGAGCGGACTCTGCTTTTTCAGTTTCTCAGCTTCAAAAAAAAAACAAAAAACAAAAATCAGAACAATACCGTACAGCCTGCTACGCAGGTAAGGTGAGGCTACGAAATCTCTGCAGTGACTGGACTGTAAAACTCGTTTTGACCTAACCTAACCTCTGCAGTGACATGTAAATACCATAAGAGTAATGTTAGCCTCTCGTTTTTGGAAAGACCAGAGGTAATGTCAAGACAACAGAGGAAAAAGATTGTACATTTGCCAGAGGTAAGAAAAATAAACAAATTTTACAAGAATTACCAAGATCATCATCTGGAGTCACCAGAAGTCAAAAGGCAAAATTTCCCAAGAATTCTCAAGATCGGCAAGAAATTGCTAAGCCTCTGGGTTTTCTGGTTATTATGGCTCCGTGGCTCATGGCTCCGTGAGAATCATGGATGAGTTTACTTTGTCATTTTAAGTATAAATGGTCGTGCCAGCTGAAAACAACATGATTGCCATGGTAACTATTTGTGTCCCCGATTAAAAAGTCGATTGGTCTTTTCCAAGGAGGCCAAAACCCTATTTTCTGGGGAGGTCAAAACGTAACAGAGTCAAGGAGCAGTTGTTGGATGAAGCAATCATTCACCACATATCCCACAGCGTACCAATAAAGGATAATACATGCCCAAAAGTTAGTTAGTTTTGGTCACATGGCCAGAAAACAGAACCTTCACAACATGCCTCTGCCCCAACCTTGAGTAGTAATCATCAGTCCCTACATTTTTCCACCATTCATTTCTATGGGTGATACAGGGGTGGCGCCAGGATTTCTTCGAAGGGGGGGGGGAAGCTCCCCGACAGGGGGCAGCATTTCAAGGCCTCGACAAAAGTTTTGAGTTAGTTCCAGTGGGACGTGACTTAGCAGATCTGGAGGCGCGCGTAGCGCGCCGAAATTTTTGGCTTTCTTTTCAACAAATAATTAAGAAATCTAGAGTTAATTTTGAAGACAAAATTTAACATTTTTGTAAAATATTTGGTTTTTGGACCATTAAAAAGTTGAGGTGTTCATTGAAGAATCTGTTCTTCATACGGGCAAAATCAAAAACGTGATATAGGCGACAGCTGAAAATCTTTTGGGGTTACGCATTTAATCGTACTACGCCTTCGTGCTAAGACTTCAACACGAGACTAGAGGTTTGCCCGAAAAGGTTTTCCTTTTTTGAAAGAAGACTTGAAAATTAAGAGCTTATTTTATTGGAGAAATTTTGGAATTTAATGCAAGAAAATTTGTTTTTTGGTAGGGTAATGAAAAATTTGGGTTTCTATGAATTGATGCGCCCTCAAGAGCAAGATTAGGTAGAATGTCGGGGTGATTAACAGAGTTGGCTTTGCTTATTTATTGTGAGTATCCATCGAAATTGGAAAAGTTTGCCACTTTGAACAATGTGAAGCTTATATTGGAGAAAAATTATAATTTTATGACAGATTTGAGGGTTTTACGGCGAATCTAATCTTCTCGTAAGAAAAATCAAGAAGTGGTTATTTGTAGTTTTGTTGGGGTTACTGAATATGATTAAGGCCCTCGGACCATATTGGAAAAATTTTCCCGCGGAAAAAATTTGGCTTCCCATGTATTTGAAGTTTTATATTTTACATATTGACAAAGACGTACGGGGCGTTTCAATTTGGGAGGGGCAGAATTGTCTTTTTTTGTCCAAAAAATGTAATTCTGACCGAAAGACTATCAAAGTGCAGAGCACAGAAATTAAAAAAAAAATGAGAACCCCCAGACAGCAGGAAATGGCATTTCTCGGGCTCTAAAAACAAAGCAGTCATTATTTCGAGCTTTCTTTCGCAATAAAATTTTCACTTCATAATATTGCCCCAAAACGAAGAATAATTTGCAAGCATGCATTGTTCTGTTAAGTTACCAGTTCGACCAACACACTACCTCAGCGGAGCGCCACCATCAGTTGGCGCGGAGCGTACAGAAAATTGCTAAAAATCTAACCCCTCAGACAGCTGGGAATGGCATTTCCCAGACTTGTAACTAGAAACAAAAACATTCGTTATTTTGAACTTTCCTTTTGAAAAGAAAGTTTCACTTCAATAGAAAAAGCCAACTTGCTAAGTGATCACAAAATTACTAGATAAAAGGTACTGCTGAAATTAGGTGTAATGTTCTTGGTCTCTTTTCGGTGAAAAACTTCGCAACGGAATTGCGGTGCGAAATTGACTCAATTAAGAATCTTTGTTGTATTTAATTGCAAGGTCCGTTAAATAGATGAGTGACTGCCCGAACTCCATACTATATATTATTTTAAAACCAACGTATTTGAAAATATGCCACGTTACAAGGTGGCTTTAAATGAAATTTTAGTCAAACTCATTATCGGGAGACATTCTCACACTACAGTTTAGCATTATGGTGTAGCTGAAAACGGCCTGGCCGAATTTTCATTACCGTTGCAAGAATTCGGCTGTCGGGGCAGGCCAGATGGCAGACCATTGGGCACTGCATGCACATGAACACCCTCTCGTCCGTTTTTGTAAGGAAAATTCGGAGTTGTGAGTTTCCTTGAAGAATATGGTCTTCTAGATCTAGTAAGCAAAATTCAAGAAGATCTTCCGGGTGACTGAAGTTTATCAGACCCGCATCTTTTATCAGTTTATTGTGGGCATGGGAGATGAAGGCTCCCCGACGAAATTGGATTTTCTCAACAACATTGCAGCCTTCCCCGACGGAGGCATGATCTTGCGGATCGAAGAAGGGATGAGAGATAGCAGAGCTAGTAAGAAGTGATTAAAACAGATTCAAATGTGCGTTAAAATAGCATTACAAAGGAAAAAATAGTTCATAAAGAAAAAAAAAACAGTTCATGATCATCTTCCAGTAACTTCAGTCTTTTACGTTGATTTTAGGCCTCCCCGAAGTAAATTGCCGTTCTTCCCCAACGGGGGATGAGAAAGGACAAGGTTCATAGAATCAGGGAGCTGTCACTAGAGACAGCTCCCTGATAGAATGAGGTATAACGGAGTTAAGAAGAAGTGATTGAAAGTCGATTCCCATAGTATTAAAATTGCATTTCAAAACAAAAAATTTGTTCAAGATCCCCCATCCAGTAACTTCAGTCCTTGTAGATTTTTTCATTATTTTTTATTATTATTTTAGGCCTCCCTAACGAAACCGCCGACCTTCCCCGACCGTGGGGGGGGGGGGGCATGCCCCCCAGCTGGCGCCACCCCTGGGGTGATAGCTGCTATGGCAACGGGTAGGGGGGAAACGTGTGCACTTTTCAATAGAAAAACGAAGAAAACCATCTTATCATGATCCACACTCTACGTATGTGGGGATGAGATAATAACAAATTTACCTCCAAGACTGCACGAAAGGGCGGTTCCTTGTATTTTAAAGGGCAAGAACAGCCGTCTAAACTGATTTTGAAGCAACAGATAAATCTCACAGTTTCTTCCTATTTTCTTCATTCAATCTTTCATAATATTTTAAGTACTTCAGCATCCCATATTCAAGGAAAATTCCACAGTAGAGGAGGAAAAATATTGACACATGATCTCCAGGAGCCAATCATGAAACAGGAAGTTTACTACACTAATTCAAACTGGGACGACTTCTCTTGTGCTTTAAGTGGCACTAAAATGTACCATTGAATTCTCCTAAAATGAAATTAAAGAGGCAATCAGAGTTTGTCTTTAGAGTTTTTCAAGACTTTAATTTTGCTCCACAGCCAATCATACATTGAGTTAAAACTAAAATAAATGATCTGTCATCATGGACTCACGTTGTGATTGGTCACAGTATGGATGAGACTCAGTCTTGCATCTGAGTAGAATTTTGTTACCCGAACAAAATAACAAAATTAACATTCAAGAATAACACAGAATTAAAATCTCTTCTCACTTGACCGACCTCTCTATTTTCTGTTGATTCCGGTAAATGATTAGTTAAAAGAAGAAAATGAAGTGTTGGGACAAAAATATAATGTTCGCTGTTTAACTCTGATTGCCTCTTTAAGCACCTCTGTTAGAGATGTTCAGATAGTCCTTAACATTATACTGGCTCAGATATCACTAAGACGTTAAGGCTTCTCGCTTCTCGGTCTTTTGGTTAAGATCATGTGTAGCATCTGTTCTTTTCATCCAGTCTAGAATGGAGCCATACATGACAAAACAATGATGAAAATGACTGAAGGCCGTGAAGTTGGTCGTTAAGTGTTGTCCTTCAGTGGACGTAATTGCTTTTTTGGGAAGCACTTTCAAGTTTGGTTTCGCCAAACGGCCCTTTGCCAGAGGGTCGGGAGGACTTTAGAAAAAAGGAAGCACCACCACGTTCCATGACAATGAAATAAAAGACGTAAATAGATAATCATAAGAAACAAGGACAAGTTGGGGGGAGGTATGGTTTATTTCTCCGTCGTAGTTTGCATTAAAAGAAACACATTAATGGCGAATTGTGTACATATCATTCATGCCGGAACATCGCGTACCCGGTGTTTAGCATTTTAATGTTACATACATTAGTTTTGGCCCTGGTCCTTCTTTAACTCCAACAAAGGGGCTGTTGAGTCAAGACATATTACTTTAAGTTGACATCAAATAATTTTGAAAATTAAATTCTACGGAGCAGATTACTTCAATTAGAGCTCCTTCTTCTTTTTGAGGTGCTCAATCAGAGCTGTTACTCCAGCGAAAAATTCTTTGGCGGCGGGAACAATCTGTTCTGCGGGTAAAAGAAACCCATATTCCCCTGTATCTCGCAATTCCAGTACGTAGGAATGTTTGATCATTGCTTCTTTGTAAGCATAATCAGCTGATGATCCACTGGCAACATCTGAAAAAAATTGACAAAACACTGATAAAATGCAACTGATGCACCTCTCGATAAAATGCATATAAAGTGGCCAAGGAAAATAGCGTCCTTTCTATAGTTCTCACGTGATGCCATAGGACCTTTTCAAGTGACCTATTTCCAGCCATGTTTGAAGGCAACCCCTATTTGTACGGACGGATTTACCCTCAGACATGGCGGTTGTTAATGCTTAGTTGTGACGTCAATGGGAACTATCCATAAATCTCTTTGACTGGACTTCGAAGGGGTATAGACGAATTCGAAGAGCGCTCGTGTTAAGTGTCTGTGTGCAGCCATTAGTGGGCCCATCAGCCTTAAATCGTCTTCATTTATTGTTAACATGAATTTCAAACCCTCATATTCAATGAAATTGAAGGGATCAAGGTACAATTTAGTGTTCAACCATCCATGGTGCAGGTAAGCAAAGAAATTGAAAGATTAAAAGGTGATGGACCCCAGTTATGGCCGACCAAAATCGGACCATCACTTGCTGTCCGGATTCGTCTATAAGCAGTGGGGGAGCCAGAATGTAAAAATTGGAGTGGGAATTGGGGCAAAACTTTTCGCGCACATAGAAACCACAATCATGACAAGCACGTGCTCCCCGAGTGGGGTCCAGGGGTGAATTCAGACGTCTCAGGTTTTACCATATCTCTGCCTGAAAATTTAAGTCTCAGGAGAGGTATGGTATTTAAATTTTTCGGTTGACCGAACTTCCCGACTGACCTTTGCTGGGGGGTGGGGGTGGGGGCAGGGGGAATCAAAATTTGGGACGACAAATGTCAGATCTTGCCCCTCGTAGAGCAACTGGGTATTTGAGCTACAGAAAAGAAACACTGTCATTTCTATAGCCAAGACCTCTTTATCTGGATGCCTAATCCATCGAAACATTGCCTCTAAGCACTCTTCTCCTGCAAATAAGAATCATCCACAGAAGAATGTTAAAGTGAACTGACCACTGTAACAAGGCTTGACTTTCAGATCTTTTTACGGGTCTATTATGCTTGACCCACCCCATTCTAACCTGGGGAGAAAAGGGTCATTGCCCTCTTCGCCATTTCAGAGCACACCGACAATAAACGCAGAAAGCTAATTTTGTTTCAAGTCAGCCCCCCTTGGTTCAGAATAAAACAGAATTGGAAAATTTTCCATGTGTGCCACACCGAATAAACCGGTCAACTGCAGTGCAGTTTTCCCAACTTTTCTTTCATTCAATTCAAATTGTTTCCAGTACAGGTTCCATATTTTTAAACATTTGTTTAAAGAAATATAAAAATGTCGGCGAGCCCGCGCGCCGAACATTGCCACCCCTCATGCAGTGATGCCTACACTTCAAAAAATCAAAATTTGGGAAACATTCCCTGGCCCTGGAATTAAAAAAAAATCGAAAATAAATACCACATATGACAACAGATTATCAAGTGACACCGGTCAATTGCAGTGCTATTTTCCTAAATAATAAAATATTTAGCTCAAATATAAGCTCTTGATTCTCAAGGTAAAATGCCTTTAAAAGGCAAAAAACTTCGGGAACGTTTAAATGCCGTCAAAGAGCCGCAATTCTAACCCGCAAACTTTTCAAATGTCCCTAAATGAAACCCCAAATCCAAAATTTTCTGCAGTACGAGATCCATATTGAAAAATTTGTTTAAAAGAGGTAATGATTTTCAGCGCCCTCCACACGCCTCAAATGCATACTTCATTCAGTAATGCTCACAGTTAAAAATGGGAAAGTCGGGTGTTGCCCCCACCCCACACACTCACACACCATGGGAAAAGTCTAATACTTTGTAATTTTCGCTTCACGCGCGGTGATTTACTTCTGTTGTACGACTTAGGAACCACTTTTTGTACAGTGGAGCGGGAATGAAGGGGGTGTTTCAACGAGTTTTGTCCAAAATTGTAGAACCGCACCTGATTCCTATTAGTTACCAATTGATTTAAGTCGGGTTGGAAACTGGGCCGTAAACTCTATCTACCTATCTGTCTGTCTGTCTGCCTGTCTGTCTATCTATCTATAACTATAACTATCTATAACTATCTAACTATCTAACTAACTAACTAACTAACTAACTAACTAACTAACTAACTAACTAACTAACTAACTAACTAACTAACTAACTAACTAACTAACTAACTAACTAACTAACTAACTAACTAACTAACTAACTAACTAACTAACTAACTAACTAACTAACTAACTAACTAACTAACTAACTAACTAACTAACTAACTAACTAACTAACTAACTAACTAACTAACTAACTAACTAACTAACTAACTAACTAACTAACTAACTAACTAACTAACTAACTAACTAACTAACTAACTAACTAACTAACTAACTAACTAACTAACTAACTAACTAACTAACTAACTAACTAACATGTTGCTCCTTGATAGCTTTAACTTCCACTTGGGATCCTTTTCTCTGTAGGAATGAAAACGAGGTGTTACAGGATGAGTTGGTCTATCATCAATAAGCAATTTGAGTTTCTAGAAAGATTCGTGTAATCTTTCTTTATTAATCTGTCTATAATATAAGCCTGATGGATCTTAAGTACTTTTTGTGCAGTTTTCGGGCTTTGTATTAGTTTTTCACTTAATTTGTGCTTTTTGTTCTGGCTCGGTGTATGAGTTTTTCGGCGCGATGTTTCTCCATGCGAACACTGCAGCATTTCTGATCTGCCACGTAGTTATTTTGACTATTTCCTGAAGTGGAATTTTCAACAGGTTCCCCGATTTCACCAACTTTACAGGGCATGTTCCCATATCACATACTGCTTCAGACTGACAGACATGACAGACAGTATTATTCTCGAAGGAAGATAACCCGTTACGCAGTTTCCATTGACCTTCTTAAACACTTGATTTGATCACTCATAAAATAGTCCCACCCTTAAAAGCCGCCACGCAGGTTTACACGGGCATAGGCTACATCATCAAATCTCCGTTTGTAATTAACACGCGCTGGTCTTTCGATAGTCTTGGTCAAGACCCTAATACTAGTTAATGAAACAATATTTGCTACTCTTTTTGAGTACGCCCTCTACAACCTTCAGAAATTCTCAGCTCTGTTATTAGTGAAGCAAATCTCCCTGCAAACTAGTCAAGTTTACAACCCACCCTCTATTTTGAATTTTGGTGAGAAATAGTGTAATAACGTGTTGACCAAGACTAGTCTGTCGATCGCTAGAAATGACTGTAGCCTGCTTGACAGATACCTTTCTTACACAATGCATAAAGTTGAGTTGGAGGCAGAACATTTACATTGAAAAGAGAGCATGACAGGTCATTTGCATATTAGTGCAGCGCTGAATAATTACTTGATCGAGAATTGAATTCAACCGGCGTTATTATTTTACCCTTTTCTTTTCTTATGTACAGTGGCTCTGATTTGTACTTGCTTGCAAGAACGTATAGCTTATTTGGGAAGCAGTTTAAAAGTTTGGCCCTCGCCGAACGGCCCTTTACCAGAGGGTCGGTTGGACTTTAGAAAAAGTACTTGCTTGCAAGAAAAACCCGTCTTGTTTAAATTGCTTTTTTGTGTAGGAATTTGCATTTTAATCTGCCGTAAAGTTGGAATTAGACCTATTTTCGTTTGGTTGGGCAAGACAATTGGGCAAAACACCGGGGTCAAATTTAACCGGGATCGGTGTTCTATTTACTCCAACACAATCCTGGTCGAGTTTCCTTGTTAAACATAACTCAAATTCTACTTACTTCAACCAGAATTTGTGTTAGTTTAACAAAATGGCATTTCATGGAAAATTTAACTAGGTTTATGTTAGAGAAAATAAAACACCAATCCTGGTTAAATTTAATCCCGTTGTTTTTAGAATTTACTTAGTGTTGTAGCCATGTGTACGTACTGCACAAACAAGGGACCATTGTAAAGTGTGCTAAACTCGATTTGTGTACCCACGTCGTGCCTTACAGTTCCTTGATGCAGCGAATTACCGATCTTGCTGATTGTGATAAGATAATGATTCTTGTGAGTGGAAATATCCCATTCTTAAAGGGCCAAACCTCTCACCCAAACTACAGTTTTGGGACCCGGGTACCGAAACTCTCAATTGGCTCAGCTCTTTGACTGACAGCTACTTTAAACAATGCAGAGTGCCAAAGCTTATATTACACAGCATAAATGGTACTGAGAGTGTTTCAATGATATAAATTGAGTTTTTCTGTACTCACCCTGAAGCAATAAACTGAGATTGTGTCTGGATGAGGATGAATTTCAGACAGTTGTGGGAGGGGCTTCAGTAAGAAGGTTAGGAGAATTGGTACTGTTTGGTGTGAGAGAATTGGGCCTTTAAATGTTCTTTTTCCTGGATAGGCTAGTGTGTTTATATCCCTCCCTACACACATTTCACACTGTCACCGTCAGTGCATGGAAGAACTACTTTGGAGTTAGTACTTCCACATCCTAATGTTTCTAGTCAAATTTGACGAGCAGGAACTATTTTTTTTAATGTGACTTTTTAAAGGAACACTACTTACCGCAATAGGAACGTTATTTGCTGCGCGCGGAGCGCGCCGAAAATTTGGGGCGATGCGCACTGTTTAACAAGAAATTTCCTAACTGGCTAACGTAACCCTAATCCCTAACCTAATCCCTAACCCGAACAAAGCATACAATCGATACAATATACAATGGCAACAGCCAATTAAGAAACACATGCTGTTGCCGTTGCTGCTGCATGCTTTGACATCCTCATCCACCCGAAAATTTGGGTCCTTTTGCACATTTATAAATATGCAGCTTGATTGCAGAACATAGTTTAGATTCATGGTTTCCTACAAGGAAAGTTGAATATTTGGGGGATTATCGAAGAATCTGCGTTCCATATTAGCATATACCTGAGCTAGCATGTCGACTGAAGATCGTTGTTATCCAAGGAGTGCGGATTGAGGCTCTTCTGATACATTCAAAGATCTCCCGAAACTTTGTTGCCTTTGCTAGACGGAATATTGAAAAAATAAAGCCTATATTGAAGAACATTTTAGGGGACTCAACAGCACTGCAGCAGCTGGTAAAAGTTTACCACTGACCGCTTTATGAGCGACTACTTAATGCATGAAGGGTTGCAATTTAGGGCGCGTGAAGCGCGCTGAAAATTTAACATTTTTTAAAACTTATAATTACAAATATGGAGCTTTTATTGGGAAGAATTCAGAAATTTATGAAAACCGCACTGTATTTGACTGGTGTCTCAAATGGCAAATTTCCAAATTTTCACATTTTCGAGCCATGGGGCAATTTCCCCCCTGCCTCCTGTAGCTACGTTACTGCTCTGCAACATTGAACATTGATAAAATTTTAACACTTCAATAACTAAACAATCCATCCGTGATATGTGTGTATGAGAGCATTTGGACACGGCAGGCCAATGGTTCCCTGTCTGGAATACGAATTGTTGCTCGAAAGATATCTTCAGTTGACGCGGAGCGTACAGAAAATTTTGAAATGTTGCAACCCAAATAACAAAACACAAATCTAGAAACTTCCTTTGCTGATATCTCAAGAAATACATGTCCGATCTGAATGAACATTGTGTAGATTCAGTTCCTCTTTCACTTATTAAATTTAAATATTTGTTTCACTTCCGCTTTAATGCTACTAATATAGGTGATTACCTACCAAGTCGTCATTGTCTGCTGGCAATATTTTTGTGTAACCATACGGGTACATCCACAACTGACTGTAGGCGTGAACATCCATGAATACTTTCACCCGATCTTTATGTTCCATAATGTGTTCTTCCATGCTATGGATCTCTATCATCTGAGGCTGCACTGACCCCCATGTAAGTGTCTGAGCAAGGACTACTGCTAGAACCAACGGCTGTCGAAATAAAAAATCAAAGAAAATGGTTTAACCTTCCTTGGCTCTAAAAGACCCAGGGACGGCGTCGGGGGGAGGGGGCAGGTGGCCAGGTACTATATTCGCAAGAATATACGAAAAGAGGAGGCAAATTAGGGAGGAGGAAGAAGAGGAACATTCAACTCATGCTTTTCCCCTTGTCAGAATACACTGGAGCCGTCCCTGAAGATAGAGACCTTATGCATACGACGTCACTTCATTTCATTTCGTTTCATTTATTTGTCCTGGCACTTAGGATGCAAATCTCATTGCAACTTAAGCCATTGACCTGACCAATAAATGCAGACCGCATCTCATTGATCTGTGTCGCACAAGCGCACATGCAGTGTGCTCCATTGTTTAGCCTCCCGGAAAGTGTATTTCAACACGTGATGTCTGTAAGAGTGGTTACTACAGATTTCAAAATCAAATCAAAGTTAAGCAAGTTAAAATATCCGGGGAAAAATAGCATACACTGTAAAAAATGTCTGTACATTTACAGAAAAGAAAATAAAGAAAAACAAAAGAATACATAAAAAGAGCTGTCAACTCATTGACAGCACTTTTTATGTATCCCTTTTGTTCTTCTTCATTTTTTCTTCTGTAATTGTACAAAAATTCTGTAACATTACAGACATTTTTTACAGTGTAGTAGTAATTGGGGGAATATTTTAAGATTTTTAGGCTGATTCCTTTCCTTCATGCATATACAAGATACCAAATACACGAGCTGCGGTTAGGGGTTCAGGGCAATTGTGCTAATTGGATAAATTCGTGGCTTAACATAACACAACATAACATAACATAACATAACATAACATAACATAACATAACATAACATAACATAACATAACATAACATAACATAACATAACATAACATAACATAACATAACATAACATAACATAACATAACATAACATAACATAACATAACATAACATAACATAACATAACATAACATAACAAAACATAACATAACATAACATAACATAACATAACATAACATAACATAACATAACATAACATAACATAACATAATATAACATAACATAACATAACATAACATAACATAACATAACATAACATAACATAACATAACATAACATAACATAACATAACATAACATAACATAACATAACATAACATAACATAACATAACATAACATAACATAACATAACATAACATAACATAACATAACATAACATAACATAACATAACATAACATAACATAACATAACATAACATAACATAACATAACATAACATAACATAACATAACATAACATAACATAACATAACATAACATAACATAACATAACATAACATAACATAACATAACATAACATAACATAACATAACATAACATAACATAACATAACAGGTTGAAGGGCAAAGGAGGGCCAAGGCCCGATAAGATGCCCTGAAGTCCAAGCCCTAATCAAACTACCAAAGCTTGACAACAGCCCCAAACAATCAGATTCTACCACAGCCATGGAAAAACTTGTCAATGTTAACCTTAAAGCAGTGAACTGAGGGGGAGTTAACTACCCAATCTAGTAGACAATTCCACTCGTTGACAACTCTATGGGAGAAGCTAAACTTCCTAATGTCAAGCCTTGCAAAAGGCTTTTCAAGCTTTTTACAATGCCCACGCACCAGAGAATTACTTTGAACCCTTAAATAACTACAAGTCAGAAGGGGATTCCTTTCACAAAGAAACTTGTAAACCTGGAGCATGTCTCCCCTAATCCTTCTCAGCTCCAAAGTGGTATGTCCAAGATGTTTAAGCCTAGCATGATAAGGTAAATTTCTCACCTCAGGAATAAGGCGGGTGGCTCTCCTCTGAACCTGCTCTAAAAGAAACTTGTCCTTTTCATAGAAGGGACTCCAAGCCATGAGCTGCATAGTCAAGATGGGGTCTTACCAACTGCTTATACAAATTAAGTACAATATCCTTACTAAAATTGATGAAATTCCTCTTGATCAATCCAAGCACTCTATTAGCCTTTACAGCAGTGGCTGCACACTGCCTTGATGACTTTAAATCCCCAGTAATTACAACACCCAGATCTTTCTCAAAGGTGACATTACTTAAAACACAACCATTCATGTTATAATCATAGCTAAAACTTTTGGGACCAAAATGAAGGACCTTACACTTATCTGCATTAAAAGACATTTGCCAGGTCTGAGACCAAGAAAATAACCTATCCAGATCTTTCTGCAGCAGTTAGGCATCATCCAAAATACTAATCTTCCTATAAAGCTTAGTATCATCTGCAAACTTACTTATACGAGATGTAAGAGAACTATCAATATCATTGATGAAAATTAAGAAAAGAAGTGGGCCAAGGACAGAACCCTGCGGTACTCCACTTGTGACTTCTTTCCAAGAGGAGAAGTTACCATTGACAGCAACTCTCTGAGATCTACCATGAAGCCACGAATTTATCCAATCAGCACAATTGCCCTGAACCCCTAACCTATGCAGTTTAATCATTATCCTACCTAATGGAACTTTATCAAAAGCCTTTGAAAAGTCAAGGTAAATGACATCAACGCCATACCTAGAATCAAGAGATGAAGAGACATCTTCAAGAAAGCTCAGTAAGTTAGTAACATAAGATCTGCTTGGCAGGAAACCATGCTGTGACAGATCAAGTAACTCATTATCTAAAAGATACTTAAGTAAACTATCCTTAATCAAAGATTCCATAACTTTGCACACAACACTGGTTAAACTGACAGGCCTGTAATTGCAAGGATTACTTCGACCCCCCTTCTTAAAAATTGGAGTAACATTTGCTACCCGCCAGTCAGTAGGAACAAAACTCGAATCCAGACACTTCTGAAAAATGATGGAAAGAGGAACTGACAAAATCTCAGAGCATTCACGTAAAATGGCTGGGTGGACCCCATCTGGCCCAGGGGCCTTACTAGCTTTCAAACTCTTTAACTTTTTACAAATTTGTTCCTCTGAGAAAATGACATAACTGATTGAAGAAGAGACATCAGAACCCTTACAAGTCCCCAACAAAGATGATTCCTCAGTAAAAACAGATACAAAATAGTCATTTAACAAGTTAGCCATATCCTGATGGTCACTAACCAAAGTATTATCATCACCTTTGAGAGGCCCCACACCCTCCTTAAGCTTCTGCTTAGACCTCACATAGGCATGAAAAGTTTTGGGTTTTATCTTAACCTCCTTGGCCAACTGCTTTTCAAACTTAGTTTTAGTTCCATTTACCAAATTTTTAACTAAGAGTTCCTGCTTCTTGTAAGCTGCTAAGTTTTCTGGACTTTTACTGGCCCTATAGCGACGCCAACACTTACGTTTCTTCCTAGTTGCTCTAAGAACTTCTCTAGAAATCCAAATTGGCCTATTTTTAACCGCAGCTTTCTTATGTGGGATACACAACTTTGTTGTGTCAGAAACAATATCCCGGAAAACACTCGCCTCAGCAGGGCCCAAGTGAGACAAACGGGCCGCCCAATCTATGGTTAAAAGCTCCTTAACACGAGTAAAGTTAGCCTTGCTGAAATCTAGAATTCTTTTGTCACTACTAGCATGATTGATGAAACAATGCAGCTCAAAACAAATAAGGTCATGGTCACTGGACCCTATCTTACCACCATTAGCTACATTTCTAACCATGTTCTCATCTGTACTTAACACCAAATCAAGGCAATTATCCTCACGAGTGGGAAACAGAACATGCTGGGTAAAGAAACCATCAGTCACAACCTCAAGAAAATCCCTCCCATGTAACCCACTAGTACAGGAATGCCAATCAATATCTGGAAAGTTAAAATCCCCAAACACAACAGCCTTTTTGGAAGAAATTTTCCTAAAAATTTGGAACAAACTCTGATTATTCTCAACGCAAGAATTTGGTGAACGGTAAACAATACCGACAAGCAAGGGGTGCCATACTCATTGCTACAGCTAAGTTCACACCACAATTGCAGTTGGAGAACCCACAGGAAAACTTGGCTGTGACTTCAACACAATTTAAACTATCCTTGACAAACAATAAAACCCCCCCACCCCTACCACCGACAGTATCAATCCTATCTTGCCTGAAAAATTTGTACCAACCTGAATTTTTCAGAGTTGCTTAACTCACTATGGAGCCATGATTCGGTAACTCCAACAATGTCTGGACTGTCAATGGAAATCTGTGCAAGAAATTCATCGAACTCGTTAAGAATGCTCCGTACATTAGCAAACACAACTTTGATCCCAGAAACTGCCCTGTCAGTTGAGATATGGTGAGCTTGAATAGGACCCTCAACACAACCAACATCAGAGATACTCCTAGCACCATAATCCCTCGCCCCTGAATCTAGTTTGACAACTGGGATTCCACAGCCCTAGTAACCATCCTTCCCAATTCATTGGCCCCAGCGCCTGACAAATGCAGCCCATCTCTAGCAAATAGATCCCGTCTATTATGAAATTTGGCCCATGTATCAACAAATTTGAACCCCCCCCCCCCCCCGAGAACACTCGTTTTGCAACCACTTCACCGTATTGTCTCAGAGAGTTGCTGTCAATGGTAACTTCTCTTCATGGAAAGAAGTCACAAGAGGAGTACCACAGGGTTCTGTCCTAAGTTGGTCCACTACTTTTTATAATTTTCATCAATGATATGGATAGTTCTCTTACATCTTGCATAAGTAAGTTTGGAGATGATACTACGCTTTATAGGATACTGCTTCAAAAAGATCTGGATGGGTTATTTTCTGGGTCTCAGACTTGGCAAATGTCTTTTAATGCGGATAAGTGTAAATTTACATATAAGTCCTTCATTTTGGTCCTAAAAGTTTTAGCTATGAATATAACAAGATCTGGATGTTGTAATTACTGGGGATTTTAAGTCATCAAGGCAGTGTGCAGCCACTGCTGCAAAGGCTAATAGCCTGCTTGGATTGATCAAGAGGAATTTCATCAATTTAGTGAGGATATTATATAAGCAGTTGTATAAACAGTTGGTAAGACCCCATCTTGTCTACTATGCTATGCTATGCTCAGACTTGGACCCCATTACTAAAGGACAGGTTTCTTGAGGAGCAAGTTCAGGGCATATTATGGGGCCTTGGCCCTCCTTTGCCCTTCAACCTGTTATGTTATGCTGTGTTATTTTGAGGATATGCAATACTTTACAGGCTATAGCAAAACGTTCTTGAAGTTCGCCCGTTTCTAGTTTGTTTGGTACAGAGAGATCGATTTTCTTCAGTGGTTTTCTCCCTACCGCGCCGTTCTCGGCTTCCGTAGGCTACAGAGATGATAAGGAATTCTTTTAATTCTGTACATGATGAATATTAATTTAGCCAAGGCCTATGTCGTAACCTTTCACAGCCGATACATTGAAGGTTTAACAGAAGAAACTGCTTCCTCTAACTTATGATGGACTGTCTCAAATTTTTTCCACATCACATGGGAAGAAATTGCTGGCTCTCTCTTCATTAATTTTACTCGTCATTGAAGTCAAACTGATTTTATTCTTGCTCGCCGTTTTCCTTACAGCTAGGAAAGCAGTCGATAAGTGAACGTAGGCATAGGCCCGATAAGTTTACATTTAAAAAACGTGAGTAACGGTTCCACGAAACAGAAATTTCATTCACTTCTCGGTCTCCTATGTTTGTTGCTTAGCTACCTAACTGTTAGGCCTGCCACCAACGTACACCTAATGTTAGGCTAGGCCTACCAACATAACGATAGTGCGTACTTTCTCCTAGGCCAAGGCAATACACATTCATGGGTGGGGGGTATTCCAAAACTGGTGATGATGTCACAGCCATGAATGATGCATGAAATTTACCATCACGGCTGTCACGCACTGAATTAGGGGGCATAGACCTAGGCCTAATGTAGGCCGCACTGTATGTTTTAATGTTATTTCAGTCCTCAGTCAAAAACTCCAAAAGGCCAAGAGAGCAGTTACAGTTAGTTTCTGCCCTCGCTATTTTCCGCCCCACAAAAACGGTGTTTTCCGCCCCTTTTATTTTTAGCAGAAAACCCCTTTTTGGGAGACGGAAAGTAATGGAATGGAATGTGATATCAGTGGTACTTTTTGTCAAATGAACATTCCATCAACTTTTTCTTAAAGTTTCAAACCTCATCGATGTCTTTTACTATTCAATGCGGCCCCCGTTACTGCATGTTGACATCTTTCCAAGCAACATTCTCACTGGACAGTCTGTAGACTTTAGTATACCAGGGTTCTGCCCAGGACAGTTTGAGTGCCGGCAGGAGACTATCTAAGCGGAGCGCCACCATCGGTTGGCGCGGAGCGTACAGAAAAAATTTTGGGATTTAAAAACCCTCAGATGGCTGGAGACAGCACTTTTTGAGTGTTTAAGCTGTTTATAAAAAGCCTAGAATTTAGGGATCCCATGCCCCCCTCCCCCCCCCTTCAAACATTCTTTCTAGCTGGGAGGTTTAATTCACCTTGTTTGAGAGTTTGATTTATAGTGCAAAAGGTTTGACTAAACCCCATAACAACTGCAGAGTCATGGTAATATTTTCAATCTCACCATGTGGGTGGAGATGGCTCGGTGGTTTGAGCGTACTGCCTTGCATACTGAAGGTCCCCGGATCAAATCCCGGTGGAACCACTTGGAAATTTTCCGGGGTCTAAAAATTAACTTGTTCAGCATAGCTGTTCACAGTGATGCTGAGGGGGTTTAAAATTGGTGAATTACAAAATTGGGTATTTGGTTGTCCGTTTCAGGAAGTTGTCCGTTTCAGGAAGTTGTCCGACTCAGGAAGTTGTCCGCTTGCTCAGTTCAGCTGTTGAGCAGTGGTGCAGAGCAAGTATAACCTCCACCCCCTCCAGCCTTTGGGAAAGTGGCGAAAGACTGGGGATACGCTCACGTCCGTCGGATGGGGACGTTAAATGGCGGTCCCGGGAGCAGGATTGGGAGCTATTAGTACACGCCTGCCTCGTTACCTCTGAGCACTAGTCGAAAAGAGAAGGCGAAGTTCGCCGGTGTTCATCCACACTCACTCTGGCATTGGATCTTCGAAGAGTTAATTGATTTGGGCCTGGACTTCAGGGCATCTTATGGGGCTTTGGCCCTCCTTTGCCCTTCAACCTGTTATGTTATGTTATTTAATACTAACATATATGGGAGAATTTTGGACAGCTTCTCGTAACACTAATATATATGGGAGAGATTTCACCTAAGCAGATACCACCCAGCCAGTAAAATATGCTGCTGCATGCTTTAAACCATGTTCTAGAACAAATAAAATATTGGTAGAGACTTAAGAATAAAAATAAGAAAGAAAACATTCACCACTGCACGTACAGCTTTCTCATTAAGGATCGAGATAGCAGTCTGCAGGTAAACGTGTAGGATAGGTTCACAGTGTACATATGTGCTATACGTTAGGCAATGGCCAAGTTGCCAAGACATGCTGAGGAAAATTACATCGTAGAGAAAAACTTTACACCTAAAACTCACAAATGTATTGCAGATTGTTGTATGAGGGTCTTTTGCACATGCCTCTTAAATATTTTTGGTGTTCTTGACCACATGGATTTTTGTCGATCCTTATCAGTGCTCGGTCCCGCCTGCTTTGCTTTGGAGTGCTATGGAGAGAATGTTCTGCTGACTAGCACAAAAGATGCAGAAAGTAGTACTAGCTTCCTTGGTCAATCAAAGCATACATTTTCGGCTTAAATTTCTTAGTTTAGGAAGCTAGACACTTTGTGTTTTCAATTGTTCCTATGTCAAGAATTGTCACTGTACAATTTATCGTCAATTTATTTATTTTTTCCAACCATTTTTCCAACCATTTCAATTTATACAGTGAACGTTTTTACGAAGCCCTTTAGCTGTTCACACAGAAATTGTGCTGAATGTGTCGTGAGTTGTGATTGGCTGAGCGTAGTGGCCATTGGTGTATGGAACCAATCACAAAGTCTTCAACAGAAATATTCTGTTGTAGTTCACATTGTCTTCTTGGCAGGCATAGAATGTGTGCTTCTCCTTTGTTATTACGTTGTGCAAAATGTAGGTGCAGTTGCAGTACCAGCGCAAAAATACATCTGCCAAGCGGGCTATTATATTACAGCATGCATCTGCTCAAATCAATGTGCACGCACTGCTTTTTAATAGTTGAAACTGAAGTGCGACGATCGGAGTTTGTAAACAGAAAACAGTTTTTGCAATAGAATACAAGATGATTGTATTTTTCACAAATTGCGTTGGATATTGTGAACAGTTATGAACTGGATTCCCCCATGTCTTCAATAAAGACTGAGAAATAATTTCCTTAGGGCCAATCCCGCGACCAAGGGTCAATTTTATGTGGGCTCTTAACGGGAATGCGTACCGGTCGGAAAACTCATTTTGGCAGATTGTGCCGGTCGGCAATTCTGCGTGCCGGCGCCGACCGGCAGCGGCAGATCACTGGTATACTTATGCGTACTTACGTACAGGTATATGGTATTCAGTGCTGTGAACAACTGTTCACACATTCAGCATAAGTCTTCCTATAGACAAGCGGACTACTTATACGTAAAAAAATACAAGTCCGTGACTAGACTTGACGTTTAGGAAAAAGGTGGTAAAATTCATTCTCTTCGATGATTTTTGATGAGGATACTGAAAAAGTTTTAGGTCTAGCCATACATTTCTTTGTTGCCTTGTACATGGATTTGAAATTTGAAGTTAGCAGTTATTTTTATCACATGTTAGGTCAAACATCACTTTCCGCCCCAAGATTTTTAGGGGCGGAAACTAAAGGACCCCCAAGAGAGCCATCACATAGCTTACAGTACCTAACAGTTAAAAGAAGCCAACAAGGGCGACACAACCAACAACAGGTGCAACTGGAGCTAAAGTGATACTCCCATTGGATAGTCTGCAAAGGTGCATTCCATGTAAAGCCCATGCTGAAGGTACTCCGAGGTCTTTGTGATCATACGCTTGGATTTTCTGTACACATTTATAGTGCATACAATCCATAGGCGTGGGTACATAAGCACAATTAACATGTGTAATGCATACACAGTCACTATACATTGGCAATGCACATATACATAGTACAAACACGTTAGAACTAATCAGTAGCAATCTGTAAGCAACTGTAAGTATGTATCTTTACATGTTACTTAATGCATTCACCATTCAAAGGCAATATAAGTACAGGTACATAGCATAGAACTGTTCGTGATCATACGGTGAGAGTGTGACTGATTCGGCCTGCCTGGAGTACCATTTGCCCGCTGCTATGCCGAGAAGGAATTGGTGCTTACACTGAAGATATTCATGTTGTAGTGCATGAAATACAGACTGGATAGTCTGTTTTCAAATCTGTCAATGATGTAAGGATAAGTGTTGTACTAGTTGTGCGAGTCTGCACAGTCACAAGCAACACGTGCAAGTAAAAACAAACAACAAAAGGGCCCTAAAGAGCTTGCTGTGTGAGGACCGGTGTGTTTCTTGATGGGTCCCTGATTCAGTTTAAGCAGAGGATTCAGTCAGAGGTAGTAGTATGAAAGGGCAAAGCATACGGTTTTATTTTGATTTCATAGGGGATAGTATTTCAGAGGCGAGCTTTTCTAGTTCTAACAAAGAACTGGTATTTGAATGCAAGATTGCAGGGACTTAATATAATTATATAGTTTGCTAGCCTGCTGTAAGCAGGCTATTGTGTGTTCGTTTCAACTTCTACATTCAAATATCAAAAATATTACTTTCGCTACTATAAATAATACTATGAGTCTTTCAACTCATTTGGATGTTTGCACATGCTCGTAAAGTGAACATCGTTCTCTCCTATCTCTGGGATTTTTCTGCTGTTTTTACTTAGTCTTTTTTTCCGTTGAAGTTACATATTGACAGTATTTTGGGAGTATTCCACTTTCTCATCACGTTGGATACTGTACCTCAACTAACCGGTCTCGAACTTAACTTTCTGTTTTTTGTAGTGGAAATTTTGGTTGGTTATTGTGTGAGCCTAGGCTTCACCCCAGTGTAGCCTTCCACACTTTTTATGTGCCTACAGTGAATCTCATTGTCAGCCGTCACCTGTTGCTAGTGTTAGCGTTCATGCAAGGACAAACTCCTCGTCATTGTAGCGTGGTCAATGGTCAGTTGTTGTGAGTATTGGCATTGTAGGTGTGCCCTGGTTATTCCTCCCGTTGGTAATTATGTGGGGTGGTGGTGGTCTGTTGTGCATGCTCATTTTTATTTTTGGTTGCAGTCTTCGTTTTCTCCCAAGCAATTATGGACTTCCCCTTAGTAATGAGTATTCTAGTTTTATTAATGTTGTTGTATCGAAGTGTGAGCCCCGGGGTTTTACAAACCTATATGCAGTCCCTTTTATGTATGTTAAGTTTATACCTAGCCTAACTGTTCTGTTGGCTAACTACCAACAACCTAAGCCTTGCCTACCTTCCCCTTCAGGCACTCAGCCCCTCAAGCTTACTATGTCTTATTTGGCTATCTTGGTTATCATGCTCTCTGGGGACCTGCACCCCAATCCTGGCCCATGCACACCCAAGTTTCCATGTGTCTTGTGCGGCAAAGCTGCCAAATGGGGTCAGCATGCTGTCTGTTGTGACCAGTGCCAAGGCTGGTATCATGTTAATTGTATGAGCATGAACTCTGCCATCTACCAGGGCATTGCAGCTAATAGTAACGTTTCTTGGATTTGCTGCCAATGTGGTATTCCCAACTTTTCAAGTTCACTCTTTGGCAATTCTGTCCCTGAATTATCGAATAGTTTTGCCTGTCTTTCTCCTGGTGCTCATAGTGTTACCAGCGATCCCCAACTTCGCCTCTGTTGTCGTCCTCCCAGTCACCAACAAATCTCGACCTGAACGTAGACCCAGTTCTAAACGAATTAGGAATAGTTTAAAAGTCCTTGTTATTAATTTTCGAGGCATTCGTAATAAGGTGGCAGACCCTAAATGCTTGCATTGATGAAAATAACCCTGACGTAATTATAGGTACTGAAACTCACTTAAATAGCTCTGTCACCAGTAATGAATTGTTTCCTGGTAATTATACTGTTTTTAGAAAAGACAGAAGTTATGGTCAGTCTAAAGGGGGCGTCCTTATCGCCACTAAAGAAGACCTCCTTGCTACCTATAGACCTGACCTTGATTCGGATTGTGAGGTTGTCTGGGTTTCTCTGGAAATCCAAGGCATCAAGCAAATACTTATAGGGTCTTTTTACCATTTACATAAATATGGCAACTCAACAGACTACCTCAACCAGCTTCAACCGGGCTTCTCTCGTTAAGGCCAGTAAGAATAAAAATCGACAGATCTATCTTGCAGGGGACTTTAATCTACCTGATGTTGATTGGTCTACTAGGTCTGTCCAACCAGGCTCACAGTATCCTGCTTTATCCAAATGTATGCTTGACATATGCAATGGTTTTGGTCTCGACCAAATGGTAAGTGAGCCTACTAGAGTTAACAACATCTTGGATATTATCTTGACATCTAATCCTACTCTAGTGGATAGGTCTGCCCTGATCCCTGGCATATCTGACCATGATGGTATCCCCTTGATTATGATAAGCACTAGGCCTAAAACAACTAAACAAAAGGCTAGGAAAGTTTATAGCTTTCACAAAGCTGATGCCAGTGGAATCAAGGCAGAGCTTAATAAGTTCAGCTCTGACCTGGTTAAACGTGAGTGCTCTGTGTAGGTCATGTACTCTGCCCTTGAGAACAAAATCAAAGAGGTAATGGATGTCTATGTTCCAGCTCAGGTTGTTAGAAAGAGGAACCAAACCCCCTGGATTGATAAGACTATTAAATAGGAAACAAAGAGCTTATAACACGTGGCGTAAGACGCGAACTCCATCCTCTTTGAAAACTTCAAAACCCAACATAAAGCAACTCACAAAACAACAAGAGCCGCTTATAGAAGTTATGTTAACAGAGTTTGTACTAGCTCTGATTCACCTAAACGTTTCTGGTCCTTTATTAAAAACCTTAGATGTGATAGTGTTGGTATCCCTTCCCTGAAATCTGATGGGATACTTGTCTCGGACAACACGCAGAAGGCTAACATCTTAAATGAGCAATTCCAAAAGGTTTTCACCTGTGAGAGTGTCACCTTACCTCCAGTTGAAGCGAACACCATACCCACCATGCCTGATATTGAGATATCCTTAGGCGTAGATGGTGTTGTGAAGTTGCTCAAGGAGTTGAACCCAAACAAAGCGTCAGGTCCTGACGGTATACCGGCTCATGTTCTGAAATTGGCCGCAGAGGAGGTTGCTCCTGCCCTCTGCTCCATTTTTCAAAAATCACTGGACACTGGTCATTTACCTCCCTCTTGGCTATGTGCCAATGTTAGTCTTATCTTTAAAAAAGGTGACCGTTCCCTAGCCTCAAACTATAGGCCGGTCTCTCATACCTCGATTTGTTGCAAGGTCCTGGAACACATTATACATTCTCATATTATGCATCACTTTGATAACCACTCAGTTATCACGAACAGGCAGCATGGCTTCAGACAACGCCATTCTTGTGAATCTCAATTGATCCTAACAACCAGTGACCTAGTGCAGTCTTTAGATCGTAGATCCCAGACTGACATGATTATCATGGATTTTTCTAAGGCTTTTGATACGGTCCCTCATAACCGGCTGCTTTGTAAATTACAGAAGTATGGTATTAGAGGCAACACCCTTAACTGGATTACTAATTTTCTTAAGTCCCGGAAGCAGAGAGTCATAGTGAGTGGTGATTTTTCCAATTGGGTAGATGTTATCTCTGGTGTCCCCCAAGGTACAGTCTTGGGTCCCTTGTTGTTTTTAGTTTATATTAATGACCTGCCCGATAATATCTCTTCTGAAGTAAGGCTTTTTGCTGACTACTGTGTAATTTATAGACAGATAAAGAATAATCTTGACCAGGTTCAACTCCAAAATGAACTAAACACCATCTCTGAGTGGCAAAATAAATGGCAAATGCACTTTAATACCAAGAAGTGCTTTTCTATAAGGATTACTCACTCAAGGAATCCCAAGTTTTTTAATTATACTCTAGATAATGATACCCTGGAGTCTACCGATTGCCACACTTATCTGGGAGTTGACATCTCTAATACCCTTACCTGGAATAGACATATTAATCGCATCACTTCGTCAGCAAATAGATCTTTGGCTTTTATTAAAAGAAATTTATACTCCTGCCCCAGGAGTGTTAAAGCTAATGCCTATCTCACACTTGTTAGGCCTTTATTGGAGTATTCATCTTCTGTTTGGGATCCCTGCACCGTTTCCCTATCCAATAAGGTTGAGTAAATTCAACGTAGGGCTGCTAGGTTTGTTTATAATGACTATTCCCCCCATAGTTGTGAGACTGAAATGTTAAAAGACCTAGGGTGGGATAGTCTAAAAAACAGGCATACTACCAGCAGGCTACTGTAGCAATTCTTCACAAAGCCAGATTGGGCCTCCTAGCCTCGCCAATCAACAGCCTACAACCGGTCCGGCCGCCCTCCAGGCATCACTATTCTAATAGCTTTACAAATATACCAACCAATAAGGACTGCTACAAATACTGGAACCCCCAGAACATTACAGATCTCGAGGACCCCAAGCAGTCAAGAGAGCAGCCTTGAGGATCCTGAGACAGGACGACTAACTACATGCGCACACTCAACCCTGCACGTTTGACTCCACCAGGAGTGTTGTGCAGTATTTTTCCAGATCCAGATCCAGAACTGCTTCACTGTTAAACAGTCGATGTTTCCAACCAAGTTACATGGCATATACCTATGGTATACAATAGCCTGCCAACTTTCTAGCGAATCTCATTTACGACCACCAGATATGACGTCACGACAAAAATTAAAATAACTAAATTAAATCTGGCCTAATAGGTAATATTTATGCATGGAACGTTTGGCCTGGTACACATTTTCCACCTACAAAAGCTAATTAGGTTGTTCGCCGTTCGTTGTATCAGTTGTACGTACAAAATACACTATTCATACTTGTTTCGTGCACCACGTGACCATCTCATGTTTACAAATTCGTCCCTCAAAATGCGGGATTCCTGTAAATGGAAACTGGACGAAGGTTTGCAGACTCTCTATATTTTACTGTTTAGAGAGGTGTATTATGATTTTGAGAGAGCACCGTCTTTGGCTACTACAGAGTCTGCTCCACGGGCTAACGGGTAATAATAAGAGGGAATGGAATGTTCACAAGATTGTTCCTAATTTTGTAAAACATGCAAAGATAGCTAAGGCCCTATGATGCTGCAAGGATTGCCACTCTAGAGTGTGGGAGATTTCTGTGAAAAGATCAGCACTTGAGCTATAATCGTAGTGCTTAAGTACAAACTGTGCTGCACGTCTTTGAACTGCGTCAATTTTATCTACGTCAGTTTAGTGTAAGGATTCCGACATGTAGAGGCATAATCAAGATGAGGACGGATTGGATTTGTAGTAAAGTACTGTAAGCAGTAGTTTTGATTTCCCTGGAAGGTTACAGCGACACAAATTCAAAAGCTTAGTGGCCTTATTTGTGATCTCTTCAATGTGCCTAATGTAATTCAGTTTGTCTAGAATAACACCAAGATACCTGTCTGCAGTAACTTCTACCAGATCACAAAATGCAGAGGCTGTCATATGGATACTAATATTATTTATAGCAAGTACAAACAAATCAGGGGACATAGGAAAGGAGGAAGGAGCATTTTGGTGGTACATTCTGTAGATAAAACTACATCAACAAGATTTACAGTATGTTATACGCAGTAGTTTACATAAATTTGGAAACACAGAAGGCCATTTGCCAAATGAGAACCCAAATTTGTAACTTGAATAAGTCTTCCTGGTGTAATTACAGCATCCTATAAGGATGAAATAGGCATATAAAGTGCACTGTCATCAGCAAAGAGACAAGTACAGCTGGAGAGGTTTTTTCAATGGCATTGATATAGATGGAGTTCACAAGAGTTGACCCAGGACAGTGCCTTGGGGCACTCCTGATCTGACTGGCCTCAGGGTAGAATGAGTCCCATGTACAACAACTTCCTGGGATCTGCTGTAAGAAATCTGTTAATCCAAGCATTTGTTTTCCCAGTAATCCCATAATTATTTAGTTTAAAGAGATGGTGCATTTCTAAATCTCTTAGAGTAACTTGTGAGGTTCCTCAAGGGTCCATTGTAGGACCTGTACTCATTATTGTCTACGTTAGTATATGGTCTGGTACCACTAAGTCTATTCTAAATAAATTACTTATGCTTCAGAAAAGAACTGTCAGAAGCATTGCAGTTTCTGCTCCATGTGATGAGACTAGTCGTACTGTGTATTTTGTTTCCTTGTTCACTTACGTAAACTTGATGATCTAGTCAACATGAGCTTAGTTATGTTTACCTATCGCTCTTTGAACAATCTACTTCCTAGTTCTTTTTTTTTTTTTTTTATACCTTGAACAAATCTATTCATAATTACCAGACTAGACAAGCTGACCAGCTACATACCCTATTCGTTGATGAAGAGGCTTGCAAGAAAAGTCTCAAGTATAGATCTGTTATTGCCTGGGACACTCTTCCTCAGAATTATCATCTTAGCTCGCCGGTTGCATCTTTGAGGAAAGGTTATCAAAATATTTTGTCAGTACTGTACTTATTAATGTTCCTTGGGTACAGTAGGTTGGTGGGTATGGAATGTAGGGGGAGGGGGTACAGGGGGCTTTATGTTGATCTTCTGTTTATTTTGTGTCTGCTCTCATTGGAAGTGCTTTTGTTTCTCAAGCCCAGAAGGGTTTTAAGAGTACTTCCATTGACAACTACTGTATTGTCTTTTCTAACTTCTTATGTGCTTATATTATCTTGTTCATTTACTGATAAAACAAATAAATGAAATGAAAAGGAAATGAAGGTACTAGTCTGGGACAACATCAAACGCCCTACTAAAATCTAGAAGACTTACATCAGCTTGTCCCTTTCCCTTGTTTAATGTACTGGCCCAATCATTCATTGCCCCAATCAACTATGTTTATAACTAAACCTGAGGGGAATTCCTGTTTGCATTCTGCTCAATCAACATCACACCTACATACCTAACCTGCTTCACATCTAGACTTTTCCATTTACTGCAGAATGCTAACTGGCAATGTCTTTAAGAGGTGGCCTTATACCCCATTGACTTTGAGACCCATTGCTAGACATGCCCTGTTTCATTGCCATAGGAATGCTCAAGTTACATAATCTGATAGTTCTTGTTTTTTTTTTTCAGTTTTAGCCTGGTTTGAAGATGGCTTTAGTCTCATCTACACTGCCATCCAAGGCATCTAAGCTTAAAAATCCTCCAGTAGGAAACAAAGAATCGAGGAGAGAAGACTGGAGAAAGGCCAAAGAATTGGAAGAGGCAAGAAAGGCTGGTACTGCTCCTGCATTGACAGATGAAGAAGGAAAGTAAGTCCTTGTTTAGATGAATCCGATAAGCGCTTGTTTTTAGTGACTATAGGGAGCCATAAGTGGGGTCCATCAGCCTTGAATCGCCTTCATTTATTGTCTACGTAAATTTCAAATCCTCATATTGCTCTTAAATGAAAACCTGCCTTACTTTGACCCAACCAAAAATTGAATCCTAAACCTTTCACTTGTAAATCATCATTACCAGTGGCAGAGCTAGGGAGTTTGGTTCTAGGGGCCACAATGGCCTGTGGTTGCCCCTGTTCATTGTAGCTCTGCCACTGATCATTACTTAAGAAGGAAATCTTAAAATCCTTGTTAAATTCTAGAATTGTGGGGTAGTTGTTTTTTGAAGCTGAGAAATGGGCAAAGATTATGGCTTTTGAAATGTAATCCCTTCAAACATCTAACCAGTTCAACAATTTACCATCTACACAGTAGTTACAAATCCCAATTTTTTTTGAGAGGCTGGTTCAGACAGGAAAACAGTAGATTCCTATTTGATGAAAAGCTGACCTTACTTTGACTCACCTAGCTTAAGTAAACCCCAGCTCACTTCCTTATCACTTTATTTCCCTTCAACATTTTCTTTTGTCGTTCACAGAGACATCAACCCTCATATCCCCCAGTACATTGCGACAGTCCCATGGTATGTTGGCATTGACCACCCAACCCTGAAACATCAGAGGGTACAGGCGGAGAAGATTAAAGAATACAACAAATTGGGAGATTGGTATAAAAGAGGAGTCACAGATGTAAGAGAAACTTGATCTTTTCTTCACCTTAGCTGGACATCAACATGAAAAACAAGGTGCCCATTTGGGCAAGTGGCATGTTGAATTCGCTTGCACTGATACATTTGAAGTTGCCCTGAAATGGCTGTTTTCATTGGCAACTGAAAATGATGGGTTAAGCTGTTCCTCGTAACACACAAAGCTTCAGCCTAACTATGGGTAGCATTCAAGTGCTTGTAGACAAACAGTGGGAAGGAAGAGGAAGGGGTGGGGGTGGGACTGGGGTGTGGGGGTTGGTATGGTCACAGATGAGCAGGAAAGTTAGCAAACCCTCTCTCCTGCACCAGGCTATGCACTCAACGTTAATTTAGAGTAGTCTGCTGAACATTGACTTTATAAACAACTTGCCTCATTGGGCAAGTGGCATTTTAAAAATAGAATTCACTTGACCTGAGTGATTTTTACCTGCCTCGGAAAATAGTCCTGGAAAACTGTAACTCTATTTCTGCCTGTGGTGGATGATCATACAAAACCATCTTACTTTGATTTTATTGGTTTCGATGGTAAGAGAAACCAATGCAATCATGATGGCGTGCGTGTGTATGTATGTATGTATGTATGTATGTGTGTGTGTGTGCGTGGGTGTGTGTGTATGTGTGTGTGTGTGTTTGTGACACTTTGCTTGTTAACATGATATCTCAAGATAGGAATGTCGCTGAGTTTTCAAACTTAGTACATAGATGCCCCATATTAAGAGGAAGAACCCTATTGATTTTGGTAAAGTTTGAAGGTCATTTGAGGTCACAGGGGTCAAAAACTCGAAACACTTTACATTTAACACAACTAACTCGTTAACACGATATCTCAAGATAGGAATATGTGACAGTTTTCAGACTTAGTACTTAGATGCCCCATATGAAGAGGAAGAACCCTATCGATTTTGGTGGAGTTCAAAGGTCATCTGGGGTCACAGGGGTCAAAGGACTCGAAACACTTTACAATACGATATGTCACGGTAGGAATGTTTGAAAGTATTCAAATCTGGTACATAGATGTCCCATATCAAGAAAAAGAACAGCATAAGTTTTTGTTGAGTTTAAAGGTTATTTGGGGTCACAGGTGTCAAAGGACTCGAAATACTTTACATTTAACTCATTAACACAGTATCTCAATGTAGAAATGCAATAGGACTTGAAACACTTTACATTTAACTCATTAACACAGTATCTGAAGGTATGAATGTTTGAAAGTATTCAAACTTGGCACATAGATGTCCTATATCAAGAAAAAGAACAATATCAGTTTTCAAAAAGTTTAAAGGTTATTTGGTGTCACAGGTGTCAAAGGACTCGAAACACTTTACATTTAACTAATTAACAGAGTATCTCAATGTAGAAATGTTCATAGGACTTGAAACACTTTACATTTCACTCATTAGCACAGTATCTAAAGGTAGAAATGTCTGGAAGTTTTCAAATTTGGTACATAGATGCCACATATCAAGAGGAAGAATGGTATGGGTTTTGGTCAAGTTCAAAGGTTATTTGGGGTCACAGGGGGTCCAACCCGGAAAACCATGTTTACAAAATATCTTAAGTTAGGAAGCTTGGATTGATTTCAAACTTAATATGTTGATGCAGTATGATGGGTAGATGAACCCTACCAATTTTGGTAGAGGTCAAAGGTCATTTGGGGTCACGGGGTCAAACCCCCAAAACATTTTTTACATGATATCTCAAGTTGGGAAACTTGGATTAAATTCAAACTCAAGATGTTGATGCGTTATGATGTAAGCAAGAACCCTTTAGATTTTGGTAGAGGTCAAAGGTCATCTGGGGTCACAGGGGGTCAAACTTGGAAAACCTTGTTCACAGGATATCTCAAGGTAGGAAACTTGGATTAATCTCAAACGTGGTATGTTGATGCATTATGATGTATGGAAGAATCCTATTGATTTTGGTACAGGTCAAAGGTCATTTTGGGTTAAAGGGGGGCCGAACCTGAATACCTTGTTTACACGTTATGTCAAGGAAGGAAGCTTGGATTGATTTCAACCTTGAGATGTTGATGCATCATAATGTAAGGAAGAACCCTATTGATTTTGGTAGAGGTCAAAGGTCATTTGGGGTCACAGGGGGCCAAACCCTGAAAACCTTGCTTACATGATATCTAATGGTAGGAAGCTTGGATTTTTTCAAACTTGGTTTGTTAATGAATTATGACGAGAGGGTGGACCCTATTAATTTTGGTAAAGGTCAAAGTTCACCTGGGGTTATCCACGGTCAAACCTTGAAAACTCCTACTTTGTATTTCAAGGTGGGAAAATAAGAGAGAGTTCAAAGTTAGAATGTGGATGTGTGATGGTTGGAAGATGGCTTCTGTCGTCCTTGGTGGAGGTTGAAGGTCAATTGGGGTCCCCAGAGATCAAACTATGAAAACTTTGTTAATAGGATAGAATATCTTAAGGCACAGCATGAAATTTGGCTTTTCATTGTAGAAGTGTTTTGGTTAAAAGAAAAACCAGTTACTTACTGGTGGAGTCAAAGGTCACTTTGTGTCACCATGTGTTACAATAAATGCACCTTTTTTTGAAAAGAACATGTTCTGTATGCATCATCGAAACCTCAATGCATTTTTGCATTCTGGTTTGTAATTCAAACAGTCATTTCATATGAATGATGTCGATGGCTCCATGAAGTTTGAAAATGCATTTTCCTGATGAGGCTCATACTGAGGGTGCTGGACTGTTAGTTTTAAAGAGGTGTTTGGAATATACCTTTGAAGATGTCCTTTGCTATTTTTTTTTACAAGAATAATGTGTACTACATGGGAAAAGTGCTTCAATGATTTCCAAAGTTTGCCCAAGAAATAGGTTAACCCTGAGCTGTAAACTATAGTGAGTTGAAGCCCCCAGCTCTGTGATTTTTTGCCTATGGTTAATGGTTGAGATTACCTGTTGTTGACTTCATCATCTCCCATAGTGATTGTGGTTGTTATTGTTGCCAAGGCTTACTTTTAGAACCTAATTGCTTAGTACAAAAATTATTATGATTATTACCCTATTAAATTACATTTCTATAGCACATAGTCTAAAAGAAGGCTCCAAGTGCTTTACAACAAATATTTAAAACAAAATGATGAAATCAGAGCCTAAAACAAAGATCTTAAAACTTAAGTCAACAGATTTAAAGGACAGTTCCTCTCACCCCAAACGACATTCTTGTAGGGGTTTACCGAAACTGTCAATTGGCAGCTAATTCAAACAATGCAGAGTACCAAAGCTAGTATTACACAGCATGAACTGTACTGAGAGTGTTTTGACAATACACATTGAGCTTTTTTATACTCACGCTGAAGCAATAAACAGAGATTATGTCTGGATGAGGATGAATTTCAGACAATTGTGGGAGGAGCTTACTGTAAGTAAGAAGGTTCAGAGATTTTGGTACTGTGTGGGGTGAGAGAATTGGACCTTTAAAGCAGGCCTCGATTGATAGAAAAATTCATGGTTGTCCTCCGGGCAACCAATTCAGTATTTTTAGTTGTCCTAAAGAAAATATGGTTGTCCAAACTGTTTGGGGCACAATTACTGTACAAAATAGTAATTGTGTGTACATATAATTGGTCTCAAAGAATAAAAAGATGATTTTTGCAAGACAAAAACACTTGAAGTCTGAAACAGTGTAATAGAAAAAGTTGGAAAGAGTTGATCAGACAGCATATAATATATGCTGTCTGATCAACTTAAAGTCACAGAAAGAAAAGAAAACAAAACTACATTATTTTTGTTAGTCCATACAGTGGTTACAACACCATTAAAACAGACAAGTATGTCTTGTCTTCCTTTTGGAGAGTCCATATTATCTCCACATGCTAACTTGTCTGATGACAAGTCCTTTTCAAGTTGGTTAATTTAAACCAATTTTAACAGTTTCAATATTTACCAGCTTCCAAAATTTTCAGAATAGTACAACCCCAGTTGATTATTTTATGTTTTTTTATTGCTACATTTCAGAGTATAGCAACAAAATTTAGAAAAGGGGCTTGTGAAAATTGTGGTTCGATGACTCACAAGAAGAAAGACTGCGTAGAGGTAAGGTGTTAATATCTATTCCTGGTTATCATGCCTTTTGCCTCTCAGAAATGTTCTGTGGTATAACATCTACCTACAGCCAAATTAATTGTTCATTATGGTTGTGTGTGCCCTTTTCTAGCTTATTTCGAGCAATGCTAGGGAGTTCCTCATACTTTGTTACATCATGCATGCATTTTCAGTTAAAGGTCTATTGGTTAAGGGTGAGGCAAATTGAGGGTTGAAAAATTGAATACCTTTGTCCCATCTAAAAATATAATCGGCAGGTAGCAGTTGTCTGGTAATAATTATAAGTATTTCTTGTGGTGAAACCCGAGCTTCACAAATGAGTATGTCATCCCTTTACTTGTGTACAGGTGCAGGGCTTGACGTAATGATGGCACCGATTGCAGTGTCATCATGCCTGTTTCACTTTGATGTCAACTAGGCAATAGAGTAGTATTGCCCTTCCTTTCCTGTGCTCCTTTTGAAACCTGTGTCAAGCCCTCTTAATGAAATCTCCCTAATTTGCCATCCCCCTGTTCCGCCCACTTCCCTCCCTCCCTCCCTCTCTCTCCCTCCCTCCCTCCCATGAAAATATAAATAAAAATAATATCCTCTGGCCACACCTATGAGAAGACTGTTTTCAGCTAAGTCATTCTTGGCAATGTCCATGTGGAGATTGATGAATACTCTCAGTTATTGAATTTTTTGCTTGTCAAACATATGCTGATGTCCAAGACATTTCAGGATTGCTTTGCTAACATATCTGACTGTATACTGCACTAAAAATTCCCCAGGATAAATCAGACTGAGACCTTAGAAATCCCCACACTTTGTCAAAATACAGTTATAGGATAGAAATTTGCCTTCTTCTTGTGTTATAATACTCCAGTACTATGCAATTCAAGGAAACTTAGTTTTTGCATAAATATTTTCATATTATTTTAAATGATTTTCAAATTTTTAGAGACCAAGAAAAATTGGAGCTAAATTTTCAGGTGAAAAGATTGCTCCTGATGAACATTCACAGCCTAATTTAAGTCTGGATTATGATGGTAAGAGGGACAGATGGAATGGTTATGATCCTCATGAACATGAGAGAGTGATCCAAGAATTTGCAAAAGTTGAAGAGGTAGGTAACATTATGTTCTGAAAAGAAGTATTCCTTTCTAAAATCTACTTTAAATTTCAAATAGTTAAAGATTAAAACAGGTGATGCTAAAATAGTATTTATTTATTTCCATATGAGATCAAGTAAACTTGTTGTCTTTTGATGTGCTCACAATTATTTTATTGTTGGTCACAGGCTGTGGCAAATTCTCTTTTCATTAGTTGGCTGTTTTCTAAACCAGTTTGCCTGCATGGAGATCAGCTTTCCCTATTCAATCTTACTGGTCTTGTTAAAAATGAAAGAAGGCTACACTCCCCAGCAAAAGTAAATGAAACTGGTCTCCTTCCCCTCTCTCCTTTTCAATGTTGGCCACAACTTTGAAACTATCAGATGGGACATAACATTCAAAGGGGGAGTGGGGATTTCAAGTGGAGTGTGAGATCGCTTTCACACTTGAGAGCTGATCTCAAGGGGGCGATCAGATTCGTATCAAATCCTCCCCTTAAGATCAAAGGTTTTGCTTTCACAATTGATCCCAGCGGTGAATCAAGCCACGATCAAGCGATCAACAAAACAGGAAGTGACGCAATAAAGTCAATTTATCCAGGAACTTGCACGCAGCTAATAGTAATTGTTATGACTTATGTGTGTGCACACACAATATTTAGTTCAGCTTGGTAGGTTAAAAAAGGGTTTGGTTCCGTTGTGCGAAGTGTTCTCTGTTCCATTGCTCTAACTTATATTCATTTCCCGGGAAATATAAGACACAGTTTGGAAATATCGAAACCTTTGGGTTGATAAGAAGAAGGGAAAGAATAGCTTTTTACTGAAACACATTTGGGAAAGACCCTTGAGTGAACAGTATGCTTTGAAGTTAGAGACCTGAGTCGCTTGAAGTCAGAGCTGAACACTATTATAACATCAAACGGAGAACAGTATATAGCAGTGAGTACACTGTGTGCAGTGCTAGTGCAAGTGCAGTGCAGGATGATTGCAGCTGCTCCATGTTTGTGCGTGTTGTATTTCGTGGGAGAAATGGGAAGTTGTGTCATAGATCATGTTGATCTCGGGTCACCTTGATCTTCTGAGCTTTCACACACACCCACAGTTTTTCGATCCCCTGTGCGAGGTCTGATCTGCCCACGAGGGAGGATCAAAATCTCTGGATCTGATCCTGAGTGTGAGAGCTTTCACACTTCAAAGTTGATCTTGAGGGGTGGATCAGATCGGGGTCAATCCCCTGCTTGAGATCAAGTGTGTAAAAACACTCTGAGAGATCACAAGTGCATTTTGTCACAGTATCAGCAGTGTTGTTTCATTTGTTTTGTCAGTGATTGTTTGAACACCTGTACAAAATATGGCACAGAATCTTTCTTTCAAAAGCTGCAATTCAAATTGACATACTGCAATTACTAATAGTTCCCTTTTCTGTTTCTCTGACATTTGCAGCCAGCACAAAACATTCAATTTTACTGTATTCCCAGATACTACCTGTGAAAGCCATAGGCCTATGTACCAGAGACACTCCCCGACAAAAATAAATTCAACAAGTCACCTTCCCCGCTCCCCATTTCAATGTTGGCTACAATTTTTTAACCATCAGATAGGACACAACATGGAAAAGGGGAGTGGGGTTTCCAGGTTTAGATTGAGGAATTGTGAGAGCATTTTGACACTACTGCAGCAATTTTGTTTCATTTGTTTTGTAGAGGATGGAAGCTGTTGTATCTGTTTCCCACTTTATGGCTACAGATGTCAGATTTCGTCACTCTTAAGCTAGAAAAGAATGCATTTCTTGGGGTGACATGCACCGTTCAAGCTTAGTACCTTTTAGGAATTATCATATATGACGGTACTAAGCTAGAAAGAATGCATTACTTATGGTACAAATCGGTGCTGTTTCCAGTTGCCCTCATGAATATTGAACTACCCAGTTATATCCTAATGTGTATCTATACCAATTATGGAAGACACTTATTGTTGTGTTGTTGCATGTACAGCACCTAACACGAAAAGGATTACAATGGTGGATTTTGAGAATTCATTGGTAGACTTTGCTATTCATATTATTTGCATTTCAAAGTTTGTTTTTTAAGGGCACTTTCAGCCATGTTATGGCACTTGCCTGACGGATGTATCCTTTCCTTGGACCGGCAGGTGTAAATTGTTCAAGTCTGGTTGTATGATCAGTTGTAAATATGCATTCCCGTACCTTTATGTCAAATGTTGTTTTTAAATTTGGTAATTCTCTTATCCTGGACAGTTCCAACTCTTCCCAATCTGTTTACTTGTCGTCCACTTTCCTCCCCATGTCTGTCTAAAACTTGTTGTGCAAACACAAACCTAGCCACTCACTAGTTTACTTTAGGGCCATACAAGCCCTCATGTGTTACAAGATCACTTGCTGTGAGTGATTTTAAATATGAGGGACATCTTTACAGATTATTACAGATTATTATTTTGTTTGTACGAATTATTTAATCTGTATATACATTTTACTAGCCTGTGTTAACAGATCATTTAATTGTTCTGTATATACAGATTATTAATCTGTTGTTACAGATTAAAAAAATTTATGTAGGTGGCACTAATAAGCTTTTGTAGTAAGGAAATTATTTTGATGTTAAACATGTTGTCTTTCCTTTTTTATTACTCATTAGGCCAAGAAACATTTAAAAGTCAAGAAACTGTATGATGAAATGTTGTCTGGAGAAGCTAAGGTAGAAGCACAGCAACAGGTTTGTATAGACTTGGAAAGCCAGTCACTTTCTACTGCTGTAAGGTACTATAAAGCATGTTCCCTAGATTCAAAATAATAATAATATAAGTAATATAAATACAGTTATAAAGCACTTTTCAATCCAGATTGTAGCACTTTAAAATACATTGAAAAACACAAGCACAAAAAAGAGTAGAAGCAATCTAGATCTGCCATGTGCAATTCAGGAAAGTCTTAAAATTTTTCTCGAAAATATGTATTGATTCATAATCCCTAATCTGAGATATCTAGTCAGTCAGAATGTTGTTTGCAGTATAACTATAGGTTTTATAGAGTTAGCTGATTGGTTTAATGAAGGAGTCTCCATATGTCACGTTTATCCAGGTGTGACATGTCTTAAGCAGAATGTAAACTGGCTCTAGTATGGCAAAAAGGCACCAAAATATCAGATGTAGGCAGGGGCTAGGGAATTTCAGTCACTGTGCATAATGTTGAGCATAAGAAGAAGAAAGCATCTCTGATTCTGTGGCATTGTAAGAGATATTAACTAAAATGTGTTTAAAGAGCATTTCTTGTGTAATTTTTCATCAACTTCTGTACATGTCCATGTGCTAGAAGAGTCAGGTGTCTATGATGGGGAGGGTAGTTTTGCTTCTTAGCACCATGCTTGAAAGTTGTGTTCCTGCTCTCACAATTGCAATGAACAAACATCCCTATCAAGTGCAACTAAAACATGTAGGCAAGTGATCATTGCAGCTAGCTTTACAGAGAACGGAGCTTGAAGCCAGCCCTGTGATTGTGCCAGAGGTGTGTCATGTATTTATTATTACTGCCAAAAGTTTGAACAATCATGAAATAGTGCATGCAAAAAGGCCCAAATTTCAAGTGGTGTGGCTGCTCCTTCAAGCCTTTAAATTGTGAAGCTTCCAGGACTTCATGCCCACCAGCATTGACATTGGAGAATCCTATCTCCTCCTGGTTTAACTCAAAGGCTGGTTAGAGCATCAGGCTTGCAGTCGGGAGGGTTGGGAGTTCAAGCCCTGGCTGGATTATACCCAAGACTTTAAAAACGGAACCTGCTGCCATAGTGCTTGGTGCTCAGCATAAGCAGTGGGGTAGGGAAAACAAGCCAGTGAGCCACTACTGGCAAAAAGGCTGTAGCCAGCTTGACTTGAACCAATTGGTTGGAAACTGGGCCGTAAAACTCCATTTGACTAACTGACTATTCAAAGGCTGGAGAGAACCCTACCAAATAATAGTGTGTAATGCCTAGATGGTGATAAATGGTTCATATATAGAGAACATGCTTCATTAATACTGTTTCAATCCTCTTTCCATTCTATTCAAAGGACGAAGTATAAACCACAGGTGGGCAAAAACTTTTACTTTTGGCCAGGGTTGTCACCATGCCGGGCAGCACTCAGTGGTGCTATCTGGCTCACAAAATCTCCACCTGGTACTTGCCATCAATATCAGCATCATCCCCCCTCACAAATTTATTGCCCTAACTGGACAAAATTCTTAGTTTTCTTCAGAATTGAATGATGGCTCCTCGTTTTTTTGTAAACACTCTTCAATCTGCAAAAAATTTTTTCCAAGAGGAGGTGTGACAGTGGCTCCCTTTAGACTGCTCAGGACAGTGACCACAAATTATCCAGCTTTCAAAATGGTCTTGTGACAACCCTGCCTATGGCCCATTTGTGAAATGTGGGAATGTATAGTAGCCACAGCGGAGTGACATGAAAATGCAGTCTCAATCAGGGGTTTCCAATTAGCAACACTACAAATGGTAGGAAACTTGGCTGCAACGTCTATTCTCTATAGCTTTTTGATTGACAATCACTGGAGTGCACCTAAATCTGCTCCGAGGCTCATGAATGGGTAGCAGTCCTTCAGAGTCAGACCCGTTGCCCATGTGGCGTGCATAAGTTACACTCTCACAAAGCTCATCTAGTGGTGGGTTTTAATAAAGTTGATCTTACCTTGTCTGGTCTGGTCCTGTCCAGCCAGTGCAGTCTGGTCTTACCCTAAACCTCACCCTTGGTCTTCTCCTTTTCATAGGATGGAGGAAGCGAAGATGAAGAAGATGAAGACAAATATGCTGATGACTTTGATATGCCTGGCACAAACTTTGACAGTAAAAGGTATGGGAAATAAGAATTTATTTATTGTTGTGGAGAAGGTCACTACTCCAGTCTTTGTAAAAGATACTTTGAGTGTTATTTTTGTAGATTTGTGAAGTGTCTTCTGTTTGATGATATTTATTTGTGGAGTTGTTACAATTTTGCAATACTTATATGAATGGTTCTTAAGAACCATGTGACAATATTTTTCTCAGGGTTCGAAATTAGCATTGGTTTATCACTTGTCCGTCCAGCTTTCATTCTTTGTGAGTCACTTGCCTGGACACATACTTCTCTAGCCCGTAATATGTGAGTCACAGTTACTGTATCAGGCAAGTAACTAGCCTAATGCAATGAACATGGGGTTGCTTGTATAATGTTAGGCCTATGTTGACAACTGGCAGAAATGCATTGCCAGAATGAACCTTCTCTTCATAAAAATACTTTGAAACTCCAAAGTAAATGAATAATGCCTGGGAGAAAAACAGTTCTTTCACCTAATAGATGAAATGATGAAAATAAAAGTCTGCATTTCTTTCAAATGTCTTTAGGTGAACGCAAAGCTAACGCCAAAATTACAATGTACAGCGTTCATTACTCAGAACTCGCAAAAACTCGATAAGCAGCTGTGAGGGAAGCATTGACCAACACCCTTTCCATTCACAATCCGCTATTCAGCACACACATCAGTGTGATGGGGTGACAGTCGAGTACATGGGCCTGTCGAGTGCGCACCTGCATTAGCATAACGTGTAAATATCTTGAAATGACAGAACTCTTAGGTGCGCATTCGACGGTATCGATGGTACACTGAGTATACATTTATTTCGGAAAAAATATACACGGGTACAGCCAGGAAATTGTTGTGTAATATATTGTAAAATTTATGTATTAACACTTAATTGTTATGGCCATCATTTTTTGAAGAACAAACAGGATTAGGACTTGCCCGACAGGCTTAGCTGACTAAAATTGTACTTGCCTGCACGAATGTTCAACTAGTCCAAGCTAGCCAGCTTATGCTAATTTCTAACCCTGATTTTTCTCATTGTTTTGTGGACTTCACAAGGAGTTTCTCTCCTTTGTTTTCCGAAAAATATGCAATAAGCTTAATTTCTGATATATAAGGTATGGTATGAAACAACTGTTCGCCTTTTCCTACAGTTATTTGGATGTTTTTTTTGTTCTTGGTCAGTCACGTGTGGTCATGATTCTTTTCTATGTGAAAAGAAATGTTTTGTCGAGATATGCCTGTAGGATGTGTGTCTTAACTTAAAGGTCCAATTCTCTCACACCAAACAGTACCAATTATTCTAACCTTCATACCCAAGTTCCTCCCACAATTGTCTGAAATTCATCCTCATCCAGACACAATCTCTGTTTGTTGCTTCAGGGTGAGTATAAAAAAGCTCAATGTGTATAACCAAAACACTCACAATACAGTTCATGCTGTTATATATGAGCTTTGGTACTCTGCATTGTTTGAATTAGCTATCAATCAAAGAGCTGAGCCAATTGAGAATTTTGGTTAACCCCTATAAGAATTTTAGTTTGGTGTGAGGGGATTGGTCCTTTAAAGGTCAATATTTCATAACTTACATCATGCACATATTCAAGGCAAACCAAACAATTTCTCCTAGTAAATGACATAGTGTTAGTCAGTAGGGTTGTCACCCCGCCGGTCGGGACTAACCGGCACTGGACATTGCCGACCGGTACAACACCTAAAATGCATGGCTTCCGACAGGCACAAAAATGATCTTTTATACTGAAAAATAATGAAATTGACATTAGCCTATAGCTGAAAAATTCAATGGGTCAAAAATGAGGTGGATTCCATGGGGGCAGGGTGAGGTACAAATACTGAGTCAGTTGTTTAACCGGCACTCAGATTAGGCTGGTGACAACCCTGTTAGTCAGGGCATGACAAGTCAAAGACACAATTGATGTTGAACTGTTATTTTTATGCTCGGTTGCACTTGAGACTGATGACTCACCTCATCTGTGGGGACTAAGAGCGGAAACTGGCTATTCCCTTTGACATCCTTCACTCCCCAAGTTGAGGAGAGACGGACCTATGACGTAACTCTTTGTTTATGTGTTGCACGCACGCATACAAGCATTCATTGTATCCGTTGGGGAGCATTTCCGCAGGGAGTAGGTTACATGCAAACAGCCTATTTCTTCTGTGACCGCTTTTGTAATTAGAAGCCATCCTGTGCTCAGTTTTGTTTACTTCAGTCCGAGAATGTAACGCTGTCCGAGAAGGTAAGGTTCAAGTTTAGATGTGGACTTGTCTTGGCATGGCCCATCTGTCAGAGTAACTGTGGGTTGAAGTGAGGTTACATCCTCTCAAGGTGGAAATTGGAGGTGATTTATGTGAACGGGTGTGGCTCTCCGGATCAACAATGAATCATTGTGTGAGTGTGTGAGCATATAATTGTTGTTATAGATCGGTGGTATGAAACATGCTAGGCCAGTTCATACCAGTTCATACATTGTGAAAGGAACATGGCTAAGATTAATCAAAAGCACCATGGTGCTTGGGCTATGCAAACAGATAAGACAGTGGAATGTGTAAAACAGCGAATCTGGTTCAGAATTTTATTACTGTGCTTTTTCCCCATAAAGGGTAGTGTTAAGGACACAATTTCGTAATTAACGAAGGAAATCTTATAATGTGAAGTTTGTTCTTCAATTCTTTGAAATTTCAAAAAATTTTATGAGAGGCATTAATTTTTCCCACCTTTTTTTGCAGGCGTATCACAGTGAGAAACTTGAGAATCAGAGAAGACACAGCCAAGGTAAGGTGATAGTTTTTCACAACTTCATGGTCAGAAATATTTGCAGTAGTTACCCTTTTTAGGCAATGAGATAAGTAAAATTCCATGTCATGGGGGAAGTAAACTTCCTCAAAATTTTACCTTTCTTATCATTTAATTTTATTATGTGTAAATTTTAAGTGTCCATGCTTTGATTAACAGTATCATTTTCTTTTGTCTTTTAATTTTACATCAAATGGTATTGTTTAATTTCAGCTTGTTTTGTTGCAGGCATTGTATTCTTTATTAAGAATTTGAAAGCATTATTAGTTTTGAAAGTATTAAGGTGGAATAGCTGTAGATAGTGTGTGCCTAAAGGCTTGAAGGAAAGCAAAATCAACAAAAGAAACAAAAAAAGAAAACAGAAATGGCAGATATTAAGTTTTGGAACCTTTCAAGTACTTTTTGGAAGCTAATGTCTTCTTCTTCTGTTTCCTTCTGCTATCACTGTTTTAGAAGTAGAAGTGATATTAATTCTCTGATATGTTGCAGCCAATTGTTGTTTATCACAAGATTTGCACTGTTGCTGTTTCTATGATGATAAAAAGCAATATTCTCTTTATTGGGAATAGGGTCCTGAATTGTTGTAATGGCATAAAAAAATGGAATTGGCATTCCGCATAAATTTCACAGAATTTTTAAAAAATATTATCCAGCTCAAAATACATGTAGTTTTAATAGGAAACTTATGTTATTACTTTCCAAAACTATGTCTGAAATGAATGGCTTTATTTACCAAAGGGAGTAGCAGGTGTTTTTCTTTCTTTAATGGTGACAATTCACCTGTAAAATTATCAAAATCCTTCAAAATAACAATCTGATAACTAATGAAAAGTCAGCAAAATTATGATAAACAAAGTTGGTATTTTGGCGAAAAATGATGGAAATGTTGTTTGGTTCCCACAGTTACTCATTATATTGCTCATTCTGTTTCAAACTATGTATTTTTTTGTCCATTTAGTATTTGTACAATTTGGATCCAAATTCTGCATACTATGATCCCAAAACAAGGTCCATGAGAACTAACCCCTTCAAAGACACCGGAAGGACGGCAGAACAGTGAGTAACTACTTTTTACATTCCATTTCATTTTTAAATCTTCTACATTTTGTGGTCTTGGTTTCTTACGATTGTTAATGTTTTTGTAGGGAAACAGGTGAAAATTTTGTGAAAGTGAGAAAGCACTCATACTTCAAGTCTCTATTAAAGTCTGGGAAGCTTTATTAGTACTTAAAGAGTAAAGAGTCGTTCATGTTTGCAAACAAATGGCATCACAACTGCTTTACAACAGTGTTGATGAGATGCGCTTACATTTTGACACGATGAAACTAGATTCTAATTCGTCTTCAATCTGCATGCAATTGCAACATAGCTGTAATGTGCAAAACATAACATTCACGCATATGTTCCTGTCCATGCTCTATGCCAAC
Source organism: Holothuria scabra (assembly GCA_037179385.1). Classification (NCBI taxonomy): domain Eukaryota; kingdom Metazoa; phylum Echinodermata; class Holothuroidea; order Aspidochirotida; family Holothuriidae; genus Holothuria; species Holothuria scabra. The sequence goes on from CM074194.1 coordinate 11,790,102, forward strand.
CAGTGACATAACTGTAAACGATCTGTTACAAATAGCTACAAGTGGATTACAAGTTAGTACATATTTCATGTCTGTGAGTATGAATCAATACTCTTCCTTAAGTGTTGGTAAGTTTTTGCAGTGGAACTGCAAGTACACGCATGTCAAGTATTGAAATGGGTTTGATGAGTTGGTTTGAAAAATTGAGATTCACTCCCATCTTGATGACAAGGGGTTAAACTATTAAAAGAGATTCTGTACATTGAGCACACTCATGGACTTCCTATATATGGACAGAGCATACAAAACGGTACATTGTCGCTACTGTACATGTGAGAAAAGGCACAGCAAGATGGCTGTCTGCTATGGTTTTGTGTGAAAGTTTGGACTTGCTCAAGTAAATGAACAGATTTTGCAAGAATGTTAAAATATTTTCAAAATAATACAAGGTCAGGTCAAAATCGCTACAGGTATTGCAGGAATATGACATTGCTTCTCATGCAAATTTAACTTTTGTTTAAAATATCGCAGAGTTGTCGGCAAATCATACAAATTATAGCTTCACAGCGGCCATCGTGGTGCGCCTTTGTTTGTCCCAGATGGTGACGACAACCTACAGATAGGACGTACATGTAAATGCTCTGTACCTGTATATAGGAAGTCTGTAGGCACACTACAGAAATGATATTAATGATCGGATAATAAATGATTTAAGACCCGTCTCATGAATTTTTGATCTGACACTTTTTACCATCATGCATTAATCTATGCAACCTCTGTCCTCAAAAACTACAATTTCTCACCTTTTTGGAAAGTCTAAGGAGTGGTATATGAGTAATGAGTCCTATTATAAACGTTTTCTTGCAATGATTCCGTTCGCTCAAGTCCTTTAGACATTTTGATAAGGTGTACAAAGTTGTGGTGCATTTCAATACAAAAGCTGAATGCTGCTTATGATTCGATTTTATGACTCTGAAATATTCTCCATACTTCATTTAAATTTGCTAAGTTGTTCACAAACAGCAGTGTTTACAAAACTAACATTTCTGGTCATGCATGTGAGCCAAACACAGTTTGAAATGTCATAACCAACACTGTGACTGTGATGTCCTATTCAGAAAACACAACAAAAATAAAAAGAAATACCCTTATTTTGTGAAACCAGACTTTTCTTTTAATATTGAAGCAAGTCTTTTGTACAAACCTTTAACCTCTCCCTCAAGAAACTTGTCTCTTTCAATGATGAAATTGGTTATCTACTTTCCCTCCAGTTCGGAATTTGCTGGTGAAAATTTTGTTCGTTCAAGTGGAGATACATTAAGGATGGCTTCAGCTCAAAGTAAGTTACAAGTGGAGAGTATTTCGTTATGGCCTTTTCAATACCAAACCTGTTTCTCATAAGGTCAGAAATGCTAACATCCATTTCTCTGCTCTGTGCATGGGATGGTTTTTCCGTCTTTTAGTCCAGGGTTTCTACCAATCCTGGGAATCCTGAAAAGTTGGGAAAAACTGAAATTTGAATTTTCAGGTCTGGAAAGTCAGAAAAATTGAGCAATTTTTCAAAGGGTAATGGAAAAGTGAGAGAACTTAAAGAGTGGGCTGATTGTTTGGAGTTTCTCAATGTTCAGAAACAGTAGTACATAAACATGGGATCTGACCATTTTGAAAGTTCTGGAAGTATCATTCAGAGTCCTTGAAAGTCATGGAAACATCATGGAGTTTGGTCTTTTAGAATGTGCATGAACCCTGTTGTCATTTAAACTAGGTGTGTTGTATTTGGTAGTGTGCCTTTCCACTGCAGTGGGAAAAAATTTTTGGTTGTAGACAGTTTTAAAAGGGACATATGCAGCTGATGTTGATAATTTAATTGTGTTCAATGGCACTGCCATGTGACAATGCTTATTTTTAGCATAAAAAAACCAAGCTTTACATCCAAGAATTATGACAAACGATTAAAAAGTAAGGGAGGCCTTGGTTTGATCCCTAGGTGAATACATATGAAAGACCAAAAAAAAAAGAAAGAAAGAGGATTCTAGTACCGTTATGTGTGATGCTCGGCATAACAATGGAGTAGGAAAACAACCCAATGCTCCACAACTTGAAAAATGGGCACTGCATGCTTAAACCAGAAAGTTATAAGCTGATGTATAAAACCCAAAGTAACAAACTATTAACTAACTTTGTCTGGTCTTTGTCAGTTTATCATATACTATCTAACTGAACATTGCAGATGGTAGTTGTGTATGTATATATGTGACTGAGTGATTATTCCAATATCTGCAAGAATCCTACTCATAATTTTATGGTTGTTACGAGATTCTTACATTATCTTTCATAATGTTGTAGATTTTAATTGTGTATTCAAGTGTAATTGTGAGATTTTTTGCAATATCTGCTGAAATCCTACTAACACTTATTACACAATTTCATGTTATTGTCAGATTTCTAGAGCATCTTCAGAATGCTGCAGGTAACTTGTTGTGTGAGCATGTGTGATTGTGAAATTCCCTCAGTATCTGCCTGGTTCTCCTAGAACAAAGAGTCTCATTAAGGGCATGTTACACTTACCTAATGTAACAAAAAGAAGTGTTAAAACTAAAATTGCAATAAAACTCCATTGGCAAGATACCTTCACATCATTTGGTCAATTGTAAGTTTCCAAATCCCTTCTTGATTTTACTTGGTAGTGCAGTAACTCTGCAGGACTCTAGGAGCATAAGAACATTGATCCCAAAACGTCAGGCACAGAAAATCATTGAAAAATGAATAATTAGGTTTGGAAATACTGCTATAGAAGGGTTAAATTGTAACAAGAAAGCATATACATTTAGTATTCAATAATCTCTAGCAGTCCATAGAACACAGAATGGGAAGTTCCAAGGCTCAACCCTTCATTTTTCTCAATACCCCTCTTAAATTTTAATTTTTTGTGGGCTAGATGTCTTTACACTAGTGTGAAGATGGTTTTATACATCTAGACAACAGCTTCGTGTGGTCGTAGCCCTGCCACACTGCCAAAGCATCAAGTCTCTTAAGCTATGCCTGGACCTCAGTGTTGGAGGACATCACTGGCCCTTCTGAATACATACGATATCTTGCAGAAATATTTAAATGCTGAGTGCAAAGGTTTCCAGAGGCTCAATGTTTTTTGAATTGCTATTACTGTTTTGGACTCACGGTGGGAAATGTTTTCTGTACTTTCCCTTCCTTCAGTGTTTGCATGGGATGCGGAGAGAAAAGGGACTGACGTACACCTACAAGCCGACCCCACAAAACTGGAACTTTTACAAAGACAGTTTACAACCAAGAAAGAAAATTTCAAAGAGAAACAGAAATCCAGTATTTTGGATAAGGTGAGTTTGCATAAACTTTTCTCTTCATTAGTAAGAGATCTTGGTAGGGTTGATATTAAACACTTTTGTCTGAAATGGGTAATAATTACATCTAACAACTACCTTTTTCCTTTGAGCTTGTAAGGGGACAAGTAGTTTTCACTTGTTATTGAACATTACACTACATCAGCACAAACATGTCAGAGAAATCCCCTGAGATGTATCTAGACGATGGTACCACTTCCTGTTGTCATTCATTGAAATTTAATGTCACAAATAAAAATAAATTCTTAGGAAAAGCTAAGAGATTTTATGACACACTAACATGAAAGTGTTATATTGTGTTAACTAGATAAAAGTTAAATTTTAAATACCAGGGCTCAAAATAACTTGGGGCACCATGGCCTTTGGGCCCTTTCTGATGGCTGTGATGCCCCTCAGTAAATGGCCATTGAAGTAACATAAACTGGTGGCCATTTTGGCTGTGCCCTTTCTCAAGCTTATTTTAAACCCTGAAATACAGTTTCAAATACAGTGCAAGTCCTTCCCTTTAGTGACCTCTTACAACAAGCAGCAAATGCTGCTGGCATCTTCTGCAACCCCCACCCCAGAGGGGGTAACAAGACGCTGGGAAAACATTTAGAGTAGGTGACATATTTGTTTCACTTTGGGAGCAACATGATATGCAACTGTTCATCTGTTTGTGTCACTTACATTCTGGCAACCAAAAAGTATTTTGGAAAACCAAATGGTGTTCTTAGATTTTCTGAAAGACAAACTGAAAATTTTCGCAAACACCAACATTCTAAGAGGGATGTAGAGCATATGGTTTCTATGTATTTATAAGATAGAAGCATTTTGGGTGAATAGGTTGACTTTGTGTTGAATTCAATCCAAACTTTGTTACCCAATCTCCTAGCAAAAGCTATAATGTGAACCCTTCAGGACCAAAACCTCATAGGCACATACACTTCAAAAATGACCTTGATTCAAGCAATTTTAAAGCTTAAAACCACAAAGGCGGGCGAATTTCACACAAATGGTTAAAAAGGATATATGGTTTGATAAGAGTGAATACCAAATGGTCATTTGTTTTTTAGTTATGTGGTTGATATTCCTGTTAGTAAAATTGTTTATTTATTTTTGTTTTCTTTGATAGTATGGCGGAGCAGAGCATTTGGAGGCACCGCCACGTGAATTGCTGCTTGCACAAACGGTAAGTGGAGAACATTAGTTTAGGAAACTGTTTTTGGGAGGTGTTTCTGTTGTATTCCTCAAACTATTTTCCAAATCTAATTTGAATATATTTCTATGAAAAAAAAATCACTGAATGGTATTGGGTCCTTAGCTTTCCATGGCAGTTTACCTTATTTATTCTCAAATATAGTAAGAGTTCAGTAGATTTCCTTATATCAGGAATTGGAAGTCTGGAGCAAAATTCTCTGGAAATAAATACATATTGCTAGACAAAAAGACTTTGCACATGTTCATAGTGGTTGGAATGGCAGGCCAATGGTGAGGAGAGTTTATAGGCTATTTGGAAACTTTTTATATAAATGTGGTTCTACTTCCTAATCATATTTGAGAAATGGAAAAAAAAGACAGCCATTTTGCGCCTGGACCTCCTCTTGTTGTGTACTTTTTCAAAAGGACCCCTATCCCCATAGGCCTCTATCCAGGATGACAATTGTGGATAACAGTTTCAGGAAAAAGACCTTTACTTTTCTTACATCTATGGAATTTTAATTTTGAAGTTATTCCTCTGTCCTGTTCACTTACCACATGTTTGTTGAGAGTAGAAGACAGGGTTCCCACATCCTAGAAAAGTCATGGAAACGTCAATGAAATTGTATTTTCATTTTCCAGGCATAGAAAAGTCGTGGAATATTGTGAAAGTGACAGAAGTTATGGAAAAGTCATGAAGTGTAGTCCAGATCAGTCTTTTAATTTTTTACAACAAAGTAGTTGTACTCATTTATTTGTCACAATCACTTTGCCATTAAAGTTTTTCAATTCTTGGGTATAATTTGGTCATTAAATAGTCACATTTGGGTCATGAAATAGTCATGGAAAAGTCATGAAATTTTATTTTTGTTAAGGTGGAGGAACCCAGAGTGGAGGTGGTGGTAACATTTCTCACATAAATCATTTTGATGTATCCATTTTTGACCACCAGGAGGACTATGTAGAATACTCCAAACATGGTACTCTAATTAAAGGACAAGAGAAAGCCAAAGTCAAATCGAGATATGAAGAGGACGTGTACATCAATAATCACACGGTAAGAAGATTCTCTTTTTTCAAGTTTTTAATTGTTGTTTTCCGCAAGCTTTTTATTATCCAACAAATGTGCGATGGGAAAGAAAATAATGTACTCAGTTAAAAAATGTAAAATGCTATTGGTTCCTAAGAGGGGAAAAAGCAAACAAAAATAGCCATTAATCTACATTGAGATTGTTAAACTCAGAAGGTAAAAATTGCATTGTACACATTCTGCCATGTCTCATTTGAAATGATGGTGTTAGAATAGGATATATAGACCATTGTGTATTACTTCCTAGAATACAATGGAATATTTTCAGACAAAGTGTGTTGAGATGGAAATGTCAGTTAGTGCGCAAATTTGGGGAAATGCTTAAAAGTATCGCCTGACCAAATCCTAGTGGGACAATGATGACTTATATTTTTCCCTTAGGATACCTTAGGAACCTCAGTGGACGCAGGTCTTAAAGACCTCTTCTTCACCATCTGTATCCTCGACAGCTGATGCAGCAATAGCAGTCTGTGGGCATATAGGTTACTTGATATGCAACACATTTATCTAACACAATACCTTGACAAGCTCTTAAAATGAGAAGAAACAAAATTCAGCATATTTCTGTTCACTTCCAACAAATTGCCCTCTCAAGAGATTTGAAGATTAGGTTCTCAAATTTCCTTCAGTATGCAGAGTGTTCATTCGTAAGTTCGTATTTAGTGATAATCCTAAACTTCTTCAGTGTTTACAAACAAGTGCTGTCACCTCTGCCCGTCAAGAGAGTTGGTATAAAGATGCTCTTGCACTGTCATCACAATGAGAGGTATGTTACAATTGGTCTACTTTCTGGGTGCAATCGTGCAAGCATTAATACCCACAACACCTAATATACCCACATGTGTTCTTGCACATGCTCTGTTTTAACCAATTCCAATCAGTGACGTAAATGTGGACACCCCAACTGGTTCATTACGGTCAGGGAAAAGTGTGTTATCCCAAAATAATGTCTCAGTAGTGCTCCATTCTACTTGAGGTTGTGCTGTTTCAATGCAGTTATTTTCAAATTGACATTTTCTTCCTTTTTATTCTTTTTACTTTCTTAAAATTTTGTTGTGTATGATTGAACAGGGTTATACAACTCTGAACCTGTGCATAAGAACATAATAATTCACTCTCTATGGTTAATGTTGGTAAATGGAACACAGGCTGTGTGCCTATGATCATCACCATATTAACCCTGATAATGAATCAGACTGGGCTAATGCACAGTTCTTTGTTGTTTGATCTTTCATTGAAAAAAGTTTCATGATCCTATGACGATCTAACATTGCTTCATGGAATTTTGGTCAGAAACTGGGCAGTAAACTCCATGAAACTAACTAACAAGTTCATGGGATTTCGTTTTTTTTCAGAGTGTCTGGGGTTCATACTGGCATGAAGGGAAATGGGGATACAGTTGCTGTCATTCGATGGTCAAGATGAGCTACTGCGTAGGAGAGGCAGGTAGGATTGTATCATCATTGGTTAATCCACTTGCCATCACTGCCCCTGACGAAGAAGAGGAGCCAGAGAAGTCACTATTAGAGGTAAGGGAACTAAGATGCCATGTTCCAGCCAATACTGGCAGTTGATGTATGACTGTAGCTGGCTGTGACAGTTGCTGACCGGCATGAAGAGCCAGTTTACAGACTTCTGGTCAGTAAAAAATTTTATGAAAATTCCACAGAAAGCATATGAAAAGTCTTGGAAATCTATAGATTATTGCAATAGAAGCAGCCCACCCCTTTGATCTGATCATTTGATGCAAAACAGGGAATTCAGTAATAGAGGTCATGCATTTGAAGTCATCATGTTTCATTTGACATACTGAATGCCACTAATCAAGCGCAGTAGATGTTTTGCAGAAATGAATGCACGACGGCACCTTAGTTGTCATACAATGGATGCCTGGATGGCAAAATAAGAAGATGGACAACATAGTGATGTCGGTGCATGAACACTTCACAAAACCACTACAACTATTGCTGGTGCTATTGAAGAACATCTGCAGTAACATCAGGGTTGGTTAGGGATGGTAGTAAACCTCGCTGGTTTTTGCACACTGACACTGACACAGCAAAGCTACCCCGAATCCTCTAGCTAGAACCCTGCTAAGGTGTGTTTTAACCCTTTACCGTTGTGCTCCAATCGGGGCATATTTGCACACCTCGGGAGTGGGCGGAAAAGTGGACCTAGCTCGCCCTGCATCAGCTTCCATAGGCTATTGACCCTGTGACCTTAAACTATTGTCTCTCTCGTTGTTTTGGGTAACTACTCACAGTTTCGAGCTCCGCGTGAAACAGGAAAGATGGGTGACAGCCGCGCTTTCCGTCTGGGTCCAAAGGGACCCAAACAACAGTAAAGGGTTAACAGCTGGTTGCAGGTGATCTATTTTCTGGAATTTTGAAGACTCTCATTTAGTTAACCTTAGTTATGAAAATGTTGGCTTCAGTAATATTGTGTGCACTATCTAAATCAGCTTTGGTGCTAAGGTGCACAACTGCACTATTCCCACACTCAATCCATAAGTCTCACGAGTAAAGTATGCCTGCCAACATCTAATGTACATTTCAGGAAATTGTCCCATTCTCTAATTTAGGAAGTCTTCTACTTTGCTCAGTTCTGTCAAAAAATGATACAGAGACAGGATCCAACACCTCCACCCCAACCTTGGGAAACGGGCTTAAGACTAGGGATGTACTTGTGTTCATTGGATGGGAATATTGAATGAGAGTGAATGGCATTGCTAGCCTCATTGCTTTCAGAGCAGTAGTCAAAAGAGAAGGCAAGCTTTTCAAAGTGTCAATACCTGTTCAATCTGGTTTAGGGCCCTGAAAGTAATGCTCAGACTCTTTAAGTTTCTTCCTTAGGCTTCATGTCAAAATAGCAAATTTGCAGCTGCCCTTGCCAAGATGCAGCTTCTGCATCAGTGCCTTGTGGCCACAGACTTCCTATATACATGGACAGAGCATGTAACATGTTTACATCCTATTCCTAGATTGTCACCATCGCCTAAGGCAAAAAAGGGGCACCGAGATGGCAGCTGTAAAGCTATAATTGCACAAAGAGTGCTTAATCAATTACATCACCCCATAAGCCTAAGAGTGCTATGGCACCTTGGTACAAGGTGCAGTAACGTTCAGAAAAACAAAGAAATACAAAGATTGTTATTTGAGTAGTAAAACAATGACATCACAAATTATTGTGCAATGTCCCATCTAATTTGAGTGAATAAACTTCAATATTTTATATCTGAGCTCAAGAATGCCATACCCTATGAAGATGGGAGTTGGACTGTCAGATTTCATTTTTTCAAACAGTTTAATATTCATTTTTGAATGTTTTGACTTGAGGTAGACTTATTAGCTTTGGAAAAATTTGTTTCATTTCATGAACCAACTCAATGAGCTGCTTTAAATTTATTAGATAACCTTTTTTGAAAGGATAAACTGCTATTCAATTCTCACAAGTTCAATGCTTTCAAGTTCAGCTCATGGAAAATCTGTCCATATTTTTCTTTTTAGTGGAAATTAACTGGGTGTAAAGGTTAAAAGTGGAGTGAGGACATTTAATTTCATCCTTCATAATGCAAACATCATTGTGTCAATTACACTTTTAATTGATAGACACATTTTACTAGGTACGGTTAATTTGAGCAATCAACCAAAATGTGACATATACTTTTTTAAATAGGCAATTTAAATTGTCGAATAGTTCATTCTGTTTGAAGGAAAATGAGACAAAGGCATTTTATCAGAACAGACGGAGATTGATACAGATTTGAAAATGATATACTCAGGGAATTATCAAATGAAGGTTAAAAATGCAACTTGAATGATGATAACGACCACTTTTATCTGTAGAGTAGGGTACCAATAAAATTAAGTAAAACGAAACTTTACTATTACTTCTGCTAATTAAAGAGCTTTTTCAGGGTTCATGCCACTTGTTTCATCATGCAACATTTAAATTTAATATGTGATATAGGTCACTGTTACAATTTCGGTAGTAAATACTGTAGTAGGGTAGTTTTATACTGATAAAATACCTATTCTATGGGCACTTAGCATATGAATTACACTTTTTCCTAACCACTCTTTCTGAACATCCTCCTCCTATCCATACTATCCATACAGAGATGTGTGGGGGGATTAAATGTAGCCTTAATTCCCAACCAGGGGTACTAGTACCAGTACCCCATGGGGTGCCATAGGAGTAGTCAGAGCTGCCAAGTCTTCCTGATTTTGCAAAAGACTTCCTGAAAGTTTCACCTCCAAACATGCAAAATATAAAATCTTCCTGATTGAGAACAGAATTTCCCCCATTGAAATACACACAAATCCCTGAAATCTTCCTGATTTGTGAGGTAAATCTTCCTGATTTCAAGACCTCATTGTTGGCTGGCAGCTCTGAAGTAGTGCTGTATAGCAAGGAACGTGATAAAGGAACCATTTCAGGGTAATCATGGGAGGCCCTTTTGATAAAACATTAACAAGTCAAAATTTTCATGACTATTATCAGTGTTTGTGTTGGTTCATCCCCTTTTTAGGGTAGCCAGAGGGTACCAGGAGATGATGTAACATGTAAAGGATATGTCAGGTCCAAGTGGTTGAGAACCACCACGTTGTAGGATACTCGTTGCAATTTTTGGAAAAAAAAAACAAATGGCACTTTATTTGACACCACAGAAACCTGTTGTGCCTTTACTTATGACTTTTTTTAATGCTAATTAAAAAGATTCTTGTATACAGGAATCCAGACAGCAAGTGATGGTCTGATTTCAGTCGGCCATAACTGGGGTCCGTCACCTAAATCTTTCAATTTCCTTGCTTACCTCTATCATGGATGGTTGTACACTAATTTTTATCTTGAATTCTCCAATTTCACTACATATGAGGGTTTGAAATTCATGTAAACAATAATAAAAGACGATTTAGGGCTGATGGACACCACTAATGGTGGCCTACAGTCACTAAAAGCAAGCGCTAATCGGATTCCTGTATAGTTTTTAGTTGTGCAATTAAAGTTTCCTATTTTTGAACCATCTCCATAGCAACACAAAGAGAAACTTGAGGCAGATAAACTGAAACAGAAAGAGAAAAAGAAGAAGAAAAAGAACAAGAAGAAATCGAAAAAGGAGTCGTCATCAGAAAGCAGCGAAAGTGAGGATGAGGAAAAGATACGACAAGAAAAGATACAAAAGGTGACTATTTCAGTTTCTTACATCAAAAGGTTTTACGTTTTATAATATATGTTTTTTTTCACAGTCATAGTTACCAACATTGTTATCTCTGAAAACAGAACATGTTGCAAATCATCAACTACAGACGAATCCAAGCAGCGCTTGTGTTTAGTGACTGTAGGCAGCCATTAGTGGGGTCCGTCAGCCTTCATGTCTTCATTTATTGCCTACAAGAGTTTCAATCCCTTAGATTAAGTGAAATTGAAGGAATCAATATACAATTTAGTGTACTTCCATCCATGATACAGGTAAGCAAGGAAATTGAAAGATTAAAGGTGATAGACCCCAGTTATGGTGGACTAAAGTCAGACCTTCAATTACTGTGCGGATGCGTCTATATGCAGCAGGCGCACAAGAGCTAACCCAGGGACTTCCTATACATGGACAGAGCATACTGCACTGTACATTGTCGCTACCGCATGTGTGAGAAAAGGGGTAGCAAGATGGCTGTCTGCTACGGTTTTTGTGTGAGTGTGTGAAAGTTTGGACTTGCTCAAGTAAATCAACAGATTTTGCAAGAATGTCAAAATATTTTTGAAATAATGCAAGGTTAGGTCAAAATCACTAAACGTATTGCAGGAATATGATATTGTTTCTCATTCAAATTAAACTTTTGTTTAAAATATCAGTCGTCATCAAATCATACAAATTATAGCTTCACTGGGGCCATCTTGGTGCTCTTTTTTGATCCAGTCGGTGGTGACAATCTACAAATAGGATGTACACATTACATACTTTGTCCATGTATATAGAAGTAAGTGAGCTACCCTTACTGGACTCAATAGTTCAAGGTCCAAAACTCGACATTTTCCTCTCTAATGTTCACAACATATGTGGAAATTCACTTAGGTGTATGCACAGATTGGCATTAATTTAGTTTGGTTGTCCCTTTGCAATTTCTGATCCCTTTTAGGAAATACTTGTAATACTGTAAGTCAAGAAAATAAGAATCTTCTGACTTTTAGGTGATTTGAAGCTCAGAAAAAGGAACAGTTTTGCTTCCAATGGAACAGTTGGCAAGTATGCTATGTACTTCATAAATGCTTGCTACATGATGCTTACGTAAGTCCATATGTCATGCGCCACACAAAATGTGACATGCACCTAAAACAGTGCACAAAGGGTACTGTCAAGTCATTAAAGGCCTAATCCTCTCATCCCAAATAGTTCCAATTCTCCTAACCTACTTACTTAAGCCCCTCCCACAACTGTCTAAAACTCATCCTCATCCAGATGCAATCTCAGTTCCTTGCTTCAGGGTGAGTCTGCAAGACCCCAATGTGTAATTAAAACACTCTGAGTACAGTACATGCTTTGTAATATGAGCTACAGTACTCTGCATTTTTTGAACTTGCTGTCAACCAGAGAGCTGTGCCAATTGAGAATTTCTGTGGACCAATGCAAAAACTGTAGCTGGGGTGAGAATTCACCACCTTCAAGTTGCTTGTTAAAAAAAAAACATCTATGACCATGAAGTGATGATGAAATAGTGCTCATTTTTATGTTGGCAGTATTTTTTGAGATGTTACTAAATTTGTATCCTTTAATGTTATTTTTGTGGTTTAAATAGACTCCCTTCCAAATCCAAACTGCAAAGGATTGTGGGATAGAGATGTGGTATGTTTGCCATTGCATTTTAATGTGGCAAAAAGGAACTGTATAAAAATCTGATCCCACAATCTTGTGTAGTTGCTCTTTTGAAAAATATCTGTAGTAGAGATCTCAAGAACTTCATGTGAAAAAGTGTGAGGTTTTGTTGCTCTTAAGCGATGAAGAATGCATTTCTCAATTGCAATATGTACCATAAAGGTTTAGTACCTTTTAGGACTGTATCGTATTTGAGGGTGCTGTGCTAGGAAGAATGCATTTCCTATGGGACAAATTGGGTTGGTGTTTGGTTGGTGTTGTGTCCTGGGAAAGTGTGGCGGTATGACAGAACTCTTTAATATGTTGAAGAATAACAACTGCTGTATCTTCTGGAATTTCAGCATGATCCAAAAATTGTCCTAAAAGTATTTGAAACTTCCAAGAACACAACTGTCAAGTGGTACCTTGCAGATATTGCTGAAAAGATAAGGTTAACATTGATGGGTTATGTTAAAAATTTGGGAGTCAGGGCCATAAATTTGGCAAAGCCAACTGCCTATGGATGTGTGAATTTGGTCTTCCATTGTTTTGAAGATATTATGAAATATATATATCATATCAGTTACTCCATGGGCATATCAAGATTACAGATTTGTTTTTTGAAAATTTTCTTCAGGCTCTTAAAAAACAGGCGGAACAAGAAAGGGAAGCAGACCGGCTGTTAAAAATGGATGAAAGGAAACGACCGTACAACAGCTTGGCAAGCATAAACGATTTCAGAGAACCAACTGAAGAAGAAATGGAAGCATTTAGGATGAAGAAGAAAAGAATGGATGATCCTATGGCAAACTTTCTTTCTTGAGAGAGATTTATATGGTCCAATCAGGACTTGCACTTAAAAAAATTGGACTTATAAGAGGATGGCAAATTGACTTTCTTGAAGATGCTGAAGGCATATTTCCATAATTCTGGGACGGCACATGTTGGAGTTAATTGTGTATGCTGTTGAAGTAGTAACAGAACAAAGCTGACCTATGTGTAAAGTCACAATGTTGCTGTTGCTTGTTTTATGTTCACTCTGGGTTAAAAACATGATTTTTTTATGCCTCAATATCTGAAGCTGAACTACAAACAAGAATGTGTGAATTTTATGAGAATAATCATCTTAAAGTTGCTTTTCAAATATGATGTATATATTTGAGCAGAAACAGTTTAAATTAATCTTTTCTGAGATGATTCATAACATTTGCCTAGTTTAGCACTTAAATTGTTGTACTCTCCCTCTGGAATTTAAGTAACATAGATTGTAAGACACACACAGATCTTGACCAGTCCTGTAGCCAGGATTGTTTTTTTTTGTTTTTTGTTTTTTTTTTGGGGGGGGGGGAGGCACGGGATATATTGATTGCCATTCTGGGGGTTGAAAAAAAGGCCTATAGGGAGAGGTAAATTGAAGAATTAGAAATGGATCCCTACTCTCAGTACTCTGATATGTTTTTTGGGTGGGGGCACATGCCCTCCTGTGCCCCTCCCCCTCCATAGCTGTGACCTTGCCTTGGACATACTGGACCTGAATAAGCTATGTTATAAACCCTTTTGCCACAATACTGTAATCTGCCATTGCTACGTATGGTTTCACTGCAAAACCATTGCACTGTTGTGTCCTGGTATAGCTCCTTATGAACCTATTATGTGTAATTGTATTTTGAACAGGGAATAGAATTGAAAAGGAGATATTTTACATATTGCACCCTCATGAGCTATGGTCACGGACTTATATACATGGACAGAGCATGTAATGTGTATGTCCTATCCGTAGATGGTTGCCACGGACTGGGACAAAAAAGGCGCACCAAGATGGCCGCCGTGAAGCTATAAACCGTCTGATTTGACGACAACTCTGTGATATTTTAAAGAAAAGCTAAACTTGAATGGGAAACAATATCATACTCCTGCAATATGTGAAGTGATTTTGACCTTACCTTGCAATATTTCAAAAATATTCCAACTTTCTTACAAAATCTGGGAACTGACTTGAGCAAGTCCAAACTTTCACACAAAACCATAGCAGACGGCCATCTTGGTGCGCTTTTTCTCATAGATACGCTAGGGACAATCTACTGTGTAGTATGCTCTGTCCATGTATAGGAAGTCTGTGGCTATGGTGAAGACAAAAATTGTGGCCTCCATACAAAAACAGAATTTACAGAACATGTATTGTGCATACTTCATATAATAAATAGCTCAGTAATGTGGGGTGGACCCTATTTAGTGGCAATGAATGCAAGGAGCAGTTTCCTGTGAAATGGTTGTCTTGAAGCATGTTTAGAGGTCATGCATGTAATGCCATCTTTTGGCACAGTGGACATCAGCTGTTAAGATTGATTTTTAATTTCTGGATACTGTATGAGAATGAACTTTTGGTAGCTTCTATCATGTCTCATCAAGAAGTTCCCCTGGACTGGTGAAAGACTGAGGGATATTGACAAATCCGAACAGTCATGTGATGATCTGATTAAGTCTGGCATAACTGTGGTCAATCAGCTTTTATCTTTCAAATTCTTTGCTTAACTGTACCATGGATGATTATACACTAAAATACTCCTGGATTCCTTCAATTTCACTGAATATGCGGATTTAGAATTGTATGTAGACAATAAAGTTTAGACGATTTTAGGCTGACAGACCCCACTAATGGCAGACTTCACCAGCTGCTTGGATTTGTCTTTTGTGACCGAATAAGTGATTGAAAATTAAAAACAAAAGGTGTATCACTCTCCCACTATTGCAATAGTTTGCTGTTCAGCATGATGATGCAATGCTCACTTATATGCAGTGATTATGTCAGTACACAACCTCTCTATATCAGTGAATCAAGGCATAAAAGCATATTAGTAATTTGTCTGATATTTCTATGTATGATATTGTGGGGTATTCTGTTTCTTATACATTTTATGTATGCTCAAGTGAATAAGGGTGATCAGGTAGGAGGCATATGTTATGGCTTTTGTTGCCAAATATTTTATGGGTTAGTAAGATGAGGTTTCTCACCAAGTTTGGCTGGCCACTGCCCATTTTTCCAGTTGTGGCTCACTGACCTATTTTCCCTTCTCCATTGCTTATGCTGAGCAAAAAGCACAATGGCAGTTGGATCCCTTTTTTAAAGTCTTCTGTATGACCCAGTCAGGAGTTGAACTCCAGACCACCCAGCTGCAAGTGGGATGCTCTGACCATTTGACCAATATTTTGTGAGAGATACTGGTATGATGTTCGCTGGGATAGTATTAAATTAAATAGTGAACCCTCCCACACACTCCTGGAAAGAGGGTGTGACTAGCTTTTAACCAGAAGTTACAAAAACAAACCAAACCCAAACACTACAACACTGTGATGATATTTCTAGAGATATTTTTCAGACTGTATTTGGAAGGGAAATGTTTCAGTCCTGCCCCCCTCCCCTGAGACTAGTGCCCATGCACAAGAAAGGATGAAGTGATGTGAGGGTAACTTTGCATTATGGTATTACAAAATATAGTAACATTTCTATGTTGGATGTAGTCAGATGAGTTTTATGGCCCAGTTTCCAACCTATTGGTTCAAGTCGAGCTGGCCACTGCCTTTTTTCCAGTTGTGACTCACTGGCTTGTTTTACCTACTCCATTGCTTATGCAGAGCATCATGCACAACAGCAGTAGGTTCCATTTTTAGAGTCTTTGGTATGACTCAACCTGGGAATGGAACCTGGGCCTTTGGCATGAGAGGTGAAAGCTCTACTGCTAGATCAAACACATGGTTGGATGTGATATCATTCATCATCACAAAGGAAACAGAAAAGAAATAAAGAAAGTGTATATATAATGTAGAAAATGGTTCTTTTATATTTCACTGTTTTACAACCCTGACTATCTACAGTCATACAATCATATAATTGTGTGATAAATGATCTTTTGTTTTCTTTCTGTGTGACTATACACTTGTAGACCACTACAAAAGAACAATATAAATTTGGCAAAGACAATTAAAACTGGTATATCATGCTGTGAGTGGTAAAACAGATTCACATCCATTAAAATAAATTCTGTTCCAAAGAAGAAGACAGATGGCACAAAGCAGACATCCATTTTGTTTAAAACAAACCTGTTCTTAAGTGCATTCTGAAACCCAATCACCTTCACATTTTCCCTTTAGTCTTAGCACCCATGCAATAGTTTTCCAAAATTAATGTTCAATCAAAATAAAGTTCCATGAAGTAAAATCCTCATGAATTTCTCTTGCCACCGTGTTGCAATGGTTTTGTACCAAGTATTAAATCCATCTTCCTGCTTGCTCATATGAATATTTGAATAATACCTAACACAGCAAACTTTCCTTTTGTGAATGAAATCAAAATAATTTTCTTTCTTCTTTCTTTTTCAACTTTAACTATTTTTTTTTTTTATTATTATTTCAGATGACCTCTCAATGTTAAATACCTTTCCAGCATCAATGAGAGAACAGAAAGACCCAAATATATCACTTTAATATAATATTGCTCATTTTATTCTAAAATTCATGATTTAATTACCTCCAGCTCTCTGAACTTCAAAAAGAAGCACCAACAAAAGGAATACTCCACTCTAACAGATCCTTTTTCAAACAGCTGTTACAAAGGATTGTGGGATATAATATTGGCATAAGTCTCTTTTTTTGACATAGAAATATGCCATTGGACAAAACTGACACACATGACAGGAATTCCCACTTACCTACTCTTACCCGACTTGCCAATGGCAACTCCGGTAAGAAGGATTAGGCCACCTTTTTGATTTGTTGGGGGGGGGCATCCAATTGGCCCAGCACAGCTTTTCAGTGTGTCATGCATAGGTGACTTTCAACTTGTAAGGTCTCAGAAGTCAAGATAAGGTTCAAGTCTGCCAGAAAGTTGAGCTACACAGAGTTAAGAGGATCACTTGTGTTGGAATTTTTCTAAATTCTGGCTAATGGGCATTTCCTGTAATGCATAACAAAACCTTATCCCGTAATTCTTGTAATTGCTATTTGGAAAAGGATTAATGAGTCTTTCGAAAAGGTTTTTGACCCACATCAAGACTAGATAGAGTGGGCTTCTACCTCTTACGATCATGTTTAATTTTAGTAGAATTTGTGATAGCGGTGATAAGGCATGACTTTCAACTTAAAAAGAAATGCTGAGAAACAACAGAATGGAGCTGTGCCACAAAAAATCCTTTGGGAACACATTTTTACATTTCATTTATCCTGCTTAATATACATACTCAACAAATGGAAGTTATCCTTAACTCATGTACAACTGTGAAAGGCTTGAAGGCATATGTATGATGCATGCTATAAACTTGCAAGTTCCATCCTAACTTGTGTGCACAAAAATTTTTCTTTGTCAGGTTGGCTTGGCATTAACTCTGCTCTAGCTACCACTAAACACTCTTCCACTCCAACCCCAAACAAAATGTGACTGGCCTGTATAGGATATTTTTCTTTTATAGCCTATCTACTTGGGGATCAGTATTCACACATCAAACACTATTGCTTCAGATAATGTGAGTACACCTTTTATCATCATTTGGTCTGTATGATCATACTATTTATATCTTATTTAAATAAAGGTGATAACACCCTCCAAAAATAGTACTCGGGCTTTTCAGAGCCTGGCACTACCTGAATTTACCAAAGGAGGCAAACCAATAAGATCATTATATGCACAAGTGGTAAACATTTCGTCAGATGTCTTTGTTCACTTTTCTTCATTGTTAAAAAGAACAATGAGTTTTATTCATTACTAGATCATCATTTGCTTCCATAAAACTGTTCCCTCTCTTTCAAGCCAATCTTCTCATAAGTGCCACCGTAACTGACGCTAGAGTAAAGCAGGATCACTGAAGGGTCTGCCAAGGGGCTGAGTGTCATATCCAACTATGGTACCAGTGGGTACGTTGTTTATCAATTATTCATGACAGCAATCATCCATCTCTCTAAACATGTTGCCTACTTGTCTTACCTAAACAACGAGCCAATCCTTGACGTAAGTGGAAACTTATCTGTGACGAGTATTTCCTCGCAGAATGAAGCAGTATAATTGAACATTAGGATCTATACCAGTTTCATAGCTCTTCAGACAGAAGACCAGTAGCTCTATAATTTTACCGTCTTCAAAACAATAAAATGTTTCTGCTCCTTTGAATTTACAAGATGAAACCAAAACAGATGACAGATTATTTTTATTTCTAGTGTTTTCCCTTTTGCAGTAAGTTCAAGGAAATACAGTTTTGACGACTTGATTTGCAAAATGAGCTGACTCAAGCATATCTCATATTTGCATTACATCTACAAGCACCTCAGATTAGATGTTTTTGAACATGATGGTGGCTACATAGTGTTTCCTAGCTAGTCCCCCAGCAGTCGGCAGACTAGGGAACAATGGCCACTTTTAACAGTGTAGAGTGAGAAAGGAGCTCCATAGCTGTGTTGGAGCTCTATGCAGGGTTTGGGAGCTTGGTGCTGTGCATGGTTAACTCTGCTTACAGTAGCTTTGATCATCCAAGTATCATTGTTGCTATGCTCCTTTGTTCTGCTAACAATAGGTCATTCATAATTGCCAGCAAAATTGCTATTTATGCTTCTCTGTCACTCAATCTGGTTGCTATGAAAGGCTATAGTTCTCTTCTTGTAGTTTCTACCCATGGCTGTCTCATTAACTTGCCCAGAGGTCTGCTTGTGTTCACTGGGCTGTTCACAATTTTCAGCAGAACCACAATGGGTAGAGTAGTAATCTGCCAACTGCTGTGGACCAGAAAGAGCTATGCTCCCTAACAAACAATATTGTTACATGATCATGAAATTAAAGTCCTTTTAGTCCAAAGTCTTGTAGAAGGTGACTACAGTTTATCACTTGCACCAAACACAAGGTAATATTCCCAGCTACATCAGCACCATGTGCACTTAAAGGGCCAAACCTCTCAACCCAAACTACAATTTTTGTACGGGGGTACTGAAATTCTCAATTGGCTCAGCTTTTTGATTGACAGCTTATTCAAACAATGCAGAGTACCAAAGCTAATATAACACAGCATGAACGGTACTGGGAGTGTTTTGATTTTATAATTTTGAGTTTTTCTACATTCACCCTGAAGCAATAAACTGAGATTGTATCTGGATGAGGATGAATTTCAGACAATTGTGGGAGGGGCTTCAGTAAAAAGGTTAGGAGAATTGGTGCTGTTTAAGGTGAGAGAAATCGGCCTTTAAGCAAATGAGGCATCTTGTGGTGCTCTTTAAAGTTTTTTAAGTTTCAGTGGCTACACTACTGCTTGGCAGGATCATATTTCCAGACAGAACACAGTTGCGATGATACAACTGTCTGGACTAGAACTACTACAGTAGTCCTGCCGGGATTATGTCATGGGGGGGGGGGGTTGGAGCACGATATGAGGGAAAGGTCTAAAAGGAGGGAGAAAAATGGCTACTTTAGGTGTTTTTTGCACCTTTTTTCAAGGGTGGGTCATGGGGGATTCAACTGCCAACCCCCTCAATCCCCCTGGCTGCACCACTGAACTACAGAATATGAAAAGTACTGGCCATCACTAATGCGACTTCCCTGAGCTGTGTGGGACAACTCCCGATTGTAGGCTTATAGGCATTTTGAAAGCATGGAAAAAGGATTTATTCCAGAATAACTTTGATGGGGAATGCAAATTCAAACAATGGGGACTGTATTTCTCTTTAAGGTTTTCCGTGATTATAAGCTTTTCTGATTACTAGCAAGTTCACTGTACTCCAATAAAAGTTTTGAAAGATTAAAATTAAAAAATAATCCTGAATGATATAACAGTTGAATGGTATATCAGTTAAGTTTTACTTAAGCATAAAAAGTTTTGAAAAAAGCATCTCAAGTATCAAATGATCATAAACCCTTCAGTGCTTTTTAAAAGCAATTTTAGCAGGGTTGTAAAATACTTTTCCTTACATAAACTGTACACTTGGAAGAGTGCACTCTTATTAATAGTTGACTGGGTCCACACAGTGTTCATAATTCATTCAACTTATTTTCATGGTTTTAAAATTAATAATTAACCGACAAAACGTAATAACTTTCTGCATGGCCCTCAGATGACATTGACAGCTGTGCAAACCTAAATTATTGAGAGTTGTAACAGAAAATGCACTTCATACTAACAGGTAATGTTTGATAAAGGATATATAATTGTTTGACAAAACTTAACTTTGCACAAAAATTACAAATCTGAGATAGTTCATCCAGAATTGATGAAGTACTTTAAATATTTTTGCTTCCATTTCCCTTACCCTCTCCCTCTTCCCACACAATGAGAAATGTTGCATTAAAACACACTAGTAAAATCTTTTAAAGACTTCTGGCTGTAGATGCTTCTACCTCCCTTACCCTCTCCCCATTCCCTCTCCCCATTCCCTCTCCCCATTCCCTCTCCCCATTCCCTCTCCCCATTCCCTCTCCCCATTCCCTCTCTCCATTCCCTCTCCCCGTTCCCACACAATGAGAAATGTTGCATTAAACCACACTGGTAAAATCTTTTAAAGACTGCTGACTGTAGATTTTGAAACATTTACCCACTTCTTCCATGCACTCCTTCCTGTCTCCCATTTTAACCCCCTCCCAATATAATTAGCTTAGCACTGCATAACTGCATCCATATTAAATTCTTTCTCTTTATATTTTATAGCAGGGATAACATTCTGGAGTAAAAAAAGGACCCCTTCTCTGAAGTTTTGATGGTAATCTCATCAAAGCACATCATACCAAATTATCTAATGAAACACAAAAGTTTGGTCACCATGGAATGTTCTTTCGTTCATTAGATTTTCTGCCGAAAGTACTGAAATGTTGACTTTGGGCCACCCCCAAAAATCACAGACCCCTGTCAAAGAAGTATAGACCGAGCCAAACAGTCAAGTGAAGGTTTGATCTAGTCGGGCATAACTGGGGTCCATCAGCTTTAATCTTTCTAATTCTATGCTTAAATTTATACTGGATGGTTGTACACTAAAAGACCATTTTCATTCCCTCAGTGACTGTGAAGAAGAGTTAAAACTGATGGACTCTAAAAATGGCCGACTTCACTAGCTGTTCAGATTTGTCAATAGAGCTACCATCTGAATTCTTTCAGTTTTAATATCCTAAAGCCTTCCCCCTTCAAAAAAAAAAACAAAAACAAAAACAACAATGCATGCATAACACAAACTTAACCCCTTTTTGGGGGGGGACTGCAGGTTCCTTCCCTATAACTGTACTCTCCACAATTATATTATTTCTAATTGCAGATCTTCCATTGAACTGATATCATCATCACCATCTTAAATTCACTGCAACATGATTTTACGACAGTGTATAATTCTTTTGACTGTTCAGTTTTAAATCATATTTGGTAGGAATTATTACAGGTCGAATACAGAGAAAGACAAAAAATAGTAGAGACTGATACAGAGCTATTGTGAAGGAGAAACCGGGTAAGGGCATAGAATTTCATGAAGAGAAACACATCAAATCTCAATGTCATACAAGGAAGTTTTGAAACATTTTATACCCAATGTGGGTAGTCTAACAAAATATAGCTATATAATTTACATCTATTTGTTTTTTTCTTTTGTACAACTAAACAAATCCTAGGTCAAACATTACTCACATTCATACTAAAGTATCCACTGGTTTGGACTGAAGACAACTGATACTGGTGCTGTAGGCAACGGTCTAGCATAACCTTTGCAAGCCGACCAACAGGAGACAGAGGGAGCCATCAAACCAATGGCATACTTGCCAACATTGCCATCTCAGAAAATGGACCATGTAGCAGATGATTCCCTGTGCATGCCCTTATGGTGCATGGCGAGAAATGAGTGCTTGCCTCAGTTGGCGGGTGGGGTACAAGGGGCAGGGTCTACCCGATGTTCCCAAATTTCAATGTTCCCAAGGTTCGATGTTCCCTGTTTTCGTACATCTGGATGCTTTGGTGATGACTACAAGGTTTGTTATTCCTGGGATTCGATGTTCCCAAAAGTGCGGATGTTCCTAAGATTTAGGAACATGGAACCTTAGGAACAGCAAACCTTGGGAATACTGACAAAGCCCCCAAGGTGCTAAACACCTCTTTTTCTTTCTAAATAAAATGCTCACAATATGTGTGGAAATCACTTATGCAAAGATTAACTTCATATCTACAAGAGGTTGCTTCATGTCATTTTTACGTATTAGTATAATTTTAATACTCGATGTCAGAAAATTGGAATATCCTGTTTTTTATGCATAGTAAAGAGAACAATTACATTCAAAATGAAATGACTGGCAAGCATGCAGTGGTATCACAGCTCTCTTTTTCCTAAGACCAACAATCCCTTCGAAGTGGTACAAGAAATAGAGAGACCTTGCACGCACCATACCCGGTTTGGTTGGGGCCTGCGGACATTATGCATTCTGTCCTTCTTGCTACACCGCTGCATACAGGGTCAAAGAAGTGACTTATCTGTGGCAAGAGAAATATTTCTACACCAGTTACAATCCTTTCCAATACAAAAAAAAACCTGTAATGTATATTTAAGAGAACTGAGTTGTGCAACAAGAGTTGTATTCACATTAAAAAGAGTTTGGCTATTGACAAGAACGAAGCACTAGAGAGAGAGAAAAAAACAACAATACTGATAACAGAGATTAAATTTTCTCTGATATCCTGAGAATTTTGAAGAAGCAAAGTCCAACATTTGTCTTGTGCTATGTGTACACTTTTATAAAACAAACCAAACGAGGCACCTGTGGTTACTAGGCTATGTGGTTTAGCAGTGAGGATTTGCCTTTTACATTCTCCACTCAAAACAGATTTGTTTTTCATCCAGTTCAGTTTGGCAAGACCTGATAAAAAAACAGTACCGACCTTCCTGTAAAATATTTACTCCATGACTGTATTCACCTTGGAGTAAACTTCTTTAACTCGAAACTGAACCATCAAATAAACCAAGGTAAAATGAAACATTTTGTGACCAGCACTGCTAAGAATTTGAATGGAAGTAGCAATGTGAGAGTACACAACAGGAGAACACAGGGCACATGGCAAAAAGTGTGCTGCTCTAAAATTAGACAGAATTTTCTTTGACTGACAAAATCTATTGTCTGTTGATTCTTGTTGTCACTCGGTTGATATAATGCATAATCAGGGTAGGAAACAATATTTATTTTCTAGGATGGGAGAAAAATTTTCAATAATAATTCCATCTCTTAAAGAGGCAATCAGAGTTTGACAAAGAATACTAACATTTTGTTCAGCACCTTGTTTTACCTTCAGAACTGATTGTTTACCAGAATATAGAAATATTGAAGAGGTCCTTCAGGTTATAAGAAACGTTAATTTTTTTGTAAATACTAAACTGTGGAATGAAAATTTCTGAAAATTTGCTGGGTGGAAAAATTCCACACAGATGCAGAACTAGACAGCTGTAACCAATCATAATGTTAGACAGTGATGACAGATCATTTTTTGTTTATCAATGTACAAATTTGCTGTCAATTCAAGTTGTCACAAAACTGCAAAAACAAAGTCTGATTGCCCTTTCAAAAAACTTCACAACAACTTTCAAAATTTCCCATCTAAGTGCCTACAATTCCTGGGAAGGAGTCTCCCTGTTACCCAATTTTCTTTACAATGATGTCCATGATATTGCAGTACACAATTTCAGTATCCAAGGTGTCACCAAGGTATCAAAGCTGTTACTACGGTTACAACAATCACAAACCCTTTTCCTGACTTGATAAAAAATTCATTTGAGATGGACTTGCAACATAAAATTCAAGAAATTTATTTCATTCAAAATTCCCACTGATTTTTTCATAATTTTTTTTTTTTTCCATTAAAGCAGCATTTTCATTTTGAAATAATTTTTTAAATAAGATTAGCTTTGCAGAAATTATGAGGTAAAATTGTTCAGCTAGCACATCTTTGGCTGTTAGTCCAGGTACACACCATTCCTTCATACAAAATGATACAAATTATATATTTCACAACTAGCACAGAAAAACCTGTCACACTTAAACATAACATACTATAACAAAAATATAATACTTCTTTTAGCTTTTAAACATAACACAAATTTTTCGCAAATATTTATTGGTCCTTCTCAAGGTACTCTAACAACCTTTAAAACCAAATTAAAATGAGAGTCTTCATCCAGCCATGAGGCATATCTTTTTCATCTAGTTTTTCTAGTACTGTTTTCAAAGTAAATCCGTCCATGATCAACACAATTTGTCAAGTTGCGCTGGTAAGAAAACATTATTCAGAAGTTCATTTTCAATCAAGTTGTTGTTTATCCACTATGCTCTTTGAACACATCATGATTCTGTTTCAATATGAACATTGTTGCTATTTATTAGGTAAAGTATCACTTCATTCTCATTCTATGTCCCTGTCTATTGCATAATGATTCTGTTTCCATACAAACAGAATCCACACATGTGATGTTAATGCACGCAATTATATTCTTAAAGTCATCGCCTTCATGATTTTTTCTGTATGAATGATTTGCCACTAGTGCAAAAATTTCCAAAATATCCAAACCAATGCCTACATGATTCTTTCCTATAGATTCACCATCCTCTACAAGATTTTTATTCTTCACCATAAATTCACCATCATTCACTTTGCCATACTTTTCATTCTTCATCATAAATTCACTATACTGCATGGTGCCATGTCATTGATTCTTCACCATAATTCACCATCTAGTATCAAGCTTTCCTCTTCTCAGTTAAATGCCAAAAATGCCAAATTTTGCTTCCAAATAAAACCATGGGCCAAATTTGGCACCAACTTTCCAAACTTTACAAAGGCACTTTTAACACCAAACCAAACATCACTGGCTGCTCAGCTCACAAAACTTCTCATCTGCATATTGCATTGCCTAAATAGGTCATGTCTTCCTTGTGAAATGCCTCATCCTTTGACTATATTTCACAAAGCTTTCAGCAATTATATGAAATCATCATTCCAAAATAAACACAATTAAAGAGGAAGCTGTCTCCATCCATTTTCTCGTCCAACGTATTTCTGATCTGTTACACGGAAAACCTTCATATATTTTCACACCGCTTTGGCTCAAGGAGTTTGTAACAAGATTTTATAGCGATCTGAGGGCAGGCAACTCATTCACGGCATGGGCAATGTCAACAGTTACCTGCACCCAGACGTGTGCTACAAGCCGTATATTTCTTTCAATAATGGCGGTGGACCTGGATACTGTGGATCGTCCATCAGCATAACCTTCTGAACTTGTTGGATGTGTTCGAGTACTAGTTGTCTCAAGTCTACTAATAAGTGCAAAAGACGGGGAAGGAGTATTCGGTGGTTTGCGTGTGTTTGTCGGAGTTCTTGTTCTAAGGCCTCAAGGATAATTTCTTGGAATTTTTCTACCTTCCCTCTTTCAGCGAGGTCATCTCTATCTGCGAATGTAAAAAAACCGGTGAAAGTTGTAAGAAGAAGAAGAAAAATAATGCAAGAATGAAGTATAATGTGTTTTAGGTTGAAGAAGAATAATAGCTGGGGTTGAAATCAGCTTTATTTTTGCCAAATATTGCTTATAGGCCATATTTAGGCATTCAGGAATGAAAAGTATTCATTTGGCTGTGAAAGTCTTCCTTACAATGAGGTAAACTAGACTTGGATTAGCTTAAAGGGCCAATCCTCTCACCACAAACTCCACTTCTCGTAGGAGGGTACAGAAACTCTCCATTGGCCCAGCTTTTTGACTGACTATTAATTCAAACAATGCAAATTATCAAAGCTTATATTACACAGCATGAACTGTACTGAGAGTGTTTTGGTTATACACATAGAGCTCTTCTATACTCACCCTGAGGCAATAAACTGAGATTGTGACTGGATAAGGATGGTTTTTAGAAAATTGTGGGAGGGGCTTAAGTAAGAAGGTTAGGAGAGTTGGTACTGTTTGGGGTGAGAGAATTGGGTCTTTAAAAGTATGCTATGATATTATACCCCATGTAGAAAGCAGAATAAGGGAGCATGAAAGGTTTTGGCATAGTCATTTCCATGTTTTATCCAATAATGTAACTTTCCAACTATGACCCTCTGAGTATAAAATTTGCAAGTATACTAACAAAAAGGCTTCCTACAGTGAAGAGAAAATAATTTCCAAAATGACCTTTTGTTTGAATTGTGAGTAACATTCTCAACTGATTCAGGTCCTTGTGGATAACCTTTTTTCCTAAGCAGGGTGGATTGTCTGTGCTCCTTTAACTTGAAATAAAATGACACTTTATTACTTTAAGGTACTTCCAACACTGCCCTTGAAAAAATCATAAAGTTAAGAAGATGGGGTTTTACAGACACATCAAGATGAACGTGTAGTTTCAGTTACTTCAAATTTATAAACTTCAAATAAGGTTTTCAGTTCATGTTTGGTTTTTAATATGTTTTGAATCTGTTTCAAACCTTTAGTGAAACAGACTATAGCATATGCCCACAACATCTCCTGCATGTCATGAGAGGTGACATTAAGAAAAGGAATTGCAATGTATTTCAGGTGTCTTGGAAAACAACTTGAACTTGAACCATATTTAAAACTGTATTTACGCTTTACTTTTTTAACTGGTTGACACTATATAACACATTTGTGTTGGTGTGTCGTTAAATCTCATCTAACAAACTGTTACTTGTTTCTTATGACAGACAGGGGATACCATGGCATATCTGACAACCTCCAGCCTGCAGGGTAAAAGAAGTTTAGGTAAGGGAGAATCCTAACTGAATGCGTGATTCATCAGTGAGGTCGCAAAAAATTGTGATGGCTCTTCCACTGAACAGAAAAAAGTCTTACAATTTATGATCTCCAGGATGTAGAATATGGCCACCATATTCCCTGTTTTTAGGACAAAGTGATTAAAGGGAACACACTGAACCCTGAACCATTTTTCAAACATATTTGACAATATTCTCCTTAACTTTAAAACCTATGCATAGCACATCCTACATATAAGTTTGACCTAGCCCCTACTGACTCAATCCACGAAATTTTTTTTCTCAACTTTGAAAATCATACTATCAAAGAGCCCCTACATGTCCTATCCAATGTAGTTCCATTTTTTTAACCAATCAATCACACTTCATATCTCAAAATATGACATCATTAAAATTAATTAGTAACTCTTGAATTTTACTCAGTCTAGAGATTTTGGCACGGGTGATTGAGAGGCTAGTGGCATCATACATTTGCAAATGCTAGTAAAAGGTAAATGATTGACTTTCATCATTAAGATAATAAAAAGATATTGACAATGGCTGAAGAATGATCGATGGCTATCTTTTAGAAACCTGACATACATCTTAAATTTATTCATAAAATACAAGGGTTATTTGATACAAAAGTGGGTATTTTCAGTGTCCCATATAGCTTTTACTTTTACTGATAAAATGCAAACTGCTATAAACTGCTTTCTCTTATAACAATGGATTTGAGTGTTGTTGGATGAGAGGAGCCTGTAATCAGCTAATATCTTTGCTTGGGTGTGAGCCCAGAATCCAGATTGCAGAATGGTACTTCATTTCACGAAAACTGTTCATTACTTTTGACACAATGTTAGATAGGTAGCTCTTGAGTCTTGATATTAGAGTAAAGCAAATCCATTTCAAGGCCAAAATGTTGAAGTACATGAGGCTATAACAAAATGTGCTTACAATTAATGCCTCTGTCAGTAGAAAGTTTTCTAAAGACTTGTATGTTGTTGCAACATTTTATGACACATTATCTGCTGGAATCTTTTTCACCACATTTATACACGTGTTAAGGTTCTTGCCTGCATACAAATGCTACACAGGTCACATGACACCTGAGAAGAACTGTTGTAATCAGGAATGATAATTTACGAAGCTAATGGAATTGTAATGAACTGTTTTCACTTTATCCCTTTCACAGTCAGTGTCTATTACTGTAACAGCACCCTTTTCAGTAAGAGGTAGAAAACTACATAACAATTTTATGTAATAGCACATACATGCAGTAACTGTAAACAGAAAATCTTGCAGGATACATTTTCTTACGTAAGTGGCTGCTATAGGGCTAAAGGACATAAAATCTAATTCCGATGCGATATAATCTCCCTGATCAATTTAAATTCTTGTCCCCTCCTCCTTCCTTTTTCTTGGCCCGCCCTTCCCAGAGATGCCAACATTTACATCCAGAAATCAGGGAGGTTTCACACAAGAATCAGGGAGATTTTTAGAATTGCATGCAACTCAATGGGGGAAAAGCTTGCTTGAATCAGAGAGATTGTCATATTTGCTAGATGGAATGGACAAAAATCCTTGAATTTTCAGGGAGTCTCCCTGAGAATCAGGGAGAGTTGGCACCTCTGCCTTCCCAGGCCACTGACCACTTGAAGTCCCCTGAATTATGTTTACATGGCTCAATTCGACCACATCAACATATGGTGTGTGGACTTAACCGGAAAAAAGGCTGACTGCACATGAACCAGTGTAAAGCTGCTATTTGAAAAACTGTCAATTAAAAAACAGACACAAACTGTATTTGGAGATATGATCATATTCTTATGTATGTTTGGGATGATGATATATGTATGCCATTTAAGGTTTCAGGACTAATGTTCCAATTTGATCTTTGGAAATAGGGAGGGTAGCAGGCATTGACAAATCCCCTCACGACAGGCCAGGACATTTAAAACGTTCCTCTGACAAGTGCACTGCTCAATGTCATAGCCTTCTGGACAAGTACATTGGCCTCCACAAAGGAGTTCAAAGGCACATTAAAAGTGGACAAGTCAAAGATTCATGCAAAAAGGTAGGCTTACAAAATTAAACCAACTTGATACCAGATGGCAAAAAAATTGTTTAAGCCTGGAGGTGACTTTCAATCTTTTATAAATTAGAACACAACTGTTTAAGTCATTAGCACAGAACGAAATGGTTTTAAACAAAACCATTTTCCTGATATAACAAGGTGGAAATAAATTTTGCACATCCTGCTAAAATTTTCACAATTCTCGATGTGGTTTTCACAATCAGCTGATAGAATTGGTATTTTGAAATACGAGTAGCCTAAGATCAAGCAGGATATTAAAACTATTCCATCTTCTCTGACTGATGAAAAAATGTTCTGTTTTTCTAAGTTACAGTTTATTATTTTGACATAAAATAAGCACATCCTCCACATCGGCAGGACAAACAAACCAATCCCGCACCTACAGCAGGTATTCCAAAATTGGAGTGCCACAAAATCTTAAGTAAGGTTTTGTGCGGTAGACTGTGTGTGAACTGCCTTTTGGTTGTAAAAATCTGCATTTCAATCTGTCGTTAAAAAGGGATGAGGCAAATATTTTCGTTTGGATTGTCTAGACACTTAGATTTATACCTAGTGGTATATGCCAATTCTGCAGAGAAGCAAGGGAACAATGCTCTCTACAAATACGGGAATGATTCCAACTGTCTTTGTGAAGACATTCCTGATCTGGATACAAATTTGAAAAAGAAAAGAAAAATAATCAGTAAATTTCAAATTCTCACCTGGTGCTGCTAGAGCTAATACAGAAAAAAGGGCCAGCTCTCTTTCATTTATATTAAGTTTCTTAATTTTTTCAAAGAATTTCACTTTGTCTTTCAAGTAGACTAAATCAAGGTCATGCATTATCTGTTTCTTGATGTACACCCCTTCAAGCGGAAACCACATAGCATCAGCGATGTAACGGGAAGATGTTGCAATCATTGCAATTTCAAATGCAGCATCTCTGAGAAGACAAACCTTGAGAAAAGAAATAAAAATACACGTTAAAACCTCCCTGAAGACCGAATAACTTCAAAAAGAACAGGGTAAATTACTGCTCCGGAGGACCTTGTTTCTATTTTAGTATGTAATTAAAAGAACTTTCATTTCCCAGTCAAAAATATCCCAAAGGATCTACAAAAATATTCATACTACCTCCTTCCAACCTCACTCCCCCACTAAAAGTGTTCACATCCATGAGAGTTCTTCCCCCCCAAATTGACAAAAGACCAAGCCAGGTAACAACACTTGCATTGGGGTTCTACTTGGCATGGAACAGGTAGCTAAGAAAATGCTTTTGGTAAGGTAGGAAGGGCACCACCCAGTGGGGGCCAAAACTTTGCCAGTGGTATTATGTGGTAATGAAACTCTTCTTTAAATAGATGGCGAGATAGATTGAGCTAGAGTTAGATGGAGTTTTACGGCCCAGTTTTCAACCTATTGGTTCAAGTCGAGCCGGCCATGGCCATTTTTCCAGTTGTGACACACTGGCTTGTTTTCCCTACTCCCTTGCTTATGCGGAGCATCACACACAACGGCAGAAGGTTCAATTTTTAGAGTCTTTGGTATGACTCCACCTGAGAATCCAAACCCGGGCCTTCCTTATTAGAGGCAGTTGCTCTTACCAAAAGACCAAACACGTGGTCTGATGGGGAGATGGAAGAAGTGGAACAGCTACAGGAAAAAGAAGGGTGCCTGCTCCCCTTGACAAAGCCACAGGTTACTCTGTGGAAAATACTGGAATGTATGTAAGTCTCATAGAGAAAAAAGAAAATTCCTCAATTGTGCTCCCCCCCCCCACTCCTTAAAAAGGCTTGTGATCCCCCTATCCGCTTCCTAAGATATCCAGAGTATGCTTCTGGAGAGGAGCCAGATACCTTGTAGAAATCATCTTTTATCATATCTCAAAGCAAAAAAAAAGTTTATTGAGCACACATACCTGATCATTCAGGTCAAGTTTTCTAAATTCTTCAAGCTTTTTGGCAAATTTTGCTAATCCTTCCACAACCGATAGCAAAGATTCTGTGCAGTACTTTGCTATATCTTTTGCCTCTGTCAATTCTTGCATTGGTTTGGTATCATCAATACCATTATCCTTCTGTAAAACAGAAAAAAGTATAGACTATGATGAAAAGAATAAGCAAAACATAAAACGTTTCTCAACTTGAGTGATGAGGTACTATAGGTGCTTTTACATTTTTACATTTTGCCACTCCCACCGCTGGGCAAAAGTCAACGTTGTTTTTTGTGCAACAGTCACACCGTAGGTTGTCTGCTGCTCCTCATTCAACTACATTAGCTAGCATACTACACTAGTTATTGCCCAACAACAGGGGTAGAGCTGTGACATTGATGAAAGCACTATATTGTGCCCTTGTTACGAAAGAATCAATGAAAAGCTGCTGCCATAGCAACACAACTTCAGAGAGCCTTTTGCTAGCTGCACATAGACCACCAAATTTTCACATTTTGATTTGGAGGGACGACTCACTCATGTCTCAAGACATGAATGGATGTGATGCCTGACTTCATATCTCACGCTTAGGTTAGGGTTACACTGATGAGGTCAGGTTGACTTCATATCTCGCAATTAGGTTAGGGTTACATTGATGAGGTTAGGTTGACTTCATATCTCACGATTGAGTTAGGGTTAAATTGATGAGATAAGGTTAGAGGTGGAAGGTCTCCAGCATAATTATTTTACATGATTTACTGTGAGGATTGGGTGCTAGGACTGCAGGTACGTAGTAGAGTGCCAATCCCCTGACCACGTCCAATGCATGAAAACAGGTAATATCAGGCCCTTAAATTTGAAGTCGTGCTTTGTAATTGTGAATGTAGAGTGGTACTTTCATCCCAACAAAATTAAACAATCCATATTATGAATGTCTTCTGGTCTAACCAAGGGGATGTTGCTCTACTGAGATCCATGCATTCATTGGTATGATATTATACATACTTTTCACAAGGTACTCCACTGCAAGTTTTCATACAATAATACAGAACAGTATTTTACTCTTAAAGGGCATAAGTCACCAAAATTATTTTGAAACTACAGTTGAAATCTCACGAATTCCACTTATTTTGATTCCAAGCACCTTTTGTGATACTCATCAGGAATATTGCAAATTCATGGTGAGCCAAGAAGTTCCTCTGTGTAAATTTCACTGTTGTGAGAGAAAAGCATTGAGCTATTCCACTTATTTACATTGGGATGAATTCATCTTCCCTTTAATGAAATGATTCAGTTCAGAAATAGTTGGCATAGATGCTGATAGAACAATTATTTATTGTAAAGACAGCATGAACATGTTGTGTGCTAATAGCTGCTACATGCATGACTAAAAGTAAAAGATTAACTTGGCATTAATTATTAGCGGCTTGGTTTCATCTGGCAGTCAAACTATCAATCTTAAGCAATTTATGAGTGTCAAGGAAAGGTTAAGCAAATTCAACACCTACAGAGAATGCTGCTAATGTCAATGAATGTTGATGGAATGATATTATGAGCACAAAAGGTAGTCATGGTAATACGAAGTAATTATGTTTGGACGTTTCATACCATCCAGTATTATTACAGGAGCCCCGAGGTTAACATCAATCTCAAGCATGTGAAAAGAGACATTTATCACATACACACTCTGAATTTATTCCCATGGAACCCCTCCTCCCACCCACCCCCCCCCCCCCCCACAGCAAACTTTGACCTCTGACATGGTTATCCTGAGCAGGTATAATCACTCTAGTAGGCATATTAATTACAGTTATGCCTTGCTACAAATTTTGATGAACAATAAATATATTTTGCTTTTGGCATACGTTGTTAGCTCATATCATATGCCTTAAATTTAATACATCATTCAGGACTAAGTAATTTGATATCCGTCAATTACTTGCAATTAATACAACAGTATGAGGTGGAGGAGGAAATGAGAAAAAAAAATTCCCCGTGGTAAACGAGGCTTAAAACTGCAGTAGTGTGTATAGCTTTGACACTACAGGCTTGCCAATGGCCAACTTGCCTACCTAAAAATGTCATAGAATCTGTATCCTGAAGGGAAACTTACAGCTAAATGCAGAACAAGATCATTAGATATTAAAATCTGTCATATAACATGAATGTTTGACTCAACAAAATTTTAAAGCAGATTTCTGACAGAATTAAAAAGAACCTATGAGTTGGAATTTATGTAAAACTAGAGTTAAGAAAGTCACAACTCAATTTCCTGTTAAGAGTTGTAATTCTGAAGTAGAAACAGAAAACCATTTCAGGACTGTTAACTGCTTCGACAAGACCTGGAGATATTTTGGAAAGTTACAACAATAATAAACCACCTTCTGGCTTACCATAACGCACCTTGATTCTCCCACTCCACATGCAAATGATTCCTTTTTTCCTATTTTGCGATATTTCTTCATTTTAAGAAATTTGAATAAAACAAAATATGTAATGAATGCACTCAACTGAAAATCCTACCGTGCCATCTTCCGTCTTCACCCTGTAAGTAGATTTCGCTTGAGGTAACAATGTAAATTTTTCCTTAAATATGTCTGAAAAAGCCTCGTGTACCCTGTCTGCGAGTTCTTTAAGTTCAGCCCGGTGTTTGTCCTCTTCAGAGGCATCATTTTCTTCCTCTCGAATCTCTTCAAGAAGTCGTATTCTTTCCTCTCTAGGCATGCGACCAAATCTTGAAGCTGATCAGATAAATAAGTAACAAAAAAGGGTTTTAAAGAAAAGAAGAAAGCCCCTCAAATATTTCCACTGAGAATGCAAGTTCCCCCCCCCCCCCCTACTTGATGCCTTGTTTTAGTGGCTATAGACCTAAAGCCTACACTGTGACTTATCAAAAGTACTATGATAAGGAGACATCATCAAGCTTTGAAATTTTTCAAATTTACAAATACATAATCCCTCACTTACCTTAAAGCTAAAATGAAGGGTCTAAGGTCACACAGGAAGTTTTGATATGTTGGAAGGGTACTTATTCTAAGCATTCCGGTGCAATCTGCATTGAAATTGGATGTGCATTTCTCAAGATATGAGCAGGTTAATTTGTCACCTTTTCAACAAAAAGTGAAGTTACAGCAAGCATATATGACATCATACCCTCACATTTATGGAGAGTCTTTTGTTTTCGTTTAAATTTTACAACCTATTTCCTCCTAATCAATGCCATATTATTAGAAAGTGATTGCATCAGTGGAAAGACAACTTTACCAACTTTGTAAGCCCCACAGGAGGGAGGTCCTCAATTGCTATTAACCTTATGGTCAACACAACAGTCTATAACAAAGGGAAACAAAGCATTCCTCATGTGAAGAAGTGATATAACCTCTGCTGCCCAAGCTCACTTTGGAAACAAATTTAGGGACTTCATGTCCAATTTGGATGGAATTTTCACCACCCTGTGAAGATTTGCTTTGTCATTCACATTTATGAAAGTTACATTTTTTGCTCTTCCCCTTTAATCCTGGCAAAAAAAAGAGAGCCCGAGGGGGCAAGCTCTTTACAGAGAGGAAGGAGGAGATGTCTCCAATTCTTGAAGGGACAATCCTCTCACCCCAAACTCCACTTTTAGTATAGGGTAACAGAAACTCTGAATTGGCTCAGCTTTTTGATTGACTGCTAATTCAAACAATGCAGAGTACCAAAGTTTATATTTCACAGCATGAACTGTTCGGAGAGTGTTTTGATAATACACCTTGAGCTTTCTATACACACCCTGAAGCAATAAAATGAGATTGTGTCTGAATGAGGATGAATTTCAGACAATTGTGGGAGGGGCTTAATTAAGAAGGATGGGAGAACTGGTACTGTTTGGGATGAGAAAATTGGGCCTTTAAATAACCGAAAACTTTAATTAACAATTTTTTTTAACTTCTTTATTATCTCATACCCTAGTTATGATTGTATGACATTGTAATTTTTCCATCCAAGCCATTGAGATCATGAGTTCAAAGCCAAAGGTCTTATTCATAAATAGCAAAATTCCTTCCATGCTTGGTGGTGATTAATGGTACACAACTGACAATTAAAAGTAAACACTCAATCAGTAATTAGTGTATTCAGTGTGGTTTCCTTGCACCTTAGACTTATCAGTATGAGGTGACAAGCTTATCTTAAGACTGCAAAATGTATTTTTTTTGGCAAGCATATTACAGAATGCTGGAAACCATCTCAGTAACTGTTGATTTTCCCATTAAATTTTAAGATAAGGTCTATCAGCCATCTAAGCAATCACGCTGTGACGTAATAGGTTACCCAACACAAATTACTCAGTAACAAAAGTTGAAGTCAATACACGAATAGTACACAGTTTCAAACAATATACCAATTTGTACACAAAGGGTGTAAACAATATATTGTTTAGCACACAATAAAGTATAGATCTTTAAATTCCTATTAGTCCAATTTATATGGAGTATTGATAACATATTGATAAAGATGGAATTCAAACCAACCCAATTGTTTCTGATTTTATGGCTTTATCTAATTTTAAATTCTGCTCTTAATATAGATCTTAAAATTAATGCACTATTTGTGATCATGTTAGTACTGAGTGTGAAATGATTAGGCAGCAATGACTTTCAACCCCTAGAATGAGTAACTACTACAGAGGTTAATTAAATAATTATAAAATTTCAGAGTATCTCAGGGCTGGAATTAATCAAAGGCCACAAAGGCCATAGCCTTCATATTTTTGGCAATGGCTTTTTTGCCCCATAAGATTTAATGACCATTCAGGTCGTTTGGCTTCTGTGCCGTTTCTGTGAGATTATATTGTGGTCAGTGCAAAAGTACTTGCTTGGCCTTGGTGCCCTATCAGTTAACATGACATGCCCTTAAAACTGATTGGGGAAATGGCCTTGCCCTGTTGGAACCTCTGTGTTCCAGCCCTGGCACTCCAATAATGGAAATATTTCATTCTTGTTATCATCTACACTTTTTTCTACCCCCATGATGGCTTTACGTATTTTTCAAAAAAAGATGTTTGACATTTACTTAATTTTGAAGTTTGATATAACTTGATCTTAACATGAGAAAAAATCAATACCATGTGACAAGCAAGAAATTTTTAGTAACATTTTTTTTTTCTTTTCAAAAAAAGTCCCAACTAATCATCTCCAATCAAGATAGTTTAAAGTGTTCCTAAAGTCTGAAACATTAAAATAATATAAATTATAGAACATGAAAAAAGGAATTCAAACAGTCCAACTCCCCATCTCCAACGGACATCCCCCAGCTGAGTTAGTTTGTTCGTTAGATGGAGTTTTACGGCCCAGTTTCCAACCAATTGGTTCAAGTCATTGGCTTGTTTTCCCTTCTCCATTGTCTATGCTGAGCACCAAGCAATTGTACAATGGCAGTAGGTTCCATTTTTAAAGTCTTCGGTATGACCCGGCCAGAACTCCCGACCTCCCAACTGCAAGTCTGATGCTCTAACCACTTGACCATGCAGCTGAGATGTAAAATGAAGAAGTTTATTTACTCCAGTTTAAAATTGTACATTGTGCAATAATTTGTGATGTCATTGTTGAACTGACTCAAATTACCACAGTCTTGGAATTCATTTGTTTTTCTGGAAGCTACTGCACCTTGTGTAAAAATGTGATGGGAACTTCACTGTTATGGCATGATGTAGCTTGTTCTGCTAGAAAATTTTCGGGGCAATATAAGAGCTTTTCATTTCAAAGGAAAACCAAGCATGTATTTGTGAGTTGCACAACAAAAAAGTCACAAAATTTTGCACAATGGTATATTTTGTTTGAAATGAAAAATGAAAAAAAAAAAAAAATCAACATAAAATATCTCACCAAGGGAACAAGCTCTTGTAATGGGAGTTGAAAGAATAAGATTCCCTATCCAACCTCTAATATATTTTTTTTAAATTCTAGACTTAAGGTACTGCTAACTTATTTGAATTCAAGAAACTGGCATGCTAAGTAATTATCAACTTCTATTATCAACTTGTGGGCTGGGGGTTGGTAGAATATGCCTACGATATTCCCCACCTGTCGTAACAGGCAACTAAATGGGAGGACTTGAACAGTATTTGAACAGTATGACACTATATAACACATTCGTGTTGGTGTGTCGTGAAATCTTATCTAACTAACTCCATTATCAAACATTGGCCAGAAGTTACAAAGCAGATGATGGGCCTACTTTACGGCCCAGTTTCCGGGCCTAAAGAGAATAGGATAAATACCCTTGGTTCCTTGAACCTGTTGTGATATACATGTCACCAAAAAACTGTTTTTCACCAGGGAATTAAACGACAAATTCCTCCATATGAAAGATCTTTTACTCTTATCAAGATTTTATATCCCCAAAGTTTGATGGTTTCAGGAGTAACTCATTGCAGATGCAAAAATAATAATGTGAGGTCTTGCAAATCCCTGTAAGAAAGTCCTTGAAACAAAAGTGAGAGAGACACAAGGGGGTAGGGAGAAATGGGGCACAGTTCTAAAGTGGTCACTAAGCTTACCATCATGTGACATGCCCACCATTAGACATTTTTGGAATCTGCAGTATTGACACTTGTTTCTGGTGGCTACATTTATCTTGCATGGTTCTGTCTGTAGGTATGGGCAAGGTTTGTACGTCAACTTCATGCGATATGTTCTCCTAAAGAAACCCTGGAAAAAATATAAACAATTATAAGATCATGAATATTCAAATTTTTACTTCCATCTTTATTCCCATCTTTTTACACAAAATAATATACCAAGCTTTGCAAAAATTGGAACACTATTTAGACCACATTCCAAAAATTTGCTGACTTTTCAAGGACCTTTACAAAAATTTCTCTGACTTTCTAGGCCCTCAAATTCAAATTTCAAATTTCCTGGACTTTCCAGATTGAGAATTTCCAATGCCTGTATGAACCCTGACAGCAGTCAGACAAATTTTAAGCACAGGATTCCTGTGGAATGTACCACTGCTACAATATTCTACATTTATTCAAGTTATGGGAAGATGATATTCTCAGGCAATAAACAAAGTGATTTGTGAGGCCAAAGTGGCACTTTCAATACCATTAAACTGTAAAAATGTTAACCAATAACATTAAAGAGGGGAGGAAACACAGTCACCCAACTTCATTTAGTTTAATATCTTAGAATCTCCTGTTTCATGATTGGCTCTTGAGGATCCTGTGACATTTTTTCCTCCTCAAATGTGAAGTGTGCTCATAGTACTGCTTGGTTTACCTTGACTATGTGGTATCAAAGTTCTAAAATATTATGAAAGGAAGTTTGAAGAAAATTAAGAAGGAAACTGATATTTACGTAGCTATTTGCTTCAAATTACCTTTGGGCAACTGCCCTTGCCCTTTAAAGGACCAAATCTCTCACCCCAAACTACAATTTTGGTACAGGGGTACCAAAACTCTCAACTGGCTCAGCTCTTTGATTGACAGCTAATTCAAAAAATGCACAGTACCAAAGCTTACAGTTTATTACACAGCATGAAAGGTACTGAGAGTGTTTTGATTATATAAAATGAGTTTTTCTTCACTCACCTTGAAGCAATAAACTGAAATTGTATCTGGATGAGCATGAATTTCAGACAATTGTGGGAGGGGCTTAAGTAAGAAGGTTAGAAGAATCGGTACTGTTTGGGGTGAGAGCACTGGGCCTTTAAGGTAGTCAACTGACAGAAACTCCAGGCTTCTCTAAGTTTTTCTGATCCAACGGATCATTCCTACCACATAAACCAGAATACATCTACCACTGTAAATCTCCCATGACAAATTTGCCTGAAATGTACACAAATGTGGATATTTTCCTAACTTATTAATCTTAAAACAGCTAAAAGCTTCAAATCTGAGAATGAATCCTTTCTTCTCTTGTCAAAATCCAACAAAAAGGATTTGTTGACCTCACAAGGAGTTCAATCAAATAAGACATTTAGTACTGGTAGATAAGCAGCCTTAATGGCAATTATTCTTGTTCTGTTGTGGTTTGACTCAAGGTGCCATTATGGTCCACTAATCTCACGAATCATTTTTAGTTAAATTCATAAATATCTTTGTATCCCTGTAATCAAATTGTAAAAATGGAAGGATACATTCCAGATCAGGTTTTAAGTCTGTCTTGAAATACAGCATTGAGGAAGTTGACAGTGCCATAGTCCACACTTGAGCAGTTGGGGGGTGGGGAAAGGGGGGACAATTACTAGCCTTTATTTCCTTTTAAAGGCCAATCCTCTTACTACAAACTACATTTTTGGAAGAAGATAACAGAACAGAAATTCTCAATAAGCCCAGTTCTTTGATTGACTGCTTGTTCAAACAACGTAAAGTACCAAAGCTTATATTACATAGTCTGTACTGTACTGAGAGTGTTTTGAACACACTGGGGTCTTACAAGTATATACTCACCCTGAAGCAATAAACTGAGGTTATGTCTGGATGAGGATGAATTTTAAACAGTTGTGGGAGGGGCTTACTTATGAATTACCCAATCAAAACTCAACTTGAAAGTAAACTGCCTTGTGGTTTATACTACTACTAACATTAAAAGGGAATACATACTAGCTAGGCAGGGATTCTGCCAGAAACATAAAAAGGGTGGGATTTATTACTGCTAAAACTTAAGTCCAATGTGATGCTGTCCTAAGTGTAAGTTATGAGTAGGTTTAGGAGGACAAGAGCTTGATTCAAGGTCCATGTAAGGTGCAATTGATGGGTTTGAAAGGCTATTTATTACTGTTAGTTGAACAATTGCTGCAAAAGTGTATTCTTAGTAAGAAACCAAGATATTGACAATTTTCTAATTTTCATGAGAAAGGGAGGGGGGGTTTACCCGCCTTCTTTGAAAAAGGAGGGACAATTTTCCCCTAACCCTAGCTCCTCTAGCAGAGATGCCGCCAGTACCTACTTACAGAGAATAGCTGCATACTTATTTATATATCATGTAGAGTGGGACTTATAGATTTCCACAAGCTCCCTGGTTTACAAAGTGTAAACAGAGGATTACAAAGTTGAGTAGGAAGAAAGGAGGGACAACGTAGGCAACAAGTCCTAAAAACAATGCAGCTGATGAGAACTTACATTTATGATTTTGTACTCTTGCTCTAGGCAGGATATAAAGTCCTCCTACAGTACTCATACACACAACCAAAAGTAATCCTTATTTTCCTCAATTAAGGAGAACTGTTCTCCACCTGAAGCTAAAATAGTTCCCTATACAAATCTTTCTTTCTTTGACAGGTTCCCAAAAGCTCAACAATTCTTCTCAAAGGTAGACACCCCCTGAATAACAACTAACTCACAAATATATTCCTTCCCCTGCCTCCTCCTCATGCTGGGAACTGTTCCAAGTTGGAGAAGGAGAAGTGGAGTGGAGGAAGACTGCCAAAAGGAATATCTTCTGGCTTGATTTTGTAAAAGGGAAAAGGGGGATAGGGATGCAGTACCTCATCACTGCCACAGTGTACTTGTGATGATAAGGAGAAGTGTAATGCATGCATTAGAGAATTCTGTCCCTTGAAAATGGACATCATGACTTGGCTGATAGCGTAACCATTTGGCCAGTTTTACAACACTAGAAAACAGTAAACAACAAAAGGCAGGCACTGGACCATGTAATTTGCAACGTTTTCAAAGGAGCAGACTCTCTATATGGTGCTTCTACTCATAGTTACCACAACTGTAACATGTAACCAGGGCTGGAAAATATTATCTATTTCTCAGTTATAACCCAGGATTTCTCTCTACATACCAAATTTCTAATTCAGGAGCTTCCCAGATTTCCACTTTTTTGCACCTGTTAAAAAGTAAGCCTACATGTAGAACCTTACCTTGCAACCCTCACAGGAATGGACACCGTAATGAAAACCAGACGCCTTGTCGCCACAAACTCTACATTTCATCGGCAGGTCAATGTGATCTGGGTATTTATTGTTGTTTGACCCTACAAAAGAAAAAAAACACAAAAAGTTATTGATTGGAATAAGAAAAAAAAAATGAAAAATTGTACCCAGCATTATGTAAACCTTTATTGCTGAGGCAATGGTCCAACTCATTGTTGTCATTTTCCTCTCTAAAAAGGAGTCATTATTCTACTTCAATTCCACCTCAATTCTACCTCAATTTTATCATATTTTCCATATCAGACATTAAATGTTCCACACTACCACCCCCTGACTGATACTTTGTCAAATTAATGTGAATATTAAAACCAAGACCTGTTACACATGCTACAGTTTTCAAAATTGAAAGGTACATACTATTGCACTTGCCCCTTGTTCTCTCATTTTCTTGTTAAAACTCGTTTCATGATGTCTACTACAAAAATATTGCGTTAAAGTGAAAAAAAGCAAATAAATTGCAAAACTCTTCCATGAGCTAGTTTCAGGGGATGAGAGATGGAGCAGGGACGAGGCCAACTGATAAGAAGACAAGGCTGACAACATTTCTGCTTCAAGGGCAAAAGGGGTCACCCCAAATTTATTTTGCCAGGAGCAACAGCTAAATCTCACAGTTTTCTTCGTATTTCTTTTCAAAATATCTTTTAAAAATATTTTAGAACTTCAATATTACATATTCAAGGTAAACCAAGCAGTTACGTACTCCCAGTAAATTTAATATTTGAGGAGAAAAAAATGTTGTCACATGACTCTTGCCCAAGAACCAATCCTGAAATATGAGAGTCTACTACACTACTTCAAGTTGGGGTGACTGCTCTTGCCCTTTAAACATCTGCTCACTGAGTTTTTAAGAAAAACAGGTTGATGAGGCTCATATTAATCTTATAGTGCAATGACCCCTCTCTTTCTCTCTCTCTCTCTACCCATCCCCTTGCTGCCTTAAAATTTTTATGATTTTTCGTTTCATCAACAGAAGATGATATTCCAACCACATCTGCCACTTTTGTTTCCATTTAGGGAAGCTTCTAAAATGGCTTTCTAAAATACTCAAAATTAAGCAAATCATTAAAGTCTTTCAAAGTAACATTAAACAAAAAAACACACTTCAAAAAATGTTTTCTTGTTCTTTCTTTGTCTTTTGAAGTTATTTCCATGTTGAATTTCCCTGCCTATAAAAACTGTGTCCACACCTTCTTGCTTCAGTGAACGAAGGTCAACGAAAACCAGATAAAAAATTGCCCTATTGCTTCTCTTTCACACCTTGCAAACAGTGGCAATCTGGCTGTGATTATTCAGTCTTTGTTCCCATCTTCCTCTAGCTGTCTAGCTGCCTCTTATCAAGCTTGTGGTTTCTTGGA
Organism: Holothuria scabra; assembly: GCA_037179385.1. Taxonomy (NCBI): domain Eukaryota; kingdom Metazoa; phylum Echinodermata; class Holothuroidea; order Aspidochirotida; family Holothuriidae; genus Holothuria; species Holothuria scabra. The sequence goes on from CM074194.1 coordinate 11,832,589, forward strand.
GCTTGCTTGAATGAGTTAAGCAGGAAGTCGGGTAAAATTTGATTACCCCACCAAACCTCCCTTTTGGTGGGGACTCGGGTGAAACATCTAATAGGGTAAGAAATTCCTCATGTCTACTCTCTTCTCAGGGTTCCTGAACCTTAAAAAAAATTAAATTTCATGACTTTTCCATGACTATTTCATGACTTTTCCATGACTATTTCATGACCTTTACATGACTATTTCATGACCAAATTGCAATAACATTTACCATCTACTTCATGGCTGAACATATGAAAACTGATTGTGATAAATAAATAAGTAAATCCATTCACCTGTAAAAATTTAAAAGATTGATCTGGGCTAAATTTCATGACTTTTCCATGACTTAAGTCATTTTCAAAATTTCCCACAACTTTTCCATGCTTCATGGACCCTGAACTCTATTCCTGTGACATGCCCAATTTTGTTTAATAAACAATTGCCAATGTATTTTACATTGAAGAATAGAAAAATATAATCATTTACAGTACACCTAAACTTAAATTTGAAAACGCAAAACCGATATAAACTGGTATAATTTTTTACATCAAAAGGAAACCCATAGGGTGCCTGTGCCCCTCAACACAGTTCTTTGACCTTTATTTACAAACCTCAAACATAATGTGCTCTCTCTGGAGAGATTTTATTGAGCCTGGTTGCACACTTTTCTATTTTTAAATACAGGGCAGATAACGTCACCACCTAAAATTACTAGCTCACTTGGATACCCTACACAAGAAGCACCAAAAATTGCCAAGGTAGACGATCCTTTGAGAGCTCTCCACAATTCTCGCAAAAGTAAACTCAAATACACACAGAATACACTTTTTACGACATGTCAAAGAGAGGTTGTCCCAGGCAGACACTCTGACGGAAGCACTACAGCACTTTTACAATGTTTGCCATCTTCCTCAATTACCCTCTTTTATCTGGGCAACACTTCCAGTCACACTTTACTTCACTAGTGTTTTATATGAAATGTAGCGACGACTTTAACACTTAAAGTGGCTTTCACAATATTTAACTAGCTACTGCAGTTTTGCAGATAAAAAAATTCATAAAAACACTTCAAAATTTTCTGCCTTCTTTTACATTACTTTGGAATGTCAAAAAATTATAAAACTTCATCTTGATGGAACAAAATATATCTCCATGGAAACAACTAATGCACAGGTTATTGAATTTGTATTTTACTGCAACTCACTCTTTTGGTAAGGGAAATTACGACTAATGCAAAGTTTTGGCAATTAAAATTTGAAAATCTTGAAAAAAAATCCAAAAAACAAAAGTGTCATTTGCCTTAATGTCAGTTAATAACATACTTCTCAAAATGTGACATTCATGTAAGAATAACAGTTCTGAAAGTGACAAAAGATGAAACATTATGAAAATGAAACTTCTTAGTGAAGCCCTCTCATTTCAAAAAAGAGGTAGTTCTAAAAGTAATTACTTTATGATAGATATGCTATGAAAATGGAACTACTTAGTAATCCCCCCCCCCCGTCCTCCCTTTAAAAATATGATCTAAAACCGATGAAGGATGATAGACTATGAAAATTGAACCTCTTAGGGCATCTCTCCCCACCCCCCACCCACCTAAAAAAATTGTCAACTTGTTCAATGGCTGGACAATAACTAAGGCCTTCTTCAAATAGAGATAAAGGACCCTACAACACTGTTTTCCAATTACGAAGGTCTTGAACTAAAGAACAAAAAAAATTACCATAATAAATTATGACAACTACAGTAAGAGACCTTTGAGACTGAGTTCTACCAAAGTAGAAGATGCCTTTCTATTACATCTAGGCTCCTTGAAAAAGACAACATATTTTCAAATCCCTACAATGATGCCCCAAGAACACCAGCCCATTCATTAGGAACAAATATCTCTTCCAATAATTTAAATGACAGGTTTTTTTCAGCTCAGTTTTTAATCAACTGTTTTAAGTTGGGTTGGCAGTGGCTTAGCTACGAGGACAGACTTGAATCCCCATGACCCAACCTTGAAAAAAATAATTGCAAAAACCCTTAAATAGCCATTTTTCTCCCTATTTTAATAGGCTTTCCCCTCATGTCGTGGTCCAAAATATACCTCTCCCCCCCCCCCCCCCGCTGGCCCCATGACACAATCCTGGCTACGCTACTGCAGGCTGGCCACTGCCTTTTTTCACGATGTAGCTCATTGGCTTGTGTTTCCTATTCTTCCATGTAAGCAATTGATCCATCACAACTTTTACTGTAGTGACTGATAGGTGGAGACAGGAACATCACAGTGTATTCAATAAAAAACATGCATGGCTATGAGCACTGTCCAATTTATCAATGAACAAAAGTGACAGCTTCCTTGTAAACTACCCAACAACTCTGCTCTTTAAATTTGTTTACAGGCAGATGCTCAGCTGTCTCAATACAAGAGATATGATTACTTTGGCACATTAGCCCAATTATCAATACACATAGAAAGAGAGCTTCCTTGTACACTATCCAAGAAAAGGAAGTGTCTAATCCAAAGGGCAAAAGAAGAGTCTTGCTAGTTATATACACAATTTGTTCAGTTAGATGGAATTTGATGACACACTAACATGAATGTGTTCTATTGTATTAACTAGATAAAAAAGTTAAGTTTCAATACAGTTTCAAAAACAATTTAGCTGTATTCCCACTTGATACAGAGGGGTGGATCTTGATGTTCTACCAAGGTTGATCAAACTCTAATGGGAACGTAGATCAACAACAATCGCTCAAGGTCAAGCTCCACCAATTTTTATGAGATCCACCTCGCTGGATCAAAGTTTGTTATGTGAACACAATCAAGTAACCCTGAATCTTCCATTTATTCCTCCCTAGCTGTAATGTAATGTAAAGCTACAATTTACCACTAGATCTCTGAACTTGCCAGGGATTCTCAACTTGCATGAGACAAAATTTCCCAGTATTTCAATACTGTCACTGAGGTACTTTGTGTCCCACACTTGGATCATTCAAGTTACAACCCTGGTTCACACTAGCCTTCACAGGAGCTAGGGATTCTAGGCTTCCCCTGCTGGTGAGGCTGGAAGGCCTGTCAGGGGAATGGTCCAATTTCATTTGGAAACCTTGATTAACCCAGATGAGCCTCAGTCCCTTCAACAATGTTCTGGAGTTTGCTTAATACAAGAATGGCAAATTCTTCAAGAAAAAAGCCCAAATATTTCAAGATTCCACAGAAACACAAATTTTTCCATAAAACTCTGAAATTGTCTTGGTATTTTCAACTTTTTGCTAAAAAAGGAAAAAAATTGATATGTTTCCCACACCAGAAATCATATGCCTCCCCCATCCTTTCAACCATTCACTCACTGCCTTTGTTGGGGCTGCAAGTTGCTGGTCCATGGGGGAAAGATTAGCAGAAATGGAAATGGTTTAAGCACTTGACAGAAAATGAAAAGCTAAATGCAGTTTTGTATCAAGACCCACCCTTTGACCCAGCAGCAATGAGTCAAAGGTAGTGCATAGTATTAGTCCATGTTGTGATAAATGGGGTACAATATGTCAAAGTTCTCCAAACATTGGAACAACCTAATAGGTGTGGCATACAGTAGTCCCATCATATTTTATGGGAAAAATGCCTCAATGTCTAGGAAGTGCTAGGGTGGTGTATACAAGCAAAAAAAAATGTTTGTTGATCCTAGCAAATATTGATCGACCTCTTCTGGCAATGGTTGCATCTTACAATCCATAGGTACAATTAAAGGTCAAGACCAGTCCCCCAAACTTACTTTGAAGTAATGTTCCACTAAATATCACAATTTTCCTTTTATTTTCAAAGCATCTTTCATAATATTTCATAACTTTAATATGGCATATTCAAGGTAAAACAAGCAGTTACTTTTTAGTAAACTTCAAATTTTAAGCCAAAAACCATTGTCATATGACCTTCAACAGCCAATCATGAGACAGGATAGTCTACTACACTACTTGCAGTTGGGACGACTGCTCTTGCCCTTTAATCTTTCTTCATGTTGTAAAGGCAACAAGTGAGTAAAAGGAGACTTTTCTTTGGTAATATATTAGAACAGTTGGGGAACCCCAAGCAGTCAATCTCATACTCTCTATTCTCCTCCAAGAACCTAAATTTATTTTCCAACCCCACCCCCATTACAAACTGTACATGAGCTGGCATCATAATAAGAAGAACCAACCAGCTGAAACTAGTCTGCAAAATGACCTTTCAAATTTTTCAAATTTGACACCCTTGGCTAAATAGGGAGTGAAAAGCCCTCATAAATTTTCAAACTTCCTTAAATATATAACTGAGCATTTCCATAACCTTCGAGATTCAGTTGATCAAAATTCTATTTTATTGACTTTTTGATGCTAACACTTGAAGGGAATACTTATCTTTCCAATAGACTGCTATTTGATACCCTCGACACACACAGTCTTGTATCTATAATCAAATCCTAATACACCCCGGTACTTATTTATCCTTAGCAAAGCCACTTTTGAGCAAAGATTTATTGAATATGGCTGGCGGTTATCGGAAATTCGTGACTACTGTTCATTTTCTCAGTAAACATCCCTGCTTACCCAATTTTGACCTTTGTGCTGTGACTAGTACAGTTCAACAAATAGTAAGGGTGACCTCTCTTTACTCTAGCTGTCATCTGCAGGTAAACTAAAAATTCTATGTTACACAGTCTTATATGGCACACTTTAAAATATGAAAAAGATGTCAACTATGAGAGATATTTTAGTGCAGTGTATAGGTAGCTTATATTGAGGGGTTATTTTTTTGGAAGACATAGCTTCCAAGTATAAAATATCACACATTAACTGGCTTCAGCTAGTTCAATCCAAATAAGTCTGGCGTGTAGTTCATAAATTTCAAGCTCCAGAACACTACCCACTGGCCACCACCCCCATCCCCCCCCCCACGCCCTCTTCCCTTATGACCATATATCAACTGGGCTTTTCCATTATGACCACAGGCTCAACTACGAGCCCTCAAAAAGAACTATCAAATGGCTTTACTGTCAAGTCACATATTTGACTGTTTAAAGCTTGCCAGGTACTTAGTACTGCAGGTAGGTGGGGATTACAAAGTGTAAATAGGAGGTAAGGAGGGGGTGATGTAGATTTGAATGATTACAACAAACATGTTGTCTAAAACTACAGAACTTTGCAATCTGAGGTGGATCAAAATTTAAGCACTGACCCCTCCCCCACCCTCCCAAGGAAACTTATGTTCATTCTCATATTACCAGAGTTTGAGGTGACAGGGTGTGTGACCTTCAATGCAGGGTACATGAGACCACAGTATAATGTAATACAATGAATTGGGTTGCCCATGGGGGGGACCAAGAGGGAAAAGATAATTATTGCTACTAAATACCTAGTTTTCAGATTTTCTAAATCATGATTAGATCCACCTTATTTTGCTTTGTGACACAGTGGATACTACATGTCACACTTCAGGAATTTGTCATTATCTTAAAGTAATCTCTGAACACATCACCATGGAAACAGACATGCCATTTACCTCATCCTACCATGTGGTCCTCAATAATGTAGACCTACCAAGTAAGTTCACTGGGTGAAGCTTTCAGCTACCTGCTAAATCAAGACACAATCAGAATTTGTATACAGATTACAGAAGACAGTATCTTAATACTATGCAAATAATCATGCAATTAGGATTTTAATTCCACACAATCATTTTAAATTATTTGCTAACGAATCAAACCCCTGGTGCAGACAAGGCTATAGTTAAATTGTAAAAACAAATTTAGACATGAAGGAAAACCCATTTTTTATCAACTTGATAATTGTCGGTGCTTGACTATGATTTGGGTGCATGTTAGTAATGAGATAATGATGAGATGATAATGATGAAATCATTACCCATATGATAGAGAGTAAATTATCTTAAGGTTCATTCATGTCCTATTAGTTGCAATGTGAATGGTCTAAAAGGCTATTTATTTATCCAAAATTGAACGTTGTTGCGAAGGTCTCATCTTTTTAAACAAGAAACCAAGATACTGACATTTTTTTAAATTTTATGGAAATTAAAAGAGGGTGTTTTACCCTCCTACTTCTAAAAACGAGATGAACCCTCCCTCCCTCCCCCCTCCCCTAACATCTGCTAATTCTGGTACCATCAAATTCTGGTATCATTGAGAAAGTTATTCATTTTTAAAAACTGGATAAATGCACCTTAGAGAAAAACATTTAAACAGCCAAACCTCTCACCCCAAACTACAATTTTGGTATGGGAGTACCTAAATTCTCAATTGGCTCAGCTCTTTCATTGACAGCTAATTCAAACAATGCAGAGTACCAAAGCTTATATTACACAGCATGAATGGCACTGAGAGTGTTTTGATTATATAAATTGAGTTTTTTCTATACTCACCTTGAAGCAATAAACTGAGATTGTATCTGGTTAAGGATGAACTTCAGACAATTGTGGGAGGGGCTTCAGTAAGAAGGTTTAAGAGAATTGGTACTGTTTGGGGTGGGAGAACTGAGCCTTTAAACAGCACCAACACAGTATACAAAGAAAGAAGGTATGCAATATTAACCCCGCTAGCCCTTAAGAGACTGCAACAGTACTACAGCTTTCTATACAGGGTTGGAAAGTTGTTTATTCAACAAGGAAGGAGGAAAATTTCACACAATTCTCCCAACATTTTTTGGCACAGCTAAAGGAAATTTTCCTTCAATTGCCAAATTCCTTTCAGTTGCCAAATTTTCTGGGAAGATGCCTCCCACCTTTCCAACTTCTTTTTCTACCCAAGGAGGCAAGTAAAAGAGCACAACAGTTGCATCTAAAGTTTTGAAAAGTTTGGGCTAACAAAATAATCTTGAAAAAAAAAAATGTTTTTTTTGTTTGCCTATGAGAACATTACTTCTTGAAAAGAAGATTAATTTGGTCCAGGGCTCTTCTTTCAAGTATTTATCACCTTAAGACATATTCCTGAAAAATATTAAAAGAATAAAACAATGTATACACTTGGGGTATAATTTGTTTTTATATCCAACAAGAAAACATGAAACCTCTTTGATAAAAATTCTTGATTTCAAATTTAATGATAATATACATTTCACCACCCCCTATGTGTCAGGCATCATTTCATCATAGTCTGCCCCTTCTTGGGAGGCATATCTTCAGGTGAGATAAACTTTTGGCCTATACATGCGTCATTTACGTGAACAGGTTATCAAAATCAGGCGGCTTATAAAGTATGTAAAGAAACACAAATACAATATCTACCTCAGCCTTCCTACACCACGTACTTGAAAATAGAAGTATTTCAAGAACACACTTGGGTTGCACTTTGGAATGTCTAATCATGGCTGATAAACCAATGAAGTTACTTTGTTAATGTTTTAAATATTTTATGTATAATGGATTGATCATGCTAATTGTGGTGTTATCCGATTTAATAATCTTTGGAACCTGATTATAAGCAAAGGGAGACATATGGTTACTCAAATTTGGTAACATTATTTGTATGTTTGATGAGCGGTGTTTCCTAAGTATATTGGATAACATTGATACGATCTTGCAAGTATGGAGAATTAATTGCCTATATCAAATGTCATGATAGCAAGATAGTCAACTGTAGACAAATCACAAATTAATTCTCAATAACATCCTATTACCATGACTACTGTATAAATACACCATTGAAGGAAGAGTATAAGTTAAACCAGAGCCAACTTACTCTCAGAATTTTCTAGAGTCATTTAAATATCATTACCTTTTAGGGACCAATTAAACGAGTGCCAACTCTCTGAATTCTTCGGAGTCATTTAAATATCACTAAATTGTAGGCACCAATTGAACCAGTGCCAATTTACCCTCTAAAACTTTCAAATATCACTCCCTTTGAGTAAAATTGAAGGGTTAGTTAGTTTAGTTGATAGAGTTTTACTGCCCAGTTTCCAACCTTTTGGTTCAAGTCGAGGCGGCCACAACCATTTTCCCAGTTGTGGCTCACTGGCTTGTTTTTCCTACTCCACTACTTATGCAGAGCATCATGCACAATGGCAGTAGGTTCCATTTTTAGAGTCTTTGGTATGACTCGACCTGGGAAGCGAACACGGGCCTTCTGGGCCTTAAAGGGACCTACCCAGTACCAACTTCATAACTTACAGTACTCTCTAAAACCTTTTTGAGGGGAAAATCCCTCCCTTAGAGAGAAATGATAAGAACCAATAACCCTGCAGTATTGACTTACTCTCTGAGACCTTTAGAGTTAAATAATACTCCTGTAGAGTGAAATTGAGTTATAACTACAAAAAGAGTCATTCCTACTCTTTTAGAGTGAAGATTCAGCCTTGTTAGTCTTAATTTAGTTCCATGCCTATACCATGTATTCTCTAATAAGTGCCCCCCCTTTAATAAATTCCCCCCCCCCAAAAAAAAAAAAAAAATTTTAACAACCAAGCAGGTCTAGGCCTCCTCGCACTACTAGCCCAAACCAAAGATTAAGCCTAACGTTAACATGACAACAGAAGCCAACTGTCAGAAACAGCACACATTTTCACATGTAGATCCACGCACGACACATCCAAGTTTTAAAAACACAAAATTAACAATCATCACAATTCACAATTAAAGTTACAAAATGAACACAGCTAGCAGTTTGATCCACACAGAAGTTTCCACCACACATACCAAAATGCCAGTTACAATTCAATATGCATTCCGATAACAGTATTGCATTCACACATGGTGGTTTACTTACATCTAAGAAACTCATAGATCGTTTGAAGACACTAGTGTAGGTTCTTGTGGTAAAGTTAGTTTTTCATTAAAAACACCCTCAAATAAAGCCCCCCTTTTCAAAAATGTAACATCCCCAGGGGCCTTAATGAGGGAATACAAGGTATTTCGAAACTGGAGAATGTCAAAACCTAATTTTGAAGTTCAGCGATATATAATAAACGACTGAAATCAAAGAGACACAAAATTTAACAAAAAAGAGGACTAAATAATAATTACTATACTATGCAACCTGGTTGAAGATATAAAATTTTTGCACATAATTTATTTCAAGATAATTTCTTAACAGTATATCAAACTGAAACCCTTGTGAATGTTTTATTGTATGGCTTGATTCCTACACTTTCTGGGAATAAATTTCCATGACCTTTCCATGACTTTCTCAGGACCAAATACACCATTTCCATCACATGAATGCATACGGTCATAATTTTTTAAAAGCAAGCACACAATAATACATACCAGGTGAAAAGATGTAATAAATTTGATATAACAAGTTATGAATGACAATGGTATAACATCAGCAAAGGCATACGGGGGGTAATTTTTTATGAGGGGGCAAGAGCATTTTTTGTCCAAATAGTGTCCCCGTTTATCATGTTTTGCCCATGCTTTGCCCAAATAGACTGATTTTGCCCGAATTGGGAGGGGGAGTGCTCCCCCAGCTCCCCCGCCTCGTACACCTATGAAAATGAGTTTGTGAGAATTTCAATGACTTTCCCAGAACTTTCAAGTTTTCCCTGATTATGAGGGCCCTGAGTATAGATGAATCTGAGCACCTGATTAAGTCAGCCATTAATGGGGTTTGTCAGCCTTAAAGCAGCTCACCCAGTTTGATCATGAAATTCAATTTTTCCAAAGCTGTTAAGTTGTTTTCCATACTAAATGGTCAAACTTAGACAATTCCCATTTCCCTGCATACAGTCACCTGTTTTATGGGTGAGTATTTACAATTTAATGGCTGAATTTGGTTTACAAGTTTTTGATTTTCTGTTTTCATGCTGATTGTAAGCATTTTCATTTCTGGCACAATAAACTGTCGGACAATTTACTTGACCTATTATAAACATAATTTTTTCTTTCAGCATTTGTGGCTAAAACACATTCAGCTGAATATAAAGTCTCAATTTTAGTTTAACCTTTTTATATTGTCATAATTTTTTCATAATCTTTCACTAGCATGGAATGCTTTGCAGAAGGATACAACATAGGCCTATGCTTGCAAAATGGTAGAAACAGTGAGCTACTTGGTAATTTCCTGTTATGAGTTTTTCTGAAGAGGAAAAAACTGAAAAATACACCTCATTCTTCACCATATGTTTTCTTTGTAAATACAATTCTTATACAATGAAAGTTGTAAATTTTTTTATTATATTATGAAATTTCCTATTTGAATATATCAGAGCTCAGATTTCAGTGACTAAACCTTTATAGTAAATCGGTCATAAAATGTCATGGTTAAACAAATGACATGGTTCCTCTTTCCTTCCTTCCTTTCATGCATTCTATAAAAGCTGAGACAAATCTGAATAATGCTATATCACCATCAAAATATTGCAATAATTTTTTAAGTTTTCATTTGTGATATAATCATGCATTTCTACTGTAAATATCTGGGAAAAAGGCACAGTATGTTGGTGATGTTGCAAACAGAGATCTTTCCCCTGCTCAAAAAAAAGAAAAAAGAAAAAAAAGAAAAGAAAAAAATTGAATTTCAATCACATGTTAATCACCGTGATTGATTTCATTTTATTTATTTATACATTGCTTTTTTGGAATGTAATAGATGTACAGTATAAGGTCTTGTGATGTTCATCTTATCTTTTTAGGGGAAAAAACTGAACAAAATGATTCAGTAGAAACCATAAGACTGAAGCATATTTTTTGTGGCAGTTACAGTAAAGTCATATTCTGATGTTTTTTCACTAGGGTTTTGCAAGAAGGATAAAATTGCAGTATTTCAAACCATGTCCTCCAAACTGTCAAATATCGATTTGAATGTTGGTTATTTTTGTTACAAAATACCTCAGATTACAAAGCCACAGAAAGTTATGCAATGTGGGCACATTGCCTCAGATTGCATTTGCTTTTTTTTTTACAATTACTTAATGTCTAGTTTCCCCCTCAAAATTACACATAATTTGAATCCAATGTGAAATTATTGTGATGCAAATAACAAATTTTCCATAATTCAAAATATCAACAAAAAAAAATTACTTTGAAAATTAGTATCTTTTAAAATTCTACATGCTATTGAGATGCAGTTTTCACCTCTTGAAAGAAGTAATTTTGCTGCATATTTAATGAATTTTGTCTCAGGCAAGTCCCTTCAACCAAAAATATCAACATCTGCTCAAAAAAGGCTAGGAGGGCATAACATTGACTGGCAGAGCTTCACAAGTGGGATTTGGAAACTCTAAGGAAAGGATTAACCCTCACCACCAGCAATAGGAGGCAAATTTTTCAGAATTTTTATCTAAAAAAGTGGCTCTTTTTGGCATTGTTCCTTAGTTTGTTTTGAATCAAACATTATACAAGTTAATGAAGTGAATTTCAGCCAACTAGTTTTAATTGAGCTCTGCAAAAAATGGAAGGTGTTTTCAACTTTCAAAGGTGTGGGGACATGTCAATTATGACCCCCATCTGTCTTTCTTTACAAGTTGTACATGAATTCTCATATTTGCCAATATTGTCCTCTTCAAACATGGAACATTTAGGGGATGGCGCAGGATGTGGTGAACACACACTGGCACTGCATGATGGTCTCAACTTTTTCAGTGATTCATTGGCCAAATTTAATACTGTACTTTTTTCCCCCTCCAAATGCACAAGGAAATCACTTAAAAGCCGCTCAATGAGCTGGTTCATGAGCTCCAACGAATTTTTCTAAAGCTTGTAAGTTTTTTCACATACCAATGACAAATGGTCAATTTGGATATGAAACTAGACTTATTATGGTAACCACAAGCATTGTCATATGGAACAGTAGTACCCATAATACGCTCATTATGCGTTATCGGTGTAATAACTCAATGAGTCCCTACAACACTAACCCTATATTAACTGAGCTGTTGCTTAGTAATTTACTAATCATTTTTTTTTATCAGTACATATATTTCTAATATATTTCAGAAAAGCAGAATGTTGCAACTTTTAAGCTTTTTAAAACTAAAAAAACTGAAGACTTCCACTTAAATAGAACAGTTGGCAAACTATGAATTATACCAAGTTCTCAGGCAGGATTTTACTACAGGTTTTTATAAAATAAATACATGATGACGGGGAATATATTGACCCAACTTTCAATTAATTTAGCAAAAGAGCTAATTAGCAGTGATGCAGTCAAGTCCCAACTGGTCTTTTGGGACCTTGCAGGAGTCAGCCAGAGGATTTTATTTTTCTCCATTGAGGAATTTACAGGGAATTGTGTCTGAGTCCTGACTTGAATCCTTGAAAGTTGAAAATTTCCAGATTCATGTCTCAAAGCGTCTGGACTCGACTATAGCACAACCAAATAATGTGCATTGAAGACGCAGCCATAATCCAAGCTCTTAACTTAACTTTCTGAACTGACCTTGCAGTTGTATCAGCCATCTTTACTTATTGATTAACAAATGAAACATTAACTATAGGACATTTTCACAGTTTAGTCTTGACACGAAACATAGGACACTAAAAATGAAGTTAAATAATACGGACATATAGTATTATAATAATACACATGTACTGTAGTATTCCAAACATGCAGTACACATTGTAGACAGGCATGTTCTAACTTTAAGCAACACTGTCATAATTTACGTACATACTGTCAATGTTGCAGGTTAAAATTGTCACGCTCTTGTTTTAAAATACACACAAATCATACACATCAAGAAAATGGGGGCAACCCCTTTCCGGTAATTACATTCAAAATTTATGTTGATATTGTGCAGCATTAGAAAACACTGCTGCAATTAATTAGCACTGCTTGGAAGTGGACTTAAAGTTGTAAACTAAAACAAAATCTGAATTTTAAGTAAAAACTTCGTCACAAAGATAATAATTTTAAGGTCTTAAAGGACAGTAGTTTTAGATGTGGGCTAAGTTCATGCTTAAAGATAGTGCAACAAGTCAGCAAAAAGCTGGACTTAACTTGCCAGTTATCAGGAGTAAGCTTTCCTACAGAAAAATAGTTTGTAATTACGTTAATATCATTTCCTGTTCTCAAGATACCTTTCCAAAGTTTGAATGTTTCCAAAGCAGCTTGTTGCTTTTGCAAAAATAATGATCTGGAATGTTGCACGTGTGTTGACATTTCTTTTGTTAATTGTACATTAACTATCTCTTAATAACTCATCAGATTTTGATAATTGATACTGATGATTTTCAAGGACACAATTAAAACTTTCAAAATAAAAATTCTCAAGGCATGCTTATGTTATACCTGTCCTTGAAATGAAGGTCAATGGCAAAACAAATAATAACATTAGCCATATATGGCATGTCCCTCCCTAAAAATCACAAGATTGGCATATTGGGCAAATGTTAATACATGATTAATGTTAATACATGATTAATTGTAAATCAGAATTGACTCTGCAAAATGGTCAATTTTTGATTGACTTTATCGGAATTGCAACAATTTCCCTGATTTTTAATCCTTTTTACATCACATACCCAGCTTTGTTATTTTGATGTCACTCAGCCGTGCATAGCAATGAGTTAATGTCTGGGTGGCTATGACCAACAGTGTGTTATAGTTAGATAGTGTTTTACGGTCCAGTTTCCAACCTATTGGTTCAAGTCAAGCCGACCACGGCCTTTTTCAAGTTGTGGCTCACAACAGTGTGTTATAGTAGATGGCCATGCAGCCAACTCAACCACAACAAATACCTCATTGTTGCTATGAAAATGTTAATACTGTAGTGACCAAATTTTTTCCCTCCAAAAACAATGACACTATTACTTTATCTATGATCCCAACCAGCATCCCCAACATCCTCTGCCCCCCACTGCCCCCCTCACCTAATAAAGTCACACCAATCGAGGAAGACACAAAAATATCAAAATATCACCTACACATCAAAAAATTACAAACTGCAAATAGAGTGAATAAATGGAAGAACTTTAGCAAGACTTCTCTGAGGTTGGATGTCATGTTTACTATAAAAACAACTCAATTATAATCACGGTGATATCTAGCATGTTCATTTAAGCAAGGAGCATGGTAGGTTTCATGGAATTATTACAGTACCCTTTCCTAGGGAAGTCCACAACTTTACTGCAGCCAAGCAAAATATGGATGGCACAAAAAAACTACTGTGATTCTTTTAAAATGGAGGTACATTATTATGGAGTGAGTGAGCGATAACCTGTTACAGTATATGTAATGTGTGTAGCAAAGGTTTCAGTCAAGGTAGGGGAGGGGGAGGGGTAATAGAGATGTCTCCCTAGTAAAACAAGAGCCCAAGGGCACTATGGTTCCTTGCATTAAAGATGATATTGTATTAAGGTAGTCCCAAGGTAAGGCATAATTTGCACCTTTAACCCCAATGACTTTTGGCCATCACCCAAAAACATAGGGGCACATTAAATTTCAAAATCATACAGGCACTTGCCGTTTGAGAGAAATGGAACACTAAACTTTTCAAATTATCACACTGCACACTGCCCACTTCCATGCGACAAATACATTCATCACCTTTCACTAAAATGTCATTTACTTGAGTTTGGGGTAGTATAGGAGGTTAGTTAATTGCCTTTTTGGTCAATCTCAACAATTCAAATCCAGACCTTAAAAAGAAGTCACAAAGGTCAAATACAGTCAAAGTAGATCAAAACTGATTTTAAATAAACACAGTCTCTTCTGCACCAAAGAAATTTAACAGTCATCTGGTCATTCCTGACCACCAAAATTTATGATGGATGACTAGAAATTATGTCATGGTTGTCCTTTAGACTACCCAATGTGTTTGCCTGAAAAGCAAAAATAAGGAAAAGCCCACAGTTCTGCTACTAAAGGCAGCCTGATAGTGATTTATTACCACCAATTTCTTCTTCACAATTTGGCTAGAAGACCAAGAAACAAACATAGCTCTGTAGAATCTAATAAATGACTTTCAACTTGACCTTTTAACCTAAAGAGGGTGTTAGAAACAGCATTGCAGTCCCTAGGGTAAAAACAGAGGTAAAGAAGAGAAACTGCTTTCATATTTTACTATTGAAATTGGAATCTTAGCTTGCACTGTGAATAACTTTATTCAATACTGTGTGTGAGGAAAAGGTTGTTTTTAATAATAATTGCATTACTGTCCTGATTGTTAACTAAACTGCTTTTAGACTGAGAGGGGGTTATAATTCTTCTTTTCTTTTATACATTGCATTTGTCTAAAGGCATTAAACTTCAGCTGGACTTTTAAACCAATTGAACAAAGACCCAAAGAGTCTTCACGTGCACTTTACTTAGACGAGCACAACTTTCCATTATTTCCACTATGTTACTTGGTTATTGAGTAATTGCACCGCATACCTGGCATTGCAATAGGCCTACATATGACCTACATGTACACACTAGCCTGTCATTTAAATGTCAGTAACTCAAGTAACAAACATTGTAGGAGGGTAGTGTAATAGCCTTTTTAGTTCGTCTGATCAAGACAAATCTTGACGTCACAAAAAAGTCACAGGAAAGTCACAAAGGTCAAAAGGTCAAATGAGGTCAAGTGAGGTCAAGGGGGGTCATCACGTGCATTTCACTTAGATGAACACAAATCTCCATTACACCACCCCTCTAAAATGTTTCAGTGGCAAGATATCAATAAAACATTACTTTTTGACCTTTTGACCCTTTCCAATTATTTTGGTTAATGTACCAACATTTTCACCTCCTATCAATCTAACTTATCCTAAAATGATGCCACTGCTTGAACAACGGATACTGAGTTACAGCTACTAACAGAAATTCAGTTTTTGGCCTCTGGTGATCACCAATGACCTTTGACCTCCACCAAAAACGATAGGGCACATCTACTCCACAACATCTACATACATACAAAGTTTGAAAAAAATTGATCACTCGGTTATTGAGTTATCGCACCACATACCTCACATTCCAATCCGTCACATACACACACACATACACACACACACACACACATACATACGCCAAGGTGACTGCATAGGTTCCTTTGTTACACAAGGAACCAAAAAAAAAAAGGAAAAAAAAAAAAAAGGAAGGGATAATTCTCCCTTCTTTTGCTAAAAGTTTAAGTTTCTGGGGTGCATTCTGGAGATCACCCCCCAAGTAGTCCCCCTGAAATTATATTGTGGCAATTCCTTTTTCTTTTTTATGAAATATATATCAAAATTGACAAAACATACTGTGTTTTCTCTCTCCCTTTGTAGAGATCAGGAGTATTGCGATTGTGACTGTTAATAGTCGAGATCACAATGGTGCTACTTGTGATCTCCCCCCCCCCCCCCCGGGCCTTACTTTTTGTAATAATCCTGGCAGAAACTCTGAAACAAATACAAGCATATTGCAAGAATTTTCAAAAGATGATCACCAGTAATTAAATATTTTCTTAAGTTTGACCTATCTCCTCCTAAATATAATGCAAATGATCTCCAGAATTTATTTTTGTGACTCCTCTGATCTATACAAAAGGACTTTAAGTTAGATGAGGTTTTACAACCCATTTCATAACCAATTAGTTCAAGTTGAGCCTGCCACGGCCATTTTTCCAGTTGTGGATCACTGGCTTGTTTTCCCTACTCCTTTGCATATGTTGAGCACCAAGCACAATGACAGGATAGTAGTTCCACTCTCTTTATTCTAAAGATTTAAAATACAGCGAATAGTTTTAAAATGAATCTAGTCTTTTAGAATTCATGACACGTCAACCCTCCAATTGGTCACTAATTCCAAACTAATAGATTTAAAATCTAATAATTTTGATTTTTTGATTTATGAGAGCATTTTTAAAGTCTTCAATATGACCTGACAAGGAATCAACTACTTCAGACAGCCTGAATGTGTAGGGATACTAAGAAAAGCAAACAATTAAATCCTATACTGATTTACATAAATGGATACTAAAAAAATTTAAAAGCAATTTTCAAGGACAACAATCTCTGGCCTAATCATCTGTGTTTCATAAATATTTAGTTCTATACAAATAATTTTGCAATTTTTGAAATAATGTTCTGAAATAGTGACTGTAATGTACAGGCTAACACTAACAATGTGTCTGTGCCTTTGGTGTGTACAACATTCAAAATTTGAAATGTGTGAAAGCATTTGTATAAAGAGACTGACAATGAAAAAATATGAGATATGTGGTTTGAAATTGTACAGAAGGTATAATAATATTGCTTAAGAGTAGGACAAAAGCTGATGTGATGAGTGCACCATGGGAATTTCGAACAGACAACTTTCCCATATTGCTGTCACACACTGCATGTTAGTTGATCAGCTGCTGTGATGTTGTGATGGCCATGGCTGTATGAGCAATGGATAAACAGTGTTCAAAAAAACAAACTTACATTCTGCGACAGCGGAGACCTTTATAGCTGTAACAGTCGATTGAGAGATCGACAAATCTTCCTTTGCGTGAAGCTGTGCTGTAAAATTTCTCTCTAAAGTGTGCAGAACATCCATAGTTCCATCTGTAAATGAAGTGACTTGTAAGATTTTAACCACACCGGACAGACGGCAAGATAACAACTTTCTTGCACAAGTTCTCAACGGCTTGACTGCAGGGGATATGTTGCCGCTGGGTTTTCACATTGATTTACTGTGACACCGGCAGATCTCTATACAGCAGCTAACGGTTTGTTTACTGTAAGGTCACAGTCTATCTTCCAGTAATATCTATAAACACACAATGCATCACAGTACTTAACCACTCTGATGGGCTGTCTTATGTGCGTATATCTACCTACTGTATAACTGATATTTTGTTCCGACCCCATTAATCACAGCCAGTGTTCTACGTTAATGTTATCTGGTTAACTCAAAAAGGGCAACCTACTTCTTCCCTTCTGTGTGGGATTTATTATTTCAAGTACCTAGGCTTAACTATTGTACCTACAGTACAGCTCAAAATAAAGTGGACGTTAGTTGCGTTAATCGTTAGAAGTCTATCGTTAAAATTTTTTTGAGCTCGCAGGTAAAGCCTAACGCAACTCACGTTACTCTTGCTAACGGTATTATCGTGAACTGCGCTTTTGTGGTGTTGGTCACGTCCCAATCGTCAATTGCAGTAATGCTATCATCTTATTCACGGTACTTGCGATATTTGCGTCAGACTGACGTTTTATATGTAACTGCGGCTTTAGCTTTGGCTGA
Organism: Holothuria scabra; assembly: GCA_037179385.1. Lineage (NCBI taxonomy): Eukaryota > Metazoa > Echinodermata > Holothuroidea > Aspidochirotida > Holothuriidae > Holothuria > Holothuria scabra. The sequence goes on from CM074194.1 coordinate 11,850,717, forward strand.
TTTTCAAGTTATACAGTTTGCACCGAATACCAACTACCGGCAGTCGCTACCATTAGTACAAGATTGAGTTCGCTGCCGAGGCTACTTGTATTTGTGCGTACATTTTCTAATTCTACCCCGAAATTACAGTTGCTCCTATTCCGATTTAGTCACTTGAAACACACTACTCAAAAGTACAACTTCCCTTTCAGGAGAAAGTCTGCGATATCCCAAGTTTTATTTGCTATACAGTATAGCTTACAGTATTGTGTAGTGATATGGGAAAGATAAATCATAACGTGCGAGGCAGGATTCTTAAATATCGGAGACAAGATAAAAGTGTTAATGATATCGTGAAACTTCTATCCAGTGATGGGATTTCGGTGTCTAGAGCCGGGGTCTACAAGTTTATCAGCAAATACCACTCCACCAAGTCTATTTCGGACAGCATTGGCAGAGGCAGAAAACCGAATTTTACTGCCAATCACATGGACATTATTGATGAAGTTTTGACCAATAACAATGAAAAGACATCAGTAGACCTCCGAAAGGAAATTCAGTATCAGACTGGCGAACTTTTTCCGATTTCTACAATCAAACGGTATCGGCAGCGGCTGGGATGGGTCAAGACGAAGTCCCGTTATTGCCAATTAATTCGGCAGGAAAATCAGGCGAACCGATTGGACTTTGCGATTCGGTGTATTTTAAACAAGGAATCATTTAATGACGTTATTTTCTCTGACGAATCTACTATAGAACTAGACAACCATGCCAAAATGGTTTTTTGGAAGCCACGCTTGGCTGAAACTAGCGAAGTTTATGCCGACTCAGTCAGGAACCTTCTAAAACCAAAGGCAAAACATCCGGTTAAATTGCATGTATGGGCAGGGATATCAAAGAGAGGGAAGACTGACATATGCATATTTGATGGGATCATGAAAGCTGACTTCTACACAACTATTATTGACAATGCCCTTGTGCCCTTTATGAAGAAAGCTTTTAAGGAGGGTGAGAGGTGTAGATTCCAGCAAGACAACGACCCCAAGCATACCAGTAATTTGGTGAAGAAGCACTTTGAAGACAATGGCATAAACTGGTGGAGAACACCGGCAGAGTCACCAGACCTAAACCCTATAGAAAATGTCTGGCATGAACTTAAACATTATGATTATTTTTTTTTTTTTCGTTTTTTATTTACCGGTAAAGAAACATGTAATGGCTGGATTTTTGCAGCTAGCAAGCATTGTCTGGGCTGGGATATATTTTACATGGGCTCTTTGTCTATCATTGGATCATCCCCTTTGACTTCAGCTTGAACCCCCACACAGCCCCTTCCCCGACCACAGAAATTTGGAAAATATCACACTGAAAAAAATGTACAGATAGGCCTAGGCCTATGTAATGATTCCACATAAACCCCCATAATCCTCTATGCAAATATTTCTAGCAAGTAGTGGCTGCAAATGCAATGCCACTCAGTGGCTGGTTAGGGCAAGAGCAGCGAGCCACCCAACTTCAAGTATTGTTGTAGATTATCCTGTTTCATGATTGGCTGCTGTTACAACATTTTTTACTCCTTAAATGTAAAATTTACTAGAAGCCACTGCTATGTTTACCTTGTCTTAAATTTTTATGGAAAATCACTATATAAGGTTGGGAACTGCCCTTGAACTTTAACCAAAACTGCATCTAAGTGTATAAATGAAAGTGATATTTTAGTTAGATATCCGATGCCTCAATCCGTCTTCCCCACTTATATAAGCTTTATGTCTCCAAGTCCCAAACTTTTGACACCTTTGGTGTATGGTTTTCCACACCCTCTTTGCTTGCATTTGGAATGCTATCCATAACACAGGGTCTTCATAGGCTCTGCACGCCAGTTCCTAGGCATGAAATAGACGTACTGGGGTAATTTTCTATGAGGGGGAGGGGGGAGAGCACTTTTCCTGAATAATGTCTCTGTTTATCTTGTTTTGCCCGAATAGACCAGCTGCTTTTGCCTGAATCAGGAGGCCGAGTGCCCCGGCAGTGCACCCTGCCTCGTACGCCTATGCATGCTGCTTAACACTTCTAGCCATTGCCAAAAATGGTGACATGACTGGTCACAGTCCTGTCGGGAAAAAGTCTGATGAAATTTGTACATTTTCTTTTCTGATTGTTCGTGAATTCAGTTGTAGAAAAGCAAAATTCATCCTGCGGCCTGCCCTCTTACCTTAACCAGTTGAAGACAGGCTGCAGTTAAAATACAATTTCACCTGGTAAAAACTGGGAAGTCCTTAAAGCCCCCCTCCCTACATCACCTTGGTTGCCCCACAGGTTTTCATATTTTAAAGCCGAACTTCCAGAAAAGGGGACAGTGCGGGAAGGTGGGTGTAGAACTTGCAACTCTGTTGAGCCTTTGGCATTTATGATGACCATTTAGCCCACAGTCATAGTGTTTTAAGTTTACAACACCTTCTCCTTTCAGGAAATACAACCGAAGACTAAAGATGAGTTAAAGGGAGGTATTTTAGAGTTTTGGCGCACAAAGATGACCACCGAAAAGTGTCAACGATACATTAACCACTTAATGAAAGTTGTTCCTATGGTTATCAAGAGGAAGGGATGGGCAACTGGATACTGACTTTCTTTTCTAAAGACTTTTTTAGTTTTATGATCTTGTGCCACACACACATCACTTGTGCAAACATCAAAGGATTCTATGAATGAAGTGACATTCACAACCTTAATTGTTAAAGGAATTAGGCTGAACACCAATTCTAAAGCTTAAATTTTTGACTCTATGACTCTCCCCGAGATTACAGATACCGGATTACTGCGCTGTCTAGGTCCTTTTGTGAAAGATTCCAAGTTCCAGCTTGATTGGATTAGTGAGTGGATGAAAGATAGGAAAGATCATACATCAAAGAACTTCTTCCCTTTCAGGGTAAATGTATCACGGGAAGCTCAAAGTAGATGAAGGGAACCCGCTTTCAATGGTATGGTTTAAAGTTCGAGACGCCTTAATTGTACAAGAAATTGAATTGGAGACCAAATGAGGAAAAAGTTTCCTCATTTGAGTATTTGATGCGAGATAGAGAAGTTTAATATTAGAGCTATAACTCAATTACTTTGTCATGATGAATCGTAAGATACAAGCGGTCGATCCATCCAGCGGTGTATGGCTTTTAGGAAAGGTGTGCGGTGAGGGTGCCGGTGGAACTCTCCAAGTAAAGTGGCAGGACTACAAGGAGAAAACTTTTGTGGCAGCCTACAAAACCAGGCAACCTGAGCTGAAGAGGAAGATCTCATTGAAGGACAGCAATTGGCCTAACTTTAAGCACCCTTCCAAGTTACAACGAGGCGATATGGTACAGCTTACTGGGATTGAAACTCCCCTTGTAAACTCTCTCACCGTTGAAGAGAACGATCCTTTTCGGGGCGAGGTAAGTGTTTTCTTTCTGCGAGCAAACCGTATGAAGCCAAACCCATTTTTTTCAATATTGCGACATAGGTATGCAACAGCTGTAAAACTATACTGCGATCCCTTGTCTCCGTGCAGTTAGCGCAGTACGCACTGATATTATAAGGTATACACCTTTTTAAGTGTAACTTATCTGCACGAAATTAGGGCACTCTATCGTAATGCTTTGTATCACACTTGGAGTACTTCGTTCGCGTTCGGCAAATTCTTGACTGCTGAGCGGTTAGCTAGTACCAGCCAAGGTAGGCCCTAGTGTTTGAGAAAAACACGATACGAAAAGAGAAGAGAAATGGCGTTAAATAGGTAATCCACAAACAAAACCAAATGTTCATACTATATATGCAGAAATTATGATGCGTGTTTCGCCGTTGCCCGTTGCTCAAACATTTCATCGCCAGACTAGGCCTAGTGACTGGTCTTGTTGTGCTGACCGAAGGCTATAGCCTAACGTTAGCCTAGCCTAACGTTAATTTAACGTTAGGCTTAGGCGAAAGGTAGCGGAATATATTGAGCGTTAGACAACGCTGAAACTCGCTGAGCTCAAGCTAATGGGAGAAAGTTCGAAGTTGGCGGGCGTACAGAAGGCTGGCGTAAATAAACGACTGCGGCTCTAGGGTGGTGATGTTATGCGTTTGAAGGTGTCTTGAGTCGATCACTCCACAAAACAAATGACCTAGGCCTAGGCCATGACTTCATGAAAACGAAGAAATAGGCAGGCCTATAATTCCATTAATAACCACATTTTGAGGCGATTTTTCAAATAATGATACTGAATAATCTCTTTTTTTTGTTATGATAGTGATTGACTCATGATAACTTACTATACATGTAAAATTAATTTACTAAAATTAATGGGGTTCTTTAGTTTCCGCCCTCGCTGCTTTCCGCCCCGAGAAATCTTTGGGCAGAAAGTAATGTTTGAAATTTATTATGTACAACAGGTACAGTAGGCTTTGGCCTGTGGTACCTTTGTTTTCAATGTTTTGGTTCACATAATGACCTATACATTTTTACCAAATTTTCAAACATCTTGAACCATGTCAACTTTAAGGGCCAAACCTCTCACCCCAAACTACAAATTTGGTACCCGTGTACCGAAATTCTCAATTGGCTCAGCTTTTTGATTGACGGCTAATTCAAACAATGCAAAGTGCCAAGGCTTATATTACACAACATGAATGCATGCTGGGAGTGTTTTGATTATATACACTGAGTTTTTATATACTCACCCTGGAGCAATAAACTGAGATTGTCTCTGGATGAGGATGAATTTTAGACAATGGAGGGAGGGCTTCCGTCAGAAGGTTAGGAGAATTGGTACTGTTTGGGGTGAGAGAACTGGGCCTTTAACCAAACAATTCAGTTAATTTTACAAGATATACAACGGTGACATTTTAGTCTGGGGACATTTCCACTGGTGAGCGTATACTACGAACAATTTTGAGCGAAGCTTTAGCAGTGTACAGTGATATGCCCATGGCATAGCTACTGAGTCATTTTTTATATTAAGTTACATACAATACATAATGCTAGGACAGTTATATTAGTTAATTTGAATTAATGGTGGCAGTAAAAAAATGTTTAAGAGTAATTAAGGGTGTATGATGGGTGGGTGGTTAGGAGGTGGGAATAGTATGGTACAATCTTGGGCTACAACTTTCCCTATTTTTCCTACACCAAAGAAGATAAAAGCAGGGTAGAAAAAATGTTTTAAAATGCAGTTTGGGAGGTTAAGTTTACTATAGTACTTCTTGTTAGTAGTTAGTAATTGGTGTTTTTTTTTTATTTGACTGATAGATAACAACCTCATGTGGGCAGCTGCTCAAATACGAAACTTTCAGAGAAGGTATCATTTACAGCCTCTCTCCTTCAGAAGTGGCTGAAGCAGGTCTGGCCTTGCCAACAGTTTTGCCTCCATCAACAGTTCCACTACACAGCACTTCAAAGGAGGTAAGTTTTTACAGTCACTGTAATGGTTGCATTTTGGTAAAGCCTAGTTGTTTACATGTCTCATGTATGTGAAAATAGGACAAGAGCTGCAATTTCAAAAGTCCTGAAATGCATTTTTGTGTACTGAATGTAGCAGATGAGAATCAGGATTTCTTACAAAGAGACAGAATGGGAAATTTTGCTCACATACCCTGTAGGCAGGCTCCGGGTAATCGTAATTAGTAATCGTAATTGATTGCAATCAATTACACATTTTGAAGTAGTTGTATTCACAATTGATTACTTTTGTGAAAATGGCAAAGTAATTGCAATTGTAATCAATTGCAGTGGCAAAGTAATCGCAATCGTGGTTTCATTTCTGATTACACTGAACTTGAACAAACTTGTAGGGTTACTAAACAATTTTTTCAGTGCTTGGTTCTTCTGTTGAAATGACATTTCATTGTCATTCTTTCTTGAATGTTCAAGCTTACAATGAGTGAGAATTTCATGGGTTCAATAATCTCTACTTTGGGAGGACTTGGTTCTGTCCAGGCTTATCTAGACCAATGTCCATGGCCTTTTTTCCAGTTGTGAGCACTGGATTGTTTTGCCTTCTACATTGTGTATGTGGAAAGAAAATGTAATCACGATTGCTATCATGATTAAATTGCAATGTAATCGCAGTCTTAAAATATGAATTAATTGCAATCGTAATTGATTACATTGAGATGTAATCGCCCCAAGCCTGCCCGTAGGCAACTTCGACTTTGATATTTTGATGTTAACATGGTAGCTTGATTCAAGCTTGCAGATTTGAGGTTGTGCGCGTGCTGTAATTCATTTGATTGGATAAAAGGGCACACCTGGCTTGTATAGATAACTACTCTCTCGATGAACATGTATAAAACTGCTCTTCTAGGCTAATGTTGTAATCGGGTCCAAACCTTCAAGGGGACAGAAGATTGCTTCAAGACCAGAGAAGATTGCTTCAAGACCAATGTAAGATGCATTGGGAAAGTTTTAAAGGCCATTTGCGAAAGTAAGTTCAAACATTGCTGCAAAAAGTAAAACAGCTGGGTAAAATAACTCCTCGAAACTTTTATAAAAATTGATGAGGTTTTCATTTTGTCCACCATCTGTCTTCTGGAAAGGTGGGGGGGGGGGGGGGGGCGTAGCAGAGCTGCCATATGGGCAGGTTGCTGGTCGCTACCCCTGACGGACCAAAATCTTCTGTCAGCGCCCTTTGTAGGTTTAATTGTTTCCAGTTTTAATAGAAAAACTTGCTGAAGAGAAGTGGCAAAGAAGCCTACTACCAGGTGCGGAAAATCAAGTGGAAAGTCCACAAAGCTGTGACTTTGATCAAGCTGAGGCTGAGGATCTTTACTCCTTCAAAGCGCCCCTGCAGACCATTTCCGCCGCCTCTGACTGAAATCACCAGCTCCGCCACTGGAGGGGGGGGGGGTTTGGCGTAATACTTTCCCCATCTAACTGAAACTCATAAATTGCTATTGACTTTTTCATCATATTTTTTCCTCTGCAGAATGTGCCCGCTGTCAAAACCAAGTCAAAGGCCTCAGGAAAAGAGAATGGCAAGAAAAGAAAACAGGTACAGAACACTTAGTAGATTGTAGTGCCCAAAATTCGGAACAGGCTTAATCTAAATGAAAGCATGATTAGGCACGGTGCAAGAGTTTTGAGCACCCTTGGGTTAAGCGCAGGTCACAACGGAGTGATTATGATTTACTCTCCGTTTTTGTGAGTCTTTAAAATCTCCTCCATCTTTGGGTGGTAAAATGTAAGAATTGCCAGCCAGTAGAAAAATGTGATTTGTGTTGAGGGACTACAAAAGTAAAAATTTAATGCTTCTGTTAGATTGTTGGAAGTGCATAGTCTGATAGAAGGTGTTTGTTAATGTTTTCACATGATAATTACATGACAATGGATGGAGGAAGTTGACACTCACAATCTGGAGCATAATACAATTACGTTTTACTGTAGCGTGATCATCATCTTGGGCTAGCCCAACACTACAGGACTTTGCACACCGCAAGTCAACTCTGTCGTGGCATCTCTAACAGTCAAGTAATGTGAGTGTGTTTACAAATGCGACTGGCAGTTGCATGGCCAGTTTTAAAGTGTACCTCAAGTCAAAAAACATCGAAAGGTATTCTTGGTATACCATGACAATTTTCCCACAATTTACATGCGTTATTTCTACACATCGTAATTATATGTATCCAAGTAATTACATGATGTTACTGACACAATTTTTTCTTTTGTATGGGGAGTGTATGGATTGCAGTTGTCTCCTTCTAAAAAAAGGATCAAAGTCAGAAACTTTAAAAGTGAGGGTGGGAAGGGAGAACATGCTATTGTCCTTTTCATTAAACTTGGCTACTGCACTGTTTATGTTTTTGTTTATTCAGGCACCTACACAGACAGGCAGAAAGAAACAGAACATATCCGAGAGTGAGAATGTTACATCTTCTCAGCGTAAGAGTAACAAGAAACCAGAGACATCAAAAAAGCCTGCCAAGGTTGCTGTAGCAAAGAAGGTGAGTTTGACTTATTACAGTGAGTTTGGTTGGAAGACCAGGGAATAATTTACCCAGTGTTGGTTGGAATTTGCTGCACAAATAGGTCGTTGCTACACAAATGAAAAATTGTGTTGCAATTTTTGGGGTGCACAACCCTTGTATTTTTACAAACAATGTGTCAAAGACCTCAGATATCTTCAAAACTGCTACAGAAAATTTGAATGCTAAATTATTCCCTGCTGACTCCAAATTTTTTGTCTCATTTGGGTTAACCTATTGAAGAATATCACTGAAATTACTCAAAGCGTCTCATTAAGTTAATGCATAAAATTCAGCAAATTCTTCCAAAGCTGTTTTCTCAATACATAACTTAACATATAAAGATATTGTCACACTAGCCCATGGATAACATATTACAGCAAAGGGATGTGACTTGATCCAGTGGTCAATGTCTTTTTGAATTTCAGAGCATGCTTTTGGGTTGAGGGCAGGAGAAAATGAATTTTTTTGGTCAAAAGAACCAAATTATTCACACTCGTAAAGTAAAAGTCAACAACTCTTTTGCATGAAATCACAGTAGATTTCGTGGCCTTTTCTTAAAAAGTGTGCAATGTGTGGGGTAGTCAGCTAAGCCCGTCATGAGGTAAGTGATTGTGTACAACCACACTGCAGGCCACAAAATTCAAGACCTGGCGGACAGTGGTATATGGTTCTTTGCAAATTTCTTTAAATGATCTCAGGGACTTTAGGAACAGGACTGGGGGAGACTTAAGCCCCAATTTTTTAGCCACCTTTCATTGCTACCATATTGCTGTACATAGTGGGCTGCTCCCCCCCTCCCTCATAATTCCTACGTAATAATTTGGTATGCCACCCCCGGATTTGTAGAGCATGGGTCTGGACCCTGCATAAGGTCTTTTGTGGTCATATATTTTTTTAACCTGACTTCTTTTGGTCTTCTTTTACAGGCTGCTCACATGCTTTCAATTGGTGCAGGTGGTGATGCAACCCACCCAGTGGAAGAGGATGTCTTTTCCTATGACAATAATGGGCTGCAAGAGGGCATGGAATACTTGGCAGCTTTTTTGGCAACTCTGAAAGATAAAGGCAAGAAGGTCACACTGGCTTCCAGCTTTTGGCCAGAAAATCTAAATAACACACTATCGGCACCACCTGTCCCTGCCCCAGATGGAGATGTGCTGAATACGGCCCATCATGCAGTTGTGACAGAGAATGTGGATGTGGAACAACCCTTGCCAGAGAAGGACTCCCCCAGACCTGTGCCAGAGGAGAATGCGCCCGGAACTGTGCCAGAGGAGAATGCGCCCCGACCTGCGCCAGAGAAGGACGTACCCCGACCTGTGTCAGAGGATGAGCCCAGACCTGTGCCAGAGGAGGACGCTCCCCAACCTGTGTCAGAGGATGAGCCCCAACCTGTGCCAGAGAAGGACTCCCCCAGACCTGTGCTAGAGGAGGATGCGCCCCGACCTGCGCCAGAGAAGGACGTACCCCGACCTGTGCCAGAGAAGGACGTACCCCGACCTGTGTCAGAGGATGAGCCCAGACCTGTGCCAGAGAAGGACGTACCCCGACCTGTGCCAGAGGAGGACATACCCCGACCTGTGCCAGAGAAGGAGGTACCCCAACCTGTGTCAGAGGATGATCCCCGACCTGTGCCAGAGAAGGACGCTCCCCAACCTGTGTCAGAGGAGGATGCGCCAGGACCTGAGCCAGAGAAAGACACGCTGGAACCAGATACTCAACATAGTCCTGTCTTTGAACTGGATGCTGTCCCTGATGTTCAGTTAGACAGTTTTTTGGATGGTCTCTCTTTAACAACGCAGCCATGTATGACTTGCATTGAAGTGAAGGAAAGGTTGAGGATTTTTGAGGAAAAGGTTTTATCAGAACTCAAGCTTATAAGAGAAGGACTGGGCTTGTGGGTTAAACCAAACCAGATTCCATTACAAGGGGACAGTGTCTTAGAGGTGATTAATACAAGTACAGGTCAAGGGTACAAAGTAAGTGACAGTGTTATGGAAAGTTTAATGCCCTATAACAGTGACGTACCCACTGTAGCAAGAAAACTTGCAGACTTGGTATTTTCAGATGCTGAGAGATGTGAAAGAAATATGTCAGGGCGAAAGGGTAAGGAGATGCTCGATAGTCTGAAAGTTGGGGCATTGAAGAGAGCTCTGCTGCTAATTTGTCCAAGTGATAACCCAGATGACACATGGAGAAAAGCGGTTATTGCAATTGACTCTGCAAGTAGGTATATCCGGTCAAAGAAGGGAAGGTGATGGAAAACTATAAAACCTGTCCGTTCGGTAGCATGAATTTATTTCATTTGTTGAAAGATTGCACTTCTATTCAAAGAAGTTTTGTCATGACTGATCAACGATGAATATTTAATGTTAAATGTGTATGGGATATGACTTTAGCCAATCTTGCTCATATTTTATGTATGGTATACATAGCACTTCAAACATCTCAGGATTGAAGGAAAAAATGGGGGGCAGAGGCATCTTTTTCACATATTATCACAATTTTTTCCATGTTGATATGTACATATAGTCAATTTGTATACATCTAGTGGCATATATTGTAACATCTCGGCATTAAAATGGGAATCGGTGGAGAAAGGGTTTTGCTTATTTGTCCTTGCCATTTATTTCTGATGTCACTAGTTTTTACTTGCCATTCTAAGGCCGTGATTTTGATCAGGTAGGTAGTGCAGATAAGACGACTCAATTTGTAAAATTTCAATTTTTTTGCTTTACTTCATATGCATTCCCATGCCATTTGGTGACTTTCTTGCCACGCCAAGAACTATTGTTGCTCAATTGTTAAAAATTTGAGAAAAGAAAAAAAAAAAATAGGGGTGGGGGAGGGGGGGGGGAGAGGTTTGAGGTTGGGTGGAAATTATGCACTAGCCTCTGTTATTGATGTACATTGTATCACTTAACTTCTGTTTGCGTTTCCTTGAAAATGTTTTCTTTGAAGCAAATTTTCTTTAATTGAATGTGTGTTGCATCTCTTTCAACTCTTATTTGCTACTGTTAATACATGTGCATCATCTTCAGTGTTTTGTTTAGAACAATATTTCATTGTGTGATTTGTCTTTTACTTTCATTTTCTGATAAGGGTAAGATGTTTTCATGTCTAAATGGCCTCCTCCTTCATAGGCACTTTAACAAACGGGTTGGAAACGGGGGCATTAAACTCTTAACTCCTCCGTCATTGCTTTCAATTCTTTCATCCACGCAGTTTTAGTGTTTGGTTACATTTAAAAGAAAACTTACCAGTTCTGAGATTATGTTAAGTGGTCAACCTGATCTTCATTAGGGTTATTTTTTCATTAGTGTCAATGATATTAGTCATAAATTTCATTATTCTGAGGGTTGGTTCCTTTTCGTTATAAACATTATACAATTTTTGTGATTATGAACATTGAAGCTGTTCTCTATTATGAAAAGCCAACCTTCGTTTTTATTAACAGTTTTTAAACAGTAATATTTGCCTTTCATCATGTTATGAATAACGACGACCTTTATAAATGATGAACATTTTGAATACCTTATGACAATGGAACATTCCCCTATACACAAATGGCTAGATCCAATGGAGCTACAAAACATTTGATGCAGCTCCTTTAGAATTGAAACCCATGGACTAGACGGATCAACATAAGCTTGTAAACAATTCGTGTGGCATTTGAAAAGTGCTAATCAAAATTTTGCTGCAAATTACTTGTATGCACAACCCAAACATGGTGCCTAAAATTCGCCTATTGTTGATCCATCTAGTTTCGGCAATAGTTAGAGGTTATGGTGCAGCAGCTCATGACCTCGCCTGCTATGTTGCAAGTCAACATAGCAGCCATCACTGGCCCATCAGGATGGGTGTGGCATAATTGCACGAACAATGAATTTAAAAAGATGGGCAAAATACTATGGGTTGGTGTGAGAAGTATCAACATGAGAATTTGAGCCACCGTGGGTTTACAAACATTGTGGTGGGGGGGGGGGGGGGGAGGGATGGCTCTTTTCCATTTTTGTGTGCACCCGGGCAGTTTCGACATTCCATGCAATTAGTTTACCTTCAATGCTTCCAAACATGATACTGCGAATCGATAGTGGCTCCAGGCTTGTGTAAACTTTATGATTTGTAGGAAACACCTTCACAATATGTTATCAGCCCCTGTAAAATAAGTTTGGCAGACGTTCCAATGGCTTATAAGTCTTTTTGAGCAGAGGCCTTGACTCTTCCAAAAAAAAATAAAAAGAATTAATAAAACTGGGCTACTCAGTTGCATAACTAGGATGGCTACAAGGGGGCAGTAGAACAGACATGGCCCACAGCAATCATGGTCAATGCCACAAAATCCACATTCAGCAGGTTTGTGGGGAATCCTGCAATAGGATAGGTCAGTTAGGTTACCGAAAAAGAAAAAGTATCATGTAGGCATACCTTTCCAGAGACTAACGATTTTTCCTCCAGGTGTGTTGCCTTGGAACTTCTGTGACTTGAACTCCCAACCCCAGAAGCAGGGCCTTTGGGCTCAGTTTCAGGCTCCACGCACTGTTTTCCCCCTCACCAACCATGTCCACCACCTTGACTTCCAGACCCCCCCCCCCCCCCCCCCCCCAATTTTGACATTCAGGCATGGGACTTCATCCACATCCATTAAAATGTCATGCAATCAAGAACAACACCGGGAACATTGTATAGGCGTGAACCCTCCTCCAATACCAATTGACCATAACAATTGCGCTGCACGCTAAAGGGAACGAATAGTTGTGTTTAACTGATGCGTGACCCATATACCCCAATTTCATCTGAATTAAAGACAGTATGTAGCCGTTTACTCGCTCTCAAGTAAAGTCTACACTATTGTTGGGGTTATGCAATACGTACCATCGTATGTAATTTGCATGAAATTCGCTATATGCGTAAGCAGCCAGCCTGGCAATGACAGCCATTTAGAGTGGTCTAGACAGAGTTTCACCCGGCAAATTTTCCCCTTCCCCAAGTCCTATTGCTTCATTCCTGAAGTAACTGTAGAGACAATCTGAAAGTTGTAGAAGCACTACTTTCTCTGCTGCTCCGCTTGTACCGTCCAAGAAATTTTAGTTTGTTCATAAAAGCTTCACTAACCCAGTTAGGATATCACTCCTGTTGAATCAACAATCAAGCCGTACGGTGTGCTACGTAGGCGATTCAACTTGTTTACAACCTGCAATATACACAAACTATACTAGTAATATGTACAGTACTGTACCAACCTAGCCTAGGCTATGCCTACTCAACCACACTTGCGCTATTATCGCAAATATCGTCACAAACGCCGCTGCATGTTGTGCGATTTGCTTGCATAAGCCGATGAAGTGGTAAGCCATCTCTTCGACTGACGATGATATCGATACCGTCGTTACCTTCATGAATACCGTCAGCGTACTAAAATCTCTAACGCAGTTAGTGATATACGTTGTAAGCGGAAGTATCGATAGTTGCGTGATCATATCTTCAACACTATCGCAATTAACGATAGAAGCGATAGGACTCTAACGATTAACGCAGCTGACGTCCACTTTATTTTGAGCTGTACTGTACATGAACATGTTGAGACTGGTCAATCACTCAATTGACAACCATGCATTTCCTCAAACCTACAACTACAGAATCAATGAATGATATCGTACAAATCAGATGCCTGCACCACTCAACCTTTTTGTTTCAAATCTTTTGATTAAATTGATGAGACTTTCATTGTTATGTTTAAGAGACTGAAAAGCAATGCATCAAAGTCTTTGCTAAAATAGCAGCATTTCAGAGAGTAAAAGAATGTATGCATTTTTACAAGCCATTTGTCCAGTAACAAGGTTTTAAGATATAATGCATTCAATTCAAAATGAGGGCATATAATTGAATGGTAACCAAAATTCTTTTGACTCTTTCATAGACATTTAAGTAGGAAAAAAAAATCTTCTGACCTCAAATGAAATATATGGAAATATGACACCTTAAAATGGATTTTTTTTATATATATTTAATTCAAAGCACAAGTGCCACACAAACAATTTTGTAGGTCACTCACTATAGAGGTCATTGTAAAAAAGGACCATAGCTGTGGAATTTCTGGCCATCATTGATTCCAGTCCTGGACACGTCTTGGTCTAGACTCTAGAGGCATTGATCAGCAAAAGCTACCTGAAATTGTAACCTTTAGGCCAGTCAGGCTTTATAAAATTATCATTAGGCCAAAACTTGGATCAAACTGTCGAAAGTCCTACAATATCTTGGAATTATTAAAGAACTCCACAAAAAAAAATTATAATTAGCATACATCTGCTGCTAAGATTACATCCACCTTAGAAGTTATTCTTCGTCTAATGGTATTGATGCTGGATCACTGCACTTTATGTCCTGAATAAATTTTATGAATTTTTACTGGATTATCTCACAACCAAATAAACAATTTTAATGACTATTCATTCAGCATTTTATATGAAATTACATATGTCTGAGTTGAAGACAATAATAAATTTTAGTAAATATTACAAGTGAGAACACTCTTTGGTATTACAAGTATTGGAACAATGTCTCTTTGTGGAATTTCCATGACTTTTCCATAACTTCAAACAATTTCTCTGAGTTTAAAGACTTTTCTTAAACTTTTCACAAATTTGCATGGATTTCCATTTTACAGGTTTTCTATGATTGAGGAAACCCTGTTCATAGTTCATACCACATTCACAACTTCAATTGCCTTACAATTACCGTAATTTCATATTTTCTATCTCTACTACTTTTCACAGAAAAACTTCAAAAATCATTCTATCCCATTTTTAATTTCAAATTACAAAAAACAAAAGAAATAATTTTATCTCTACATATTATTTTGCTTCATTATGTGAAACAATTTTTTTTCTCAAACTTTCATGAAATAATTTCTAAAAATATGATGAAGAGCTTGAAGACTTTTTCACCATGGCAACAAACTGCTCCTGTAAAAACGTCATGTAAGTACAACTTATATCACTGAAGCACATAAATAAAGTATATAAACTCTTCAAATAAACAAAGTCACATCCGATATCACTTTAAACAGCAACAGCTACTTTAAGTAGTAACAACGAAATTAGCTTGCAGGAATTGAAAAAAAGTGTTCAAAAACAAAAATATCCATTCAGGAAATATTGTTTCGCTTTTTTAGTTGCGGTGCCTGCCTTGCAGGCAACCGCAACTAATGCAGTTACTATCGCGAAGTCAATGTCTGAATTTTCGGCACTTTATTTCTATCTCCTTCCAGATGCTTTGTGGTATCGAAATACGGTTTAGTGCAATTTGTAGGGATGGTACTTCTCTTTCGTGTTTTTTAAGTTTGGTGGAAATATGACTTTCGTGAGAGTGTAAAATTGGGTTTTTTTTCATGTAAAATTTGCAAACGTGTTCTATTTTTAGTAACAATCTTGCGGAAAAACCAGGTCCGTGTGTACTCTGGGGAATAATATGTTGTTTAATTTGACACAGCGCCATCATTTTGGTTGTTTTTTTTAATTCATCGAGGTGTTTAGTGAATTTTGAGTATTTATATGAGGATTTCTTTGTAGAGTTTTATTCTTTCCAAGTGACATGGTCAGGGTTGCTGTGGAGTAAAAAGTTTGATAGTTTAGAGGAGTTTTGTTCACTGTTTTTTCATAAAGTAAGTTTCTGTTGGAGGGAAACATTGTTATTGGTAGGTAAATATTATTTGTATGAGTTGGCGAGTATTAATATTTGTGTTATATCAAGGTGTCTGGTTATGGTAAATTTTTTATTTTAAAGTTTAAAATTATGTGGAGAATATAACAATGCCCAAGAAGGGCCGTTCAAAGATTTTTTTGTAGAAAGGAAAGGTTGGCAACAGCGAAAATGAAAGTATGGGGGTGAATTTCAAGATAAAAGTTATGAAGGGGAGAAAAATGATGATGACAGAGTTGGGTACAAAAAAAAAAAAAAAAAAAAAAAAGGCTCTAGTGGATATGAAAAGAGTCAGAGGTGTGATGATGGGGAAAGTAGGGAACATGACGATCGTGATGTATTATCTATACGTTCCGAAAGATCTACATGTACATTTTATTTTTTCGTTGTTGTGGGTGGTAATTGTTTTTTTCGGTGTTTGGCATTATCGGTTTCAGGGGTAAAAGATAATCATCTTTATTTAGGACAAGTCATTGTAAGTTCATTATGTACCCCTCCACATATTTACACCACGAGCTGCCATTGCTCAGAAGTTCCACTAAAGAAGAATGCTCAAAAAACCAAATTCAGGAGGCAACGTTCTTGGGGATATTTATACATTTAGGGAGAAGAGCACATCATAAGATGAAGAAGTGTTAACATGAACACATAGTTTAATGTAAAGAGTAGTCACGGTAGGGTTTTAACATGTTCATTCATATCTCGTTTTATATTTCTATGTGATGAGAGCAACCATTTTTTATTACGCTGGGCGGTGATCTGTTTGAGATATTGGGAAGAGGTCTGCATGAATGAAGGTTTTGAACAATCATTCAGGGACTACTTTGGGTCTTCTGTTGGGGGCGAAGCCCTTGAAAACCAACTGATTTGGTCTTTTTAAAGGCCATGGATAGTTGATCTCTTGTCAAAAATGTGTTGATTTTGAAATGGTTATTTAAAATTTTAGGGGGCCATATGACAGTTTGGCTTTTCTTTTTTTACTTGAGGACTGAAGCAAAGACATCCCTTGCCTTCTCCGGGATTTACGTCACTGTAAAACAATTAAAAATGATTGCCTTATCATTTTTTTTTATATTTATGTTAAACGAACGTAAACATTAAATTTGGACCGTTTGTAGAGGGTTTAGATTGTTGGCTTACACAACGAAGTTTTGAACAGGTACAAGAAGTTTCGCAATTGTAAATTTTTAGCCAGGTGGTTCATTTCGTAAATGGTAAAGTAGCAAGGCACTTATTTATAAGCTAGTTATGCTTTTATTTCTTATGTCACTGGCTGTGGTGTTATCAGCGAAACATTTATTTTTCATAAAGTCCGGTTTTTTTAAAGTGATTTGTTGAGCTATTGCATATGGGTGGTTGGAATGATGAAATTTGTCTTTTACGGAGTTTTTTACTAGACAGTGCAGTCTTATTCATAGACCTGGCTTTCTTATTGCTTTTACATATTTTAGGTTATCGGTTGATCAGTTGCGAGTCGTGGCCATACATAAACTTGCTATATAATTATTTTTATTAGAAAAAGAAATGCATGGAAATTATTAAAACAATTTTTATATAGTGCAATGGCAACAGTTCTCTTCCGTAGTAAGAAGTCACCGTCAGAAAGGCGACAAGAAGTTCTTGATGTAGAGTGTAGGAAGAAGCGAGACTGTTTAATGATGTGATGGCAGACGAATCGCCGCTAATACTTATAAACTAGGGACATCGATATTTTGGTATTCGGGTTTCACGAAGGGACGTATAGATGTTGCAATTTATCTTTTATGATTTGTAAGTGATTGACTCGGTTCTCTGATTTGTGGAGGTCAACGTCGTTCAAGTGTCTATATACATTACTGAACTTAGAAGTTACTGGCGAAGGGTTAGTAGTGACGTATGTGTACGGGATTAATATAAATTGGAGAAACAGTGACAATAGGCCTAAGGCGAGAGTGAAATATCATCATATTAACATTTATGTTGAGAGAATGTAGGTGTAAGTAACGCTGACAAAGGAATTTTTACTTTGCTGTTTTATATATTTTTTTTTTTCATTTCATCATTCGTAAAGATTATGGTAAATCTGAGATATCGACAAATTCTTTGTTACTTACAACAATGTTTTATTAGAAAACCTATACTTTTCTTAAACAACTAGAATTTTTATATTTATCTTTATAGAAATCGAAACTTTAG
This sequence comes from Holothuria scabra, assembly GCA_037179385.1. NCBI lineage: Eukaryota > Metazoa > Echinodermata > Holothuroidea > Aspidochirotida > Holothuriidae > Holothuria > Holothuria scabra. The sequence goes on from CM074194.1 coordinate 11,868,546, forward strand.
TCGGATCTTTTCAGTGAAACTGAGATCTTCAATATTTTCCGTAAAACAAGCAAAAGAAATATTTATGACACGATTTTTGCGTTTGATTTTTTGTGGGCAAATCCTAACGCATTCTCTGTGACTGGGCTTGAGATGTTACGTTAATGTACGAGCAAGGGGAGGGCGGCAGAAATAAATTTTAGTGATGTAAGAGTAGTTGTCTTATAGTTTTGTGTAAGCTGAGAGTAAACTTGGTGCGGGGCGTACAGAACTTTTTAAAAACCATTAAACATAAGAAATTCTTTATGTTCAACATTGGATTTTTTTTCCTTTTGTTTATTAACATAAATCCATCTTCAACCAAGTAACTACAACGTTACTGTCATACAGACTCATTATCGTTCCAACATTACGTCATACCAGTGTACTCTACCTGTATTCACTAAATAGCTAAACAAATGGCATGTTTTTCCTTATTAACTGCACTACTTAAAATACAATTTTGACTAACGCCTGTTTGGTCGAATGGTCTGTCTTGAGCCGTTGGCGCTTTACCATCTTTTATCAGAAACCATCATGCTGTACAAGCAGTTACTAAGGAGCCGGGACATTAGGGATACCTTATACTGAATGCACGAGCAACAGCTTGTAAAGGACGTTTGAAATGTTATCTGATGAGACGTTTTGCTCTTTCTACAGTTCTAAATCAACTGCTGTATCATCTTTTCCTGATTTACTGTCAACTATGAGTTCAAAATGAGCAAACCTCATTATAACCGCAATCGAGTATTTCTTTGGTGTGTTCCACGTTCCACCCCAACCACATTTCTAAAGTGAATGGACAATGTTCCTGGATTACAAGTGTGGAACTAAACTTAGCTGCTATTGGGCAAAACATAATACAAGTATTTTGGAACGGCATTTTTGCCCCCTAAAATATAAAATCACCTTTAAAATACAAGACGACTTGGTTTGTCGGCACCGCAACTCGTCTAGACGTTCGTCTTGTTTTATTTTGGGAACTATTTAAAATCTAGTACAGAGATGAAATTTGTGTCAAGTGTTCATGGACTGAAAGGTATTATTTTAATTAGGTCTGCAGGGCAGGATATACCTTTCTTAGCAGGTAGTGATGGTCACATTCTCCTCAACACAAAATGCATTTACAATTTAAGTTTGTTTGCAGACTACCTCCAAGAGGACTGTATATGTTAAATGCAAGTTAACAATTTAAAACCTTTATTTAAAAGAGGGCATTATGACAGCAATGCATTTTTGACTTTAAACTGATAAGAGCTGATAGGTCATTATTTTTTAGTAAACAAAATAAAAAACATAATTTCAGTGCTGTGGTGTTATCCCCATAGGGTTTCACGGTACCACTGATAATTGGTACCGTCGGTACCGCCACAAATGGTACCAGTATTACCGTAGTACCGGTACCAGAAGAGTAAAAAAGTAGGATTTTTATCACATCCAAAATATCCGTAAAAATACCATGCATTGACATAAGTGAAGTCTTCTGAAAATCCCTGCCTCCCGTTTCAGTATTTTTTATAACATTAAGTCACCCCACACGAAACAAATCGGTAAACAAAAAAAGAAATAACCTCTCTGCAAATTTAGCGTCCGATAATTTCGGGACACACAATAAATCAGCGCCGCACGTCCGCACCGGAGCTAGACCCCACAAGATGACAAGAGCACTCAGGATTGTAATGAAGATTGCAAAAATAATTTCTGCAAATAACAACAACCCCCCTCCTAAAGTATAACCAAAAGTTATTAAGTAGAACTTCACAAAAATATTTCCATAAAAGACTGATTCATCAAGCTTTTTTCCCGCCGAGTTATCGCTTTCAAAACTAAACTTGCTTCAAATTGAATTTACGAATGCATCGCCCAGCAATCCGTTGTACAATAACACTATACTGTTCTTCAGTATGTAGAGCAAGACAACAAAGCAAGTGAGTTGATCAGTTGAACTGAACACGCGAGCCAATGATTTAAGCGGGATTTACTGTGTGTTCAGTCCCATTGCTTCACCGTGTTACAGTAATTTCTGAAAGAACGTTCGTTGCGTTCGTACGAAAGTTTTTCTCCCACAGACATAGACAGTGGACGTTATGGAACGGTCCCACTGAATCACTGTGTTAAAATCAGAAATCGTCGATGCAACGTTCATGTCAGAGCTTGCAATGCTATGATTCTTTGTCTGCTTACAACGAATTTCGCACTCGTATAATGTTGTGTGCTATCGTAATCAAAGTGAATTTTATCAATCAACGCATGGTATCTATTCGCAATACACCATGTGAAAGCATTTGCTGATGAGCAGCGATCGTTCGGGGGTTGCGCAGAATGTCAAAAGAAAGCAAGGGCCCTGTTAGTGTGGAAGGTACTAGTTCTGCGAAAGTAACGTTAAACAGCACTTTCCGAAATTCGTAGGGGGATTTGTGACTGAAATAGCGCATAACGATTATCAAGTGAATGTTGCCTGTTTGTATTGCAATCCTTAAAGACGCGGCGCATTTATCAAATGGGTTTTTGTTTCATTCAAGTATCATCCAAATTCAATGCTTTATTTTTGAGAAAAGATTTTCACCGCAAAGTTGACTAATCGTGTCCGTCTAAATACACATTATGTGAAGGCGCGGGCGAAGCTAGCTAGCGCTGGCAGGGATCGTTCTGAGATTGCGCAGAATGTCGATAGAAAGCAAGTTCCTTTTTAGTGTGGTTGGTGCTAGTTCTGCGAAAGTAACATTAAACGGCAATTTCCGAAATTCTTAGGGGGGATTTGTGACTGAAATGGTGCGAAACGATTATCAAGTGACTATTCCCTGTTTATATTATAGTGTTTAGAGACACGAGGCATTTATCAAATGGATGTTTGTTACATTTTAGTATCATTCTAATTTAAATGCTATAATTTTGAGCAAAGATTTTCACCTTACAGTTGAGTACCGAGTCTCCACGATACTTCGGTACCTTTAGGTTGGTGGTACCGTACCGTACCGGTACCGGTACGTACCGGTACTTACGGAAATACCGGTATACCGTGAAACCTTATATCCCCATTGAGTCTGTTATGCCACACTAACAAATTGTTCCAAGGTAAATGGGATAGTCTAGTTACAAAACAGCTGAGATAAGTAGTGGAAAAGAAGGGTAGCATTATCTTTTTTTTTTCTTTTTCTTTTTTCATTTTATTAGAGGGTGCCATCTTTTCATTGCTTTATTTTTACTATTTTATTTGTTTGCTAAGTGGTCATTAAATATCCACCAGAATGGCTACAGCATTTATGATTATAATTACAAAGTGATTCTAAGATTAGGTTATCAACACTGGAATAGCTACTGTAAAGGCAGAATGATGGCTCACATTGAAGTATTTTCTTATAAAACAAAACAGGTGTCAAGCAAATGATTCAAGTAATTCATCAATTTGAAATCAGCTCTGTACCTACTAGTCTTACGGTACAAGAAGCATACCCAGCTGTCATGTACATATACGAAAGCAAATCTTAAGAAGATAGCCATTTACAACCCACGTTGTATGACTGTAAACAATACTGAAGTGTAATCTTTGCCAGCCAGGCTCTACTGTAGCTACCTCTTCCAAAGTGACTATGTCAGAATATGCCAACAGCTGGCGGTAGCAAACAGTCTAGTACTTTAAAAGTAGATTTAATCTGATGTAAACATCAAAATTAAGCCTTAAACCTATCACCATAAATCTACTGTGCTGGATACTTGGGACAAACAGAGATGATTATCAGGTGTTAAATCCATCACTTAATGTGTAGCAACATGGCAGTTGTACACACAAAACTTATCTTAACACATTAGCTGAAGATAGAGGCAAATTCTTTGTTGCCAAGTTTACTAGGAGATGTACATCTAACGCTAACCCTGAGATTCTCTTCAGGCCTAGAGAAAAACTTTGCTACATCAGATCTGGTTCCCTATATGGAAAGACCAACACAAAATTTGATGTGGTTGATACAATGTCCCACATAAACAATGTAAATTCAAAAGACAGGTAAAAGAGAAAATGGGGTCACCCCAACTAACAGGGAACAAAAACACTTGAACTTGCATTCTCAGCTGATTTATAAAATCAAAAAATTTAACAGGCTTGACACATTTACAGGACAAGAGCTTTCACCCCAAGTAACAGTTAAATATTTTCTTCTTACTTCTCCTCTAAATATCTGTCACATTACTTTATGACTTCAATGTTGCATATTCAAGGTAAATATTGTCACATGACCCTGAAGAGCCAATCATTAATCAGGACAGTCTACTATAATATTTCAAGTTGTCATGACTGCATTTCTACTTTAATTTATTGAATTACTGTCAGACTGATTTATGAAAATGATTGATGTATAATTGGAAATTATACCTTAAGATAAATTAAAATTTGTAGATCATCTTACCATTTTCAAACCTGAAATATTGGTCATGAAATTAACTTACAATCAGGTTCTGGCGATATATCAAAGTCAAAAGGAGGAAGTGGTGAACCACCTTTATTTTAAAAATCTGCTATTTAAATCTTTTGGGTCTTTTGGAAGGTTATACTGCTCTTGTATGTAACTTGTACAGAAATACAACAATTAAGGGACGTGTACTATATATACTATGGTATGACAAGTTACCAATGACCACATGGTAATGACTGTGAAGCACTTTGCGATAAGGGTGGCATATATAAGGCTCTATACAGGTAAAAGTCTCAAATCATTTTTACTATTATCATCATAATCATAAGCACACAGACCATTTAGGTGGAAGTGAGTTTTTCAAAATATTCATTTCAACAACTCCTCCTTAGAATTTCACCCATTAAAAACTGCATTCATTAAAGTAAGTCATTAGTCATCCCAAATTTGATTTTTACTAGTAGTCTACAGAAATTCTCAATTGGCACAGCTCTTTGACTGATACCAAATTCACAAAATTTAGAATAGCTCATATTACACACCATGAACTTAAAGTGCTCTGACTACACATTAGGGACTATTCTGATCTGAATATGCCATGAAGCAATAAACGAGGCTTGCTTTCAGATAAGGATGAGTTTAAGACAGTCGTTGCCCTTGTGGGGCCCATAGTAAGGGCCAGAAGTGAGTAGGTTGGGAGAATTAGAACTGTCGAGTGTGATGAATAACTGCCTTTAAAGGCCTAATCCTCTCACCCCCGACAGTTCCAATTCTCCCAACCTTCTCACTTAAGCCCCTCCCACAACTGTCTTTACAAATTCATCCTCATCCAGACACAATCTCAGTTTATTACTTCAAGGTGAGTACACAAGACAAATCAAAACATTCTCAGTGCAGTACATGCTATGTAATATGAGCTTCAATACCCTGCATTTTTTAACTAGCTGTCAATCAAAGAGTTGTGCCAATTAAGAATTTCTGTGGACTTCTACAGGAATTGTAGTTTGGGGTAAGAGGAAATGCTTAAAAAAATTCGCTACTTCATAAGTCCCCATCAGATATGGCAAGGAAAATGTTTGTATTAAAACCTTACCACACCAACAAACACATACACAAACACTCACAAACATACAGCTCACCTTAATAACAAATAGCGCAAACACACTTATACATGAATCCAACAACAAGTGATGGTCTGATATCAGTCAGCCATAACTGGGGTCCATCTTCTTTAAAACTTTCGATTTCCTTGCTTACCTCTATCATGGATGGTTGTACACTAATTTTCATCTTAAATTCTCCAAGTTCACTAAATATGAGGGTTTCAAATTCATGTAAACAATACATAAAGACCGTTTTAGGCTGATGGACCTCACTAATGGCGGCCTACAGTCACTAAAAACAAGCGCTAATCGGATGCGTCTATATCTCACTTTAATTGCAAAATAATGGTATTTTACTACTACGAAGCAGCATCGCTCTTTGTTATTCAAATTGGCTATACCATAGTCATGTTTCCCACGATCGTACAAGCTGTTACAGGGAACGAACCAGAAAGCAAAACACACAACAAGGACAACCAGCTATTGGATGAAAAATAATGTTTACATTCAAACACCAAATATAGAACACGAAGCAAAACTCTTGCACACAGAGAAAGTAAAACGGATCAGAATTTTTCTTTGCAAAGTTCAGGAGAAAGTAGGACTACTGAAGAATGATTTACTTGATTTACGGAAACACATCTTTACACTTGTTTGTCAGACATTTGGGGTCTTAAGGTCCTATGGTTGACGTCATGTCTTTTATAGTAGATCTGTACTGAAGCTCACTACAGGCTGGTAAATCAGTGGTATGAAATATGGACATAGAATTGGCAAAAAGTGGGATCTTAAAGGACAAGAGCAGTCACCCCAACTTGAAGAAGTGTAGTACACTGTCCTGTTTCATGATTGGCTGTTGAGAGACATGAAACAATAATTTTTCTCTCAATTTAAATGTGAAATTTAGTAGAAGTAACTGCTCATTTTACCTTGAATTTGTAATATTGAAATTATAAAATACAATGAAAGATGCTTTGATGAGAAACAAGAGACCAATTGTGATATATTTAACAATAGAGGCTTTTCACATGACGTCATAATGCTCTCCAGTTGGAGTACATGTAACTACGTAGTAAACCATACGGGACGCGCTTGCTCCTTGAATTTGTACACACCGTGCATATCACAGTGCACACTGTGCAGTGCGTTCGCCACAAAGCCACGTGTATTTGGCATGAATGTCCTCCAGCAGGGCGGTTCCGTGACGCAATTGCAAAGCCTCTATTGTTTCAAAACAGTTTGGGGGACTGCTCTGGACCTTTAACCACTAGAGATGACACATACCCATTCAGTCTATGAAATGACCTGTTGGAGTTAGGGCTGTTAGGTTAAAACTTTCATGGTTTAAACTACACTAGTTTTGACCTGGTTTGATGGCAATGCTCTAACTTGAGCTCAAATGCCTGGGGGGGGGGGGGGGAGGGGTTGGCAGGAAAGGTGGGTGGTTAGAAAGGGAGATGGGTCCCATGATGCGTACTTTAATAAATAATTTGAAAGTCACAACCACAATTAAAAATGACAGTCGCTACATGTACTGAACATGCCAATATTTTAAATTGAATCATTGTGTCCCTTTCAACATTATACCACAAAATTGTACTAATTAAATTACATAAAGCAACCTGTTATCCTTGAATGAAATTAAAAAAAAAAATAAGGAAATAAGAAAACATTGAGCAAATGTAAATAAATTTACTTGATCTCAATATTTTATCTTACTCATCAATGCCTATAAATGAAAGAGAAATTCTACTATCTAAGTAGGTACATATAGGATTAAGCAAAAAATTTTGAAAGAAGTAGTACTTAGCAAACAGCTTTGTGGCATACATCTTCCATTCTAGAGATACAGCCAATAAGCAAATTCAGAGTTACCATTTTGTTCTAAAGGTCAAAGGTTATAAGGGTATGAACTGTTATAATAACCCATAGTGCAAAACCCATAGCATGTGACTAGTTTCTCCTCGTCATTGGTTGCAGGGGTACAGAAAGCAATCATAGCACATGTGCAGAGATAACTCTGAACCAGCTCATTATTGCCATGTTAAATGATGACTTGAAGCAAGTTTGTTATGATATCGTGGAACCACAATACTAAATGTAAATGATGCTTTGGTTATGTCGTTCTTTTAATTTTTTCTCAATTATTTCTTTGATACCACTGGTACAGTCAAGTTTCTGCAATTTACTCCTTAAGCTGAAAAGTTTTGGAAAGGATACACAAAATTTTCATATCATTTCTAAAAATGAAAAAATAGCCCAAAGAGAACAAAGATGATGTTACAGATTTGTCCTAATGTGGCTCTGATAAGGATATAAAGACTTGCTTCAAGTCATCTACCGAGGCACCTTGTCATTTGCAATATACTCAAATTTTTGCTGCTCCTTATTTATAATTTGTTATTTATCATATACTGTACCTACAAATAAGATTAAATTTTCTTTCAACCTTGCAGACGTACATATATATGCAGCTGAAATATAGTGCTACTTACAAGTACAAAACAGAAAATTTCACACACTGAATTCAGTCCATGCAGTCTTCTCCGAAGGAAACTTCTCACACAATATACAGTAGCTCAAACAGTTCATACAATGATACTGAAACAGAGTCTCAAAGTTCAAAGTTCTTAAACCGTTATAAGAACCAATGAACATATTACAAACATCACAAAGGCAGCCCTAATTACACAAAGTACATACTGTTCCCCATGTCATTCACCTGTAACCGTATGACACTGTTATTAAAGCTTACCATCACCACAAGGATATTTCTGAAGCGATGCAATAATTTTTTTAGAGAAAAGGAGGTTCACTTTTAAAGAAAAAAAAACAAGTAGTACTGAACAAATAAATTTGAGATTACACGTAAATGCAATCATATTTCCAAATTCCCCAATTCTCGATCCACTTGGTTCATGTATAACAAACCCAAAACTCTTTGATCAGAGGCCACTGCTGCCAAAGAAAACTTAGGCATTGCATGGTAAAGACATTGCAAATAATACAGACAGTATGTGAAAGCAGTGTTGGGGCTAATGTTTTAAATATGTGTAAGTAATTCAACCCAACCAGAATCGGGTGGGTGGGAGGGGGGAGGGGGAAGGAAGCAGAGATTTGAGATAGCACAGGGGTAACAATGTGCTATAGTCAACCAAAGAAAAACTGTCTGTTCATCTGATGTCACAAAATTATTAGCATAAATCTGATTTAAATTGTAGTCATGTGCAACAAATCACATAGGTTGGGAAATTCTAGGTTCTTTCTAACTTGAAACTTAGAGGATTTCAAATAAAAAACCCACAAAATTGGATTTTTATCCATCCAATATCACTTCAGTGTGAATCCAGGTTTAAGTCACTTGACCTCAGTACAGGCTAGCTATATTTAGAATGTGAAAAATAATTTTTCTACATTAACTTAAGGGGGGCAGAGGCCTTAAGAAGAGGTGAAAGACCAGGAAATGGGTAGAGGTAAACTTAGTCTCGAACAGGGCAGCTATAGCACTTTTCACACAATGATCTCATCCTCTGGCAGTAAAAATCTTAAGCACAAGGTTTTCCTTCTTTGGGCTATATCTGACACTCACTACCATTTTCCATTACAAGAAGGGTTTAAGGTGACATCAAATTTTAATACGTTAGAGTGGTACTTAAGCACTTTGGTGAAATTTGCATTAAAATGTGATCTGTGGTTCTCAAGATATGAGCAAGTAAAGTTGTCATATTTTCAACAAAAAGTCAACTTGAAGCAAGTCCATTTTGGAACACTTGGTGTAAAAAGGTGTTGTTGTTCATTTTTTATGCCGCAACTGATAGTCACTACCATTTCCCACTGATATACACTGAAGACAAGCTAAACACAACAGTCACAACAAATGTAAATACTGAATATCAGCCAAGCTTTGGTTTGGTCAATTATCAATGCAAATAGACCTATAGATAAAAAAGCAAATTTTAATTCTGATATGCTTACCAGACATAACTGAACAAGCCGAACGAAACTGACCAGAGCTGTTTCAAGGAAACCGTATTATCGGCACACAATATCTGCTTCCTCAAATCCAACTGCTGATATCTCCCAATCGTTACCTTGCGGGGAAACACATTGTTTCCTGGGTGTTAGTTACTGACCGTTGAAAATGGTACTCCCACAATTCAGTGCAAAATGATGACGTCAACGTCTACAAAACAGGATAAACACATGTATGGTACAGCTTCGCGTTTGTCTTGAAAATTCAGCCTGACAAATATGCAAAACAAAAATAAAGTTACATTGATACATCCTGCAAGGTAAATATTCCCAGTCAATCATTACTTAATAGTCTGCATACCTTATAATTCCTACAAATATAAAACCTAATGCCTTAATGACCCTTTTCATAGAATCCTACATGGGAAAATTTCTGGAATTTTTCAAACTGAACTCCACAATTTCCAAAAGTGCAAAACATAAATGTTTTCCAAACAAAGTGATACATTTCTTTAAAAGTAGAACAAAAAATTAAGTAAAAGCAGAGACTGGGCTATTAACTGCTCACACAGCTGGTGAAGAAACATTCTGCAGCACGGAGAGTTATGTTTGAGACGGAGGGCAAACGAACAAATGATGTGCCATAAGACGATGGACTTATTTATTACAGTTGGCTGTAATAGTCTGTTTACACAATTTCATTAAAATGAGACAAAGGCAACCTAGTTGCACCAATCAGGGACTTGCTTTTGTAGTAGATGCTTAAAATGTATCACTACTGATTCTTCAAAGCTGTCAGTTACAGGTTGTTGAGCAGCAGACAAATTATTTTTAAAATATACATGCTTAAAAAGTTGCCGAGAGATTGATGTGGCTACCAAACAGTGACAGGGACCAGAGGAGATAAAGGCAAGGCTAACACCTTGAATATCCTGCCAATGAGACAGATCTTCTCACACATATGCGTATCATTACTAATGTAAGCCCTCCTCTGCAACCACGCGCTTGAATATCATGATATCATTCATCGTCAATGGCCTGACAGCTGCAAACTTTGAATCAGAGGAGGGGAAATTGAATGAACTAAACAGGGTACAAATAAACAGATTGACACAGACAACGAACAAACATCACAACAGACATTTGGCCTCCAGATTGGACGTTGATGTATTTCTCTTCTACATTGCGTCACCCAGGGTCATTAATATCCATTAGAAACAGTAGCAGCAAGCGTACATAAAACAACATGATAAACTGTTTAAAAACACCTTGCAATCTAACCCCTATGTACCAGCACAAACAAAAAACATTCTTTAGAGGCTGTTAGATTCAAGTGGGAGTTACAACACTTTTATGGCACAGGGCTTTATACCATAGTAAAATGCACACAGTATACCACAGACAAGGACCTTTACTTTAATGCCTCATTATTTGAAATTCAACATGGAGTGTTTTGTCAACATCTAATCAAAAATTAACTTTGTTTAAATGTTTGAATGAAATTCTCAAAATGGCCAACTTTAAATTGCTTTGCTCTCAGGATGGTACTGGGTTGGTATATATTTACCATTTAGTATTGACAATTACTTCACACAAAGAGTGCAATGGTATAAGAAGTCTAGATATGATGGGATAGGCAGGGCATGGGAGAGCGAACAACATCACTGACTAGAACTGGAAAACACCACCAAAATAGAAAACAAGTTGACTCTAATATGATGGAGAGCTATGGGATCAAGTTAAAAGGATAACAGCAGTCTCCCCTTACTTTATTTTGAAGAAACAGCTAAATCTCACAATTTTCGTCATATTTCCTTCAAAATATCTTTCATGAATTTTACGACTTCAAAATGGACATAAACCAAGCAGTTACTTCCAGTATATTTCATGCTTGATTAGGAAAAAACTGTCACATGACTCGTAAGAGCCAATTGTGAAATGGGACAGTCAACACTAAGTACTGCTAGTTGAGTTGACTGCAATGTATCTTTCAGGAAGTGCAACTGAAGATTTATTTTGATGAGACCGAGTCAAAAATGTACCCCAGTTTTCAATATTTCACTGCCTTAATTATCAATGCAGCGAAGGTTAACATATTTTGAAAAGAGATCCTCAAGGTCAACGCTAGATCCACTTGCAATATCAACACAATGCGGAAGTGTGAAAATGTCACCAATGTTTAAAACTCACATTACATTGCATTACATAACAATAATAAGTATATAAACTGGAGATCCACGGTCACTTGATCTACCCACTGTGTTCCCATTTACAACTTGATCCAGCGAGGTCAATCTGATCTACCCTGGTGCTTAGATCAAAATCGGAGTATCTTGTTCTTGAGTGAGTGTTGTTGATCTGCGTTCCCATTAGAGTTTGATCTACCTTGGTAGATCAAGATAGACCTCCCTGGATCAAGTGGGAACACAACTAAAAATAGGCACAGTGCTTGAAGTTTGTCCATCATAATGTCCCTGACATCTCTGCAAGGTCAGTTATGATCCTAGGGAAGACGGGGGAAAGATATAACGCAAGGATGGTGGGAAAAGAATGAGGCAATATTGACCCTGGAAAGAAAAATCCAGGCCTTGAATTTTGAGGGGTGCAGGTGTGATTTTTTGCACAAATAAATAACGATGGGAGCTGACATAAATCCATTATTATTTTAAATTAGAACAGCAAACCTGCTTTTACATCCTGAGGTGTGCCACTTGTTGTTAGGCCTGGGAATTCTAAACCTCATGGCCTAAAAATCCATGTGAGGTACAGTAAGCCATCTATATAATGTGTTCATATGTACATGGTTAGATGAACTTTACCTTTTCAAGCAAGTCCACTAAGGATACTCCTTAAGTTAGAATATGATAGAGTCTTCACAATGTAGTTCGGCATATACCTGTAAGTAATAAAAAAGGCAAATCATTTATTAATGCTGACAAAGTGTGCCCAGAGTCTAGCAAAGAAAGCTGATAGCTGAAGGAGTCCAGTCAGTGAAATGATCTTAGCAATTACATCCAATTCAATTTTAGTTCAGATTATTTTCTGATGATTAAAAAATAAATGATTTAACATATATCTCCTTCCACAAAATGCCTCTTTCACCAAAAAAAAAAAATATATAAATAAATAAAAAAAAAGGAAAAAATTATTGTTCTCTTTAATGAAACTGAATGATTCAAAGAAGATAACTCTTCTAATAAAAAATACAAACAATGATACAAATTGTGATAACTTACTATGCATAAATCAAACAAAAAGGTTCAACACAAACAATAAAACTGTTTCTGACCTTTTTTATGTCAAGGCCTTGAGTTTTAGATTTTCCAGGTGCGCTTCAAATCACACTCCTCAGGAAAATGAGCAGAGCAGCCACTTCACTGTTTTTATAATCAAACTTGCTTGAATTACCAATCTCTATTTACATGTGCAAAAAACACACTTCTCACAGTGATTTGAGGCAAGTAATGGTTAGTGATTGCACCTGCATTGTTCAGAATTAAGGTCTGGTCTTGATATAACTTGCTGATATACTGATTGAGAGCAAAACAGTTTACAAGTAGTAACTTGTCTTCAAGAGTAAATATTGCTTCCCCAATGCAGTAGGCTAGCCTACTATCAACCTTTCTGTTGCTGTTCCAGTTCTACTGTGCCACTGAACTATTCCTACCAAGAGCAAACTTCACACAGAGACATGGCTAAATGTCTTTGACAAACCAAGGACTTCAAGATTTATCACTATAAAAATTTGTATGAATTAGGCCCACGTGTGTGAATACAGTGGCTAAGTAGTTGTAGATTTGAAATATTGCCAAAAGTTCTCTGATACTAACTAACCTATATTATTAGGAAAGTCTATTTTGGGAAAATGACATCATAGGACTGAGCTTGAAGTAGTAAGGATTATGGAACATTGACATTTTTTATGACACATTTACCTACAGTACAAACACAACACAAAACTCCACTTAAGGCTTCTAGTCTGAAATAGCTGTTAACATTGCACATGGTTGCCATAGAATCTAATTGACTTTACCATGGATTGAACTGTGTAAAATAGATGGCAGTATTTATAATCTACTACAGTAATCTACCTGACACCTCCATACAGTGTGCAAAGATGATAAGAAAGTTCTCTGCAAATTAGTATTTCATACACAAAATTGAAACTTTTATGAAATTACACCACCAAGTGATTTGAAAAGATTTATGAAAATTCCTAGATGTTCTGTTTATGAGAAAATTGACAATGGTTATACAGGGTCAAAAGAAAATTATTTGCTTAGCCTCTTGTTACTTAGAATTCTTTTCATGCCAAACATGTGTAGCTCTGAGTACCCCTTATCGCTTCAGGGAGGTAATGAAGCTCACTACTCGCACACTTGATATAGTCAAGATTCACATCTGATTAATTGATTGACAGTAACAGATATATTAAAACACAAAATGTTACGCAACCTTCCTTTGGGGTTAGCTAACAGGCCAGACAAGCATGTGTACTGTACATTGCTTTTCACGCAGTGCGAACACAATGAGAGCATAGATCATCTGAGGAAGCATATCATATCAGATACTAATTATACCCCACGGGCACACAGCTCCTTTGATCTACTAGGGTGTTTATGTTGCTTTCTCAAAAGGCAACGTCACAGCTTGGAGGCACTTTTCAATGGGCATCAATAGAGCTCTAATTAACATTTGTTTATATTTACTATGCATTGGCATAGGGGAACTGGGTGCATTGGTGTAGCCACAGGGGCAGGAGGTAGGCCTGCCATGACCTCCCATTGAAATTCAGAAAAAATACTGACTCCAGTGCAATAGAGGGCGCTACCTTGGAGATTACTGTATGTACATAAGTTAATAACTTTTCGGCTCTTTCCAACCAGTGACGGAGAAGATTTTAAAGAAAACTGACATATATCGGACCAGCTAGAATCCAATCCAAATTTATTGTGGTGTGACTGCAAGGCATTTCTTTCTTGTGCAGACATAAAACCAATTTATTACATGAGGGCATATTAATGGTGAGCATACAAGGCCCTAATGTATGTGTTAACACTAGTGCACCCTGTAATTTCCCTTATGCCCCCCCAAAAGTATAGTTTGGCCAGGCATAATAAGCATCTGTTTGTAACCCTGCCCATTTATGTAACTCACTCGCAAACTTCTTAGTTGGCATGATGCCAACTTTTGTCAATCAAAATACTCCCATCTAAATCACTTACACTAACCAAGTCAAAAATAAAGGTCTGGAATTCCAGGTCATTCATATTTACCACTGGTTTCATTTAGAATACAAGAATTTATTACTACTGTATTTTACACAAAGTTAAGTGCAATCCACCAACAGACTGCATTATTTGTTACTAAGTACACAGACGTGTACATATAGCAAGTATATTTTACGATGACAACAAAAAGCCACCTAGGCTTGCGATCTCGGCCATTGCAAATACCTTGACCTTTCCTTTTGCATGCAGAATGGTAATACACCAAATTTAGAAACTTGTAGGAAATACTTGTCTAAGCTGTGCAGATCAACAGATGGGTATAGCCATGGTAGGAGAACTTGAGCAAATTCTGGGGTATTTTTTTTTTTTTTTCTTACATCATTGGTATTAATTTTCCCTTTTTATAGGCAGTAGCCTATTTTATAGGCCCAGGTATAAATTTCCAGTGTTCTAGCCAATATATTCTGCCAAAATTTGCTGTGAACTTTGTGCCAACCATGGTGGCCCTATGCCTAGATAGTCTGTTCTACAGGCTTTGCCTCCTCCTTCACAAATTCCCCACTTTGCATCTGCTAACAGAGGAGAGAGAAGTGGAAAGACTGTGCACAAAGCTACCTAAAGCAAGTTTTGAAAAGGCAGGCAGGCTCTCTATGTGTGTCATCTGAACTTACAATAAATTTGACTTTTCAAGGAGTATTTGTAAAAAATAATAAGACCAGAAGCTACTTAACCCTTTACCACTGTTTGGGTCCTTTTGGACCCATGCCGAGAGCTCGGCTGTCACACATCTTTACTGTTTCACACGGAGCTCGAAACTGCGAGTAGCTACCCGAAAATTCGGCCATAACAGCAAGAGAGACAATAGTTTAAGTTCACGGGGTCAATGGCCTACGGAAGCTGATGCGGGGCAGGCTACGTCCGCTTTTCCGCCCACTCCCGAGGCGCGCAAATACGCCCCGATCGGAGCACAACGGTAAAGGGTTAATGTAAAGGGGAGAAGGTAAGAAGGACTGGGCAACAAGGTAAGTCCAAAGCAAGCCTAGCTACACTGTATACAAATTTACAGTTGTAGGTATAGATACTGCAGATACCACCAAAGAATTACTCTGTATTTTTATTCTTTTAAGTTCACTGCAATTTACCCAGGCTTAATAGTTTTGCAAATAACACTCTAAGTGGTTTCAATGCTATACAGCTGCACCCTCATTCTTTAACTTACATACTCCTGATCGTATATTATCCTGTGATAATGCACACTGTGTCGAAGGGGGCAGTCACCCCAACTTGGAACAGTTTAATAGACTATCCTGTTTCATGATTGGTTTTTGGGAGTCATGTGACAGCAACATTCAGCCTCCTCACATGTGAAATTTACTGTGAGTTACTAGATGGTTTACTTTGAATATATGCAATATTAAATTAGTGCTAAAATATTATGGACAAAACTCAATTTGATGAGAAAGAGTAAACTGAGAAATTTGGCAGTTGCTTCTTGGTAAGTTTGGGGGACTGCTCTTGACATTTAAACTTTAATTGGTTAGCAAGGAGGTTCCTCCTTGGTTAGAGTAAATCCCATGTACAATAAACTGCCTCTTTGGGGCTTGATCCATCAAGTTGATAAAATTATCATATTGATGTGCAGTGTAATAATACCTTAGTATTAGAAAAAGTGCTGTCACCCACTAAGAGGCTATTCAATGTCATTGACTGGCAGACACAATGATGCCAATAAATAATTGCTGCTCTTTAATCAGTCAGTTTGGATGCACTGTACTTAACATCTACACAAAGAAGCAAAACAACCCTCTTTTATTACCACACCTAATTGTGCCCGACAACCTCTTTTGTCATACCATAGGACAGTAAGAATATTACCCTATTCATTACACTGATGTACACACAATGCCATTTACTACTGTACACATAGGCCTATTCAACACCCAACTTTCAATTTATATAATCATTTTGTATTTTACAGCATACATGACACAAATTTAAATTTAGACCCCCTGTTGAACTTGTAGAGGAGCAACGTGTTTATTAAACAAATAGTCAGCCAATAATTAACTGCATTTTATGGTTCAGTCTTCCTTGCTTGTATAAAGCTCCACATAATCAATCCATTTATCCAAACACTGGCTGCCATTTCTGACACAAAAACGATCATCGTCCAATACCAGCCACAGCTTAGTACGATACTATAGCTATCACTACATTTGTCCAGTGGGTGTTAACCAAAATAAAACAATAATATATCTTGCTAACATTATTATTTTTCTTCATAATAAGTAAGCTTTAGTCAAACTACATGATCCATCAATGTTATTTCAAGGCAGGCCCTAATCAGTTATTATGAGTTTTATTGAATTCCCTGACCTAAGGACAACACATACCACTTGACAGCTGTACAAAAGCAAAACAACTTAGATCAACTATATGGAAGAGACGAATGTGCCACAGAAAGGAGTCGATCATTACAAATCACAGATCATTCTTTTTTAAAATGTTTGCAAAACAGCAGATTATTGAGTATAAACTTATCACTTTTGGGGAGGTAAAACCCCAAGAAAGTCTGAAGAACATTTAAACCCAGTTGCAAGTTGAAGAAAGCTATTTACAGCACCCCATGAAACTTTGCTGTCTGCTAGTTTATGTTGGTTCTTGGTCCACTCTGTCAGATTGGGGTCGGGGTAGTGACTGAAGGTTGGTCTTACTTACAGTAAGCCCCATCCACACTATGAGACACGACTCACTGTAACAAGACCGTCTTGTAATGGTGAGCGACTGACGACAAACTAATTTTAAGAGTATAGTGTCCACATTATGGAACAAGTCGCAGGTCCATGAAGCAATTTGCCCAAATTTCTAGCATTTAACATACTCTTCTTTAATTGTTATGTAAAGAGACAAGAATACATTCTGTCCGTTTAGATTAACTGATCTTCGCGGGCATCATTCCAGAAGTCAGTCATTGTTGTCAGTTGCACGTTTCATTTTCATGAGACCGAACATGCTCCGTCGCATGAAACTTGGTTGTGCCTCTGCTTGCAACTGGTTACAAAATATTCCACACTTTGCAAAGCGTCTGAGCAATCTCTTTGCAATGCGTTGCATCGCATCGAGTCGCATAGTGTGGACAGGGCTTTAGACAAACATAACAGCAAGGATAAAGTAGTGACTGATAGATGAAATTCAATGACATATCAACAAAAATGTGATACATAGTGTCAAATATAAAAAAAAAATGAAGTTGAAAGGGAGTTTCTCATGTGCATGCTTCGCCAAACCCCCGCCCACCCCGGGACAAGTAAAAAATCACTTGGGTCAACTACTGTGCTCAATGTTGCAGTCCGCCGGGCAAGTACCCCCAGTCTTAAATTTTTAAGTTCTGCAAAATGGCATTTTTACTTTTAGACTTTTAAAAATTATATGTACTCAACAGATTTGAATTGGACATGTAGATATTTATGCGGGCAAGCAGAGCGAGAAAACAGCTAGCCCGCTGGACAAGTATGAAAAAAAAATTTGTCAAAGCCTGTATTAAATGTGGTTCAAGTTCCATTGCAAATATAGTTCAAATACAGGGCAAACTTTTCCCTTTTGATGCCTTTAGATGCCTCCTCCAACAGGCAGAAAAGACGGGCATATTCTAGCTACCAACCCCTGTCCACAGAGGGATTACTGTAAGGAACAACCCCAGAACAACTACGGTAAGATATCTGATGGACGTCTGAAAATATTGTAGAATAAATGAAATAAAATCAATTTTCAAAAAAAATTGTACCAGGGCAGAAACATCACAGGAGGGTTGTTTTTAAAATTTGATACCAATATTTGTTAGTCATCCTGGAAGTCTATCAGGGGGAAATGATGAAAGCTGCAGGGGAGGATTACTTATCACCCTGCATAGAATAACTAATAATTTTGATGCTCGTTTAAGGGCTCAGTTTCTAACCCAATTGGTTTAAGTCAGGCCAACCACTGCCTTTCTTTCCAGTTGTGGCTCACTGGCTTGTTTTTCCTACTCCATTACTTAATTATGCTGAGCACAAAGCACAATGGCAGTGGGTTTCATTTTTAAAGCCTTAAGTATGACCTGGCCAGGATTTAAACTCCAGACCTCCCGGCTGGGTTGCTCTAACCAATTGACCATACGGCCCCCATATAGTAAATTTTACATTACTGCATACCACCATATTTTCCCAGTTTTACAACAAACTTCAAATATAGAAGGTCAAACAGTATCAAAAAAGCTAACAAGGGACCTAGAACTTCCACTTGTAAAGTTAAGGGAATATCCATTACCTTTGGGGACCCCACTTACTGCAACTTCAACAGCTCTGAAAAATGGTAATAAATTTCTACCCAACCATGATAGTTAGCACAGAATAAGGAAGGTCAACTATCAAAGATATTATTGAGGGCAGTTTATAGCAGTGTTGTAACAACTACTAATAGACTGAAGTAAAAAAGACTTGAAATGGGGGCTTGCAGCTTGCAGTAAGTCTGACACAAAGTAGACAAATTCAAAAGACTGAGGGACAGTTTCCCCAAAACTATACCTGGTTTGGGAATCTATGAGCCCTACTTACCTCACCTATTACTACTATTGGACAGCCCATCTACTGCAGAATAACCCTTGGCAATAACTGAATGAACCCTACTACTAGATGGTGCTCTATGCACTCCCTAAACTGTCTTCTCCAACAAGCCCTTGCTTCATTGCCAGCTGAATGACTGTAAATGTGTTTTTCGGCTGACGGGTAGTTTAGTTCCTTTGAAAAGAAAATGCAGTCACCCCAATTTGGATTAGTATAAAAGTTTGATATATTTCAGGATTGGCTCTCGAGAGTCATGTGACAATATTTTTCTCACTAAAATATGACATTTAGGAGAGTCACTCATTGGCTTACAGTATCTTGAATGTGCAATGTTCAAATCCTGATATGGCACAATAGGCCTATAGATACATCAAAGACAAAATGAGAAGAAATCTTTGAAATCTGGCTGTTGTTTCAAAACAAGTTTGGGGTGACTGCTGTAATTACCCTCTTATTAAACAATTTCAAATTTGATGAATCATACATGTATGTCCTTTACAGTACCTGAAAAACAGTGTCACATTTCTACCAGCCAGAAGAGATTTGATCCCAGTGTGATTTAAATTTTATTCAAAAGGGAAATGTATCAAACTTTAGTAGCTAGCTACATTCATGTTTTTTCAACTTGAACTTGAATCAAAGATAACTGGACATATGTGGTACTGTTTTCTATGTAACACTGTAATACATATATATAGCTGGGTGTGATAAATTTATAGTATGTGCATGATTAATTTAAATGTCCTGTCCCACCCAACCTGTCACATTTACTATGTTTTTAATGTTACCAGGTGTGGCAATCATAAATTTAAGGCAGTCTTTCATCACCGCAAACTACAATTTCACTAGCAGTCTACAGAAATTCTCAATTGGCGCAGCTAAGTTTGATATTAAATTCAAAAAATGCAAAGTTGCTCATACTACACAGCATGTGCAGAGAGTTCTCCGATATTAAACACATTAAAGCATTAAAACAGGGTAGGATATGGCCTGACGCAATAAACTGGGGGTGTCTGAATGAGGATGAATTTTAGAAATTCGTAGAAGGGATTTGAAGTAGATAGGTTAGGAGAATTGACACTGTCTAGGGGTGATGAATAATGTCAGCCTTTAATAATCAAAATTTGCCATTACTTGAAGGATTTATATATGTGACAGGTGGTTTTCAAATTATACACCATCTTCATTATTTTTACATTTCTGGATTGCAGTACATGCCATATTTATTTTACTCAGGTCCATGGGTGGCTCATGAAAGGGGAATGCGGAGGGGGGAGGTTCATGGGGGACGGGTGACATGTCTCCTCCAATATCTTGAAGAATTAGGGGACATATGGTTCCTATTAGGGCATAGCGCCACCTACAGAAGACATTGCCAGAGACATTGCCAGAGAGTATTCCGCGGTAAATGGAACAGTCCATTTGTGAAACAGGTGAGGTAAGTAGGAGCGAAGTAGATTATCCGCCTCAATATTTAACACATGAAGAAAAAATTATAGTGTCCGGAGCATTATAGATTAAATATACAGTACAGTTCTTTTCCATTTTGGGGCAAAAAAAAAAAAAAACGAGCTGTATGAAATTACATGGCTATCTACAGTATCATTTCCTGAACCTGTTATCCATAATTGTCAGTCTGAAGGAGGGATCTGTGAGGATTTTGAAAAAACTTCATGTCCGAAGGAGATCCAAATTAGTGCTATCTTTTTCTGGTTTTAAGTTTATGCAATAGCCAATAGAGCAACATTTACCCAAAAAGATACCAAAAAAAGAAAAAGACTGCAAGCTCTGTCCACCCTTGGCCATTCAAACCTCAGTGACCCCTGCAAAACTTTTTGTCTAGCAAAATGAATTTCCTGTAAATTTTTCTCATGACTTCTAATTTTCTGATTTCAGGAACTTGTCTGAAATCTTACATCTTTGGTCCTTTAGAGCCCACCAAACTGTTTCATTTCCAGGCAGGGTAAGAACTCCAACAGGGGACCTAAGGGCAGTCCCATGTACCACTGACTGTTTCTTCCATTCCATTCAGGATCCCCCCAACAATATTTGAAACAGACCAACCACTATCTGCAAAGGTCTGACAAAGATTGCTTCATGCAAGGTCCCATGGAAATAAAATATAAATGCTTCTAACATGCCCCCCCCCCCTCCCCCCATCAAAAAAAAAATCACCACACAGGAAAAACAGCATAAAATACAAACATGTTCCCAACAAGACTCCATTCTAATTAGGCCTACCTGTAAATTAAAATCCTCAAAATAAGTCACGTCACACATGTTCCTCGCACCTGATTGCACTTTTCTGATTCAATTTGAGATCTTTGGACGAGTAGTTTTTCAGCAGAAATTATTAATGAAGACATAAATGACTATAATCAACACCTATCAATCTTTTTACCTAAGACCTTTTGTAAAAATTTGTGATAAAATAAAGCTCACTTTCACCATGTACCTCCCTAGACCATCAAAACCATGTTATCTTTACAGTGAGATGGTTTTTTAATTTTGGAATGTAAATCATTATTTACATAAATGTCAGCATAAACCTCATCGTAAAAGTCAGACATAAGATTCTGAGCTCAACCAAGTCTACTGAGAGACAATAAAGTAAAATGGGGAAGGTGTGTTACACATGAGAAGAATGTCTGAGCTAACCTTTTGATTTCATAAATTAGGGCTGTAAAAATGACATTTGTGGGGGAAAGTTGTCACATCATAACATCTCAGGTGATTGGCACTACAAAGATAATGGAACATAAACTGAAACTGGTATGCATACAGTACCCTCCATGTTTTAGCCTCAAAATTTATCCAAAAACCCTATAAAAATGCCCCACATCTACGAGGAAAGCATCACTCAGTCTGAGAGGATGCTTCAAACATCCAGTAAACAAATAGACATTTTAACTGTTAAAGTTCAAACAAGGTATTCGTTTATGAGGACCATAAATTTGACCTAACTGGACTGGCAAGATACAGCCAAAACAGAAACCAAATGTACGATAAAGTAGTAGCCAAAACAAAAGTGGTCAATGCTAGGGATGCACCGGATATCCGGTCCGGCCGGATTATCCGGCCGGATAGTGAAAAAATATCCGGTTCCGGTTCCGGCCGGATTTTTTTTAAATCCGGCCGGAACCAGATTTTTCTGTAAACTTGGGTAGCATTATGTACATGAGTTAAAACAAACATGAAAACTGCAGTAACTGTCTCATAATCAGTTTAAAGTTCAAAAATTATAGCTTATCAGTGCATGTTACAGTATATAACATTTGAACACCTCTATTTAGCCCTTAAAAATGACTGAATCAAACAGGCAGCAAAGTTTTTAAGTAACTGATAAACATGTAGTTATAAAAGTAAATGATTTACATGTACATGTAACAAATATGGCTTCAAATTCTTCCAGCTGTGTGAAATAAACTGAATGGATGAAAAGACCTTTCATGCAATTTAAATAAGTCTACTGCAGTGAACAGTAGTACTGTACAAAATGAATAATCCATATTACAGTTGTACCTGAGTCACATCATTCAAGGCAGTGTATCAGTTTAATTGCATTGGGTTGTCTATAAAATACACACTTTAACACTTCACTTTACTTTGCTTTACTTTTTAACACTTACTTGCCCAATAAAGTGGTGTAGTAGAAGCAGGAAATGTGTTTCATCTTGAATTTCAGAAAACATTACTCATTACAAATTAAAGTTGCCTATGGGGTCAATATTAATGTTTTCTGTCCCTAATAATTCATCACACACACTTAAGTATACACAATATGATAAGTGATCGACCGATCATCTGTGAAGTAATCGACATCTAGCCGATTATTCCGTCATTGGTAAATAATCGGCATTGGTAAAATTTTACCATTTAACCGATCATTGCCACCGATTTTTTGCAAACTGGAAAAAACGGGCTAAATATACTTGAAAAAGGTCTCTTAGTTTCGTTAAAATCCCTGTAAATACTCAATCCATTAACTTCCTGCCAAAACTAGATGCATTGATAATCACAAACATATAAATTTAACCCCTGCCATGGGAATGATTGTTTGATATTTCTCGCTATAACCCGTTTGTTTTACCTGAAATTAAATTTAGATTTGCATTCAAGGTGTATTCCTTGCTGTCTCTCAGAAAGCCCCGCGTTAGTTGCTGTACAAACTGTTCTGCGCCATACGCATAGAACAGACTGGCTTATATAGCCAGCTAGCGAAGCCCGGCGAGTCCCATGCTAAATTCACATGGAAACGGCACCACAAATATCTGCCTATGTGGATTATGTGGGGATCTGACTTTCTTGCATTTCAGTTGCAGATTCTTTTTAAACAAGACGTAAGTTTTGGAAGAGATATACAGGGGTATTTATATCTGAAAGGAACCACAAGATACATTTATCGGGTGCAATTGTTTTGTTGCCCAAAACTGCTAAGATTATTATGATTGCTCTACATGGGTTCCGTTAAGACGGGAGCTCGAGAGTACAATCCAGTACAGTAAAAGAATGGAAATGTCCCGACATGATTGGGGGATGAAAACTAGACAGAGCATGGTGTTGGCCTTAGAACTAAATTATTGAAGGGCATACTGTATGACATCGACTGCAAACAATGAACAGTTATTTTTATCTTCACTTTTGAATTGAAAATATTGCCCCTACAAAAATGATATCGCGTTAGTGAAAAGAAGGGAACTATTCCCAATATTTTCTATCCTAAACTAGTTATGGTATACACAATGTGCCCGAAGCAAGGGGTGCGTACTATAGAGAAAAACGTGATTTCCCTCTTTCTAATAATCGGTAATTGGCATCGGGCCGATTGTTTAATTAATTAATCGGTAATTGGGTATTACCCATTAAAGCATAATCAGTAGACCACTAAATATGTTACCAAACATATAATACCTAATGTCAGAATGTGTGATATACAGTATCTCTGCCAAAAAATTATTAATGATAAATGTGCTTCAGTTTTTTGATATCATGGCATGTTTAAATACTAGAAATGGTGTATAAAACAATGGTGCTGTGCATACAGTAGTTAAAAACCATAACAATGGAGTCTTTTTACAGTACATATGAGCAGTCCATTCAGTAATCACTATCCAAGGACTCGCTTTGCCAAGTATTACTGGTCTACATAATTTGTACAATTTTTTTGAACAAGTGGTGATGTACTGAAGTTCAAAAAGAACAAACTGATATGCAAAACAACTTTCAAGATTCCCTCAGGAGTTTTCTCTACAAATACTCACTTCAGGAGGGAAAATACAACTTGAGCTCTTACTTGCCCCGCTTTGCAACAGTTTTGCTGTACTTCTGCAGGAACCGTTTTCCATGCCTTTTTTCTATTATATTGGAATTTTTGGTTAAAAAAATTAGTTTATTGCACTTGTACAACACTTGAAGACAAATTTATAGACATTTCCCATTAGTCCTTCACAAACATTATGTTACAAAGCAGTAAACTATCCCAGGCTTTCTCTGCTTTTCTGAATTTCACATTATTCATCTGCATTGCAAAAATCCGGTTCCCGCCGGAAAAAATCCGGCCGGATTTCAAGTTGGTTCCGGCAAAATCCGGTTCTGGCCGGATCCAAAATTATGGTTCCGGTGCATCCCTAGTCAATGCAGAGAGCACTGCCACCTAGAACACAGTATTTTGGGGGGCTGTCTGATGATCCCGGGGCTCGATGTTACCCGTTTCCTTGTTATCTCAATGATTTGGCAATGATTACAAGGTTCGTTACACACGTATGATAATTAGTGAGGAGTGAAATAGAGTTAACGATCTACGTGTAAACTACTCAGTGATTTTGACCATGACCATAGCCTGGATGGACAATTTGGGGAAGGGGAACATCCCAGTAGGAGTTTTGCCAGTGCTGGGAAGGGGAGTCTAAAGGAAGGAGCCTAGGGGTGAGGTGTTCCCCTTCCTCTGTGGGAAATATTTGTATTTTGAAAAAGCCAAGGCCTTGAATTTTGAGGCGTCAAAGTGCCATCACACATGATCACTTGATCACCCCAAATCACTGTGAGAAGTGTGATTTTTTTTGCATACCTAGATGAAAAAATGAAAGCTCATACAAATCTTGTTTTAAAATGTTAAATTAAACTGAAAAACAGCGCACCTACCACAATTATTTCATTTCCTATAAAGGGGTGTCATTTGCAGCACTCCTTGAAAATCTAAATCTTAAGGCATGAGAAGCTTACAAATGGTAATAAATTTTGTGCAAGTCAACAAGATCAGTTGTGAAGGTTGCTTTTTGGCTGTTTTTCTGGGTTCATGTTTTTCGTTTCCCGGAAAATAGGGAATATCTATTGAGTCATGCAGACATAACGGTTGCAAAACTAGTGCAGGATCGTGCATTTTAGAGTTGGCTTAAACTGTATTTCGTTGACTCCCCTAATGTTGGCACTGCTTACCCGAAACTACATAGACCTATTGTTGACTGCCTGAAGCCAATTGCTTCATGGACATTGTTTTAATGACTCACCCTAGGCGAGATAAGTTTCAAACTAAGCCATCTACTTCTACATAAAATAGTTATCTTTGAAATTTAAAAAAAAAAACAAAAGTATTTTTTTCTTCATTTGTTTTACAATGCATTTTACGTATTAACTATATGTTTACTGCATACTTGAAACTGTAACTGTTCATGAGATAAAAACTTTAACCTCCTTCAAAATGTATCTTACCTTTAACGAGCATAAAATAATGTAATAGGTATCAAACAGGTTTCAAGTGAAGTTAAGAAAGAACGAAAGCCAAGAAAAGGAATACGTAGCCGTTTGGGAAGTTAGCCTTAGATAAGGTCTAACAGCTCAATTTCAAACCAATTGGTTTTGATCGGGCGGTCACGACCCTTTTCCAGTTGTGGCTTGTTGGCTTGTTTCCCTTCTCCACTGCTTATGCTGATCACCAAGCACAATGACGGTAGGTTTCATTTTAAAGTCTTCAGTATGACCCAGCTTAGAAGTCGGGTTCCAGAATTATGGCCGCATACCTTCCGGATACAAGTCAAATGCTCTAACTGCTTGATCTGCAGTAGTTCAAGCTGTTTTTCATTATCCATTCCGGAAGCATTTCACAATTCAGTTTTGATTAATCCAGTTTTGATTGATTAAGTAGAAAAGTCTGTGGAGGGATATGAGTGGTCTTTAGGCTGATTTTGAAAGTATTGAAAAATTTCCCAGGAGTCAAAATTGTATGGACAGTGGAGGTGTTACTGATCTTAACTCTATAGGTGAAATGTATTAAAGCCATACAGTGCAACCACAGAGTTACATGAAGTTATATATAGGCTGCCTGTAGTCATCACAAAATCAAAACTTCAGGTATTTCTAGCCAATTTTGCATTTTGACCTCTGGTGACCCCAAATAACCATCTTTGGGATCTTTTTTGGCATTTTGCTTTTTGACTTGACTGACAATAAAAGCCTGTTATAATTCAAGCCACTCTGCTACTGTCCATGGTCCAGTTGAGACAGCTAGCTCAATTTGTTTGTGAAAACTGGATCATAGGCAGAAGTTCATTTATTGGGGCTGAGGAAACTGAGGATTGAAGCTGGGCAAAATGTCAGAATGGAATTCTTCAAGAACAACCTGTTTCTAAAATGATTTAGAAGAGGTATCAGATGGTCTTGAAATACAGTCCTTTCTTTGAAGATTAGATGTGATGGCAGATGACCACTGACTGGCCAGACTTTAGGCCATGCAATGTCTTAGGGGTATTCCTGTCAATTTACTCCAGAAACACAGCAGATAATAGCCAAATTCAATATCACAGATTGTGGAAAGCTTTGATCCGACAGCAACATTAATGCTAGCTAATTGGAAAGGGTCAACCAATTGCTAAAATTTGATTAGAAACTAAATGTAAACTTTGAAAATATTCATTGAAGAAAACAGCATTGCTGTTGATTTTTATTATGATGTACAGTAGTCGTACAATCTCACAGCACTTCCCTAAATGTCAAGGAAGCTCAAACATTCACTACTCTCAAAAAGCTTCTTCAAAGACGACAGTAATCGCCCCAACTTATTTCAAGGCACCATTTGAGGAGAAAAATGCCAGCTTTGTGAAAGAAATTTTGTTTGAAACAAGAGGGTAGAATAGGGTGTGTAACTAAATAGAGGCTTTGCAATTGCGTCACGGAACCGCCATGCTGGAGGACATTCACGCCAAATACACGTGGTTTTGTGCCGAACGCACTGCATTGCGTGCACTGTGATATGCACGGTGTGTACAAATTCAACGAGCAAGCGCGTCTCGTAAGGTTCACAACGTAGTTACATGTACTCCAACATGGCCGCCGGAGAGTATTATGACGTCATGTGAAAAGCCTCTATAGTATTTTCAAGGAGATAATTCAGGTCATTGCCAGAGAAGTACAGTACCTAGCTTGTGCTTGTGTAATTAATAGCTTGGAAAACTTAATGCAGTCCTTGTTATAACAGCTATACCAACTAACTGACCAAGATAACTACATCCCTGTTTTCTCCCATCACATGTGCCCCCATACCTCTGCTACCCCTTCCCCTTCATAACAGAATTAATAAATTATGACCAAACAATTAGATTTAAAAGCAAAATTTTATTCACGTCCAACATTACATTGTTTGTATTATCTTAGGTCTCAACACTCTGAAAACCAAGTGTTTCCTCTGAGTAAGAAATTACACAATTGGGTAAATATACAGTAGTAGACTCACTATGACAAAATCTGACTCATTGGAAGTTTCATTTTTGTGGAACTGTACACACATCAAATGTGGGAAAATATAAAATACTCTTTTTTCCAACAAACACCAGTGAGTCAAACTGACACGCCATTGCATCAAAATGGCATCATAGCAGCTAAGCGTAAACACTGGTGAAAAAAGTCTGAAATTTCAGTTTTTCTAAATTCTCTCTTTTCCTCTCCCCTACACCCCCCCCCAACTCCTAGGGGGGGGGTAAGAACATGTCTATGATGTGCACCTTCCCCTCCTACTCCTCGACCTTCTTATAGTTTCATATGCACTTCAAAACCATGTATAAATCTCAACGTGGAAAAGTACCTTGTGTGAAATTTATGACTTCTACCAGCAGACAAATGACATTTTGTTATAAAAAAGACCTTTTCATTGACAATTCAATGATCTTGTCTGTACGAAATCCATGAGAAGATAAAGTACATGTCACAGCTAGTACAAGATTCTAACCCTGATAAATACACGTTCAGGAATGCCGAATGATTTTGTTTTTTGACCTCCACAAAATTCGGAATCTTCCACATTGTCATTACACATTCAAGTAATTAAAACAATGAAACAGCAGTCATGTTTTTGAGGCTTCAATAACATCTGCACTGTTTAAGCATGCATATACCATACTGTACATCATTCGGAAATGACCCCCAATTTTTTTCAAGGTCAGCTGTGGTATGATCAGAGTGAAAACACCATTTCCACTTTATGCTGTGCATCCAGGGTTAAGGTCTAAGGGACAGAAAATTAATACATGCTTCAGTAGAGGATCTCTGCAAGCATGGATGGAAAAAGTTGGGAAGCTCAGCGGCCTCTTCCCCAAATATCTGGGGAAGAAGTAGTCGCTTGAGGTAGATTTTTCAGAGGATAATTTTTTCCTTTACACAAAAGTATAGGACAAATATTTTCCATATGGAAATTTGTCGCCCATCCAGGATTTTTTTTTCTTTGCCGGACTGCTTGCAAGCTACTCAAAACAAACTGAGCCACTGTGAATGATAGATGTTTTCCAATCCTCAAGAAATATCGAACATGGTACATGCCTGAAACAATGACAAGCAATACTGGACTTTATTTATTACTGACTGGCCAACCAATTTAATCCATCCAAGCTTACATTGCCCAGACTATTTACTTTGTAAAATTACATACTGCATTGATGATAAGTGATGAGTGAACATTACCTTCATATTCAGTAATGATCAGGGGTGATATTACTTTAGGCTAATTATGGCAGTAGTTCCCAAACTTTTCAAATGGCAATTCTATTTCTGGTGACCTCATCTGAGTACAAACTTTATTTTTCATTCAAGAAAGTCTACTAGCTCCTTCAGCACCTTCAGCCCACAATGTATGAAGTTAGTTTCTTAGATAGAGTGTAACCATCCAGTTTCCAACCTATTGCTTCAAGTCGAGCCAGCCACAGCCTTTTTTCCAGGTGCGGCTCACTGGCTTGTTTTCCCTACTCCATTGCTTATGCGGAGCATCACGCACAATGTATGTCGTGTGCAGCTATATAGCAACACAGTATAGTATGCAACCATAACTTTGCTCCCCTGCCACAGTGTGCAGTCTGCCAACTAACTTACAACAGCTCAAATCTCAAGAAATGTTAACTGTTGATGTTAATTCTATAGTTTATACTGAACTTCATTCATGTCTTAAAACCAGCCCGCAACCCTTTCAGTATTGCTTCACGACCCCAGTTGAGGTCACAGCCCCAGATTTGGGAAACCATATGGTTTATTGATAGACGGGGGGGCTGTGCTGAAAATTGTAATTCACAGGCTAAATCACAGCTAGTGGCTTGTAATTTTGAAGCTTCTGTTTCAAGTTATGTTCTGAAATCTCAGTCACAAAACATGAAAGGTTACAGTACCTCATAAATTTGGGATGACATAAAAACACCTTTAAGCCATATATTCATTACCTGCTTTGGTAGTCCCCAACCCCTTCCCCCTTCCCCTCTAATTCTTTCCCGTTAAAGTACTTTCCCCACATTGGGCCCTCTGTTGAACTACAATACTTACCCATACTTCCAGCTTACTGTTTTGCAAAGATTTAAAGCCAAGGAAAGTGCTGTTGAGGTCCATACATATCAATCCCCAATCTCCCCTCTCCCCCTCCCCCCGGCATTTAACTGTTCAAAACAAAGCCCCACTGACAAATCTCCATGCGACACACATTGGACTGAAGTACTATTAGGCAACTTTTTTCAAGGTGCTTTTTACCACTTAACTTCATCCTTTCCTCTTGCACAAAATGGTTTCTAAATTGTTTGTTTATTCTCTCTCATTCAATGTACTTTCAATGTATTCAATGTATTTTTTTACGCCGTATAAAGGCCTACTTTCCACAGACGAGACGTTTAAACAGGGCAACTTCAAAACTTGGCACCAATTTTCATATGTATACTTTTCCACATAAATTTTCTACCTTGCATTTCTCTTTTTTCAGTTACATAACAAAATCACTTTTAGATGGCCTACTAAATTGTGTAAAATGACAGTGTAAAGAAAATAATTTATTTCTTTCGTAAGAGCCAAAAATCAATTTGATTGGTCAATCATTCAAGTTGGACAGGGCATGTAAAAGAGCAGATTTTCAACAAGATCCATGCTTTGTAGCCCGGACTCTTCATATAATTTCTCGTACAAAGGTAACATGGAGCTATTACGGAGTAGCTCTGTGCTCACACGCACACAGATTTGCCTGGAAATCACATTGGACAAAGGACGAGTCATACCTCTCCAAAAATGCCAGTACTTTTGCTGTGTTTTAATTGTCACTTATAAGGAAACCGAATTCATATATGAACTGCATCTTTGTTGTCCAGGGGACTTTTCACATCAGGAGGCTGAAGTGCAAAATAGTATTTTTTTGCTGTTCAAGATTCCCAAAACCGTTCCCACCCTTCCAACAATGGTGACCAGGCAAAACTTTTTGTCAAGCAAAATGGATTTCCAAAGAATTTTGTTCAAGACCTCCAATTTCCTGAAATCACAAAATTTTCTGAATGATTGGGCATACAACTTTGATGCAATTCAGCACTAAATATCTCAGAAATCTTCCATTTTTTTCTCTGAGTTAAACAGAAATCCTTTCAAATATATCTAACCCACAAATTTACAGACCTCCCATGGATGTTATCAACTTATTGACCAATTCACTGCTTTGCACCATCAATTCCAAATCCCCCAAAATGCCAACAAAACCAAGAATTCCTTCTCTTTCTTCTTGTTCCTTTCAATCAATAAATCAATGAAGTTTCTCACTTTTGTCCAATCCAATTTACATTCAAAGAATACCGAAAAACACCACAACAAAGGATTTAGAGGAAAGACCACTTTATTCAATCAGGATTATCTCAATTCACACCTAATTTTTAAGAGTGATTAGTAGGGGAAGAATTTGGTGGCAAATAGGCAATAAACTTCATAATTTGAATACCACAGTGATAAATTTAGCAGACTGGCCTAAGTTGAGAACATTTCAGAAAAATCTGACAGCATGGATCAGCAATCTGTGACCTACTGGATGAGGTTAGTCAGATTGTCAGCTGTGCATCGGTGTTAGTTAAATTGTGCAATGTAGTTAGAGTTTTACGGCCCAGTTTCCAACATATTGGTTCAATGTAATGTAGTCAGTTTTAAGGCCAGGTCACACGACAGCGTAATCGGATCGAATTTCGCTCCGATTTTTTTGAGCTTTAATTAATATCTCCTCCATCTTTGGTCGGGAAGAAACAAAAATTTGCCAAGCTGTGAAGATATATGAACTGTATCGCAGGTCTACGAAATTGTATGTTATACCAATTATTCTGTGACGTCACATCCACAGACAGCTTTCATCGGATACGCGTAGTCGGATAAAAGCTATTTGCCAATGTGACGTCACGATATAAGAAGTTTATATTTCATTTCCATGGTCTTTTCATATCAATCATACATGTACACAGGATGGCAAATTTTTGGTTCTTTCCGGCAGTGAATGGAGAAAATTTTAACTAAAACTCCCAAAAATCGGACAGTAATCCGATCCAATATCACTGTAGTAAGACCTGGGCTTTAAAGGGAAAATGGAGTCACCCCAACTTGAATTTGTGCAGTAGGCTACATGTATTTCATGATTGGCTCTTGAAAAATCATGTGCCACAATTTTTCTTCATCAAGTGTGATATCACCTGGAATTACTGAGTGGTTATCCTTGATTATTCCATGAATTATTGAAATATTATGAAAGATGCCTGAAAAATAAATAAGAAGAAAAGTAGAAAACTGTGAGAATGTAGCTAGTTTCAAAACACTAAGTTTGGGGCAATAAACCCCCCCATCCCCCCACCCAAACCTAAAAACCAAGATCTAGGAAATTCCTGCAAAGAAAGGATACTCATAGCATCCAGTCCAAAAGGGGTCACCAAGAAGGATCCAGGAAAGGTCAAAACCAAAGACCAAAGCTTTGGAGGTAATAATCCAAATATAATTCAAATTAGTCGCCAGAGAGCCTAAAAACATGTCCAAATGTGAGCAAGGCAAAATGGAGTTCTAAGAAAGACAAAAGGTGCGTTGGGCCCTCTGCTGGTGGGGTTACCACAGTGTTATTAGTTTGCCAGACGGTAAGTATGGGTATAAATGGTGTACATAGCGTGATAGGAGGTAGGTGAGGAGCGAAAAAGACTGTGAGATTGTAGCTCTTCTTTCAAAACACTAAGTTTGGGGCAAATAATTTTTCCCTTTAAGGGGCAAATGCACTGACATATCCTATGTTGTAAATGGCTCTTTATTAAAGGAGAAGGCAACCAACGAATTTTACACCTATCAGCTAGTAGAGACCACAATTCTAACACATTTTCTGAAAAAAGCTAATCGAATCAGCATAGTTCCAAATTTTTATGAATTTTTCAATTATTTTTCTTCCCTAATGAATCCCCATGATGTTCATAGCCATTTTCTGGTTTTCAAAAAAAGAGGGCGCTTTAATATGACGTAAACGAGCCACATCGTAAGTTATATGATTTCCCATTCATTGCACATGGCGTGTACACTATTCCGCAAACTGAAGGGCTGTATAAAAAAAGGTCTGAGCCTTCCAGGGGCAATACAGTCTGTATATACCCATCCTAGCCTTGAAAATATGTCTAGGAGGACTAGATAGCATTGCCGACAGCTTTGGCAATCTCAAAAGATTGTTAGGACCTCACTAGGCCTAATGAAGCTGGCGATTGCTGTTTCACTACGGTAAGAATTGCAAACTGCCTACCTTCAGCCTTGTCGTTATGTTCACTCAGTCTTCTCTTCTTTGCCTCAACTAAACAAATATCGGCAGTCAAAAAATCCGCATAGGGACTATTCTGGTATCTTTCTCAAAAGCACTTACCCAAGATACTGTTAGCTCACTCGCTATTTGCGTAGAAAACAGACAAGATTATACAGGTTCCGACTAGTGTCAAAACTGGTTCAAGTGCTAAGCGTACTAGCCACATGCTAGAACCTTCATAAGAGATCCCGCCGACTGCCACTTTGTCCTGTTTTCTTTCTTTATTCTCTGAATTACTCAGGCTACCAAAGATACCGTTTGATTCCATCTTTCTATACAAACGTTCCCGTCCTATATTCCATGTTTAGCGGGACAGTGTATGACAAAGAGTTCGAGTACATCCTGCTCATAAGTTGTAACGTTAAATTCTGTGCACAGTGTTTTCACACTGGACACTGCACAACAGTTAACTGTGTATTATTCAAGGTCACTCTGCCATGAGAACGTGTTTCAGTTCTCTAAATACAGTTATTTCCTTTCATCAGGGTTACCCGGACTGTAAGGGTACAGGCAAAGTGTATGGTGACAGACAGCGGTGCGATGGTGTTGCCAATTACGCAAACTATTTTTTCATGCTCTTGTTAAAAACCTGTTTTTCATTTTACTTTATTATTGTATGATGAAAATAATTTTATTCAGACATTAGAAATTTTGTCTCCTTTTTCAAGGGGAATTTAGAAGATGTGTTATGCAGTATATGTGCAATTATAGATAGTTCATGCAGGTTGGTAACTTTTCTGTTGAAATATGATATGTGGCTCGCTTTCGTCATTCAACATCCGGGAACTGGTGAATTTCAAAAAACAATGGCGCGGACCATTAGCTTCTTAAAAATCAATTTTTAAGGTTGAAATGAATACTTCAAAAACTTCTTTGTGCTTCTTTTGGAAAGAGCAAACATTAAAATGGTAGTCTGTAGGCAGAAAAAGCTAGGGTTGCCTTCTCCTTTAAGGCATCATTTTCATAGGCTTTAATCTACTACAACAGCTGTTAATTAGTTCTCAATTTAAAGTCTGATTTCATACAAAGCAGCAGTATTGTATCCTATTGGGTCAAACATGTGACAATTTACTTTTTTTTATGGGTTTTGGACAAAAGGTAAGGGAGGGAATCCGAAATATATCCTCCCACATTCATGGGTAAGGCAAATATCCCCTTCCCCAACTTTCATTTTTAAATACTATCATGAATCACATGACAAATACTGTAACTTTATCCGTCCCTAGGGTGTTCATGCTTATGTCACTGGTTGGCACTGCATGGTTGGAATATCATGCACATTACATTACATGCGTGTTTACTAGGTGTTGTACATGTAAAAGCTTGATTGCATGCAGAAGGAGACAAATGGGAATCTATCGTTCAACAGGACGGCAGTGTTAGCATGCCTTTCCAACTCTTTTCAGGCCCAGCCGTTACGATATTTCTTTGCAAACACTGAATGAATCTATAGCAAACTTGGCCAGCAAAGTCTAAGTCTACACTTGCAAGCATGCTGGCAATGCTCTACTCCCATTTCTACCAGTTCAACCTTAACCCCATACATGTACTGTCCCCTCTCACCCCTACAAAAGAATGTAACATTTGCAACTTACTAACTCTGAGCAATGACACATGCAATGACCATGCATTTCTTGTATGCAACCTGTCGCTTCTTAATTTCACATTTTGCACTTTAATACATCCTGATCTCGAGAGAAAAAGTCGTTGCGTGACAATTCCCTGCGTGAAAAAACTATTCCAACCTGATTCAGGAAGAACAAAGTCTTTCAGATGCCCATTAGAGAAGCTTCTGAAGTTTCACTTTGTATTCTGCCTTTTTAGAAAATGCAACTTGTCACTGGCTACCAGATATCTCTTTCATTTTTCTCGGACTTTGTCCGGACATCCTACTGTAATGATGAAATGCCTCAAAAGTTGATTGACATTGACGATAAGGGCTCCGAGATTCTCCTTGACAGGACTGCGGCTTGTGTACAGTTTCCTGGTACTGCTGCCATAGAATGCAATTTACAGCCCGTAATGTGACCTAAAAAATGGCCAACGATATCTTTATATCTTCCTCAGGGTAATTTAAACGCTATTAAAGACAAATGGTTCAAAGACTTTCTTCTGCAGCATGACTATATTATAAGGAATGAATGAAAACCATCGGTCGCATAACTGCAGGTGGGAAGGGGGGGGGGATGGAGATATCTGCAACATACTGCTAACAGTATATTGCATGTGGTTTATGGGTTAGGATAAAATGTGCCCTCGCAGAAGAGGTTTGTGACCTCCGTTTTCCCATTTACTCAAAAAGTCTAGCTGCACCACTGATAAACACAAGGAAAATCTTTGAACTGGGATGATGAACACAAAGAATCAAAATCAAAGCTATAGATTTAATGACCCAATGTGTATATTAACAGTTTGGGATGACAATGCTTTCACTAGTCTCCTAGCTGTCAATATCCACCTCCTGCATACCACCCCCTATCCCCAGATGGACGTATACTATCATTGTTTTGTGAAGTAAGACCACCAACTGAAAGCACACCACCATGATATGGCTCAGCTGTTTAGCCTTCCATGACTATGAACATCATTTTACTCTGCCAATTCTTTGATGTCAAAATGAACAAATTTGCAGTTTGCTTTTTAGCCAAACTAGAATGTCACAGGGTGGAGGCATTATCCCACCTGAAGATGAAGTGAGATCACCTTCAGCTCGGCTATCCTCCTCCCCTTTATCTTTCCTTGTCTCTATGTCAAACTGTCCCAGAAAGTACTGTATAACTACTCACAAACTAACACAAACCTTCCACATAACTGAACATAAAAAGACAATTATGGTCATATCACAATCAATTTTTAACCAGTTAACTGTGGAATTAAAATATATTGTAACTTTCATCCTAACAGCTGAATTCACTTTCATGCAGGATGGATATTTCTCTGCCACACATGCAGTTCACTGGTTAAGAAACACCTCCCAAACTTGGTTGCAGGTATAAACATAGTTTTTGTAAAGTACTTTGAGCCTTGGTGGGGAGAGCGCTATACAAATATCTTCAACGTATGAAATGAATGTATGTAAACAGGAATCTCGGGGAAACACAAAAAATACAACCAGTAAATTAATTTTGCCTCAATGGATCCACCTACTATACCCCTCACCCACCCCCTCCCTGTAAAAATTATAACAAATCTGCCACCACTGGTTGCAGGTATCCTTCATGTGGATTAGCATTGAAGTTACAAATTTAACCCTTTCTCTGTGTTACAAGACAATGAACAGTTAAAGCTTCAATATGATATACATTTGCAATACATTGCATATGAGTCAAGTTAGATAAGGTTTAATAAAACATCACCATAAATCTGTTGTGTCAGCAAGTTAAAATCAAGAAAAGTTGTTGGAAAACAGGCCGTCAGATTTCATGGGAATGATAGCTCCCCATCGCGTGGTGGTCCCCTGATGATCAAATCACGGAACTCTAAAACTGGTTACCACCAATCCCTTACCACCCATGCATTTTGTAACAGAACCCAAAAGTGGGTTCCCCATGGGTTACCATGGTGAAAAATGACAGAACCCACAAATGGGTTCTCGTGATTTTTGAAATCCAACCGCTTGGGAGAAGTTAAAAGGGAAAGAAAAGGTGAGAAATGCCTACAAATTAGGCAAGTTTGTAGGTCATGTCAAAATTTTTTGTAGTTTCCTTTGCTTGAGAAAGTCCAGAATGAGAGAAGGGTCTAAATGCTCAAATATTGAGGTCATCAGGTTTGGTACAGTGTAGTACTTCTGACAAATCCCCCTTGCATTCCTGGTGGGTGTATTCATGAGCAACTATACCTACTCCATGCTATATCTAATTTGCATATTGCTTGCCTACTGCTTGCTACTCAGAGAGTTGCTTTAGCACCACACCCCCACATTGCCAACTTCAACCAGTAGATAGCCCTCTTGGTTTGGGTTAAGGTTATGGTCAGGGTTGTCACCATGCCAGGGGGGAACCGGGCAGTGCTACCCGGCTCTGAGAAGCTCCACACTGTACTTGCCAGTATGGCAGTCACCTATCTGCACATAGCTTGCAATTGCTACATCCATTGTGGAGGTTTGATAAGGTGATGAAGATGCAGACATAGAGGTCTTTTGGACCTGCATCCACTGAGGTTCCTAAGGTATCCTAAGGTAATATCAGCATCACAGTGCTGCACAAATTTCTTACCCTAGCAGAATAAAATTCTAAGATTTCCTTTGAACTGAGAATAAATAATTCCTAGTATTTTGTAAGCACTCTCCAACCTGCAGACAACACCCTCAGGATAGTGATCACAAATTGCCCGGCTCTCAAAATGGTCTGGTGACAAGCCTGGTTAAGTTCATGCAATTTAGATGTAGCAAAGGGGTCAGCATTATGAATATAGTCCCAGTATTTAGAACAGTCAACAAGAATGTGACGGACGGTGACTGTATAAGAGTGATCTGATCATGTTATCATTACCAAAAATATGAATATGTCGTGAGAGAACTGCACATCACAACTGTAGTTTATATCACTAGGAAGTACTTTTGTGTCTGCCTAACAATAGTTTATGAAGCAGAAAAATAAACATAAGTACGAACAGGGTTTATTTTCACAGTCTGATGAAACATCAAAACGAAAATGCTATCGATAGTGAAGCAAGTTGAGCTACGATCATGACATGATACAAAACAGGAATACATCATATCCATACAGGAAAAGAAAACAAAAGGCAACAAAAATTTCAGGTTGGGTTGGGGTGGGGAGGGAGATTGGGGAGCTTAACTTCAAGTCCTTTCAAGGTAATTATTTTAACTTGTTTTAGAAGAAAAAATTGAAAAAATGGGAGCTGAACCATTCCACAAATTCTAAGATAAATCCTTTTTTATTTTTTTTTAATTTTTGTTAACTTTTACTTTTTTTTTATTTGCACAACTTTAAGACAAAGAACTTCAAACACTTTGCAATTCATGGGATGCAGACACAGCCAAGTGGATATACCTGTAACTGTAACCTGAGCAATAAATTGATGCTAAATATCAACAGTGAGAATACTCATCAATTAGAAACGTACTTTTTAAAGAGATAAGTGGCAATTTTGTTAATCAAAGGTGGCAGTTATAGTTAAACCCATACTACAAAGAAGAAATAGTAAAACAGCATCTATTAACAAAGGCTGAAGAATTAATTTGCACATTTTGTCATTATTAATTTTCAATGGGTGTTTCATTGGTGGCATTTTTTGTTCTTCAAATAAAGCAACTTATTGAGGTGATCTTACATAAATAAAAAGAGTGCAATTCCAGAAAAATTATTAGAAAAAAAGGGGATTAATTTGGCAAATTGACACATATATCTTCAGCTCCTCATAAACAATTAGGCAATGCCAAAAAGAATTAGGCTAAACACTAACCCACTGAAATTTATGTTTATACTTTATGTTTGTGAAACATGATTTTATTGGTTTGGTTTTGTTCCATTTGTTATGGGAACTTTACTCAACATCTTACCTTCCAGCAGCACCCAGAGCCTTTTCAAGTAGTGGATGACTGAATTGTTCCTCCTACACAAGTTTACTTTATCACCTGTGCCAGGCTTTCAAAAAACATTCAACAGAAACAGCAGGCTGAAGGCTTTTCATTTTACTTTCTTTGGATTTTTCTATAAATTATCAACATAAGCATTTTCTTTCTTTCATTTTATGTCGAAATGATGTTTTTATGCCAACAGAAATTTCACTTACAACCAAAAATACAATTTACCCATAAATGTTGATTTTGACTTGTCCATCTTTACAACAGAAAATTCAACTCATTAAACACTGATATGATGAATAGTAAAATTTTTGCATTATGCATTCCACTAGTAGTTTTCACCAGAAATTTTACAACTTGCAGGATAAATCTTGGATGGTCAGAAAACAGAGATAATTTAAAATTGTGACAACTTTTCCAGAATTTTAGATGCAACCCATGAAATCTTGTGGAATAAAACAGGATGGTACCACATAGGATCGTACAGTATGGTACATCTGCTCGATATTTACAGCACACCTTAAAAGGATTATCGCCTCATCCCAAACTACAATTTTTGAAGTAGTCCACAGGAATTGGCTTTTGGCAAAGCTCTTTGATTGACAGCTAGTTTAAAAAATGCAGGAGCTCTATGTGCTGTATAGAGAGTGTTTTGATTATTTACACACTGTGGTCTTCCATTCAGCTTGATGAAATGAACTGAGGTTGTGTTTCCATGAGGATGAATTTAAAACAGTTGTGGGAAGAGTGAAATTTAAGAAAATTTATTAGGCATCAATGCTACATACAGTTAAGTACCATCACACACATACAGGGTATAGTACATTGCTGGAAAACTCAGTGGGAATCTGAAGAACATGGTCATGCATTTGTATGGCACTGATCTTAGATGTGCGATTGTGTACATGCCACTGGCCTGAGCTGTAAAAAGCTTACAGGTCTACATGGTCATAATGCAGAACACGCGTAATCAAATCACAAATTTCTAAATGTTAAGATCAGGCTGGTCACAAATCCTTTTAGATAACTAGAAAGCCAACAGGCTTAGTGATTCCTTGCCATATGATATATCAATAGCAAAGATGGAAACAAACATGACATGCATGAGATCCCATACAATTATCCTACTGAACTGAGATATCTTACTAGTAAGGCCAAAACTTTTTGACCTCATGTGACCCAAAATGACCTTTCGACCCCTTAAAAACAATAGTGATCACCTCACCAACACGTCCATCAACATGAGCAATTCAAAATTAAGCTTAGTACAGTATGAGTATGGAAGTACTACCTCAATGGTATGAGATCCCTCACAGTTATCCCCCTAAAAATATTATGTATAAAGGGTTTTATCTTTTGTCACCTCAAACCTTTGATCTCCACAAACAAGAGGAATTTCTCACACAGCTTTAACATGCCAGAAAACTGTTTTGTCTCATTACTTGATAAAGCGGTATTTTGAAACCATTTTTATCCAAAGTTTGATCACTGGGGACAGCTCACCTTCTGAAGTCTCTGTGTTCCGATGCCTCTATGTTTCCAAAAGTCTGCTATTGAGGTTAGTGTTTAAACAAGCCCTCATCCAAACACTCTCCTACATGCATTGGATCAAAAACTGTGTTCTCACATACCCCACGCTCGAGGTAACACTGTGTTACCTCACGCTCGAGCAATGTGGGGCCGTGGGTTAACGCAGGGTCAGTGTTTAAATTTCGATCCACCTTAAATCGCAGGGTTAAGCAGTTTTAAACATCGTGTTTGTTTTAATCAAGCGAGGTCACAGGGTATTTATGGCACTGATGACAGGTATTTTCTTACATTTTACTGTAATCGGTGTGTAAAATATTTGACCTTGTTACTATGGTAACACTATCCAATCAACGAAACACTGGGTATGTGAGAACACAGACTAGAAAACACAGGGTTAGCCTGCGGTTTTGTCTGATTGTAAACACGAGTTAACACTGGGTGTTGCGGGGTATGTGAGACCAAGCCTAAAGAGACATCTGAACAGAGATGTGTAACCTTGGCTATTAGTGACGGCAATTTTTGCTTTATGGGGGAAATGCCCCACCCATTGTCTATTGTATTCTTTGCAAATTAACAAAAGCTGATATCTCTATTAATCCATAATTTAACAAGACTTTTAATTTGCCTTTTGTCTACTTATACTGTAGGTACAGCATAACACACAGTACAAGTTTTCCTTGTTTGATACACAGTATACAACATTATGCTTGCTCTTATTACCTGAACTAATTTTAAACGACAGCAGCAATGCAAAATAAAATCTTAATACTTTTGAAAAGTGTCATTAAGGGTAATCTTGAAGCAATGGTTCTATGCATTAAGCTTAATGATACACTTTTTTTTTGGGGGGGGGGGGATAGTGACATGGATAAAAATGAAATGTGAGACAAGAATTCCCACTCGATGATGATATTTGACATAACTATAATCCTTCACATAGGGGTTACTTTTTTGGTGCAGTTATCCAGATATATGCAGAGATGAGGCAAGTAGAATGCTGATACATTTTATGCTATCAAAAATTTAAAACAAATTTTACAATGAAACTTATGTGATAAATAATCACTGTAGAGCATATTGAAAATGTAAAGCAGAAGCAGCAATCTAGATAGACACCAATGTTTCAATCTGTGTTCAACAAAAATCCTAATACAAACACACTATTTGTTCAATTCCACCAGCTTTTATGTAAAGGACACTATTTCTGAAGGGTGTCAAGCTACAGTATTTCTAAGATGACTTTCAGTTTAGAAACTTGATCAAGTGTACATGAACTTCTCCATCTCCAGACAATGGCTAGGCAAACAACTTTTATTTGTGGTCAGATGAGACAAGATAATGTGGACAGTTATTTTATGCTTGATTTTGCAGAGGTGTGACTTTCATGGAGGTCTGACATTTTGACCACAAATAGAGTATGCAGGAAATAGCAGGAAATAGGAGTATATACAAACAATGGGCTGTCATGGTTGTTATGTAATGAGATAAAAATAAGCTTTCTTCAGAGGGTTCATAAGAGTCAATTAACACCACTTATACAGTAAAAAGCTTAAGTCAATTGAGCTGTATGTTTGTATGAGGTAATCCTTCAGGACACTGTTGTGAGCATAACTGGCAGTCAAGTGTGAAAAATAAGGCCAGATAACTGTGACCAAATGGCAAAGAATGGGTCAGTCACAATTTGATTCACTCGAGGTAGTATTTCCACCGTTCCCAGACACCTGCGGGATTTGTACTGAAGTCCACTTTCCATTGTAACTATTGCAAAGGATTGTGGGACAGCATTTTGATGTACAGTACAATAGTAGCTGTTTTTCACTTCAACAAAATGACAACAAAAATACCAAAAGTGTGTCTCACAATCCTGTCTAATTGATACTTGGAATAAATGGTCTTCGTCCTAGACATTCATGTACATGTTTTACATGTGTCTATCTTGTACTCAGAACTTACTACAGTATTCACACGAAACTGTTTAAGAAAGTGACACAACAAGAAGTGAATGTCTATGGCTTGCACAGGAAGGAACGCAGGGAAATAAGAGCCGATGTTTGCACAAGGAAGTGGGCTAGATGAAGTCTCAAGTTTCTTGCCAGTACAGAAATGAGCCTGGTACAGAGTGGTAAACTGCCTGCAAATTTGTTCTCAAACAAACCGACTGACAAAACTGCTTAACAACTGACAAACCAAATTATGAATGAATTAATATAACTGAATTTATGACTTCTTTATTAGAGATGAAAACAGAAAATTTGCATCTTTTGTCAAGCAGTTTCATGGAGAATATTTCTCGGCTTTTTGGACTGAAGTCAGCAAAACCAAACAGCTACACATGGGTATACAAGTAAAAGTCGTCTGTTGTAAAAAACGTTTGAAATATATGCTACTGAACAGGATGTCATTGATATACAATCTGAACAATAAAAGACAGTATCAGACAATGGATAAAATAAGATGCAGAACGCATGTTGAGGTCTCCATTGAAAGCAGAAAGGATCTTTGGAGGCAACAGAGAGTGTCCCTATTTATTTACTGCTTTGAAAATTCATCAAACTACTGAATTACTGCATATCAACTTTATTTACCTTAAATACTAGAATCCGAAAAGCCAGAAAGTTCAAGTATAAACTGTACAATATTCTCCCCATAAATTTTACAAGTGGTAAAGTTTAATATTGCATTTAAAATGCTCCAACATAGCATTAAAAGAAAATAGCTCTGGCAGTCATTATCAAATCATTTGGTCTCAAACCCCAATAACAGCTTCATCTCCTCAAAATAATATGCACAAGAGGAGTTATGAAAGTTGAATCTTTTGAAATGTTGAAAGTGGGATGACCAAACTAGTTTTGAGCAACAGTTCTGGATTTCTATGTAAGGGAAACTTATTTTGTGAAAAGAAGGCTACCAAACTGCCTTTTTTAATTATTTATCACTCTTTGCCAATAAATATTGGTTTTAAAAAGATGAAATTTCCATGTGAAACAAAAGCAGTATTTCCCTTAAAGATAGTGAAAAATACTGTATGCAACACACAGTACATGATCAAAGATCATTAGATTCAGTTAGATGGAGTTTTATGGCCTAGTTTCCAACAAATTGGTTCAAGTTGAGCCCCAAAGATCATCAGAATATTAACCCTTTACTGCTGTGCTCCAATCGGGGCATATTTGCGCGCCTCTGGAGTGGGCGGAAAAGCGGATGTAGCACGCCCCATATCAGCTTCCATAGGTTATTGACCCCGTGACCTTAAACTATTGTCCCTCTCGTTGTTGTGGCCGAATTTTCGGGTAGCTACTCCCAGTATCGAGCTCCGCGTGAAACAGTAAAAATGGGTGACAGCCGCGCTCTCTGTATGGGTCCAAATGGACCCAAACAACGGTAAAGGGTTAAACAGTAAACAGGGTACAGTAATTGGAATGACTGAAGTTTTGCTTTAAAAAATGCATATTCTGAAAAGGAATTAAAGCATGCATTAATGGCCACTCTTTCGTGGGGCCTATTCTTAAATGGGTGACTCTTGGCTGGTAGAAAACATTTATTTTCCAGGGAGTAATTAATTTTTTTCCGAGAAGAGAATAAAATTTCCCACAATCTCCAATATTTTTATGAACACCAACCCTACATCCTACAAAATGTCTTTTTTAGTTCCTCAACAAGAACCCTTTTTCTATTACAGAATAGTAGGCCTAAATATTATCCTTCAGGGAAAACCAGAGAGTAGTGTTTGCAAATAATTGACATTAAAAATTCAGTAATTCTAAAATATAGTCACATTTAGTGTGTGCTCAGGTTACCGAGGTACTCAGGTATACTTACCCGCCATCGTATTACCCGGTTCCAGATCTACAACCCAAACCTAGAAAAAAATATCACA
Source organism: Holothuria scabra (assembly GCA_037179385.1). Taxonomy (NCBI): domain Eukaryota; kingdom Metazoa; phylum Echinodermata; class Holothuroidea; order Aspidochirotida; family Holothuriidae; genus Holothuria; species Holothuria scabra. Next base: position 11,912,909 of record CM074194.1, read on the forward strand.
TGCATCAGAATTATGTACACAGCCCTTTCGAGATAATGCCACCGCATATTGTACATAATTAGCTTGAGCTTATTTTACACACATGACTTTGTTTGTTTAGATTTCAGTAATTTTGGATGTGCAAGAAAATACTGTACCTTAATACAGGGCTCTGGTTGATATTTTTAAATCGGTGTTTTAAAAAGGAGAAGCTTTGAGCAATTTAAATGTCCCAAAATTTAATATTAAATTGATAATAGGCCTTGGGGGGAACAAACTTTCTTATTTGACTGTTTTCTGTTACGTTCCTTTTTTTTTTTACCTTTTATTTGAAACAAAATGAGACGATAAAACCTTATGACAAATCAGGTTTTTTGAACTTGTGAATGAGGTCTTTACTGCACCTCTCCAATATACAGTAGCTACTAATATTATCATGAATGTCTTATGGAGTATGCTAAAACAAAATGTTGGTATCTTTTAGTCACCATAACACTGGGTGCCCGAAGGGTATGGCGATGGGGAACAAGGTTCCTATTTTTTGGTACCTGGGCAAACACTAGTCGCATTCTTAGAAAACCTTTCAGATTGTTACTTAAAGGGACATTGAAGCAATAGTTGCCCCCCTGAACCCATCTGTAACTTCGACCATGGGCACCATCAATTTGGACTTGAGGTTTTGCAGTGATAAAGCCTACAGTACCTCATGTTGCCAGTAATTGTAATGTTCTCAAGGTACAACAATGAGCACTAAAAAAAAAAATCGCATGTAATATTACTGTACCTTCCACAACAATGTTTGTATTCGCATTCGATGACATCATATTAGGGTTCCTGAATTCTGTAGCATAATATAACATCCTGTACACAAGGGTTTCATTACAATTTACCCATTAGTTAAACGTTCTTTGAAGTAATGTGTTTTTGCAGTTATACTTGAACAACAAATTGTGGCTGAAAAATGAAAGTGTGAGTCTATACATCCTCCAGCATTTTTCCATTTGTTCTTTCTATATCAGTTTTTTTTTGTTTGTGATCATACAGTACATAGTATTCATAGCCATTGCATGATGTTTGACTTTAACAAATAGGGAAATCCTGAAATAGGGCCTACTAAATAGTGAGAGAACTTCCAGAATAAAATAATAAAATTGAAGTCACTAATTAATTTATTAGCCACCTCATTAGCCACCTTGCAATACTAAAAAGGTGCGCTACTGCATTATGTGGAATAAAGATTTTGGGCTGTATACAATGCATACCTATCATCATGTGTGCATGGCTTTCGCAGTACAAATAAATTTCAACGTTCGCCGAATTTTGTAACATCAATTCTAAACGCCCCAAAATAGTCTGTTCGTAACATTATTCTCCCAAAAAACAGAAATCTTTGAAATTGATGTACCACACGGTGTGCTGTACAGTAGCAAAGGAGAGATTCATGAAAGTGTACTACGAAGAGTTTAATTCCACCATTTCTTTTAATGTTCATCATTAAGAATGTGGTTCCCGCCATGCATGCTGTAGTATTTTGCATATTACTGTATTATTACACATGCACAAGATTAGCGATAGCACTGTTTCTAGCACATGCATTAGCATGTAAATAAAGCGGTGCGAAGCCCACGCTGTATGTAAGGAGTTTGAGAAGAAGACTGTCTTCAGTTGATCGTGTGTGGCTCCCCCTACAAGCTTATCAGTGACAGTGATGCATGGCTGCGTGAGGGATCTACTCTTCCATGTTTTGACAAACTTGGTATGGGCATTGTGCCTGATTTCAGAAAAAAGTGCATGTTGGGCAGCTTTTTTAGAGAAGATCATTGTATACCAAATACAGCGCAATATACAGTACTATAATTGAAGCCTTGCCGTACAGGCAGCCATACTGTAATACTACGTGTATGCCAAATGACATACTACCGTTACTACTGTACATACGTTCACTTTTTAGAGATGAATCTGTAAATCGCTTTTTAGAGATGAATTTGTAGATCACTCTTATGGTAACTTTTTTAATACTTCCATTTATCTTAAGGGCTCTGAATTTCTCAAAATGATATTCAGCGGACATCACATAGGTACTGAGCGCGTTCAAAATTGTCACAAGTCCATTCCAAATAACGATTTCACAGACTGTATTTTTCAAGTAGAAGATCATTTTTGTGCCGGTCAGAAGCCTTGCATTTTAGGTGTATCGGTCAGCAATGACTAGTGCTGGTTAGTCCCTACCGGTGCCGACAAGCGTGGTGAAAACCCTAGTGTATCTACAGTATATTCACCTACCATCTTGCAAACTAATAACAAGTTGGTAACCCTACCAGCAGAGTAAATTTAACATGAATTTAACAGATGTTATAAGTAACAGAAATATTGTCACATAATTGAAAAGAATCATTCCTGGATTGTTATGATAGAGAACACAAATGCAAATCCCATTTAATTTGTACATTGTACAAGCCACACGGTTATAAAACAACATTCCAAAGGTACAGTATGCATTATCTGTCTCAGCCTAGACATTTCTTTCTTCCAAGATGTACTGTACTGTAAACAATTGTGTTTAAAGATAAAGAGCAGTCCCCCAAACTACTTATTTTAAAGAAAAAGCTAAATAGCACAATTTTCATCTTATTTCTCTTCAAAGTATCATCCATAACATTTTATGATTTATATATTGCATATTCAAGGTAAACCAAGCAGTTATTTCCAGTAAATTTCACATTTGAAGAGAAAAAACATTGTCAAGTCATTCCCAACAGCCAATCATGAAACTGGTCAGTCTACTACACTACTTCAGTTTGGGATGACTGTTCCTGCCCTTTAAGTGTACTTGGTATAGAATTAGACTGGGTCATCCAAAACACTTTCACCATGTATTTGTCTAGGGCCTTGTCTTTGGCCAAATGCAAACATCCCCACTATCACTATGCATATATTTTGTCTGCTCTGCACAGTACTTCAGAATGACCGTTATACTGACCTAAAGCTTATTAAAGCCAAAGCCCACACTAATGCAAAGTCAATATTGATAGTTGCACTGGGAGCTCAACTGTACTATAGTGTATGTAAATTGGTCAGCACACTAATTCCTGTAACTGACCCAAGGACTTGAAGAAAACTTTATTCCCATCATCAGCAGAATGACCTTCCTGACTTTCATTGGTTTGGTGAGGCCTAAATACCCCAGCAATTTTTTTTTTTTTTCAAAAAATGCTTCATAGACAAATACACTCTGCACAGGTTACCAAGTTATGTTCTGTGGGCAAGTAGATTGAGATAACAGCTGGCCCAATGAACAAGCTGCAACAAGAGAATTTATCAAAGCTTGCTGGCAGCTAGCCTGCGAAGTGCCTCTGTGGCTGCAGCCCCCTTTAGGCAGCTGCCCCTCAGAGCCTGCCAGCAATGGTCAGAAATTCCTTTCATTGAGCCCAAAAGTTGATCGTATTAATATTCATTAGCACTCACTGCAGTTGGTCTATTCCTGAGTAGGGCTGCCACGATATTGCGATATCGCGATATCGTCGATACAGTTTTGCCCCGACGATATCGACCAATGTTTTCTCAAGATGTGATATCGCAACAAATCAAATAAATGACTAAACCACTGTGAAATCCCCCTTTTTATTGTCTTAAGTCAATTACCTGAAGTGATCATAATTTATGAAGTCAAAAAAAAAATGAAAAACTGCACTTAACCCACCACAAGAAAACATGATATAAAATCGGAAGCTGTTTCAAAATGCATACAATGAATATTGTAACAGCTCACATACGTTCCAGACTTGTGAAGAGTTCTTCTGCACAATCAATATTGCTACATGCACGCATAATCAATCTCCCCCCACTTTTGGTATGTCAGTTGTGGCTGCATGCAATAAACAACTTTTTTGCTAAATCCTTGAGGCTGATGGAAAATGTTAAGACTTAATGTGCGATATCGCGATATCGTCGCGGAAATATTGACGATATCGATAAATGAAAAATGGTTATCGTGGCAGCCCTATTCCTGAGGCAGGCGGTGCTCCACGACTTAATCTTCTCCATGCTATGTTGAACACAAAGACATTTAAACCAAACAAAAACACAGGCTTTTTACGACCATTAAAGCTTTTAGATGGAAGTCTTGATCATGGACAACCTCCTTCAAACAGAACCAACTTTCATCGAAGAGTTGATTTAAAAGCAGTAATCGAACTGTCTTTTGCCATGGCTGTGTGATCGGTTGTTCTTAATTAACCGATACACTGTGTGTGTATGCTTGCACGGTACCACACAATACCAATGTTGAATGCCTTCGACCGCCGTGACTCCATGTACTGTTGTACAATGGTACAAGTGTTTACCTATGAAACATTAACAGCCTTGCTTCAACCAATCCACTTAAGCTTTATGAAAATGAAGTTTCCGTCAGTTTTCTACACAGTTGAACAGATTTTGTCTCCATCTCCGGCAGAGGTTGAATTTTTTCTTAGCGATGAGCTGGACAAAAAAAATTCGTCCACTCCGTGGGCTAACTAGCAGCAGAATTAAGGCAGCCAAAATCCCACAAATCATGTGAAATCTTGGGACAGGCAGGGGAAATTAACGTAGGAAAAGAAGATACAATTACAAATTCCCCATCCCTTCCTTGCTTAGGCTGGAGGATGTATCCAAAACACTTTCTTCTTGTTGTTACTTTGAGGAATTTGTGCTTCTTTGCCTTACAGTTTATTCAGTCCTTATCCAGGATATCACAAAAACACTCACCAGAATTTATTCTTTCTAAAGGAGCATCCCTCCAACTAAATCTATTTATCCCTCTGAGTTTCATTTCTCCCAACATATTATTTACTGTACAGTACATCCAGCCCTTCCCATAGCTGTCTACAGATGTCATGTAGACACAATCTTTTACATTATTTTGGGCATATCCTAGTGAGAATACGAGACACTAACGTGTAATCATAACAACCTCTGCGCACCAACATTTTCTGAGCTACTCTGCACCTTTTGAACTTTCAGTAGAACATGAGAATTTTGCTACCTCTTGCCAAAATGTAGTTTAATAAGTACCTTTCTCCACTCTCTGAAGGGTATATGAAATCACCCCAACTTGGATAGTACAGTACATTGTCTTGTTTCATGATTGGTTCATGAGAGTCATGTGACACTATTTTTTCTCTTAAGTGTAAAATTAACTATCAGTTACTGCTTGGTTTACCTTGGACATCCAATACTGAACTCCTAAAATATTATAATAGATATTTTGAAGAGAAATAAAAACATTTAACGATTCAGCTGATGCTTCCAAGTAAGTTTAAGTGGCTGATTTTGTCATTTAAAGGCCCAATTCTCTCACCCCAAACAATACCAATTTTCTCCTAAACTTCTTACTAAGCCCATCCCACAATTATCTGAAATTCACACTCATCCCGACTCAAATCTCAGTTTATATTGCTTCAGTTTGAGTATAATCAAAACACTATCAGTACATTTCATGCAGAATAATAAGCTTTGATACTTTGCATTGTTTGAATTAGCAGTTAATCAAAAAGCTGAGCCAATTACCAGTTTCTGTAACCCCCAACAAAAAGTATACTGTAGGTTGGGGTGAGAGGATTGGCCCTTTAAGGTCAAGCAACAACTGCGAGGACAAAGAGTTCATTTCAGCCAAACTGTAGATGACAATTTGTACACTCAGTGTACCGTCAAATGCGCACCTTTTTCTCGATGATGCAGTTTAACATGGACACTTTCCATCGGTGCAGTAGTTCCATTCAAACACTTCTTTTGCCATTTTTTATACTGAGTTTTGAAGGACGACCAACAATGATGGAGGACGACCATTTTGTATGAAATGTTCACAAGTAGGTAGTCCTTTGGACTACCATTGAAAATTCCTTCAAGTCACACCCTGGTGTATAGACCAGAATTTGCATGAAGTGATCACTCTATGACCATATGGGGATAAAAGGATGAAAAGTTTAGAGCTGCTGGTAGCTTGATTATGGATGGGACATGTAAAAATTTATTCTGATATATAAAAAAATAAATGAGAAAAACTAAAATTGGTACAATAAGTAAGTAGTAATTTGTATCGCCAGGTAATACTTGTGAATTTCAGCCAGATAATGATTTCAGTCTGAGAATGACCTACTTAGGACCATATTGAAGGGGATAAATCAAATCTCACATACAGTCTAAAAAATCTCACATTAAAGGCCTACAGTACATTACAGATGAGGTACAAATTCTTAAGAGCTACTGTATCAATGTATGCCTGCAGGTAAAAAGTTTAATTTTTTCATGACAGATCAGTGAAATACTTACATTCTATAGCTACAGTATAGGCTAATATGTTGCACACCCTGGCTAGCACTGGAGTACACATACAGAAAATTATTTGGACCCATTTGTGAAAACAGTGGCTAATTTGTAAAGCTCCTTGAAGAAAAATTATGGTACTTGAAGGAAACTTTAGTTCGTTCAGTATGTAAAATCGTGTAAAAATTGAGGAAAATTTGACTTGCTTGCAGAGAAATAAACAACTTTCCAGCCCTGTTGGTGTATGAAGGGATGTGACACAACCCATGATTACCGTTTGGTTAACATACTGTACATGTCAGGAAAGTTACAGAAAGTTGACTTTCTCTAAGTCAGCTAATCTCTGTTCAGCTAAATTCTTTAAACAGTTCCAAAAATAATTAAAAAATTTTCTTCCTTCAGTGGTTTCCTTTATTACTGCCTTTCAGAATCACTATCATTTTTACACATCATCCATCCTTTGGGGATCAATGACCTTACTAAATAAAACTTGAGTTATGCTTCTATATAATGAAACAAAAACATGAATGTCTACTCATTTCGACTTCATTTTAATCTCTTGCCCAGTAAGTTCCTCATTTCCTTTGGTACACAGCAACGGTTATTCAGTAACTGGATATTCAGTTTTCCTGTTATTATGACAGCCTATTATAAAGCCTGTACATTAAACTGTAGCCTACACATGAAACAGCACATTTAGTTAGTAGGTGAGACACACCATACAGTATTTTACAATTCTGCAAAGTCTTCTTCACATATTAATGACAAATGGTCAAACTTAGACAATCCTCACATCCAACCTTATAAATCCTTCCTGGGTAATTAAGAAGTAATTAACAATTCAATTCAGATTTTCAAAACTCATGATCATGTTTGTCTGAGTTCCCAATTTTTCTAGGCATGACAAAAGCACACTCTTCAAAGTAGTTTTGAGGCAAGTGGCAGTGTGCAACTGCACTTGCATGCCTCAAAATAATTCAAGTCAAATCATCACAAGTTTGGATCCTTGTGATAATTTGACTGATTTTACACACAATGTGTACACTACAAGTAGTGTTTATGCAAAGCTGCCCCATGATGAGATTTTAACACAATAAATTGTACAGCTGATGCCCTGATGTAAGCTTGCATGAGAACTTGAAAAAGTGAAAAAAATGACTTTTATTTTTGTGCGTAATCGATGCTGTGTGTGCAATAATCTGTGCCCTACACATAAATAATGTACTGTAGCAAACTTAAAATTTTCAGTGATTCAAATTTTCTCACATTGAGTGCATTGAACCAAAGCTTCAGAATAGTGTGACAAGCTTTCAACTATAATATTACGTGAAGACTAGTAGTATCTAGATCACTTTATAACTCTTTATAAATGGACCATGTTACCTACTGTAGGGCCTTGTACCTGAAATTTCTGAACACTCAGACAGCTGCCATGCACAAACTATCATTATGACAAACCATCAGCATTGTTCAAGCTTAAGAGAATCTGTAAGGGAAGGAGCATTTTTGCAGAAATTTCACAGGTTGTAACACAAGGTCCACCACATGGAACCTTGAACGACAAACTCCTATAGATCTAACATGGCCCATGAGCCAAGGTATTGTGTCCAAGTTACAAAAAAATCAACGGAAAGATACAGTGAGAAGTGAAGCATTTACTGTGGACAGATAGATAGTTATATTAAGTTTTATGGCCCAGTTTCCAATCAACTGGTTTGTTCAAGTCGAGCTGGCCACAGCCTTTTTTCCAGTTGTTGCTCACTGGCTTGTTTTCCCTACTCCATTGCCTAGGCTGAGCACCAAGCAAAATGGCAGTAGGTTCTGTAGACAGATAGAAACACAGACAGCATAGTGAGCTCACATCAGCTATAGTTCATTATATCATTTAAAGGGACAATCCTCTCACCCCAAACTACACTTCTAGTATAGGGTAACAGAAACTCTCAATTAGCTCAGCTTTTTGATTGACTGCTAATTCAAACAATGCAAAGTACTGTACCAAAGCTTATATTTCACAGCATGAACTGTTCTGAGAGTGTTTTGATAATACACCTTGAGCTTTCTATACTCACCCTGAAGCAATAAAATGAGATTGTGTCTGAATGAGGGTGAATTTCAGACAATTGTGGGAGGAGCTTAATTAAGAAGGTTGGGAGAATTGGTACCGTTTGGGATGAGAAAATTGGGCCTTTAAAGGGACAATCCAAGTTTTATGAAGAACACTAGTGAACCTTTTGTGTAAGCACCTTGTTTTCCCTTCTGAATTGATTGTTTACCAGAATATACTTACACACAAACATTGAAGTGTTTTTCAGGTCAGAAAAAAAAAATAATTTTGTGCAAAAAGTAGCTGACTGGGCTTTCTGGTAAAAGGCTGTGGTAGCCCATAAAAAGCCCAACATAGCCAACAAAGATTAAATTGTAAATTAAACTGTACTCTCTGTTGTACAGTATGTTAGTAGCTCAATGGGCATTTTATTCATGAATTTTGGAAGCTCAGATATTAATACAGGGAGCCAGTGCACCTGTCGCATAGGATTTTCTGTGTCCTACCATTTAACCTTCAGGCTTTTTTATTCTTCACTCACTGATCTCATATCATCTGTGGTTATGTTTCTTATAGTCTTGAAATGGAGATACTACCCATATTCCTTTCATAAACAGGCCACTAGATGAGAGGAACGGGAGAAATTTTAACAGTATAAAAGTGAAAGAGTTAAGTAGATAGACCTACTGTCTCACAGTGCATGCTCTTGAGACAACAATTTCTTTACGGTCAATAAAAACACTCACAGGTTTCTCAGCAAAAGGAAATAACTCCTTTCTCAAGTTTCATTCTTACAAGTGTCCTTTTTCAAAATATGCCATTAGCTATTGAGATCTAGGCTTATAAATGGTGGATTTGAGAGGTAAAATTGGTGACAAGTTTCAGAAGAAATTGCACTTGTTCTTCCTCTTACTTTCTAAAAATCCTGAAGCCACATCCCCCCTTCCCCTTTGCATATTTTAAACATCAAAGGAAAGTGAGGGGAGGGGGACTCTACAATGATCTGCCATAAAAAGAAACTGAAGCTTTATAGGGTCCATAAGTATGGATCTTTGAAAGAGGTAAGTATTGCCTCTAGATTTTCAATCTATAACCCAGTAACTTACAGTACAAGCAAATTGTCACCATGCGTGGAAAAAGTTGGGAAGTTGGTTGGTTCGAGCCTTTCAGAAAAATTTGGGTACTTGTCTCTACAACATTAAGAAACTTTCTCTCTCATATGAAAATAGGCTAATGGAGAATGGGATTTGCTTCCTGGGGGATAAACTTTTTTTCAACCCCAGTTGATGCATACCTGCACATACACCACAGATGTCATATTGACAGCAAACTCTTTGCTTTTTCCATAATTTTGAAATTAAAGGGGGGTTATACCTAAAAATTAACAAGGTTGGGGTGTTGGGACCACATGACAATGCTCATTATTAGCATTATTAGTCAAGTTTGAAATCCAAAAGACACACAAAAACTTAAAATTTTGAATTTGGTTGTATATCCAACTTGCAGTGTCTGGTCACAAATTTTGCAAACTATTTTTTGAATTTATACTCAACTGGGAAATAATTTACTTGTATAGCCTATCAGATGTGGGGGTCGTCTTTGTTTGACCAAGCGTTTAAAGAAAACTTTAAAGATTTGGAAAAAAATTGGTGGAATTTCACAAACCAACTCAATGTGCGTGCTACTTTAACCTGAGACCATGATGACACCAAAGTTCTAAAGGGCAATTGATGCAGTAACTGAGCAACTTGAATGGTAACACAGGGAGCAATAAATTTGCAAAAGGTACAGCTGTTACAATGTTTCAAGTAACATGAATGTAATTTATTAGTATTTATGCCCATTTCTTGGGAACATAGCCACAGTCATAGTTTGAACATGGAGCCAATTTAATGAGAACATTTAATCACATATTATGTTTAAAGCCTACAGTACAGTAGGTAGATTCCTTACGAAGCAATGTTGTTAACAGTATCATGTGTATCTACAATGATGTACCATATGATTTCTGAGTTGAGTGACTCTTGCAGTTTTATTAAAGGGGCTCATTGAGTTGATTTGGATAACTTAATGAGAGTGCTAAAGGGTCATTATCTCATGAAAATGCATAGTTAGAATAATAAGCCAAGTTTCATATCCAATAGTTAAGAGAATAGCTAAAATTTTGAATTTTGTGGTGCACTGACTTGCAACGGTTTTGTGCCTATTTTGGAAAAGTGTCTGGTCACGAATTTTTGAAAATCAAATTGAACCTCAAAGTACTCGCTCATTTAACAGTTACTTGTACGTAGTATGGATCGTCTTAGTTTGACCATTTGTCATTGGAATGTGAAGAAAACTTAATAGGTTTGGAGAAATTTGCTGAATTTCATGAACCAACTCAATGGGCCGCTTTAAGATACAGTAAATGGGGTTTAGTGACACACCATTATGAATGTGTTGCCTCAGCTAGGAAAAAGAATGCAAAGATGGTGGATTAAAAAATTGTCTGAAAGAGATAAAGATTTGGGTAAAATCCAACCATTAACTCTGGGCAAAAGCAAATACAGGAGTCATAGTAAAAACTCCTACAGCACAGTTTTAATACTTCTGTGAGAGAGCTCAAAAAGTGGGAAGGATCTACAGTAGATGTGTTTAATAAGATTTTCAAGTTAGGCTCAGTGCAGTGCTTCCCACAAATATGGGAGTATCCATAGTCTGTCTACACATAAGAATGTGACAGAAGGTAACAGCATACAGAAATTGCAGGGGATGCAATATGGTCTCCCAGCCCTGTGGAGTAGGCATGGGTAAGGTACAATAAATGGGACTGATGCCAGCTCATGCCTGCACTAGTTGGAACTGAATCATCCCTCTGCTTACTAGGTAGTGCATTACCCCCAGTCCCAAGTACTGTTGACCTTGCTATGTAGAATTGTTTACAGGTAGGCCCTATCCAAATGCGTTATACAGTAAGCAAGGCTGAAATTTAGCCCTGGTCCTAAAGTATCATCAGAGACGGGTAAAAAATTTTTTCAGACAATCACTTCCTATCTTCGAGGTTGTCCGATGGACAAGTAGAGTGTATTTCTAACTGACTGAGGCAGAGACATCAAACACAATTATTTATGTATCATTTTTCACAAGTCTGCATAATTTGGACAACCAAGAATTTTTTGGACAAGCTCAATTTGGCTCCAGCTTTTGCAGTGGAAAACATAAAAATTTCCTTACTATCAGGCCTGGTAAGGGGTCTTTAATAGTAAATCCCTCTGACTAGTTTGCAAAATTCATTATCCAGGGTTGCATGGCAAGCTAGAGGAATCAGGACAGCAGTTAGTGACAGTCTGATTTCAGTCAGCCATAACTGGGGTGTATCACCTTTTAATCTTTCAATTTTAAAACTTGCTTAAATTCTGTATCATGGATGGTTGTACACTATGAGGGTTTGAAATCCATGTAGACAATAAATAAAGTTGATTTAAGGCTGATGGACCCAACTAGTGGATGCCTACAGTCACTAAACACAAGCACTGATCGGATTTGTCTATTAACAGAGAACACTCGAATGCATACTGTAGCAAGACAACCTTTGAATTTTCTGTAAATCTATTAGTTGATAACGTGATGCAGGTATAGCATTGTACACATGTATGACAGGTCTACACTTTAAACTTTTCCCCAGCCGTATAACATGATATCACACAACCAGGGGTACAAGTCAGAAAATGCAATTCGATACCCCCAAAATTTTCACCTAATATCATGTTTACCAGTATCAATTGGCATTTTATCTGTTTGCTAAATCATGTGATCATGTGAAAGTATGTTATTACATGAAAGTTAATATACCCGGGAGACAGAATTGGAATTTAAAGCAGCACACTGAGCTGGTATGAAAAATTCATCAAATTTTCGAAAAACCTGTAAAGTTTTCCAACATAATTGTGACAAATGGTAAAACTTAGAAAATTGAAATTCCCATATGCTTCATGAAAGAGCAGGTCTAATCAGAGATTCAATTCTTTTCTTAAAAAATTCCTGAGCAGACACCTTTCCAAATTTTACACCAAACAGATTGCAAGCAAGGATAGAAAAAAAAAATCACAAATTTTAACTTTCTGAAAAACTTTTGCATCAGTAAATCTTGACTATATTGCAGTTGTGCTTATGATGGACATTACTACAGTATGTGGTTGCTCCTTCCAACACCCTTGTTGAGTTAATGATGTTAATTCAATATGTCCCTTTAATGGGCAACTGCAATCAGCCCCATTTAAATTTTTCATATGGGTATGCAGGACCGACTGTATATCAGGCTGGTGAATGCACTCTTTTTCAGCAACGTTCAGTTTTTGGTTGGAAATATAGGGCTATGGTCTTGTGATAAAATCACTTAATGTTAACCCATAACTTTTGCAAATCATATTTAACTAGATACCGAAACTGCACCTGAAAACCTATGGCTGTAGAAGTTTTCAGTACTGTGCATCATCTCTATGGAATAAGTTACCAAATTCTGAGTTACGAACTTGCTCAAAACTTTCTGTTTTTAAGAGTTTACTTAAATTTGTTCAATACTGAAATACTCAATGTCTTTCATACATTTTTGTAAAGCGCCTAGAGCAGTGCCTTCTTGGAACTGATTGGTGCTATAAAAGCCTAATTCATTATTATTATTATTATAATTATCACTATTATAAAAAATTGTGATTTTTCAGCCAAAATAACATTAGTGCAAGAGCAGTGGCCTCAAACCTGTTAAAAACAACGGCTAAATTTCACAATTTTCCTCTTATTCCTCTTCAAAGTATGTTTTATGATATTTTAAGAATATTGCATATTCAACATACACCAAAAAGTTACAAGTAAATTTCACAACTGAAGAGAAAAATATCGCCACGACTCTCAAGAGCCAATCATGAATTATAGTAGTCAGAGTCTACGACACTACTTCAAGTTGGGGTGACTGCTCTTGCCCTTTTTTAAGGTGTCCATAAAACTAGCACCACACATAAGTTGATTCAAAAAATCATTGTTAAACACCCATCTGATGTTTGAGTCATTTCATGTTCAAAAACAGCTCCTGAGGCTTCCCATTCATACACTGTAGCACCAGAGTATATCAATTCATATGCAAAGCAGGGTCTACTAAATACAAACTCCAAGTAAGGCAGCAGCCAACAGAACAAAGAACACATACATGTGGAAATGACAAAGAGTGCAAACATATCCACCAGAAAGGTAATTTTTTGGACAAGATGTGAAAATCTTACACATCATAAATCATGTGGAAATAGCCATCTGCAGTTTTTACAATTTGTAGATTTGTAAATCTCACAAGAACTTAATAATACTTACAGCAATGAAGCTGAACAAAACTGATTCCAAATTACCATTTCAAGTGGATCGTTGAGTTGGTTCATGAAGTTCAACAAATTTCTCCAAACCTGTTGAGTTTTCTCCACATACCAATGACAAATGGTCTAAGTGCGACAATTCCAAGTAACTATTTCAAGAGTGAGTACTAAATAGCTCAACTTTCTTTTCAAAAATTTGTGACCAGACGTTTTTCAAATTCTAGTCAGGGTACCACAGAATTCAAATTTTAAACTTTTTCCATTACAACCATTGGGTATGAAACTTGACTACCCATGCTAATTGTAAGGATCTTCATTTGGTAGTACCCTTAAAAAATTCATGAAGTTAATATCAATATCAACTCAATGAGCCCCTTTAACATTTATAAAACCCTTCCTCTGCACTGCCTCTGCACAATGATTTGAAACTTAGAAAATTTATTTCGTTTCACAAGTGGTTTGCATGTGACATACTGCTAACTTGCTCTCAGAAAAAGCAACATTTTGCTAGAAAATCCAAAACACAAGCTTAAAGGAAAACTAAACACTCATCTGACAGTATTAGCAAACCTCAGCAGCTGGTCTATGAAAATCCCTGCTGAACTAACAGCTATACATATGCAGTACTTCACTATTACTCTTTAATTAAAGAATCCTAACAATTTGAGAAATGACTCAATAACTTCCAAATTTTTGACCAATCACCAAAACTTCAGCAAAATCTGTTTTAAGTAGCCTCAATACATCTTTCCAGTTGCAGTCTTTGATTTCCTCAATGGATTAGACTTATATCAAACCTTTTTCTGCTACAAAAAACTTATTGATCTTGTTGATGCTACTTAATTAGATTGTTTAGCACTAAAGGCTTTATGCCTGGATTGCCACAAATACCTTGATTGTCCAAACAGTGAATATAGCTTAAGGGGATTAAGTATTTCATTCAGACCATAAACCTTAAGTGTCAAATGAGAAATTTATGGAAGCAGAAAATCATACCTGTAAGGCAATGAAAGTAGGTCCCAGTCAAACAGTATAGCACCTGAGTGTTAATATGTCTGTACATTTTTCAAACTGCCTGGTTTTATTATGCTGGAACTGATCCAATAGGTCACAAAAGTATGACCTACTTTACAAACTTAGCTGTCTTCAGAGCAGTCCTAGGTTACCCTTTTGAAAATGGTATGATACCAGCTGATGGCAGTGGAGGCAAAGTGGACCATACATCAGTGAAATCTCCAGAGGTCCAGAAATGTTTTTCCCACAGGTCCCTGGGAGGAGTCTAGTGAGCAAAGTCCCAAGATGCACCTAGACAGGTTGTCTATGTTACATGAATTTTCTTCAATGTTCTAATAATCGGGCCTTGAGTTTTTTAATTTTCCAGGTATGCTCCAAATCACACTCAGTCATGGGGAAATTAAGGAGTGTGGTACTGTAAGTGTGCTGTTTCACTAAACTTTGATACGTTTTCCTAAGTTGCCATTCTTTTAGGTATGCAAAAGATCGCACTACAGTGCTTTGAGGTGAGTGACGGTGTGTGATGGCACTCACACATCTCAAAATTCAAGGCCTGCATCATATGTAAGCATTAATTAGCGTACTCTCCATGCAGGCATTATAATACAAGTAATGTAAGTTATACTAAGAACACTGATCACAACTTGTCAACTTCTCCAACAAAAAATGTAAGCCCACATGAAGTCAGAGTCATCCATGGGGGCATGAGGGGCTGAATCATATTTTGACCCCAAAAATATATCTAATTGAAGAAACATAATTTTAAGCAACATTTATTTGATGGGGTGGGAAAAATGTAGGATAAATAAAAAGAAAAATATTCATTTCTAACATGTTATTTCCACTTATGATCCAGAGATGTTTTCTGCCAAAAACTGTCCCACACACTCTACACCAACTGATAATGCCACTCATATCTCATTATGTGGTGGACCCAATGTTATCCCTGGTTGGTTGGGGCATCGATCCTGATGGGGAGGACAGGGGGAAATTGTCATCCCAAAGACAACAGGTAGGATAACATGAAGTATCACATTGTGGTATGTATGACTGAATAGGGCCTGGAGAGAACCTCAGTTTGAGCACATGTTCATGTCAATGTATGTGGGCATAATAAATGTGCACTAGCATTCATTCTAGGTAGATTGTTTATAGACGATTCCATTCCTGGTCATGATCCATGTTTGAGTGGCTGTTGGAAAATATTTCCCTCCCTCCCCCCTCAACAAACTAAATTGACGCCTGTGCCAGTCGGGCCCTTGGATACTGTGACATGAACGTATGCATGTAACCCATAATATCTGACAAAGGTGAACAGTAATTGTAGATGAATTTTAGGAACATAAATCAAAAGCAAAATTTGTGATTTTATTAAAGATAGTCTATTTTGGGGTTTTCAGGTAAGATCCTGCACATCCAGGGATCATACCATCTCCCAACCCAATGTTTAAGTGATTAAAAGGTATAAAAAATAGTAACCTTTAAATGTCCCAACCAGCAATTAGTTTTCAGGACTACAGGACTACCGGCCTTGAATGAAAGAAGTCAGAGAAACCTCAAATACCCAAACTTTCTTCATCAAAACACCAAATTTGCTCTTCTTAACATGGAAATCCTTTTGACAATTTGTCATGTTCTGTGGGACTTTTGGTTGCATGCAAGAAAAATGTTACACATGTTAAACAAACCACCAGATTCAGGATATTGGATAATTTTGGTATTTACAATTAAAATACAGCCAAACATCCCAAGGAATTTATGTATGCAGTTTACTACTATTTCGCAACCTACTGAATTTATTGCATTCAGTCTTTATTGAAAACATCAATGTACAGAACACACAGAGTCAAACATACTTCTACAGGCTACAATCCAACTCTTAGCTCATGCTATCCTCTGTTCCCTATGCACTGTGCCCGACATTCATTAAATTTCTTCTGGTCTAATTTGCAGAGATGATTTCACTTTTTAAGCCTTGGTTTTAGTTTAATCATACAGGGTGGAGCACTCTGAAGGGCTGTTTCTTGCCATCCAAGTAAGAGGGTTTGTGAAGGCAAAAATTTTCTTGAATGCTGTGCACAAACTCAAAGTAACCTGAAGCACATTCAGGTAGATCAGTTAACTAGCCAACCTTTGCTAAATTTGCATGACTTGTGATACACTGGAGACTAACTATACATTAAGTGAAATGTGACCATTTTGTGGTCAAAAAAGTCCATACTGGAAAGTACATGTATGTTAGGCACCGTGTCAAAAGTTGGCCGCACTGCGGCCTTAAGGCCGCCGGCAAGGCGGCCGGAGCGGCCGGACGTTGCTATGATAAGCATCGGCACAATGGATGTGTGGCCGCAGCCACACTACACTAATGAGCAACAGTAGCGGACAATAGCTATTGTGCAAAATCTTTCAAGCTTGAGCTCATTTCCATTGCAGCGGCCGCCGTAGCGCCAAACATTATAGAAAAAATATTTGTTGCCCCTTCAGTTTTAACTCCGTTGGAATTAATAGTTTTGCCGGTCAGTACTTTTTACATGCACTTGCACAGAATTCGAAAGACGGCTTCACAACGTACAACATGCTCGGGCTGCAGCCAAGGAAAGGATAATTTTTTTCTCCCGGGCTGTGCTCATACTACCTACGTATATATACATGCCGAGCAGCAAGTGTAAAGAAAAATTACAAATGCTGATACCATCATGCTCCTCCGAGATGCGAGACCATGTTGCTAAACCTCACCGCTCGATTAAGGTTAAAAAAAAATTATGAAGACAAAAACAACTTCACTAACACGTGAAAATTTGTTCAAACATATTTGACATAAATTATCGAACATCGAAGGTAAAATTCTGTACTCAGAAAGCCCGTGGGGTGGACAAACTTTTTTCTTCTAGCTTTATCGCTTCGGAAAAAAATTAACGCCACAGCACCTGACAGGGGGTCTTCACAGAGCCGCTACGAGGTTACTATATACTGTAAATGTACTGTTTTAGATCACAACAAGGAAAACTTCGCAGGTATTTGACCCGAGACTGTGCTTCCATTGCACTTACCAACTACTGCTTTCGGTACGTAACAGATATCTAGCATACAGCAGGGCTTATCGCAACAGAGAGTTGCCGCGATCCCAAGAGGGAAGACTCTTCAACGTAACTTTTGAAAAGAAAGCCCCTTTTGACAAAAAACACTAAAAACATTCATTTCGCAAGTGTAAAAGACTCTCAAATCAAAATCTAAAACCTACCCAAAAGATTTTTATCTCCGAGTTTTCCGAACGAGTCATTTTCTCCAGTAGCATTGTCACTGCCTAACGTGCTTTTTGTATGTAAAGACTATTGGTCGTAACTTTTCAAACGAAAGCCCCTTTTGACAAAAAATACTAAAAACATTCCTTTCGCAAGTGTAAAAGACGCTCAAGAGAAAATCTGAAACATACCCAAAAGATTTTTATCTCCGAGTTTTCCGAACGGGTCATTTTTCTCCAGCAGCATTGTAACTGCCTAACGTGCTTTTTGTACGTATAGGACTACAGTAGAAACCTAACCTTTACCTGTATCTGAAGTTCAGAAAGACTAGTACCAACCAACGATACTGGTCAGTAACGGTGCCAGAATGTCAAAATTATGGGGGAAGGGGAGAGCACTAAGAGTTAAGGGTAGTGTTGCATGGGGGCAAAAATATTTTGGTGCTGCATGAAACTAAGCACAAAGCATGCACACCTGTGGGTGGGGGTCCAGGGACAAATCCCACCGAAGCTCTGAGGAAGTTTACCCACCTCTGCCTGAATGAGTGGATGAAAAATTAAAGGTTCAGGGAGTGGTATATTATTTTTGGTTAACCTGACTTGATCTTGGAGAGGAGGCAGGGACAGTTCTGAGGGAATGCCCCCCCCTCCCTCCCAGGCTGCAGCGCTGCCATGATATTGGGCCCTGTTTCTGTTTTTTTTTTTTTTTTTTTCTTTTGGTGCAATGGTCATCATGTAACACAGCTGTGTGTAAGGGGATGTATGGTGCATTATTCCCCCCCCTACACACACACAAATGCACCTGTTGTTTTCATGTAGTCGAAAATAAACTGAGACTATGCTTGGACAGCATCTTAGAGGACTGAATTATCATGACCATGAGATGGGATTATGTCAGGGTTACCAAGGTATGCTTTTCCCCAAGGTTCAATGTTCCTTAATCTAACTGGGAAAACCAGCACCTCTGGGAACAATTATGAACTCTGAGAATACCGAACTTTGTAATTATTGCCAAATAACTTTGCAGACATTAAACTCTGGGGAACACAAGGTAGATTCATAGACATTCAAACCTCCGGACTGTTCAAACCGGAACAATTCCAAAACTAAGTTGCTTTACTCCTGGGTACATTTTTTAACAACCCCAGGAATTTTACAACAATGAAAAGATGTCCTTATTGTCATAGGTTCCAAGGCCAATTCATATTTAAATTTGAAGGGAAGGGGAAAGTATGAGACAGACAGTAACACAGTTTTTAGACCCCAGTGCATGACCAACAGTTGTACTGAGTCCGTTTTGACTGGAGCTTTAGATTTGTTCATCAGCACGTAACAGTAATATATATGGGAAGAAACTTTTTCATTAATCCATAAATTTTTTTTTTTTCAAGGAAAACATCATTCTGTCATAATTGTTTAGTCTTGATACAAACATGTGTGCAGGTGGTTCATGATGAAGAGAAAGGTGATGGAAGAAAGTTATAATCCCCTGACCCCCACCCAAATTAAATACATTGATTATAGTGTACATTATGACCTGCTGCTGCACTGAAACCTCCCTAAAGTTTGTGATCATCTCAACATCTGCAGCTTGAAGATGTCTTCATAATCACGTACGTAATGGTAATCAGGTACTGTATATGGAAAGAAACAAGCATTCTGCAACTATAGGTGACTGCCCTATATTCCAACACCCCTTCCATCACCCTTATGGTCCAACAATTTCTATATGCATCTATGACTTAGTTGTTGAAATATAGGGGTGTGGGAACAAAGCCTGTTTTGGAACGTAATGGATTTGTCAGAACATAGGGCCGGGTGTTGGAATTGAGGGGTGTCAGAAAGTAGGGCTGATGCATTGGACTATGGGTCAGAATGTGAGCTTAAATGAAAGAAGGCAAATGCCAGATGAAAAATGTGTGCACAACAAATCTGCCACAAGGTATCTTTAATTTCATGATGAAGCATATGCTATTTTAGAGATCTTCAGAATTGACCACAAATCCTTCATTGGTACCAGCTAAAAAATATTTCTGATTTTGGCTGGCCTATCCCTGCATTGCATTATTGCTTTGGGAAATCAACAAACAATGATTGCTCTGTACATGGGGCATAATTAATTCAGCACAAGGTCTAGGCTGCATACATGTTCCATATGTTTTTTTTTTTTATGTTTTTTTTTTGGGGGGGGGGGTTCACATGTAGAACTAGTTTTCATTTTGTCACACAGCAGACAATTATTCCAAAATAAAGGTGATGGGATATGCTGACTATTTCAATTCTTTTGAAATTTTGTGCTTGGCCTGGGTTTATTTAGAATTGACCTAGACTGCACAACCAGGGAGCAGATCCCATCCTGGTCTTTCCGTAATTATGTTCGATGGAGTTTTACGGCCCTTTTCCCAAGCAACTGGTTCAAGTCGATGTGGCCACCTGACACCCAGTCACAGATTTTTTTCCAGTTGTGGCTCACTGGATTGTTTTTCCCTACTTCATTGCTAACGCTGGGAACCAAGCACAGTGGCAGTAGGCCTAGTGTCATTTCTAAGTCTTCAGTTTGTTTGGCAGTTAAATAGGTTTATTGACATACCAACACTGATGTGTTATATTGTGTCACAAACATGCAACTCGTCCAGGGCTCTTAACTCCCAACCTCTGAAAGCCTGATGCTCGAACCATTTGACAATGCAGGAGCTTCTAGTGGCTTTTCTTTTCACAACTTAAGACTTTAATGCCTAGCTTCCAGTGCTCCAACTTCCAAGGATTGGGCGGGGATAGCTTGGAAGAAGGCATTAATAACCTGCTTAGTCTAGGCTAAGCCTAGCCTAGGCCCTCGGCCTAAATGAAACCGTAAGTTAAGGAACATGCGGTCAAGCCTGTATAGGGTATGTCTAAGTTGGTTCTTAAACTCACAGGGTGCCGACGATCCATAAATTAATTTTGGAAATAGCAATACAGAAAACCTACAATGAGAAAAATAACGTTAGGCCTAGGCTGTAGCCTAAGCACTAACGTAACGTTAGACAGCCTATACAACGGCATCGTTAGTTAGAGATGAAGTTCGTAGGCAAACCGATGTGAAAGTCAGTTGCAAACTAAGGTGAAAATCAGTCGCAGTGGTGCATACTACTGCGGTCCGACTTGCGTATTTTATTATTGCAAGCCCAAGTAAAATTTCTCCGCGCAATTTTCACCTCAGTACGTTTGCAACGAACTTAGAGAAACTCAAATGATTATGTTTTCAAAGTAACGATAATCACATGAGCCCTGCCATTTCTAAGTAACGTACGAAAACGTGGAATCATGAGTCGTTCACTTGTAAGGAAGGGATAAGTATTCAAGTGTGCATATGTGCTGACTGTTGATATTGGCCCAGACGAGACACCGATCGACTCATGGGACCGTCTGTTTCATCCACGATCTTACGCACATGTATACATATGTGTACGTATGTACTGGGGTATTTGGGGCCGTTTAGTTATGTTATAAATAAGCCCACGAACGTTTGAAAAATTGTAACGAGAACGCAGGTGAAAACAATGCGATAATTTTGTAGTGATTTGTGTAGACTTTTTATTTCAAACCTGTGGATATTGATGTTTGCCTTTTGAGGGTTTTAACTCTCATTTCTATCAAGCAAATGGTTACTACAGTACACAATTTGCTATGATGTTACACGGCAGCCAACAGAGGCGGCGGCGGCCTCCCGGCCACATCTCTGTATTTGAAATCAACGATGCATATCGTGACCGCATATAACGGTACCCCAGCCGGCTGCACAAGCTAGCGAGGTGTTGCTAAGGTTTGTCTATTGTTGTGACTGCTTCCCAGCGGCTGCGGTGGCCTTGCCGGCGGCGGGGAGGCCAAGTTTTGACAAGGTGCCTTATGTGGAATACCTTCGTGTGAAGTTAAGACTTACACTCCATTTTTTATGGCCAGATTTTCCTGTTTTTTGCATGCACTGCACTTTTTTGTGTTACACCAATCTGGCGTGGCATGAAAGTTAAGAAACTTTTACACCAGTGACTGGCAGTCGCAGGTGTAAAAATTCAGCAGATCAAATATCACTTTCCAGTAATGTAGTTTAGTACTAGGAAACAACTCTCTCTCTCTCTTTCCAAAATGTTTATAGTAGGCCTAGCCTATAAAAATATTACACGTATGTAATAACAGTAACATTTAGCACTGTTTAACAAGAAATTTCCTAACTGGCCAACAGTAGCCCTAATCCTAACAAAGGGTACAATTGATACAATACAATGGCAACAGCCAATCAAGGGACACCTTGGTAAACAGTGCGCATTTACCTCCCTAGGGGCTAGGCTAACATTTTGTTCAATTCTGTCAGTCCAACATCCAGGCTTTTGTGTGACCTGGGTCATGAAAACTTCAACTGGAGTGAAAACAATGACAGTCTGGCAGTGATAACAGCACACATATGCTATTGCCAGAGCCTCAGGATACATGATTGTGGGCCTAATTGGTAAAGTTTCTCTATACCAAGGTTGAATAGCAACCACAGAATGTCAATAATGTCAGGCGAATGCGAAAATGTTGGATGCCTGTGCACAAAACACTCGCTTACAAATGGCGAGAAACTCATTCTTATCGGGGTAGCCTAGGTCTACTGTGCGAGACTAGCCATTGCATTTACATGCCATTTCATAAAGGAAACAGTGAATTCCCACAGCGAAAAGATCCCGTAAGACCATGAAAGCTGGATATTTCAATAAAAATCGGCCATAATTCACAAGTTTAAAAAGACTGCACGCCGCGTACAAATACAAGGTACAGTTACACAAAAAAGTATCAGGCCTTGGTCTAGGCTTATAATATATGTTTGCACTGTTGCTGTACTGCCCGACAATGTACTGTTAACACGTCATGTGATTGGCTCTTCGCACCAGATGTGACGGTCATTGGACCAACAGAATGGAAGCCCAGTAGTCCTTGTGCTGAAGGTTAACTGATTCTTGCAAGTTATATGGCAGCTTCCAAAATGAAATAGGCTACTATTTAGCCTAGAGACTAACCGTGGTAGCCTACTAACTTCAGTAGGCTGGGCCTAACATTAGGCACAGGTTAGGCCATAATGCTGTTCACCAGTTGGGGTCTTTGAAAGGCATAACCGAAAATAAGCAGGGGCCTAACATGGTGTTAAAGGTCAGGTTCTGCAGGGTCACACAGATTTATGGTATTGACTATTGTGCCAGGCTGGAACATGTTACTTGGCTGGACTCACTATTGAAAAAAACGACTAGGCCTAGGCCTATAGTAATGAAGGTGCAGTGCAGTAAGTTACTGTAGTGTGTTCATTCTGAAGTCAAGCCTAATCTGACCCATTTTGCTAAGAAGACTCAGGCTAGCCCTGTGGCTGAGGACCTGGAGAAATTGCCTCAAGGCGCTGGTCTACTCACCCCTCAGAATTATCTTGAAACAACTTACAACAGTCTCACTAGCCAATGCACTTGACAAGCAAGCAAATTGGAAACGGCAGTCTCTACTACTTCCAGTCGACCGAAGATTCCTGTCAGCTGAAATACAGCTGGTTCAAACAGTTGCTACGGTTTCGTTTTACGGATTAGGAAGGCTGCATGCAGGTAGTGTCCTCCGTGCAAATATCGCACTGCAGTGTCGTGCTTTGTAGTTTGTACGTCATTGAACTCTTTGAACACACTGCCAAACCAGATTTCCACATGTTTACACCATACAACCACAACCCGGAAGTAGTTAGCTGGAGGCGGCGAAAATAAACTTCAGAGAGCTCAACGCCTGCAGCAATCCTTACTCAGGCTGCTGATAACAGTGAGTCTGTAAACGTTAGTAATCGTCGGGCCATGGATTTCCCACCGTTCCCCCTTGGATGCAGTGGCGTAGTCACGGGGGGGGGGGGGACTAGGCCCCCTCCCCCAGATTTTTTGCGTCCAGATAAAGTAATTGAAAAAATAAAATGTTTGAACGGAAATAAACATTGAAGTATTTCCTTCAAAACAGTAAATAAATAAAATGTGTAAAAATTTAAAAAAAAATGGATGGATGTGTGTAAAACACATTTTGTGCGCACGTATGAAATCAAGTAGGCTAATAACTCCGAAATGCCTACTTTCACCAAATTAGATACCGTTTGTGATCTGCACTGTCGTTTATTGCATTTTACTTAGAAGATGAAACGAAAGTCTCGACGACAAACTTAAATGTGACTTTGTTAGGCTAAGACCCTTTCTGCCTTTCGGATGGCTGGTTGATTTACTGAAAGTAAGGCAATCGTACACTAGAGACCACTCTTACACGACCATTCCTATACTTTATCATACACAAAATATGCCGTAAGCAGGTATGAGTAAGGTACTGCCTTCGGATAATTCTTCCCTTCCATCCTTAACAAGTAGACTTGGGCCTATGTCGTGCCTCACTCATGCCCATGACAAGTGCCACTCTAGGACGATTTTTTTTCGACAAGTCCTTTTACTAGTTGGCATTGGCGCCCGGGGGATTTGTAAAATGTCCACAAGGTCCTGATTTCATGTGTTTCCCACATGATCCATACTTCTACTTTGCGGTTCAATTATTTTGAGAGATTTATTCTTAGTATTTTAATTTTGACTACATAATGTACCGATGTACCATTTTGCACATTGTTTCTTTGGTAGTATGTATGTCTCTTGTAAAATCTCTACAAAAACTAAAAATATTTTGATATTTTTCATGCTCCCCCAAAAGGTAAAATCCTAAAACTTAGGCCTATAATCAGTGTAAAGTTTTGCCAAACATAGCGCCATTTTGCCGGCATCTAGGAAATCTAACGCAAAGAAAGTTTCTCAGAGGGGGACACAACTACTCTGGTTTTCCTGTTAAAGGGTATGGTACTGCCTTAGGTAAGTTGAAATCCATTCAAATATTGCCGCATTTGAGGTTGGATACGTCGAGTTTAAAACACGTGGGAAGTGCCGTTTCCGGGAGTCTGGAGGGTTTTTAAAGCCAAAAATTTTCTTGTACGCTCCGCGCCAACTGATAGTGGCTCTCGGCTTAGATTCAGATATCGCTGCATTTGCGATCTACGTCCTTCGGAAGTTCACAATTTTTTCAAGGGAAAGGGAGATACCGCCGTTCCCTTTAGTCTCATCCCCCAGGCAACAGATCAGCCTTTGCCCAGTTGGGGGGTCCCCAAAAGTATATTCATTACAATTTTTCATAGATTGATTTTTTATTCTCATTATCTGAGAAGTCGCAGAAATGAGATTCGTATTTCAAGGCTGGGTACATCCAGCCTAAAACACATGGGAAGTGCCGTTTCCGGCCATCTGGAGGTTTTAAAGCCCAAAATTTTCTTGTACGCCCCGCGCCAACTGATGGTGGCGCTCGGCTTAGATAGTCTTGCCGTGCCTGACCTTCGGAGGTACCAGCTCCCCCCCCCCCCCCCCCAAAAAAAAAGAAAAATCCCATCCTGGCTACGCCACTGCTTGGATGTCCTCCTGTACGACCGGCAGGTCGGCGAATATCTTGAATTGGTCTCCAGAGAGAATGAGGGAGAGAAAAACAGACTCAGTTCTAATACTCTGAGCGGCTCCGCCCACCCGTATGTAAAGGTACAACCAGGGAGGCTTTATTCTGATAACACCTCCCTAACAACACCTCCCTGAACTTATGAAGAGGACATAAACCGTATTAGTAACACCCCCTGCCGTAATCGTATGGGCGGCTCCAATCGGACTGGTGCGCGAATTCGACCTAAAAATAATAACAGTTGCCTCAGTGACGTAGCTAGACATTTTTTCCAAGGGGGAAGCACCCAAATTTTCCGATTTTTTTTCAAAGTGTGAATGAGAGCCTCCTGGACCAGAAATTGCATTTTGCAGCGCGTGAAGCGCGCGGAAAATTTTGTGTGTTTTTTAAACAAGATGGAGCTTTTCTTGAAGAGAACTGAGAGTGTCACGAAAGGGGAGTCGGGAATCACATAAGTTGAACGCGGCGGTGCACGTCGCAAATGGCAAATTTCCGATTTTTCTTTTCATTTTTCATCAGAGCCAGCGGCAATACCCCTGCCCACCTAGTAGCTACGCAATCGCCCTAAATGCCAAATAGTGACACATCTACAACTTACAAGATGGAGCAAAATGAGGAATATTAGACGGACATGTGTTAGGGTGGAACTAATTTTACAATAGACCTTATGCATTGACGACACACTGACATCACGCGTGGGGGCTAAACAATGGAACACGTAGCCACACCCATCAGAATTTGCCCCGCACGTGTAGCAGACTATGCGCGTATTCGACTGGTTGACAAAACACCTGTCTGCATTTGTCGGTGTTGGTTTGTTTTGCCCCCAAAGGAGGGCGTACTTTTTACTCTGTAACATCATATGCATAAGGTTTATAGGCTATGGGATAAACGTCAAGAGTTGGAGGCAGAAAATTCCCTACACGAAATATAACATAACATAACATAACAGGTTGAAGGGCAAAGGAGGGCCAAGGCCCCATAAGATGCCCTGAAGACCAAGCCCTAATCAAAAGTCAAACCACCAAAGCTTGACTACAGCCCCAAACAATCAGATATGTACTACATAAGCAAATCATTTTCAATGGAGTTATCATAAAACAAAACAATAAATAATGACACGTACCGATCGACTGGTTAATAACACTATCAGTGTAAGTGGCTGTGGCAGAATAAGAAAGATAGGCCTATAACATTCCGAACTTTCTGACCGCAATGAAAAAGGAATAGTTTAATTATGCATTGGCATCCCCAATCAGCGTCAGTTTGGAGATGTACCAATGTGTACGTGTCTGCTCAACATCTTTGTGTAGGACATAATAGTACAGTAATACCATGAGTGTTATGGAATTACCATCAGACCCCTAGTCAAGGGGGAAGAGGAAGAGCCCCCCCCCCCCGCCCCGATTTTTTTCGCCCCAGAGACTTTGAAGTTCACCATTGACTTAATGATACATTTGCACCCATTTGGACCCGCTGAAAAACTTTGGTCCCCTTCGGTGCCTTGTTTGGGTACTTATCTGATTACCATGGTAATGTCATGGTATATAATAGGAAATACCATTAGTACCATGGTTTAAGTACTGTTTCATCATATATACAATGGTATAATGCCATGGCACTTTTTCCTGACAGCTAAAGACTTAGCAGAGCTCCTCCATCAATTGGCGCGGAATCAGAAAATTTTGAAAAGTTGCCACCTATCAAAGGCTCAAATAACCAGAAATATTCCCACGACTCTTAAGGGGAATTCAAGCTGTTGTTTCGCATTTCAGTTCCGTTCTGTCCGAAAATTGCATCGCATCCTAAAAAGGAAATTCGAAAAGAGACTCTTGCTCCCTGGCCCAGCCCCATACACCGATGGTGGGGAGGGCCTTATGGTGGGTCAGCTAGTAGACCACACTTTTTCTGTTGTGGTCATTTTTACATACAAGGCTGCTTCAATGAATATTGCCTCCCCATTTCCAAGCCTGGTTTTGCATTCGAATGTTTCCTGTCAAACAATTGTGGCATGAAAGTGGAAATGAAAGAAAGAAACTTAGAGGACTGAAAATACCACCAGACCAGTGGCGTATTCACGAGCAGGGGGGGGGGACGTTGGGGTCAGAACCCCCATGACCCAACCTTGCAATGAAAAAACCCCTAAAACAGCCGTTTTTCCTCTCTATCCTTAGACTTTTCCCTCATGTCGAGCCGCAACCCCCCATGACACCCCCCCCCCCATGACACAATCCTGCCCCAGACAGTATTCTCGGATGAATGGGCTAACATCAAACTAAAACCGAGAGAAAAGTGCAACACCTCAGATAGCCGGAAATGGTGTTTGGGGCGATTTGCTGCCGAAGAAAATGAAAATCGGTGCCTTTCTTGTCCAAAAAAGAAACAAATCTTTCGAAATCTGGTATAGTCACACTCTGACTATACAGAAGACATATCTCCTTTTTAATGCCAAAACACGAGGCACGTTCCCCCCTGGTCCCCTCCCTTGACGACACCATTGCTTGATAATCTCGCTCCAACTCTTGGTAATGAATGACGTGCTAGAATTCCTGGCCTGGCCTTGCAGAAGTTACGCCTTGTGAAGAAGTATCATGAAACCAGTCCGATTAACCACGAAGTTAAAAGAAAAGAGATGGGTTCGTGCATTAGGTCATCCCAATTAATTTAAAGACTTGTCTTCATCAGTGGGAAGAGGATTGTTTCCATGAAACCCCAGGGACGATAGAAGTAGAAGAATGCCATTTTATATGTTGGCGTCTTTCCTTTTTACACGATACATGTGAACTTTGACAAAGATATCTCTCGTGAAAAGCTTCAAATGGAAATAACGGCCGGGGATAAAGTCAAAACATCGACGAATAATAAGTCCACTAGGGTTTTGCAACTCGATTCCTTTTGCAACTTTGTCCAATCTGTTTCTATTACTATAAAACTCTTTAATCTTGTCATATCGTACAATGTAGTTAAGAACAAATAAATAAAATGAATAACGCAGCAAAGTGATGGTCATGGCCATTAGGAATTCTTTCGTTTTGTTGTACAATAGATGGCTACCAAAATTCCAAATCCGCAAACACAACAAGATTAGAGTCAGGTTTTACCTTTAATTCAACCACCAATGGTAGAGCCTGGTAGATAAAAGAGACGAGAAGACAGCCCCTATATACTGGCGTAGCCAGGATTTTCGATTGGGGTGGACAGCCGCAATCTGACCCAAAATTTAGTATTATTTGATGTTCCATTACCATTACAAAACAAAATCATTTTCAGAATTCGTATGAAAGGGCCATGGCCCCCAGGACCCCTTCTGGCTATACCGATTCCCTTAGAAATGAACGACAAAAACGAGTTCCGAGTCTAGTCCGAATCCAAACAAGGATATTACTGTCTTGTATGGAAACACAACATCTCCCCTTGATCCAATTTCTTCCGTAACATGATTGATTATAATGTAGCAGAAACGTTGCTTGTAACAACTATTTTAATGGTATACATATCTTCAGACAACCTGATTGCTCAACAGAGCGTCCAACTATGATGAATGGTAGGACTAGGGGAGATGTTAGGGAAGCTAATTGACACAGTTGAAGATGGTTGAAGGAGCTGGTAAGGCTAATAAGTTTGAGAACCATTGATAAAGATCAAACCCATAGCCACATAGTTTTCATTTGCTAGGGGTCATCGGCCTTGATATTTTGTTTAGTGAACAATCGAAAGTCCCGACATAAGAGGAATAAGTGCAGGTTTTTGATACCTCAATGTTCATTTTGCAAGTAGACAAAAGAAATGAGGTGATCCCAAAAATGACCAATGAATTTCATCATCACTTGGCTTCGGGGTTCGTGTATTCCAAGGGCTCTCAAGTGTTTCAGGCCAAGGACCACTTTAATTACTTTTTACAATAACCCATGTAGCCAGGTAATAAGCGATCAAACAGCTTGTTATCAAATCTTGTGCTCCTAAAATGGTACGTTGGCGGTCACTTTGAGAAAATTGAAGCTATGATGCATAGGCTTTTAATGCCTGCCTTTCCTTGGGGTATCCTGCCCTCTCAATTTCTCGCTTTTTGCATGTCCAGGTTTCCAGGGACCTCCCTCAGAACACCTTTTCGTGAAGGGCATGCGAGGTAGAGAATTCAGTGACATTTTCCCCTACACTGGTAAATTGGTCTCGACAAAGAAAATTGGTGTACTTAGCCAATCTACTTTATCGAGATAAAAGTGAGATGCGTTCGTCACCCCATTTTAAAACTCTGTCCTCGTCCCTAGGAAGAGGCTTGTTTCCATGAAACCCCAGGGAGATGGTATTAAAAGATTGCTGGCGTCTTATCTGCTGGCGTTCCTTATTTTATACAATGTACATGAACTTTAGCATAGACATTTGGAGTAAACCGCTGCTAATAGAATTATCATGGGTACCTGTATCTTCACGACGCAGATGCATCCTTTAACCAAGTGATGGACTGGCAACTTCTAGGGGAGATGTGAAACATTTTTCTCCTGGTAATGGCCTTCGAGCAGGCACTACAAAATTTGCATAGTCTATACAGGCTTTTAATTTCTGCTTATTGGAGTAATGGCTCCCTCATATTTCCCTTTCTCTCTTAGGGATCTAGGACTTGCCTAAGGCCTTTACTTTTACGAGAATAGCCTTGGGTGAGAAAAGGGAAGGGATCGAGTCATAAGTCATGGAAGGGTTTACACTTCCTTCACACTCAGCGGTGTATCAAGCGGTTGAACTTAGTGAATATGGGATAACAACCATATAGAAATCAACTACATACTCATTTTCGACAAATAATTTATCATCCTATGTATAAATAATCAAGTGTAAGGTTTTGCTCTTGTACATAGGTCTTTCGCTAGATACCATGCATGTGTTCCTGATATGGTAAGGTCAGTTTTTTTTTCAGTTTTTTTTTTTTTTTTTTTGTTTTTGTTTGGTTGGTTTTTTTGTTTGTTTTTTTGTTTTTTTGTTTTTTTTTTGTTTTGTTGTTGTTGCTGTTTCTCTTTTCTTTTCTTTTTTCTCACGCTACATTTCACGGCATAGACTTAAGTTTGATACATGTAAATATTAACTCAAAGTCACAATTGATTGATTAATCCAAAATATCACAGTCTAGAATATTTCCGATAGCTCATCGGATGTGCAGTAGCCTTCAACTGCGTAATTAGGTACATGTTATACCTAATTAAGACAAATGAATAGCGTGGATGGGAAAAACGGGTAACCACCGTTGAGAAAAGCAACCCTCCAACAAAATCAGCTGATCAACAAAGTATGAATGTTAAAATTCTTAGGTGTATTTAAAAAAAAAAAAAAACACTACCAAGGTATGAACTTTATTTTACTTTTTCGTTTTATGTGACTGCCGGACAACTCAAATAAATCCCCCCCCCCGGCCCTCTCTCTTTGTTTTTCTTCTTTTTTTTCTTCTCTAGGAAAATAGAAGTTTTATTCTAAATATAGAGAATACTGAGCATTACACTCGGCGTTAGACGATTGTAATTGGAATCAATCTTTCTTTGTGTGTCAAAGGGCATAGCACTATACAACCTGTCAATCATAAGACTGAAACATCAATTATTCCCACAAAAGTGATTCTTCTCAACGACACGCTTCATTAAACTAAAAATAACAGGGATTTATGAAAAGATAAGGAAACAAAGGAATTTTGTAGGGAACATGATATCTTTGTTTAACTAAGTCAGGATAGAGGCGGTAGATTGAGGCTTTTTATGAAGTTTCGTACGTGAATTGGATATGTTTCTATTTTCAATTATTGTAAGCAAATATTTTTATGTCCTAGAACAAAACAATGATATTCTAAAGGTATTGAATTTTCACCACAATTGAACAGCAACTTTTGATTTATTTTAAAATTGAAACGGAACATCGGCGTAGCCACGAGGAAAAGGAGAAAATGAGGATACGATTGGAGAGAAACGGTTGGAGTAAAAGAAAAAGGGCGGAAGATTGAGGAAGGGAAGAGGCAGTGGTAACGCCCCCAGAGAACAAATTTTTCACCATTTTGCATCTCTTCCACCCTCTTTAAGCCAAAATTTGAAAAAAGTGGGTTGAACCCTTCTCCTCAGGTCTCCCTGGGAAGGCTGTCAGTCATCACATCGTTTGCCCACTAAGATGATAACTTGATTACGTACTCAGTAAAAGAGAAGAATTCGATCGGGCTTTATCTTTCATCTAAAGTTTTGGCAAGGGGCGAATCATCCATGTAAATTCATGGTATCTAGGTGAGTATCGTAATAACATTTTAACGGTCAGCAAAATCATTTATTTAGTACAAAATGACTTACGAAAAAGAAACTTATCCTAGAAAATTTCACATCAGGTAAACGTGCAGTTCTCGAGAAGTTTACAAATTGAATTGTTCATAACCCAAAGAGAACTTGAAACAAGCACTGTGTGAACTCAATCATATACCCGAAAAAAACCGTAGAAGTGAAAAACTCACCCTTTTTAGAGTGGAATAACAACAGGGGTAGCGCAAGCGGGCAGGGGGGGGGGGAGCGGAGGGGAGGCCATGCCCCCTCCCGTCGGGGAACACTGCCTCCCCTTGTCGGGGAAGGTCGGCGGTTTCGTCGGGGAGGCCTAAAATGATAAAAATAAATTAAAAAAAAAAAACCTACAAGAACTGAAGTTACTGGATGGGTGATTTTGAACATATATTTTGTTTTGTAGTGCTATTTAAGTACATATCGGATTCGATTTTTAAGCAATTCTTCTTAGCTCTAAAAAACCTCATTCCATGTACCTTGTCCTATCTCCTCCCCCGTCGGGAAAGGCCTAAAAATGAAAAATGTGAAAGACTGAAGTTACTGAATGGATGATCATGAACTATTTTTTTCTTTTGTAACGCTTTTTCAATGCATATCTGAATCGGATTTTAATGATTTCTTACTAGCTCTGCCATCCCTCATCCCATCTTCAATCCGTGCGTGCAAGGTCATTCCCCGTCGGGGAAGGCTGCCCTCTCCCTGTTGTTGAGGGGAATTACCTTCATCTACAACCTGATAAACTTCAGTCACCCAGGCGATCTTCGTGATTTTGCTTACTAGAAAACCATATTCTTTAAGGAAACTCACAATTCCGAATTTTCCTCACAAAAAACGGACGAGAGGTTGTTCATGTGCATGCAGTGCGCAATGGTCTGCCATCTGGCCGGCCCCGACAGCCGAATTCTAGCAACGGTAATGAAAATCGGCCAAGCCATTTTCAGCCACACGTAAAAATAAACACTAGTGTGAGAATGTCTCCCCATAAGTCTGACTGAAAATTTATATGAAGCCACCTTGTAACGTGGCATATTTTCAAATACGTTGGAAGTAAAATCATTTAAAGTCTGGAGTTCGGGCAGTCACGTAGAAAATTTCATCTGTTTAGTGGAATTCGCAATTGAGTACAACGAAGATCCTAATAGAGTCAAAACAAAGTATGTTTTCAATTCCGTTGCATAGTTTTCTCCCGAAAAGAGACAAGACCAATGCATCTAATTGTAGCAGTATCTTTTATCTACTAATTTTCTAATCACTAAGTAAGTTGGTTTTCTCCTATTGAAGTGAAACTTTCATTTAAAAGGAAAGCTCATATAATGACTGCTTCATTTCTAGTTACAAATCTGTGAAATGCCATTTCCGGCTGTCTGATGGTTAGATTTTTTAACATTTTTTGTACATTCCGCGCCAGTTGATGGTGGCGCTACCCTTAGACAGTGTATTCGTCGAACAGACTACTTAACAGAGCAATGCATGCTTGCAAATTATTCTTCGTTTTGGGGCAATATTATGGAGTGAAAATTTTATTGCCAAAGGAAGCTCAAAAAATGACTGCTTTGTTTCTAGTTACGAGCCCGCAAAATGCCATTTCCTGCTGTCTGGGGTTCTCAATTTTTCAAAAAATTCTGTGCGCTCCACTAAGATAGTATTTCGGGTAGGATAACATTTTTTGGACATGAAAAGGCAATTCTGCCCCTTCCAAACTGAAACGCCCCCGTAAGCCTTGGTCAGTCAATATATAAAATATAAAATTTCAAATAGACGAGAAGCCAAAATTTTTCCGCAGGAAAATCTTCCAATATGGTCCGAGAGCCTTAATCTGCAAGATGATAATCAGTGACCCCAACAAAACTTCAGTTCACCCTCTACTTGATTTTTATTATAAGAAGATCAAATTCTTCCATGAACCCCCAAATCTGTCATAAAATTAGAAACTTTTCTCCAGAATGTAAGCTTCAGATTGTTAAAAGTGGAAAATTTTTCCAATTTCGACGAATACTCCGTAAAATAAATAACCAAATTCAACTCTGTTAATCACCCCGACATTCTACCTAATTTTGCTCTTAAAAAGGCATATCACTTAATGAAAACCGGAATTTTTCTATTATGCCCTTACCAAAAACCAACTTGTTTTCATTAAATTCCAAAATTTCTCCAACATAATAAGCTCTTAATTTTAAAATCTTCGTTCAAAAATGAAAACTTTTCGGACAAACTTCCAGCCTCGTCCAAAAGCTTTAACACGTAGGCCTAGTAAGGTTAAATTCATAAACCCAAAAGAATTTCAGCTGTCGGATAAATGACGTTTTTGTTTTGACCATATGAAGGACAGATTCTTAAATAAACACCCCAACACCTTTACAAAAGCAAAATTTCTATCAAAAATTTTACAAAATAAACTCCAGATTTTTAAGTATTTGTTAAAAAGAAAGCAAAAAATTTCGGAATCCTGGGGGCGCCTCAAATTCTACCGAGTCACGTCCAACTGGGACTTATACTCATTGCCTCTGTCGGGGCCAAATGCCGGCCCGCTGCGGGGGAGCTTGACCCCCCTGTCGGATAAATCCTGGCGCCACCCCTGAATTACGAACCAATCTTAATCCGGAGTTAAAAGTTTCACTTGGAAAAGAGTCTTTTCCACTATGTAAACACGAGTATTCAATCTTAAGTAAGGTTTAGATCAGTTCGTAATTTAACTCTTTTGGATTTACATAATACAATAAGCAGGGGTTCAGTGTAGGCTAATTTGTAATTTTTTTTTTTATTTTTTTTTATTTTGAGGTTTTCTTGAAGGAAGGACTTTATTTTCATCCTGAAACTATACGTACAAAATTTGAAGAATAAATATATTTACAAGTATTAACAGGTATTTTCAGGTATTTAAAGTTTGATTATATTATTATGCAACATTTTAATCCGTTATTTGCATACACTATAGACCAAAAATCATAGCAGTCATAGTCATACGAAATAAAATTACGAAAACTCACTGTCCATAAATGTGGATAATTCCTATGAAAGAGTTTTTTAATTATTTGTATTTTTATTTTTTATTTCATTTTATGGTTTTATTTATGTATTTTTGTGCGACTATACGGAAGGATTTGAACCTTACTTGCGCAGTAGGAGAAAAAAGGATTGTACAAATGTTGACACTTAGATAATCTCCATGTTCTGTTCATGCAAATTTCATGAGCGAGTAATTAACGAATCAAATTTTGAGTAATTAATGAATCGATTCGATGTTTACAAATTCGTGACTTGATCACTTTAAAATTAATGAACAAATCGTAACAAGTAGGAATACATACTATGCAAAAGTTTAAAGGCCTAATCCTCTTACCCAAACCGTTCCAATTCTCGTATAGACGAATCCGATTAGCGCTTGTTTCTAGTGACTGTAGGCCGCCATTAGTGGGGCCCATCAGCCAAAAATCGTCTTTATTTATTGTTTATATGAATTTCAAACCCTCATATTTAGTGAAATTGAGGGAATCAAGATACAAATTAGTGTACAACCATCCATGATAGAGGTAAGCAAGTTATGACCGACTGAAATCAGACCATCACTTGCTGACCGGATTCGTGTATACCCTACTTATGAAACCATTCCCACAACTGCCTTAAAGTCATCCTCGTCCTGACAAAATCTAAGTTAATTGATTCAGAGTTAGTATACATCAGTGCTGTACATGCTGTGTAATATAAGCTTTAGTACTCTGCATTTTTTTAACTTGCTGTCAATCAAAGAGCTGTGCAGTGCCAATTGAGCATTTATGATGTGGACTACTACAAAATTGTGGTTTGGGGTTAGAGAATTAGCCCTTAAAGTTAATGCGTAACTAATGGGTGTGAAACTTGATTACCTTTGTTAAAAATAAGCAACGTCCTTTGGTAGTACCCTCCAGGGCTCCAACACCCCGCCCCAAGGTATCCATATCACTACAATATGACCCGTTAGAGAGGTGAGATAGATGATAACCATTTTTCATCAACGCACCATAAATTATTTTATTGGACTAATAGGGGTCATGGAAGCAAGCAAATCACAGGGGCTGAATAACAGCATTTATACATATTTTGTTCTTGCGTACGTGCGTGAATCCCCGGGTCCAATGCAGTGCGTGGTACCGTA
Organism: Holothuria scabra; assembly: GCA_037179385.1. NCBI lineage: Eukaryota > Metazoa > Echinodermata > Holothuroidea > Aspidochirotida > Holothuriidae > Holothuria > Holothuria scabra. The sequence goes on from CM074194.1 coordinate 11,948,763, forward strand.
AGATTCGCTTTGGAAACCTGAGCTATGATTCCCTCGAACAGCGTCAAGTTATCACGTTAAGATATATGTCTTCGCGGAAATCGAAGTGTCTAATTACTCAATTTAGCTTTTACTGCTGGTCGAAGAAAGCATACATACGACACACTCGAGTCTTTACTGGTCCCAACTTAGAACGACCTGTTAACACGCAAACCACCGACGGCCAGATTTTTCGCCGTGTAGTATAATAGCTTCGAAATGAGGCGTCGGTTATTCACATAATCAACTATAGAGTGCTTCCATGTGACGTAATGATTGCTTAGCCACGCCCACTACCAGGCAAAAAAAAATCAGTAGTCATGAATAGAGCACCGTGAACGTCAGTTGTGAGCTGCTTTTCATCGTACTACATTAGTTGTTGCCGTCAAAAGGGGACATGGCTTGTGACGCCGTCGGTGAACGCACTTTGTATTCCCTGATGGTAAGTAAGGCATCGAAGGCCCGTAGCCCCATAAGTTACTGAAAGGATGCAATAGATTTCCGTAAAGGGAGGGTGGTCTAGGGGACTAACTGTGTAAAAACTTTATTATGTACATGGCATGATAAAACTCTTAATTTCTATAACGTTTTCGGGGAAAGATCGCCTGGCGTGTCATGGTCACGGACCTGTGCTTGACATGGAACAAGTAATGTTTCACTTCTTTGGGAATTAAAATTTCTCCCCTTTCCCTGCATTGACGATTACTTTAGTTTTTTGAAAATTTAGCCAGGATGGGATGCCCTGTATCTTTTTAAGCAAGGAAACGATACAGTCATGTTTTAACAGCATTAACAGTTTCTTCTAACTAATTTTGAACAGCAAAATCTCACATATCTCTGTGTGTTCCTCTTCCGATCACTATCCATGACATTTTAGAACTTAATTTCGCATATTCAAGTTTATCCATGAATTTCCCCCTTAAACTTTAAAATTCGCTCAAAACATATTGTCACGTGATTTTCAGGAGCTATTCATGAGGTAGAGCAGACAACTAAATTGCACCCAAACTACGCTGATATGGCTGCATTTTCCTTTATGTCACGGATCCCTACTTTGCCAAAAACCTTATTGGCTCGAGGTGGTTCCTGAGCGACTGGACTGAGAACTTGACAGAAGAGTCTTCAAATGTGTTTTTCAACAGACTTCTCCTTTACCACGGCGGGGAATCGGTTTTTCGTGGGCAACTCGTTGTTTTTATTTGATTCCATAATTTAAAGGAAGCGGTGCTGTTTGCGTGTACCATTCTTGTTACTTGGCACCCTGGTGCAAATCGGTGTGAGCTGGTTGACGAGGGCGCTTCAGTCCGACAAGCATCCGATGTATGGTTGGCCTATGGGCAATAATGTTAGAGGCAAGCAATGGCAAGTGGGAGGAAAGCAGGGGTGTCCGACATCGGATTGGAACTCACGAATATGTTAAACACATTAGAGCACAGCAGCTGCAATAAACTACTTTGCTTCTCGGAATGTCTTCTTGGACCAGAGTTCGGAGTTGTCGTGGTGGTGTCAATATATTACTAAAGTGTGGCGCTCTACACTTTTCCTTTTTATTTTGACAGTTATTATTTGAAGTGTTGAAATGCAGATCGGGCTTGCATATCCGGTCTCACATTCTGAGAAATAGTTTGCTTAGCCTGGACTGAGTGAACAAAGACCTAGGCTGCTGTAAGCAGGCTATTGTGTTTGCGTTTCAACTACTACACTCAAAAATCAACTGAAAAATCTTACTTTCGCAACTATAAATAATACTATATGAGTCTTTCAACGGCTTCACTACTGAGCAATCGACATTTCCAACTAAGTTACATGGCATACCTACGGTATACAATAGCCTGCCAACTTTCTATCGAATCTCATTTACGACCACCAAAAATTACGTCACGACAAAAATAGGTACATATATATCATAGGTAATATATGCATCGAACGTACGGCCTGGTACATATTTTCCACGTAAAAAAGCTAATTGTTGTTCACCATTCGTTGTTTCAGTTGTATGTACGAAAATACACTATTCATACTTGTTTCGTGCACCACGTGACCATCTCATGTTTACTAATTCGTTCCTCAAAATGCGGGATTCCTGTAAATGGAAACTGGGCGAAGGTTTGACAGACTGTATATTATACTATTTAGAGACCTGGGTGTATTATGATTTTGATAGAGCGCCATCTTTACACTACTACAGAGTCTGCTCCGCAGGCTAACAAAGACCCTGTCCTGCATGCAGTTACTTGGTTCGGTGTTGATATTATCTGTTGAAAGAAATTTTTACATTATCGGTATTTTTTTACATTATCGGTTGATGCTTACGTTACATAGACCAATACATTATTCTGGCAACCAGCAGAAGTTCGCTGAAACATTTCTGTGGGGTGTGACTACGGGTACAACCCCCTACATACATGTGGATTGATTCGATATTCCATCTCAGCAGATTATTAACCACAGTATGTTTCTAGGGCGAGTGGCGTAAGCAGGGGGTGGAGACTGGGCTACGACCAGCCTCAAAGATGCCTTTTTTTAGATCCTAAAATAAGTAATTTAATAACGTAAGTTTTACTTCAATAGGAGTCATATGCATGGGCGTCCGCAGGTATGGGCAAGGGGGACTTGCCCCCCCCACCTGGAAAATCAAAAATTTGAAAAAACGTATAAAAATCAAAGCAAAAACCCAAACAAAACGTGTTTTCTAAGTTTCTATGCAAAAAATAGGCTTTAAAAATGCCATTTCCTTCTATCTGGGAGGCATTTTGGGCTGAAATTTTCGCATGTTTTGTGTCAATTCATGGTGACTTGGAGGTTTTGCCCCTCCCTAGAAATTTTGCCCCCCCCCCTGACTTTTTTTCTGCGGACGCCCATGGTTATATGTGGCAACATATTGCATGTAGGGAGACCCATTTTCCTAAAAATTTTCAAAGGGGAGGGATCGTGTCCCCAAGGCCCCCTCACTGGTGCCAATTTTTTTAGTTTTTAAATATTTTTGTAACACACACGCATATTTTGTAACACTGTAAATTTTACTCAGAACGGTAGCAAGCAGATCCCATGAAAGGACTCCCAATTTTTCAAAAATTTCCAAAGGGAGGGGAGGGGGAGAATCTCCACTTCCTTTAAGCTAATTTGAGATTGCGCGGGGACTGAATATCAAAATGTCATATCAGGTTTACGTATTAAGGCCCTCCAACGACATTTAAAACGTTGTCCAAACTTTTCCAGATCTGTTTACAAAACCGATTTAAGAGTGAAAACTACAGAATTAGGGACATCAAGTTTCGAATTTTTCTTCTTTCATTTTTTAGAGCTAGGGGGAGAACGCCCCTGCCAGTTTGTAGCAACGCAACTGCACGCAATTATCAACATTCTAATCTGTAAAAAAGGCAAGTACCACAAACCGATGGCGCTATTGACGATTCAGAACTATGTACGGCTAGCGATTAACCAGCTTTCACTATTTTTAGGTCGTGTGATACCAGGGAGCTGCGTTAAATTACCAACAAACAACCTCTGATCCAAATCACATATTAAGTTCATAGAGTTTTTTGAAAGAGATTACGAACTTTCAGGCATGTCACTATCAATTGCCAGTTCATTACCCCGCTGAAAAGTTCAGGCAAAATATTTTGTTCATACTGTAATTAATCGATTGTATTTCAAATTGCAAGTAACAACAATTAATTATAAAGTACACGGCGTTCCCATGCTATCATAATAAATTATATACAAACATTAGTTAACGTATTTTCCTGTTTTATATTTAACCTAATAACCCAGAAAAGTCCCACAGCTTTTTCAAGCGCTACTTTAAAGAAAAAGTCGACAAAAATATATCTCCCAGTTCTCTTATCTTTCCGGAAACAACCTTTTTTGAGTCTCACCCCTGAGATTCACCAGGAAAAACATGTTTCCTAGCAGAAGTTGACAAAACTGAAGCCCTTTCAAGGAAATACATCTTGCCTTATCTCTTATAAAGGTATCCAATATTTTTTTTCTTGGTTTGGTGTGGATGTCCTTTGCAAACTAAAATGGCTGTTTCTATGTGATAAAATACGCATTGTGCATGATCTTGATCGAGATAGTAATAATTTAGTTTCACTTCGTTTTCCACAGTGAAACACACTCTAAAATCAAAAGAGTGAACTTAGTCACTCTTTGATCGAGTGTAAAGTGTAAATTCGCTCCATTAGAGTGATCATTCACTCCAAGAGGAGTGAAGTTCCCTCCAAAAAGAGTGAAGTTCACTCCAAAAAGAGTGAAATTCCCTTAAAACGAGCGAAGTTTCACTCTTGACGGAGTGCCCACAGTGATCGCTCTTAAAAAAAGAGCGATCATTGCAGGCACTCGTGGAAGAGTGAATTTTCCCTCTTCCTTTAGTGAATTTCACTCTTTTTGGAGGGAACTTCACTCCTCTTGGAGTGAATTATCGCTCTAATGGAGTGAACTTACACTTTTCACTCGATCAAAGAGTGACTAAGTTCACTCTTTTGATTTTAGAGTGCAAATTTGCAGTAGTAGAAGTCTTTTCAGGAGGGTGGAAGGAGACTGTAGGAGTATTTGCGAAAATCATAGACTTGACAGGAATTGAATGGTACTCGTCTCCTCTCTACGACTCATAATTAATTTTTATTCCCAGGACAAATCAGTCCTAATCTTTCTTTTTTTGTTAAAGAAAAAAACTGGGAGAAAAGGAAAAAATTGTTTTAAAAAGACTTAATTAGGAGTACGTCGGGCACGTATGTGGCCTGTTTAATATACAGTCCAGAACAAAAATTTCAAACATTTCTCGAAAGACTGTCATTTTGAAGTTAGGGGTACAGCTTGTTTCCAAGAAGTTGATTCTGTCATTGGCCAAATTTGGACTCACTCGACGTCACTCGAAAACAAACAAACAAAAAAAAAAAAAAAACGCACTCCGCCTATATTCTTTGCGGTAAAGATGACGACTGTTTGCTCCTAGATCACGTGGTTTGTGTTGACATCATGTTCTCAAAGCGAAATATTTCTCCTTCTGCATTAGGCAGTGGCCCCAAAATTACTGACGAAAATCACCAGATTTCCTCACTGAATACTCATATTTGCCTTCAGAGAGGGTATCACCCATTTATTGCAGTTTTTAGCGAACAATGAGTATGTACGGGCGTTTTCTCAAAAGACTCGCTGTCGATGGCGGCTGTAGTTTTCTGTTGTTAATTTCCTTCGTAGCACCATTGTAGTTGTCACCCCTCAGTTTTTCGCAGGGATAAGCTGGAAGAAAAAAGTTGGTGTGCTACGCGGGCTGCTTCGGTTTTTTTTCTTACTGTATTCTGTGCCAATGAGGTTAACGTCCGACAATCTGCATGACAATTGTCGGAGAAAATACTGAACGGTTCCGGGGAGATAACCCAGTACAAACTGTGACTGGAAACAAAGTTTTTACTTAAATAATAATCAAACTCCAACTTCCAAGTCAAGAGAAGGATTGTTTAAACCAACTAACACTTAATGTACACAGAGTGGCATCTAATAAGGACACCACGTGATCATTCAAGGCAACCTTGGAGAAGCGCCATCTATTTAAAGAGTCATTAAAAGGGTGCTAACTAGGACACCACGTTATTATACCATGGCACTCTTGGAGAAAAACTCTTGTCTTTTGCCGCCATATTAAAGCAACTTCCTCAGCAGGCATTTCTCCAGTGAAGATAAAACTGTGATACCGGAAATGTTTCATTTGTGAAGACTTGTTAGTCACTAGCCATCGTGACATTTCCAAGCAGCTGGTGATTTTAAGGGTTCATCCTTGCTATCAGTCTAATCGTTTGGTTCGCAACGTGAAACATTTTGTCAGCCCTTGCCGCCTGGCCGGATATTCCTAATACGCATTGGTATGAACATGCTGGTTACATTGCTGCGTTTTCCGCACCCATACGGTATGCGTCAAGATGCATCGCCGAAAACAGATGTGCTTGACCAGAATATGTATATAAGCATACTTATTATTGACGGGTCACATGTGGGTTTTTTTTTCATAGTGTGAATAATTTGTAGAATGGGTACATTGCATATATAGTTGAAGTACATGTGAAAAGTCTTTGTTAATACGAGCACGTGTGTGTTTTACAAATACGAGCACAACATTTTGTATTGCTGCTGCAATGCTTTACTTGCAAAATTTGTGAGTACGAGTAGGAGAGTGGTGTATAGCCTCGGGTTGGCCCGGGGTGGAGTAGGGACCACCCCTCAGGCCAGTTTTCAGCTCCTATCAATACGTAAAAATATTTTAACAAAAGGCCGGTATCATAAATTTTCAAACGGGGAGAGGGGATCCCACCGCCCCCTGTTTACTCTTCAACAGGCCGACGATTGCACACCATGCGACACTGCATGGTCGTTGGAGCCGATGGCGCCGTTGGAGCCTGGAGTATAAATCTGTTCTCACGACTGTACGAGAACAGCTTAAACGCCCTGGATATGAACTGTAAGTCTGAGGTGTGGTGTAAAAGTCACTCTCTATTTAAACTGTACCTCAGGTCAAAAAATTTAAATATATATATATCAAAGACCATGAAAAATGAATTCAAACAATTCAGCTTCCATAACTAACTAACTAACTAACTAACTAACTAACTAACTAACTAACTAACTAACTAACTAACTAACTAACTAACTAACTAACTAACTAACTAACTAACTAACTAACTAACTAACTAACTACCGGTAACTAACTAACTAACTATAACTAACTAACTAACTAACTAAATAAATAAATAAATAGCCAACTAACTAACCAACTAACTAATTAACTAACTAACTAACTAACCGGGACAAAATTTGGGGTGCAAAACCCCCTTTTGTCCCCCGTATCATCGTCACTTCCATCATAGCAGGTAATTGTTATCTGATACTTCCACATGTGGCAAAGCGCATGGAGGGAAGACGGATGGTATAAAGGGAAGCCTGGTTCAGGATGAAATTTTACGTCGGTGGCAATTTGTCATTGCAGGTACAGTGTTATTAAATCTTAGATACAATAAATGCTTCAGGATGGAGCAAACAATTTGTTACAGCGTTAACATTGCATTCATTGAATGGTTAAGTACTTGGCCTGAATCCCCTGGAACTTCATCTCTACTCCATATTATAGTAAAAAAAAAGACAACAGGTCTGTTATCATGTTTACTTTCTGAAAATGAGAACTTGCATCACCACCCTTAAGTATGGGTCTAAGGACGGTTTTCCCTCCCTCCTTTTTTTTTTTTTTTTTGTTATTCAAGGATGAATAGACGCAAAATTGTGCAAAAACCAGGAGAACCTGTCAAATCATGTCAGAGAAGCATTGAATTCGGACAATCCGGGCAGTTTTTAAAGTTTGCCCGGACGTCGCCTCGAACCGGTAAATGTTACTCATGTCCGGGTAAATCCGTACATACGTCTGGTAACCCTATCTCAATGATCGGTGTACTCTAACACTAGTGACTGTTCAAGTCAACACAGGTTCTAAGAATGGATTCAAACGATAGTTTGAATTAATATGGCGAAACCTCAAAACGCAGCCACTAAACGCAAGTTCCAAACACGGGGATAGTTCTATAATATGATTGAGGTGATGTGGAAGTCCCTTTAAATTGTACCACTGTTTATCGCTTATGTTCGAAACATGGCATTAAGATATCTGCATTAACCCTTTGGTGCAAAACTGAACTCAAATTTGGTGAAACAGTGCTTACATTGGGTCATCATTTGACCCAATATTTTGAATTGATTGGTTCAACATAGGCGTTGTACCTGAATCAACCTTTTGGTGCAAAATTTAACTCAACTTAGTATAACAGCGCCTAAATTGGGTCATTATTTGACCTAATAATTTTAATTGATTGGTTCAATATACTTTACTATACTGACCTACTTTGAGTCCCATAATTGATCAAAGTATTTTACATTTTATCCCCAAAGGGCCGACTTCACCATATCTCAGCATATTGATATCAATAAAGGATTACCACTTCATGAGAAACGACAAATTAGACGCAGACCTGCTTTGCAGTCAAACATGGCTTCCGATATAATTTTACAAACGCATAGACCGGTATACGTTGTATACATCATACACTATACATGCGTGCTTTATGTTTTGTTGGCATTGTCACCTCGTTTTCCACGGATGTTTCTACATTTGCTGGCTCTAGCAGGAAGGACTTATTTCCTTTTGTTCCCCTGGTATCTGTATCCGTTTTGGTTGTTTTGAGAACAAGCCACGATGTTTCTCTCTGTGTTCGAAAAACAACTAAAACGGGAGACCTCCTTTCCTTATTCTGTCCTTACTTTACGAATAAAGGTGACTTTACTCGATTAGGCAATATGATGTGATTACGGAGTGAAATGCAATGGTCAAGCAGAGTATAAATAAATGATCTTTTCTTTTATATTAACGAGAAACTTTGTAAGAGACCAACCCTCTACTACCTATCTGCACAATTGGTTCTCAAATCCTATGTTATTTAATACAGTGTTGAATTCTGAAGCCATGAGCAAAAGAACGAACAACCTCTGGCCTCCCTCAGTGATCCCGGCAAGACTTTTCAACCAATGAGCATAATGTTTTGTGTTTCTCATGTGCTTATTCCAAACCTTTACTGTGCTATGCAAACGGATAACTTCAATATACTGATGTAAAGGACTTGAAACGCCCCAAATCATATTTTGCTTTTTATTTTTATGCACACTACGCACCCATGCATAATACAGCTAAATATCCTACACCGGTAGTAAGTTATTGGGGGTACGATCAATGAACCCAGTCTAATGGTGACTTCCCCAGGGGAACGGGAAATTCTCACACTCGTTGGGGGAAGGCAACCACTTCAGTCGGGAAATTTCAAACTTCGTTGGGAGCTTTGAAGGGATATGCAATAACTTCATTGACTTCAAAATAGGCTATGTAGGAATTTTTCTTTTCAGTAGGTGGGGGAAAACTGCCCCTCAATAGCACATGGCATTTTGAAGATACTAATTTACACAGAAATGCAATTTGTTGTTGAGACAATGGTGCTTCATGGGAAATCTGTGATATCTTCGTGGCACATTAATTTTACAGCAGTGGCGTAGCCAGACCTGACTGTCGGGGGGGGGGGGGGCAATAACATAGAGGTTTCCCGATTTTGTACTAGTTGAGCTGTGTTAGTTTGTAGGTGTCTTAGGGCCTTAACAGCTTAAGGGAAGTGTTTGGGGCAATTTTGGACCATGCAGCTCACCCTACCACTTTGACCTAAAGATACATTTTTATGCTAATTTTTCTTTTTTTTTTTTTGCTTTTTCAACGGTAGAGAACAACTTTTTTAAAATAAATATGATTTTTTTTCTTAAGTGCGAACACTACTGTATATATGAAGCTTGTATTGCAGAAAATAGATTCAGGGTTTCTTGTAAGGAAATTTGCTTATTTGGGGGACTATCAAAGAATCTGCGTTTCCTATTAGTATATATCTGAGATAGCGTGTTATCTAGGGAGTGCGGATTAAGGCGTCTCGGCGACATTAAAAAACTCTCGAAAATTTGTTGCCCTTTTTAGACAAAAATGAAAGCCTATACTGAAGAAAATTTTAGGGAAAAGCACTGTAGCGGGTAGGACAAATTATCCACTGACTGCTTTATGGGCGATCACTCAGTTACTGCTTTATAACTAAGGGTTGCAATTTAAGGCGAAAGAAGCGCGTGGAAAATTTTGCCTTTTTTAAAACTAATAATTTCAAATATGGAACTGTCATTAGGAAGGATTCGGAATTTTATGAAGGAAAACTTGGGAAAACCGCATTGTATTTGACTGGTGCCTCAAGTGACAAATTTTTGAATTTTTCACTTTTTTCGAGCAAGAGCTCAATCGTCTCTGCCTCCTGTAGCTACGTCACTGCTCTGCAACATTGAACATTCATAAAATTTTGACACTTCTATAACTAAAGAATCCATCTACAAAGACTGCACAACTGAAAGGGTTGAGAGGTATCTGATGACAGGTGTGTATGAGAGCATTCGAGTACGGTATAGGCCAATGATTTCCCTGCCTAGAATATGAAGTTTTGCAAGAAAGTCTATCTCCAGTTGGCGCGGAGTCGAAATTTCTGCCCTTCCAAAAATAGCTTATATTTGTTGATGTGAAGCTTATATTCCAGAAAGTTTCAATTTGGATTCTGGGTTTCCTGTGAGGAAGTTTAAAGAATTGGGGATAACTAAAGAATCTTTTCCTTCCTTCAAATATTGGTCGCAAATCTGAGAGTGATTGCTTTTCTAAAGTCCTCCCGACTGTCTGGCAAAGAGCAAGAGAGGAAAGTCTTTCCTCCGATAAAGTGGACCTCAGATATTATTTTGTTCACTTAAGGCGACTAAATGAATGTTCATATATTTTCCTAAATGAATGTTCATATATTGACCAAAACGGTGTTCCATGAATGTAGATCAATCTGCTTTTGATGTTATAGTTGGCCCACTTTCTTTCTTTTCTCATTTTCTCTTTTTTCTTTTTCGTTTTCCTTTTTTCTTCTGCCCCTCTTTCCTTTCCTTCTTCTCCTTTTTCTTTTTTTCCTTTTCTCTTCTCCCTTCTCTTTTTCTCTTTTTCGTTTCTTTCATTCCCTTCCTTCCTTCCTGTTTTTTCTTCCCTTTTTTGTGTCCGGGGCAGTCTGCCCCCTGCCCCCCTCCCGCTGGTTACGCCACTGTTTTACAGTGCATTCAATTGATTTATCATTTTGACGCTGCTGAAGGGAATGTTAAGCTATTTGGTTTGCTATGCTCTACATATGGTGATGGGTAATGCTAGCTATACAAAAAAGGATAAAAAATTATTGAAATATTCCAAAACATTACATTTTCAAGAGTAAGCAAAACATCCAATAGGGAATAACAAAACAAATCTGAGGTAATGTGCCTACATTACTTTACATTCTGCGACTTTGTTGAGAAGTGGAGATATATTTGAACAAAAATAATTTATCCTTAAAACTGAAAAACCTTAAGTCAGAAAAAGGTTATTGCTGCAGGTTTGGGGGGACACGGGGGACACGGTGTGGAGTATGTTCTTTCATTCATGCGAGACCCTAGTTAACTGGTAAAAGCTACCAAAATATTGCACCTTTTTCTCAACTGTAAAATGTGTCAGTCCTTAAGGCAGTTACTCGATCTGCTCACTTCTATTCTTAGGAAGTAACATGCCCAAATTTTCCGTACAGCAATTGCAAGAATTTCAAATTTTCTTCAATAAACCCTCCGAATTTTCAACTTGTTTGAAAAAAATAGCCAAAGATTTAATGCTCTTAAAGTGAGTCGAAAATTTTGCGTTTGAAATTCTTCACTTCTTATCGCTACTGGTTGTCGGGACTTGGATTAAAAGACACCGAATCGGGGAGAATCCCCCCCCCCCATCGGACAATTTCTGACGCCACCCTAAACACACCCAGTTTTTACATGACAGGTTAATGCGCCGTGAAACCCTTTTTAGGTGAGCTTAATCGGTCGGAGCACCCTCGTTCATCGAAACTCTCACTTGTTTCACCTAATGGTGTAAATGCTAAGACATTTTGTTCCAGAATCATTCTTCCATTTTCAGACTTTCGAAGAAAAGTTCAATGTCCTTATTTTCACTTTAATGCAATGAGAGTTCATAAATTACAATTAGTTTTTGGATTGTCGGGTGCTGACCCCCCCCCCCTCAACTCTGGAGTCTTGTAACAATCAACCTACGGTGCTCATCGCACTCATGTAATGAACACCCCATTTTCCACACCATGAATCAAATCCACCAAGCTAGTCCTCCCCTCACCCCCTTGTTCCCAAGGAAACTTTCTCACCCTAAAAAAATTTCTTTACCTTCAGAAGAGTAAACCGACTTGATTTTATTCCTCTGTCAAATTCTAAATTCCTAAATTTAAAGTGTTCACCCCGTCGCAAATTTCCGTAAGCTTGTAAGTGTATAAGGTTGCTTCCAGATTTACTAGAGGAACGGTCTAGCAGAAGCCAAAATTCATTTTGGTTTGCAGAGTTTAGGATAATATAGTACGTTATATAGACTTTTTCACAACTCTAATGATTGGGTTCCAAGCATGGCATCCGTAAGTAGGAACCAGGCGGGGCTTGCTTGAAAAAATATTGAAGGAAGAACAACATTCCATTAAGATATCGCTTAACGATTAGTTGCAAACTATCATGAAGGCCTAGAAAGTGTCATTTTCAGCAATCTGGAGTGCGTTTTGCCTAAGTTGTTCTTGGTCCTGCAGACTGTGATGCCTGTACACCTAGACATGTTTTATTAAAAGCTTAACAAAATCGGCAATTTGAATTAAGTCACTTCACTATTTCTAGGTCAAAGAGAGAATAGCATAAAAGATTGGCTATAAATGCTTCCATTAAAGGGCCAGACCTCTCACCCCAAACTACAATTTTGGTACGGGGGTACCAGAATTCTCAATTGGCCCAGCTCTTTGATTCACAGCTAATTCAAACAATGCAGAGTACCAAAGCTTACATTACACAGTGTGAACGGTACTGTGAGTGTTTTGGTTATAAAAATTGAGTTTTCTATACTCACCTTGAAGCAATAAATTGAAATTGTATCAGGATGAGCATGAATTTTAGACAATTGTGGGAGGGACTTAAGTAAGAAGGTTAGGAGAATTGGTACTGTTTGGGCTGAGAGAACTGGGCCTTTAAGCTTGAAAGGGTTTAAATTAGTCGTCTCAAGTTATGCGGTTAAAGATGCTGCTAAATGTTATAGATCTCATGGCTCTTATTTTTCCCGCAAGTATCTTTTATTTATAAGTCTCTTAAAAACAAACACATGCAAAGTTGGGAATTATTTTGCATCAACTGAACAAATGAGTAACACAATATTATTTCACATGATTGATAGGAGCCATTTTTGAATTGAGGTGACTGTTTTGCTCATTCAAATTCTGCATTTTATCTTTAATTTGAGGAAAAAATGCATAAACCTCATGAAATAACAATTTTTCAAAAGCACGTGATAAGAGGAGAAAGTTGGTTGGGCCATCAGCCCCTTTGGGTTCGGATTCTGGTATGGGGTTACTATTTCATTTTTCCAGTGCCATACGACTGGACAAAAAGGCCGAGGGAGTCGCTAGATTAATCCAAAAGGTTCTAAGTTGGATTCAAATTCATTAAACAAATCTTCCATCAAGTTTGAATTGTGAAATCTCATTTTATTAGGAATAAGAAATGTCTTTTCTTTTTAATACGTATCTTCCCGTCACTGCTATTGACAATCTGTTTTATGAGTATACTCATTTCTTCTTTTACGTTATTTTAACGTTTCAAATTGTTTATATCTTTTGTGCGTTAGAAAATCAGGGTCGGATGTGGGATTTCTTGTTCGGTGGAGGGGGAGGGGCGGTACCCGAGTGACCAGCATGAGTTTGGAGCCTGGACTTTCCTAGTTTGTATATAGAGTAGTTCAAACAAGGACGGCTGGATCCACTGGTTTTACAGTTGGAAAGAAGATGCGTTTTTGGCTGGAGGAAGAAAATGTTTTATGCCTCCCAAAAGACTATCTAAACGGAGCGCCCATGGATCTGGCATTGGAAACAACCCTAATATCATTTGCAACTTGCACCCGAATATGCTACCATTTCTGGTAAAGTATTTTGCAAGAAACTGAAGTGAGGTTAAGCAGAAATCATTTTCCATACATGACCTTTAAGAATTTTTGTAATACTTTTGAATTTTTATCGAAATTTTGCTGTGGCGGTAATTTAGTTCGTTTTATTTAACGGGAAAGTTTTGAAAGAAGTTGGACACGTTTACGAGTTTTCGGTGCAATTAAAAACATATCAGATATTTTGAGATGGAAATGGTTGCCCAAACTTTTTAGGTCCTACTCTAAATCCAGGTCTACTGGAAGTCAAGTTGGGGCGCAATAACAGTTTTCCATACCCCGAATGTGTATGTGGGATTAAAAAGCAAATGTATACGAATAGTTTTCTGTAGAATAATATTGCAAATGTTTCGAGAATAGCTCAGATGAGTGAAACGCTTTGCGTATAGCAGCAGACTGCACGGCATATTCCTCGTTCAGGTGATTTCTAAAGCCTTGAAAAAGGCCATGGCCAGCTCGACTTAATCCATTTGGTAGATACTGGTCCATAAAACCTAATCTAATCTAATCTAACCTTCTAAAGCCTACACGGGGTACTGAACAAACCGAGTCTTCCGAGGGGTATGGAACACCATAACACCCATATGACAGTGTGACTTAAATAAACAAATGTTCGTCCTCGAAAGAGCTCGCTGAAAGAGTTCTGCTTCCTGAAGGAGCCCCGTCCTTGAAAGGACACAAAACTCCCCTACATAATAGTCTGCCACGGTGATTTCGCTCACTGAACCACTACATTTGTGGTAGGCGATGCTATAATTAATGGCTCTACACTATATAGCACTATTTCGTAGTGACGTCTTTGTCAATTGGTTATAGCGTCCTCTATTTCGAACTTCTTTGTCTCTTCACATTGAGGATACAGCTTCGAGTGGTAAGTGGTAAGCTTAACTCCATCGCACTTTATCATTTTACAACTCACTATTGCTACCGTTTACGAGTGAAGTACGTCATATAACGCATATTAATAAGCCTGTTGGATAATGTTTCCACTTGAAAGTGTCTCTTAAACTACAATCACGAGCTGTATAACATTGGAAAACTAAACACAGACACTATACACCGCCCCCATTTAGAATAAATATTAAACCCACTAAAATGAGCGAGAAAAGTAAATACTTCTTAGAGTGCCTCAAAATTGATAAAACGTAACCTGAATGAGCCTACACTTGAAACAATTTAAGCAAACCTGGTACCCGATAATCAACTTGTCGAGTTGTAGTTTTATTACTACGCAAAGTTACAGATGACCCTTAATAATCTTGTAATCCTACTTTTATGGCTCACATTATGATGTAGTATTACACAAGAACTACATTGGTAATTGTTGCACGGACCAGTCAAGCTGGTTAAAATAAAGTCCCACTTATTCTGTCAATTGTGGGCCTAATATTTTCTACGGTAGGTTTTCTGCAGTTCGGTAAATATTTCTTCGAAACTTTCAACAAATCATAACCTTACAAATGAAAAACTTGGAACTTCGATCAAAAGATAGTTGAATTAAAAAAAAAAATGGTTAAACTATTATGATAGATTTTGCATCTTTTCCAAGAATGAGGGAAATGTTAGCAAAAAAAAAAAAAAAAAGGGGGGGGGCAAAAGCCGGCTAGTTAACTGGTCCATCCGAACTGATGCTCCAGTCCGGCGCGCAACCGACTTCGTCGGCTGGGCAACAGATTTTAGTGGGAAGCCTTTGCCAAATGGGAGGAAAGCCGGAGCACCCGGAGAAAAACCCCCGTACATCGAGCGGGATTTGAATCCACGTACGTATGAAACACATTGGTAGTCAGCAGCTGGAAAAGACCACTCGACGACCCCAAATGTTAGCACTTCAACCAAACAGCTTTATAGCAGCATTCTAAGGGGGCTTTTTATGACGTCATAAAACTCCATGGCAGCCATGTTGGAGTCCATGTAACTACGTAGTAGTCCACGCTCAACACGCTTGTTCGAGGAATGTGTGCACACCGCAGAGGCCGCAGTGCTCACTGGCATTCGGTGTGTGTAGCCGTGGAGCACCAATTGTACTTGAAATGACTGTCCTCTATCATGGTAAATCAGTGACGCAACTGCAAATCCTCTATCAACGAATCCAGACAGCAAGTGAAGGTCTGATTTTAGTCGGCCATAACTGGGTCCGTCACCTTTCAATTTTTCAATTTCTTCGCTTACCTGTATTATGGACGGTTTTACACTAAAGTGCATATTGATTCGTTCAATTCCACTGAAAGTTAGGGATTGAAATTCATGTAGACAGTAAAGGAAGACAATTTAAAGCTGAATGATCCCGCTAATGGGTGCCTACACTCACTAAACACAAGCGCGAATCGGATTCGTCTATAGTCTAATGGGAAACACTGGGAAAGAATTGCCTGGAGTTTAGCCCACATTTAAACCTTAACACCTACGTAGTACAGAGAGAACGCCTGATTATTCATTTCAATTTCTGGACCTCTTTCTAAACTGCATCGTAACATTAAAAGTGTCTGGGAGAAAGTTATACTACTTCATCTTTGTTGTCCGTGCAAATGAAGGAAGATGTGGGAAATGATACTGGTTTAACGGTCTAGTCCCTGACGTCATTACGCTGTAGCATATACACAGTGATAACTCAAATTGTTGGCCCCTCTCCAGTGGCGTAGCCAGTTGGAAGGGGAAGAGTGCCCCCCCCCCCCCACAGAAATTTTGGGGACGTGATGGATGGTGTTGAAATATAGAGGAGAGCAAAATAAAAGAGCAAAAAAAAAAAAAAAAAACGACGAGAGGAGGGAGGTATGTTAAGTTGGCAGAGTTGGGGATGGGGGGGGGGGGGGATTGTAACAGGGAAACATGGCTTCATAAGTGGGATCCTTTTATGATACTGAAAACTAATACGTTTCATGTTGATGTTGTTATGTTTTACTTAAAGTCTGCTCATGTTCTAATCTACTGCATGCTATTTGTTCAATTCAATTGTGTAGTGGCTTTGCAAAACACTTAGTGTGCTGATGCAACCTTATTGTACAAATGGGTTTTCGTCACAAAGTTTTCCAAGTCTGATACAATTCAAAACGCTGCACCTCTGCTCCTGTCTCCAGTCATATGCTGATTGGGACATGCGAGGTTTAAAATATTCAGGAAACTGTATTTTGATGATGTTTGTAAATTGTTTGTATTTCAAAAGGTATATGGAAGGAACGAAAATCAGTTTCTATTTTGTGATAGGCCATCATCGTTTGTACACTTACACTCCCATACTAATATTCTTTAGAAATATTCATTATCGAAACTGTTTTGTTTAACTTCCAATTCTTCATTTCATGTGCTAATCCAGGGGCGTCGATTGGTGGTGGGGGGGGGGGGCAGGGAGGATATTCTTCATTTCATGTGCTAATCCAGGAACGTCGATTGGGGGGCAGGGGGATATGCCCCCTACTTTTTTGAGTGTATGGGACACTAACGTAAGCCCCCCCACACACACACACACACACTTTTTGTGACGTGAAACTTAAAAAATTAGAAAATTAGGTACTGCCAAAAAGACTTTACATGTAGGTTATGAAAGGTGTCATTTCCCGATAACGATCGACTAGCTTTCTGTATCAATAATTCCCCATGTTCACTTTGCAAATGCCCCAAATTATCGCCCGCTCCGCGCGCTTGCAGTCTCATTGATGTTCTATTTTAACTTGCATATCAAACATACATTATTCATCGGGCTCTATGATTATGTCGATTTTTCGTGTACATAGGGCAGCAGGTGTGGTTATGAAGGAGCACAATATTTAGGAATAGGAAGAAGATGCATCGTCCCCTACTATGCCTATTTAAGTTTAGAATCATTGGTGATTTCCTTTGAAGACTTGCCAAATCTTCAGAAAATATCTTCTGAGGTGGCTTTGAAAAAAGCTCAGTGACCACCTGTTGCAACCTAATTGTAAAAATTGGCTTCCCTCACTAATTTGTATTCCACGTCGATACCATTCAGTCCATTCTCAAAGCGAGAGTCATTCTTTTGTGTTTGATTGAAATTAAAATATACATGAATCAGTTTTTTTCGATGAAGTCAGTAAAATCCCTGTATTCAAAAAGCAGTATGAAAGACAGGAAATTTTTTTTTTTTAAGTTCTGATAAATCATCTTGAACACTTTCATGTGCCTTGCTGTTATTCATTAGAAATGTTTGCTATCGACGCTGTTATGATTCACATTCTGATCCATATTTGTTATTATTTCAATGTTATATATTGTGTACAATGGACTGCACAGGCCATTGAAAAGTGAGTTTCATGTACGTGACCGTATGGCCTAGGTCTTTAGTGTTTTCGGTACTTTAATGCAAAAATTTGGTCAATCTCCAAAATATGATTGCATGGAATCAGGACAATTTCAGCACATACTGATCTAGTATAAAAAAGAAGCAAAATATAGCACCGTTTTGCATGTACGGCCTTGGAAGCAGCAAAAAAAATTCCAAAAGGGGAGGGGAACGCCCCAGGAAGGCAGTCAAGAATAGACACGATAGGTCGATTTTTTCTCCCTCAAAAAACCTGGCTACGCCCCTGCCCCTCTCCTAAAAGGCATTGCAATTGGTGGATCCTTGTGTTAGGGGTAAGGGCTAAAGGACCGTTGTAAGCAAGAGAGGATGAAAGATAAACTCATAGGTCGTGTTTCATAAAATGAAGCACCCAATCCATAAAATGATACCGCTAACAGGAAAGAAAAACTAATTCCTTCGTTACTCCGGTAGGCTAAAGATTAGAGCAGTGATCATGACCTCAACTGAACACTTTCTAACAGAAAATTACGTTTTGTAAGCTTTTGGGGGTTTTACAAGAAATTTCTACCTATGTTCCTCTGAACAAAGTGAATGAGGAATCAAGAGTACCTTTAAACTTGCAGTCGGGAGTCGGGAGTTCGACTCCTGGCCGGGACATACCTAAGACTTAAAGACGGAACCTACTGTCATTGTGCTTGGTGCTCAGCAAAAGCTATGGAGTAGGGAAAACAAGCCAGCGAGCCACAACTGGAAAAAGGCCGTGGCCGGCTCGACTTGAACTAGTTGGTTGAAAACTGAGCCGTAAAACTCCATCTAACCTAAACAAACCTAACCTAACTTAACCTAACCAAACCTAACCATTAAAGCGTGTGTCCTTTCGTCTTCATTTTATTTAATGGGGAGATGGACTCACCCCAACTTGACAATGAATAGTGTAGTAGCCAGTACTGTTCCATGATTGGGTCTTGGGTCTAAGGAATCATCTGATAAACTTTTTTTCTTCAATTGTGATAACTTCTTGGAGTAATTATTTATTTTACCTTGAATATGCAATTCAGTCCTGAAATATCAAGGAAGAAACTTTAAAGAGGAATAATAAAAAAAATTGTGACATTCATGTATTGCTTCAAAATTTTTTTGGGTCGACTCCTTTAAACACTCTTAAAAACGTCTATTGATAAATTTTTTTTATAACTGAAACCAGCCCAAATCGGGAGCGCACCGATCCAAACCCGGTCATTTGCAAAGATCATGGTTTAGATGAAAATGATTCAAATCTGATTAAATTAATGATACACATATCGCGTCGATGTCCCTCTGCATTTTATATTAAAACGTTACACCGTTAGACTCTTAGATGCATGTTATCAATCGGCATATCATCCGATGATCTAACTTTTAGAACAGCCAATCTCTTTCGTGAATTCCTTTCAACATCATGATAATTGTCACTGTTGTTCCATGCAAGTTGTAATGTAAACTGTTAGAAATTCATTTACAATTAGAAACAAAATTTGACAAGACAAGTCACAGCAACTTGTAACTTATAACTTGTGTTGTTGTCTGTGGTGTGTTATGATTGGCTAATGAGAGTCATGTGGCAATATTGTTCTCACTAAATTATGAAATTTAGGAGAGAACCTCATTGGTTTACGTTGCATGAGTGACGTAAGTCATGAAATCTCATGGACGATATTCGGAGAAGAAATAAGAAGAAGCCGTTGGGATGTGATTGTTGTTTTAGAAATAAGTCAGAAATAAGGCTGCTTTTGTCTTTTAATTGATAATTTTACACACCCGGGTGTGTAAAATTTAAAGTAATGACAACAACGCCACGGACTTCCTATACATGTAAAGAGCATACTGCGTGGTATGTTGTCGCTACGGTATGTATGAGATAAAGCTTAGCAAGACAGCAAGATGACTTGCTGCAATTGTTTTGTGTGGCAGTTTGGACTTGCTCAAGTAAACCAACAAATTTTGCAAGAAAGCTAAAACATTTTCGAAAGGATGCAAGGTAAGGTCAAAATCACAACACCAGCAGTAGTATGATATTGTTTCTCATTCAAACCAAAGTTTTGTTTAAAAAAGAAGGGTTTAAGGTCACAACAGGATTTTATATGTTAGAGGAGTATTTATGTTGAGTATTTTGGTGAAATTTGCATTGAAATCCGACGGTGTGGTTCTCAAGATATGAGCAGGTAAAGTTTTCACATTTTCAACGCAAAGTGAACTTGAAGCAAGCACATATGACATCACATCCCCACATTAATGGATAGTCTTTTGTTTTTCTTTAAAATTTAGACTGGATTTTCTCCCCACAATCCCATATTTTTAAAATGTGATTGCTTAAGTGGCATGAGAATTTTACAAACTTTGCACCACTCACAGGGAGGTCATACTCCTATTAACTTCAAGGTCAACACAACAGTCTGATAAAACAAAGGGAAAGAAAGCATTCCTTGTCAATGTGAGGAAGTGATATAAGCTCTGCTGCCCTCAAACTCACTTTTGAACACAAATCTACTCACTTCATTTACTGATATCTCGAGATACACATGTCCGATTCCAATGGAACTTTCACCACACTGTGTAGATTTGGTTCCTCTTTCAAATATGAAAATTAAATTTTTGCTTAAACTTCCCCTTACAAAATTATAGACTCGTCGTCAAATCAGACGATTTATAGCTTCACGGCGGCCATCTTGGTGCGCCTTTTTTTTGTCCCAGTCGGTGCCGACAATCTACGGATACGACGTACACGTTACATGCTCTGTCCATGTGTATAGGAAGACCGTGCAACACGCATTTACATTAGATTTAATTGCTACGCAGAATTGTCAACTTCATGAAATATATTGTAATTGCCTGTTAAAAGAGTCATTTTATGTGAAACCTGTACTTGGATGGATGGATTGAAGAAAAGGTTTGCTCTTGTGTATGCCCCCAGGATAGCCCTTCAATATAGTGTCTGTCGGAAGAAACAACCGTTCGCATTTTTCTTGAGGTTGTGAACCATCAAAATTTTAAATCTTTATATCGGACGCCGCCATGATGCACCGTTATGAAAAGGGGCGTATTCAATCTATACCTGGATATTTTGTTATGTACTGACGACTATAGACCAAGAAATTTTAAACTGCAGAATTGATTTACCAAAGTACAGGAAATGGAAACATTTTCAAAACTGAAAGAAAAAACTTGTTCCTCTTTTCAACCGCAAGAAAGAACTTATCGGAAGTACACTGTGAGTTATATACCGATTTATTTTGCTGTTTGGTTGCAGTTATGCCTATATCATCCATAGGTTCCACAGTTTACGGTTTATGTGCAGATTGCTGGAGAGTGCTGCTTCCGTGTGGCACGTCCCTACCCAAACTGAAGGCTTCTTATAGTCTTTTGTACAGATCCTGAGTAAGATCTGTTCTTTCAGTCTGGTCTAGGGCGGAGCCACTCATGACAAACCTATGATGTGTAAGTCTTAAGACTGAGGACCGGGTTGGTCAGTTAAAGGGAGCAGGCAGTCACCCCAAGCTCATTTAGTGTAGTAGTCTATCTTATTTCATGAATGGCCCTTGAGAATTAGGTGAAATAGTTTTCCTCCTCAATTGTTAAATTCACTATAGAGGCTTTTCACATGACGTCATAATACTCTCCGGCGGCCATGTTGGAGTACATGTAACTACGTAGTAAACCATACGGGACGCGCTTGCTCGTTGAATTTGTATACACCGTGCATGTCACAGTGCACACTGTGCAGTGCGTTCGGCACAAAGCCACGTGTATTTGGCATGAATGTCCTCCAGCATGGCGGTTCAGTGACGCAATTGCAAAGCCTCTATACAGGAACAAGGGGACTTACCTAGAGTATGCATGTGCTTAAATATCATGAAAGATACTTGAATGAGAAATAAGATGATAAAATTAATGTTGTTTTGAATTTGGGCGACTGCTTTCACCCTTTCAGTTTTGTGTTATGTGGGAAATTGCCTTTATATACATGGTCAGAGCATATATATACTGTACGTAAGATTGTCGCTACCGCATGTGTGAGCACAGGCGTAGCAAGATGGCTGTATGATATGTTCTTGAGTTTGAAAGTTTCTCAAGTAATAAAAAACAACAGATTTTGCAAGAAAGTTGAAATGTTTTCGAAAAATACAACGTAAGGTCAAAATCACTACTCATATTGCAGGGATATGATATTGTTTCCCATTCTAGTTAAAGTTTTGTTCAAAATATTACAGAGTCGTCGTCAAATCATACAAATTATAGCATCACGGCGACCATCTTGGTGCGCCTTTTTTATCCCAGTCTGTGGCGACAATCTACGGATAGGACGAACGCGTAACATGCTCTGTCCATGTGTATAGGAAATCCGTGGGAATTGGTGACGCGGCCGCCGATTCAGGGAGCAGAACTTCTTCGGAGGTATTTGTCGATTCCACTGCTTGGCTCTTTCGCCAGAGAGTAGAAGGGCTATAGAAAGCGTCCATATACACATGTAACTGCATAGCCAAATGGACAATTACACTAGGTACTAGGAGAGACTGATCATTTATAACGAGCCCTGCCATTTAATTTCAATCAGGACAGTAGAAGTCCCTCCAGCAATGACCAAGACCAAGACGTCACCATTTGTACATTAAGGACGGGTGGTGTCAAACCGAAGCAGTGTCAAGGATGAAAACCTCATGTCAGTTAACCCCCGTCCACACTATGCGACTCGGCGCGACGCATCTTTTTGCGACGAAATTATTCAAACGTCGCTCAAAGTGTGGAAGTCTTTTTCAACTGGTCGCAGGTAGTCAGTCTGTCACGACAGGGAAACATATTATCCATGTTAAGTTTGTGTGTTTGTAAATACTTCATTAAATGCTCTTTGCGTACTACAAATATTCCAAGAAGGGTTTAATTACACTTAAGAATTTTAGAAATGGCATAAGCCGACGTGGCACATAGGACCGTATAGTATATAAAAGGCAGGAGACTACGGTTTTGTTGTCCTTATCATGTCCTTTGTGTCGTTAAGTAATAAAGAACTTTACTCCATTGTTTAACATGCGAGAGTTCTCTGCGTTTCGTTTAGGAGGGTCACTGTGTTTTTGATTGCTGTCAAGTCGAGACGACGGAGACAGTCCGGCCTCTAAGAAAAAACCAACGTCAGTTAACCATAGGTACAGTACCATTCTCATCTAGGAAAAAAGCGTGTATAAAAGCAAAAGGGAAAAGCAACCAAAATGTGGGTGTCGTTGAGGAAATTGGCGTTGACAAATTTTCGTCTTTCTCTCTTGAATTATAGGTGACTACGTAGTAAAGGGTCGTAACCCAACCGATCGGTAAAGGGAGACGTAGGTCACGGTATCCAGTTTGGAAAAAATCGAACGATCAATTTTGAAAGAAATTAGAAATTTAGTTTGAAACTATAACGGAGAAAAGAACAGTCTAATCTAGGAACGTTATAGAAGAACATGTGAACATTTATTTTGGAACAGAAACAATAGAAGTTAAGGTTTGCAGAGAACTCGCGTGAAGTGGTGGGTTATTTGAAGAATAATTATTTGAAGAATTACCTAAAAGAATAGCAGAAATTGTTGGTCTTATCGAAACTTGCTTGGAAGATATTTGTATGTATTACGGTTGAACAGAGTAGAACTGAGAATAAGCAAGAAGCAAGAGAGAGATGGCGAGAGAAATAAAGGAGCACAGTTCGAAGGAGGGCAAGGAACCCCGTGTAAATATAATTCAGAAACAGTTGTATAGTTTGTGTGTCATAGTCATTTTTGTTTGTTAACTCACGCAAATTCCATGTACATAACTTAATTTTGAAGGAAACTCGGACTTACCCGTGACACAGTCGCAGAAACCAGTCTCATGAAACCGAACGTTTTTGGTCGCATGAAAATGAAACGTTTAACTGACAACACTGGTGGACTTCTGGAATGAAGACCGTGACGATCAGTAAATCGAAGTGGAGAAGATACCATTGCTTCTTCGACATAAGATATAAGGAGTAAGATGACACGTCGGAATTTCGGGGGAATCGCTTCTTATTAGACTTGCTACTAGTTGCATACACACCTTGACCTTAGAGCTGGTTAGCCAGTTAGCGCGAGCTAGTCGTCAGTCGCTCCCCGCGACAAGACAGACTCGTCGCAGTAAGTCGAGTCGTATAGTGTGGACGTAACTTCAATATTTTCGCGGTGGGTTCTTGGACTACACCTATGTGCATCTTTTGCATGAACCCCAACTGTTGGGAAACGAACGAATTAAAAACCAAAACCCCTGACTGAAATACAGTAGCCTAAGATGACTGAATTTATATATTCCCCGTGAGTTTATTCCCTGATAACGCGGTGTCACGTGACCGCAATATCAACTTCAAACTTGAAGTTGGCGAAATACCATGAAACAGGAGAATATACAAAAGTCACTGGAAGAGAACAAACTTCACAGTGCATGAAGCTTGCAACGAAACTTTGTTGGAGTAAATATCAAGCGGTTCTGAGAAAATTTCCCATCTTGTCTTCTTTTCTCTCTGTGTTGCACTTTTGAGGAGTTTCATTTTTGTGGCAAGGGCGGGCACACATTTGAAATGTATTTCAAGGCCCCGCCCTTTCAAACAGCTATACAACAGATGGCAGACCCTTAATTTTTTATTTTGGTTTTGTCGGATTTCAACGTAAACATTGGTGTCATCAAACATCGGTGATTCAATTGAATGTCCATCTTAGCCAAGTGAACTTTATTAACGCAGAGTTTTTATACCGCGAAGAGTATGGTGCCTTTATCGAAAAGAGAATAAAAAGAAACGAGAAGGGGCCAAGCTTTTTCTCCAATAAATTAGGTCAACTGTGTGATACGTACAGAGGCTCGCCGGCTGGACACGGTTGTTAAATTGGGAGATGTTTTGCCATCTCCCCAAGTCTGATTGCATCCCATCAATTGTCTCCAATTTTGTTGTTTTTATTGTAATTCTACTAAGATAAACATGAGGGAAAGATAGACTTTTGTCCGATCGTAAATAAAGATTGGTGACACATTCGGAGATTTTCGTCGCAACCTCTTGCTTAAAAAGTAGAAAAGTGTTGATCAAAATAGGAAGCATGTCCTCATAGTCTATCGAACACGTAATTAAGTTTGAAACAATTGGGGACTTTGCTGTCAATGTAAAAATGATATTGAGACCTGTAGACTGAGGGCTTGACCAGTCATTTACCCGTCACAGCTCGCCGCAAAGTCCCTAGGATCACCTCAATAACCTAGATAGGCCAGAAAGGGCAACTATGCAGCAACGGGCGTGATTCATTTCATGAGGTTTTTGTCTTAGACGTGCATGTTGTTTGCGATAAATTATTAAAAACTTATCATGCAAGGGTCACACTTACTTGGTAAAAGCTGGCTGCAAAGTCTTAAAAATGGAAGCTCTTTGAAAAATTTTGTTGACTACATGATCAAGTGGTAGGAGCATTTGACTTCAAGGTCTGGAGTGTAATTGACTCCTGGCCGGGTCATACCGGTGACTTTAAATGGCCAAACCTCTCACCCCAAACTACAATTTTGGAACCCGGGTACCGAAATTCTCAATTGGCTCAGCTCTTTGACTGACAGTCATTCAAAAAATGCAGAGTGTCAAAGCTTATATTACACAGCATGAATGGTACTGAGAGTGTCTTGATAATATAAATCGAGTATTTCTATACTCCCCCTGAAGCAATAAACTGAGATCGTGTCTGGATGAGGATGAATTTCAGACAGTTGTGGGAGGGGCTTCAGTTAGAAGGTTAGGAGAATTGGTACTGTTTGGGGTGAGAGAACTGGACCTTTAAAAATGGAACCTACTGCTATTGTGATTGGTTGGTGCTCATACGCAATGAAATAAGAAAAACAAGCCAGTGAGCCACAACTGGAAAAAGACAATGGTCGGCCCGACTCGAACCAATTAGTTCAAGTCTTTAGAAATAGAAACTGAACAACATACAGCTAACCCATGGAGGA
The DNA here is from genome assembly GCA_037179385.1 of Holothuria scabra. Lineage (NCBI taxonomy): Eukaryota > Metazoa > Echinodermata > Holothuroidea > Aspidochirotida > Holothuriidae > Holothuria > Holothuria scabra. Next base: position 11,974,667 of record CM074194.1, read on the forward strand.
GAAGACGGTCAGGGTGTGTTTGATTCGTCTGGGCTTCCAATTGACTTCTTCATCTCTGGTCACATGTTTAACCAAGGTCTAATAGCCCCGTAAATATGGCGGTGGGGAGGTTATCTTTCTAGGATTTTCTATGGCAAATAACGTTAGTTATAGAATAAATCCTCGGCCATCTTAATTCAAGAGTGCTTCTAATTAATCATGGAACTAAATCATGGAACTAAATTGTTAATCATGGATTATTACCTCACTGATTTCACCTTGTAGAAAGGGAATTGTCAGCTGACACTCCCTGATAAAAAGCATAATCATAGAAAAACATACCCCGCTGAGCGGACTGTTTTTTTTTTTAGTTTCTCAACCTCCAAAACTTAACAAGGAATATGCCATACAGCCTGCTACGCAGGTAAAGTAAAACAATGAGAGGGGATTTATTTAACCCGGCCACATCATATGCCCTACTTACTGAGGCAAGACTGTCTTGTTGCGGTGAGCGACTGACGAGTAATTTGTGCTGCCTATTTTTAAAGGGACTCATTGAGTTGATATCGATAACTTAATGAGAGTGATAAAGGGTCACTACAACATGACAATGCTTCTAGACAGCATAAAAAGTCAGGTTTCATATCCAATAGTTACGGGAAAAGCTAAAATTTTGAATTTTGTAATGTCCTGATTTGTAACGGTTTTGTGTACAATTTGAAAAAGTGTCTGGTCACGAATTTTTGAAAACCGAAGTGAACCGTTCAGTACTCACACATAAAACAATTGTTTGTAGGATATGGGGATTGTCTAAGATAGACCATTTGTCATTGGTATGTGAAGAAAACTTAACGGGTTTGAAAAATTTTGTGGAATTTCATGAACCAACTCAATGAGCCGCTTTAAGAGCAATGTGTCCACGTATTTTTGGCAGCTTGAGACTGGGTTGAGCGACTGCTAGTTGCTTAGGGTTGCAAAAGACTCCCACGTATAGTGACGGGCTTGAATAATATCGTCGCAGGGAGTTGAGTCGCATTGTAGGGGCGAGGCTAAAAGGGAACTTCAAGCAAAAATTTAATTTTCATTTGAGAAAGGGGGACCAAATGTACACAGTGTGGTGAAAGTTCCATTCAAATCGGACATGTATTTCTCGAGATATCAGTAAATGAAGTTAGTTAGTTAGGCTAGTTAGTTAGATGGAGATTAACGGCTCAGTTTCCAACCAATTGGTTCAATTCGAGCCGGTTTTCCCTGCTCCATTGTTTATGCTGGGCACCAAGCACAATGACAGAAAGTTTCACTTTTAAAGTCTTAGGAATGACCCGGCCAGGACTCGAACTCCCGAACTCCCGACCCCCCGACTGCAAGTCGGAGGCTCTAAAGGCCTGTATACACGAGCAACATTTGTAAAACATTCTCAAACACGTCACCTGCAACAAACCCAAAACATGCTTGTTTTCGGTTTGTTGCACAGTGTAGACAGAGTAAATACAATTTGAAAACATTTTGAAAATGTTTTGAAAAGAATTGACAGGATATTTCTTTTGCAACATTTCCAAAACATTTTCAAAACATGCGGTATGCCCTGTCTACACTGTGCAACAAACCGAAAACAGCTTGTTTTGGATTTGTTGCACAGTGGATGTTTTGGAAACGTTTTTGGAATGTTTTGGAAATGTTGCTCGTGTATACAGGCCTTAACGTCGGATGCTCTAACTACTTGACCATGCAGTCGGTAAATGAAGTCAGTAGATTTGTGCTCCAAAGTGAGTTTTAGGTCACCAGAGCTTTATCGACAAGAAATGCTTTGTTTCCCATTGTTTTATTTGACTGTTGTGTTGACCTTGACATCAGTAGGAATAGGACCTCCATGTGGGGTATGCAAAGTTTGTAAAGTTTTTATGCTACTTATGCAATCACATTTTAATATGGGACTGTTGAGGTAAAAACCCGACTCTAGAGTTTAAAGAAAAACAAAAGACTGAGCACAAATGTGGGGATATGATGTCATATGTGTTTGCTTCAAGTTCACGTTTTGTTGAAAATATGAAAATTTTACGTGATTATATCTTGAGAACCACACATAGGATTTAAATGCAAATTTTACCAAAATGCTTAGAATACACCCTCTAACACACAAAATCCTGTGGTGACCTTAAACCCTTCTATAAAGGCTATGATGAATTTCCTTAACAAATTCTGTACTGTTTTTTCTTTATTAAAGCTTCCCAATGTTAGTTACGTATTGCAAGGAACAGCAGCATCTGGCCATTGGGGCACGGGAGCAAGTGTCCCCAAAGTTTTCAAAGCGTGGCCATTCAATTTTCGACACAATAGATGAGTTATTCGATCTGACATGTATGTAAAGCACTAACTAATGTGAGCAAGTTATCTCTCCTATCTCTTACGATGTCACATATTATTTATAAAGTACCGTATCAACTAACGCATAATTTTGAAAGGTTATTTTACAACAATTTCAGAATTTCAGCCTAGGTTTCAAGGCTAATTCGATCTCTAGCTTGCACCTTACGTTCCCAATAACTTTAAGCAAAAGAAACATTTTGGTGATATATGTGTCAGCTGATGATGAGGGGCTGTAGCTCCCCTTCATATCCCTACAACGATCCTTGACTTCCTGCAAATCAAAAACAAAGGGGATGGATAGGAGAATAAGGTAAAAGGTGGGGTTAGCCTTCACAAAATTTTGATTTTTGGGATCTAACAAAACTTTTGAGGCGCTGAAATACCCCAAGAAGTGCCCTGACTTCCTGTTAATCAAACAGTGGCGTAGCCACGGTGGTGGTTTTGGAGGTTAGATCCCCCAGGACCCAACCGTACAATGCAAAAATACCTAAAATAGCGGTTTTCTCTCTATCCTTGGACTTTTCTCTCATGTCGTGCCCCCAACACCCCCCCCCCCCTTCAGCACACAATCCTGGCTACACTACTGTAATCAAATATAGGTTGAAGGTTGTTGAAGACGAGGGGGGGGGGGGGAGGGAGAGAAGGGAGGCAAAAGTTGGGGATAGATAATTAGGACCAGATGGTAGTTATTTATGGTAGTTCTACATCATACATCATGATGGACGAGACAAAAATATATCCAAATGACACCAAAAGAATGCGCAACAAAGAAGAATTATTTTGCATATTTACATTTCAAATACATATATTTATATTCTTAAAAAACACGAATGACACAGAACAGTCATTAGCACGCCTGTGACATTGTTTCAACACTCTTAAACTTGTATACAACATCAGTGTGTAATCCAAACGGCTCAATTTACAATACTATGAAAAATTGCCTGAAAATAAAAAGAAATATTTAGTTTATTTCCAATTGGACTCACTTTTGTACGTTTTCTTACTTAACAGCTTGATGTGTCATAGGTTACGTAATTGTCGATAAAGACATGCTGTAATCATACCGGCTCACACCGGTTATACCGGTTCCCACATGTTATACCGTTGTTGAGAAAATTATGATATACCGTGCAGTGTCGTCAGCGTTTATGTGCACGGTGTAAATTATGTGCATGTTGTAAATTATGTCTATAAGAAATGTTCGGTCTAGTCTTTGTTTGCGCAAAATTCAAAACATGAATTTCAGCATAACCTTAGGAAATCTTGTAGACTGTTCTAAACAGAAGCTATGCACCCTTCGGACTCGAAATAGAACGTAGGAGAGAAGAGGGTGGGGGATTGCTGTTTGATATAAATAGCCTATAGAAGTGGAAAAATCGTTAGATTCTTACAATAAATTGACAAGCCATATCTGCATTCTTCACAATTTTGCCCAAAAAGGAATGGAAAATTCTGCTTAAATTCCTTTTGTCTTCATTGAGGATTTATTTTGTCTTCCTGAGATGATATGCCTCAACGGCAACATTATGTAGTCCTAGGCGCAGTTGAGCGCAAAGTCAAAGCCAAGGGGTGCCTCGGGTGGGGGGGGGGTGGGGGTTTGACCCCAATGGTTTTAAAACAAAATAGTTGCAAGAAAGCACCACGATAAGCTTTTCCCCTTAAACAAACATCCACTTTGTCATAGCTGGGAACCTAAAATATTGTTTCTCTTACAAAGGGTAGAGGAAGGGGGTCACCCCCCTCCCCTTTTTAGACGCCCTCTTCCACGTCACACCAACAACCCTTCCAAAGACACAAATCCTGGCTACACGCCTGGTTGTGCGTTTTGAAACGTTTAATTATTCCTGATCATATTGCCGTAAAAATAATGACATTAAGTTAAATTTAAAATGCGAATATACCAGCCTGAGGGCCAAATACTTCCTTGCCAAGGTAAGCCTAAAATAACAGAACATTTCACTACAGGGTCGTTTGGACAATACACTGTAAACACAAATTAGTCAAGTGATGTCTGAATTGGCTGACCACGTTGGTCACTATTTGATTTATTTGTGATAAAATGTGACTAATTTCGTAGTAATGGACTAAAAAAATATCCGTCAAAACTTAGTCAAAGTCGCCTAATAGTTGTAAGAAACTAATTCAACCGAGTCAAATTTTAGTCAAATATTAGTCAATACTGTGACTAACGTGAAAAGTCACTAACGTCACTTCAGGCACTGTTTGACTTATTTGTGTTTTCAGTGAACTTGACATCGAGTTAACGTAAGACTTAAGTAAGTGAAATTAACTCTCAAAGGATGTGACGAAGGACCTACTAATTTTACCTTAACTGGAGTGAAAATTCACTCCAAATAGAAGCGATAAGTCATTCCATATATGTGTTAGTTACCGCTCAGTTTGAGGGAATTGTAACACTATCTCGAGTAAGTTTTCATTCCATTCTTGATTTGTTTTAGATTGTGGAAAAGGGAAACCACTGTACAAAATTGCATTGGATTTTCTTTGTATCTTCTTCTGTGGAACCGTGATATTTTAGTTATTAATTAATTTAATATTCCAATAATTAATTGAATGGCGTGGGTTTTTATTTTTTTCATATTTTGCCAAGAAAGGCATTTACTGCAATTGCATACGCCTTTATTATTATCATTATTATTATTATTACAATATAATAATACTATATTATAGTACTGACATACGTCCAAATACAATTGTAGCAAGTTCAGTCATTTCGACACTCAAAACTCAAATACTCAAAACTTCATGCCGCTTTCCAATGAACAATAAACTTCTGCAATATGAATCAATGACAATATATATTTGCTGCCTTGAAGTACTTCCGGTTTGGAAAAACTCCGGAAATACATTCGTCATGCCTTTGTTGGTGTTTTAAGGTAACCCCAACAATGATAATTTACCAAAATGCGTTAATTAAATGTCAACACCAAATAACGTAATGGGAGACGTAAATGAGGTCAGGTATACTTTCGTCGACTTACACGGCTGGAAAATGCCATTACGCGCACGCAAATGAAGTGAGTCGATCATTGGTGAGTATAGTCCGCGCAGCGGACGTATTCCTTTCGTTCAGCTCATTTCTTCGAAAAAAATCTGAGGGGCGCGACGTAGGCTAAGGTGGGGGAGGGGGGACACGGAGGCACTACGCAGACTAAGGTGGGGGAGGACTTTTAATCAGACATCACATTTTTAAAATCGAAGAGAATACTTAACGAAAACCATTCTTTAAAGAAAGATAAGTATCGTGGCTCGATAAGGACAGTGTGTCGGTACATGTCAAAAACAAACTACCTCAACTTCACCCACTTGAAATAATTATACTTCCTGTGATGGACTTCTCGATGAAATGGGAAGCTCTATTAAATATCGTTTATATGTCTATCTTGCTTTTGTAGTATCTAAACTCAACTTGGTATGGCGATAGCGAAACTTTCCTTTCGTGTTTAAGAAATGAAGGAATATATATATTTTTGGCAAAGAGACATTCAGAAAGATCATCACAGCTCAGTTTTGCAAGCTCATAACAGATTAAGGTGACTAAATCGTTGGTTAATGATCATTCACGGATGACTAAACCTGACCAAGGGTTCATAGTACTATCTCAACTACCATGACTTACATGTCAGCACAAAATTTACGACGCAACTTCAATTCATAAAATGCTCAACGAAGGACACAACGGCCATTTGTGTTCATGACCTCATATCGGAAGCCGGGTAAGTAGGCCATTTTTCCAGTAATGAGAATATTGTGCGGGAAAAATCATTAGCATTACCGTACCCATGAAACACTCAAAAAGTTTCGTAATTTTCTTTTGATCAAGAAGTCTTGAAGTTAAACTAAAGTCTCATTCAAGACTTCTTCCACGACCCCACGCATTTCGTAAAATAAGTTAGTACTAGGCAGGCTTCCACCTGTAAAAATACTGCTGACCAAAATACTTTTAAATTACATTAGTTTAACTCTGTCTTACTCGTTCTCGGGTAACACACATAAAATAGCGTCATTGATATTACTCTTCAAGCTTGTTCAGTTAAAAAAGACAACGCACCGCGATTTTACTCTCCTTGATAATCGTTTAAATTAAAGCCATCCGGTGTGTCATTCGACTTTTAAATAGAACGGTTCAAGCAAATTTATGTATCCCATTTTTAGCCAGGTAAAGGTTTAACAGACTTGAGAGGAACTGGGAAAAGGGTTGGCTCTAAACATTTTTCCTTCATTGCCTAAGGCCCCAAAGAGGTAATTGTGATTTTAATATAATAATATATTAATTGATTCATTATTAAAACGTCAACTTGATATCTCTTTCGTTACAACCCAGGGCCCCTTTTTGCTCTCAATGACACCGTTTTAAAGGTAAAACGTTACCCTGATTTGGATAAGTGTAGTAGGCTATCCCATTTCATGGATAGCTCTGGCGAGTCATGTGACAATATTTCTCTCACTCAATTTTTAAATTTTCGAAGGAAGAAATATTTCATGTCCGGAAATATCTTAAAGGATAATGATGAGCAAAAGGAGAATATAGCCTTTGTTTTTGAATAAGTCTGGGAGATTGTTTCGTCCTTTAAACATGGTTACAATTATTATTCTTTGATAAAAGAAATGGCTAGACTGGGATAAGGAGGTGAGTGGTAATTTTGATGATTTAATGACTTGGTTGATAACTGACCCTTTGTTTCCTCTTCAATGACTCAATACATAATACACACTCAATACCACTGTTCAAATTTGAAATCCAGACACAAAAACTACATTCTACCAGTGTATACAATACGTCACATTTAGGCAAGAATGATGTATTATATGCATACACAAAAGGAGCAAATACGATATACTTTTCTCTACTCATAGAAAGTCAATTACGTCACTCTGAGGTCAACTCTGCTTAGCCACGAAACGGATGCAAGGGCTCGGAACCAATCACTCTCTCTATATTTTGTTTCACCGAAGACACTGGGAACAGACAAGGTGGGTGTGCGACACCTATTTGGAACAGAACTGTTATCTGGTTATAGGCTATTTTGTCTGTTTTGTGCTTGTTGCTAAGCGACAAACTCTGAAAGCAAAGTTTGCGTTTCGTAGCAATTGGCATTTTACATACGAATTCAGAATTTTGCTTAAAGTGAAGAACATGGGCCAAGGTGAGAGAAGGAGGCATAGCACCAGTGGTAGTGCCACACCTTCTAAGAGAGTCACACTGACAAATCTAAAGACTTTGTTTGTTGGATGCCAAAATCTGGCAACCAACTGATCCTGAGTTTTGTCGGCCATTTTGGTTTCCATCTTTTCATTTATTTCTCCTACCCGTTCCATTAATAGCTGCATTCAGTACAAAACCTGTAATTAATCTGCTTATTTATGAGACTTTTAATTGTTTGTTGCCATCTATAATAGTGTTAATCAAACTGATTACTTAAATTAAGGCTGGTGGACCTTTGCAATTCTTTACCATCACTTGGCTACTGGATTATTCGCCTATCTATCGTAACCGCTCGACAAGATGGACTCTTACCGTTGCCATTGCATGCATGTTCAATCCAATAAGAAGCCTTGCTTACTGATACTCGCAAACTTGAATGCTAAAAAGTTCATAAGAGCTGACATGAAGATCGCACGCTCCAATTTTCCAGGAAACTAAATTCCGAGTAATATTTTGCCTTTAAAACTTTACCAGATTGTTGGAAAATCAGAAATTCTTGCTTTTTAGTGACTTCGGTTGCCTTCCGCCCGAGCAACTGTGTCTTCCATTATCCTCGGTGCATTTGTGCCGTTATCCGCACCTCCTTCTGTCCGTAATATTTTGAGCAACCTCAACTGCGCAGTTCTCTCCCGTTTCAATAGTTCCAAAAGTCTCCAACCATCTTCGACCAAGCACAATGACACCAAAAATTAAGATTGTCCAAATATTTTCTTCTCACGAGCTTACTGGCTTTACTATTATAGAAAGATAAGCCCGCTTCGACTCCAACTCATCTTTTGCAAGAAATCTCGTTTCTTACATCGGTGAGTGACACTATGTGTACCCCGATCTTGACACTTTGCTTCACCATCTGGCCAATGGTGGAACACCAACCCCATCAAAAGTACTGACATTTTTTCTTCAAAATTTGTTTCACTTTTGAAAAAATAAAGTATGGATGGAAGGTGAACAGAACTGACCAATGAAACGAAAAAAGGAATAGACCTATTAACCCAAAGTCGTTTTGAGGAGTTCTAAGTGTTTGTCGCCCTCTACATCCAAACTTGCGTCGGGTAAGTCTCCGTTAGTGATGTCATCATCGGGATCTGCCCCTTGTGTGTCATTAGTACCATCGCCATCCTTGCCGTCCCCTGGAACTTCCTGTAACGATAACAGAAAAGATAAGAATTGACACAAACTTTCATCTTTATACTTTGCTTCCTGTTATGACATTTAAATGGTAATAATATGTTTTGTAGTATCGTTTAAAAAAAGGTTATCTGTGAAGAGAACACAGTAAATAGGTAGAAAATAGTGCGTTGACTTGGTTGACGCATTAAACCATGAAAAACAAGTAAGTTGTTGACCTGTTAAATTTTTCATTTCTAGTAGGCACATAATACGCTGAAGAAGTGTCTATCGAGGAAGTTCCGTTAGTCTAAACAAAATGGATGACGTCATAGCCATTGAAACCCTAATGCAAAACATTGGGCTAGATAATTCAATAAAAGTTAAAGTTTAAAAGGTTCAAAATCCGTCCGGGGTCGAATAAGTCCTCCTAGGGTTTCATCGTGTAAACATGAACGAACTAATTAATATTAACGTTACTTCTGCACCGTGACATAAGTTTGCACGTTTTCCGCGACACCCGTTCGTGATAGAATACAACACATACTCACATTGTAGGCAGTGTACAAGTTACATAAAAACGTAAGTTTATATTTGAGCAAAACTAATTCGAGCTAATGTTAGCTTTTAGAATATCACAACTGGTTTTATGGCGGGACTTTAGAGAAAAGATTAACTTTCTTTATTTTACAGAACCAAAGAACCTCCTTAAATTACTATCTTAAAGATAGATTGTTCCATCAACAATTTATTCACATATTCCAAAATGCCGTATTTTATTTACGACTGCATGTATCATGCAAAATGTACGCAAGTAAAATTGACGATGAACATTCCCCCTGTCAAAACTACTTCCCAACAAGACATCCCAATATGAGACTGAACATCTTTTGGATGTTTCTACCATTTCTCTCATGGGTAAAGAGTCCTTACCCCGTCCCGTAAATTTTCACTCGACTAGCCAACAGCAAAACGCTCATCTGACTTCACGCACTCACGCTTTATTTCACTGTTTGAGAAAAGCATATCTACAATCAATAAATTAACTCTGTTTTACACAGTTGGATCAAATACTCTGACGTCATGCAATGCTTCCATATGTTTAAAAAGTGTTCTGCAACGAATAGACGCAATAGCAATACACCAATGGCAATACCCCAATCATTCGAACCACTCTACAACGAAAATCAAAAGGTTCGCCATTGGCCATCGGCACTATTATTGAAGTCTATACAAGAAGTTCGTAAGGGGGCTCTTCAGTGGCGTACTGTTCGACAATTGCATCTCTCGTTTATTAATTGTCTATTTTGGCATCAGCATTCACATCAAGAGAAAAAAAAAGACTTTTTCTGTGTTTTACCGCCCGGAAGTTTTCTGAGACCAATACAAGCCGATAGTTCTTGCAGAGGCGTTTACAACTTAACAACTTTTGGAGAGCTCTTTTCCCCCTCATCTGAATCCACTTGATCGAAGGATTTGTTTGACACGTAGCGTTTACTGAACTACAGTAGCTCATAATTTATGACCAATATCAGAGGCTGTTACACTCCTCGCGTGGTAATGAAACACTTAACTTGAAAGCCAAAAACAATTGATCGCCGGCCCACTCTCTCTTGTTCTTTAACGATTTATGAAGCCCGTTGATATTACAGCAAGGACAATTACAAGAAAGCCTTTAAAGTAGTTTTATTCAAATGCAATTTGACGCAATGCTGGGTTGCTTTTACAGCCTACTTCAGCCGGAGAGGTTCGAAGGGTTGCCACGTTATCGAACTCTTCAGATATTGGAACTTAAATAAGAACCTAAAAATTATCACCTTTCTCTGAATACCATTTACACTTGAAAACATGGTGGGGGCTTGAAAAGGAAGTAAAGACTTCTTGGGTGATAAAATTAAGAACTCCGCGCCTTCCGGTGAGGTAAAAAAAAAAAAAAAACACAACCAGAAAAAGGCGCGGTTTCGTGCAACCAGCAAAGCAATTTAGACTAAAGTACATGGAACGCCATAAAAGCAAAGGTGATTTGAAAGTAAACGTTTTAGTGTGTGACCGATGTGACGGGAGACATAACTGAATGCTTTCTCTTGAAAAAAGTATCAAACTCCATTACATACCCTTAACACTACAGTTTCAGAAACTATGCGCAGACTATAGGCAAGTACCGAAATTTGAGGACATTCTTGAATGGTTGGATAATATTGGGAAAGGTTTTACTTTGACTTAGTTTGGGTGAATAATTACAAGTCGGAAAACATACTGAGACGAAAATGGAGACATAATTTGTCAACTTTATGAATTATGGAGTTGAATTTTAGCAATATTTCTGAAAGTTTTCCTATAAAAATGTCTTCGTACTTTCTAAAAGCTCACCTAAGTATCTGGGTTGTTTTTCGATGGTGTGAACCATGGCTAATCGTGTGTTGTGTATCGAGGTATGTATTTTTTGGATCAGACGATTTTTTTTCTTAGGTTCAACACAACTTCCCTCACGCAAGTAGGATCCTAACATAAATAAGTGAACCCTCGCGTGTCTGACCATGTACACATATAGTTGTTTCTGATTCGGTATAATGGGCAATTTGTCAACCCCCGCAACCGTTAAGGACAAGATGTGTCGTGATTTTAGAACATTCGTTTTCGCGGATTAATGTATCCGCTCCGTCAGTGCGTCCCTTCCCACCAAATAAACAGAGCCCTTACCTGTTTGAGTCGCCTCCACTTTGCTCTTCTATTTTGAAACCAGGTTTTTACCTGTCAGGAAACGAAAGATGAAAGTTCAGTGTTCAGATCAATAAACGAAACTAGAAGTGTCGCCATGGTGTTCTTCACAACGGAAGTCACAACTGCCGACACGGCATAAATCTACAAGGACAATGCATGCAATCTCATTTTACTGAGTTTTCACAAAGATGTTATGCTTAACGTTATAGGATTTGTGTCATTCCGTTTTACCCAACCGCAGATTTCATGTGCACATCAATTACCTTTTCTTACGAGATATAGCTCATTTACTTTTTTTAATTTCTGAAGGTACCTGGCGGTGAGGTTTGCCAGGGTATGGGAAAGTTGAGCGATTATTTAGAAAGATGAAATTTCTTTGATTTTTCCCAAGGAGAACGTGACAGACCATTTGCACATAATGAAATAACAGCCTATAGAAAAGACAAACTTTGAAAAATACGTATGTATCATAGAAACTTACACACAAGATACAGATAGCTGATTCGTGCGTCTGTTGGATATGCGCGTATGCTTCTTTGCGTGCGTGCGTACGTAGTCTCTCCTTTGGGTGTGTGTGAAGCCTATTTGGCGAATGCAAGGTACATCATCATTTTTGGGGCGATGCGCACTGTTTAACAAAAAAATCCTCTCTGGCTAACGATTGCTCTAATCCTAACCTAATCCCTAAGCAGAACAAAGAATACAATCGATACAATACAATGGCTACAGCCAATCCAAAAACACCTTGTTAAACAGTGCGCATCTACCCGGGGTCATTTTTACTCACAAATCAGTCAGTGGACCGTTTTTTTCAAATAGCTATCACCAGTTCGGGAGATAACCGCTTTCGGGGGAAATCAATTTTCACCCGATCGGGGGATTATTTTGCCATGGGTGGAGCCATTTTCAAATATCTCCCACGATGCACTGCGATCCTACCGCGCAAATTTAACGAAGATAACGTTCAAAGTGGCCTTGCAATTTTTATCGATTTTAGGAAAGAGAAAAACTCTGTTGATAGGGGAATAAAAAAGCTTTGTCATGTTTGGTTGTTCCCCACGCCGATTTTTAGAAATCGAGCAATTTTGCTACGTTCTTTGTCCTATGCTTAATTTATAGACTCCACGCAGCCGCAAGTTTTGTACACCATTTTTCACTTAAAGGTGTGCAAGTGGGTCGTGCCAACATATATGTTTGTAAGTACGTATTTTAAGGTCCATGGTAATTTCGTTTTATATGACTAAAGTATTACCTCACAAGTGAATATACACACATTTATTAAACAATTCGACGACTGTGAAGAGGTACACACTCAGTGCTCATAAATATTCATACCCTTGAGACAGGCAAATTTTCCCCCAATCGGGGTAATACTCATTTTCTCCCGAACTGATCAGAAGGGATTGTGGGACAGAATGTTGGTGTGTATTGTTATTATTGTTGTTGTTGTTTGTTTGTTTGTTTTGCTACAACATGACAACACTCCTACCAAAATTCTATCCCACAATGCTCTGTAATTTGCGAATTTGGGTAATGGTCTACGCATATGATCTACTAAAGGGAAGGAAGCACATTGGCAAGAGAGCAGTATTGTTCACCTGTTTGGCGTAACAGTGTTTAAGGCAGACTTTTCCATTTGGGACGTTAAGCTCCTCAAGGGAGCAGAACTCCTCCGGGAGTAATCGTTTGGTTTTCGCCCCTTGGCTCTTCGCCAGAGAGTCGTGGGGACTTTTAGAAAAAAACAGTGTTTAAGGCAGAGTGTCCATGATGAATAAATTGGAAACCATTACTCCACAGAGTTCTTACTACTGAAGTAAAGTAACAATAATAAGAGCGCACTCAGGCTTTATAATTAAATTTTTCTTCAAAAAGTCTGTCTTTTCTTTGTGTTACGGTATATTAGTACCTAGCCTATGCAGTGGTTAGCAATAGTATGTTTATAGGTGGCCTCATATAGGCCTACCAATAGTTGCTCTCTGCAAATTTCTCAAGTTATAGCTGTTGTGCTTGGTACTCCTTATGAGCAATGGAGTGGGGGGGGGGGGGGGAGACATGTCATGGAGTCACACCTAGGAAAAGGACCAATAGGTTAGGAAATTGCATCTAACCTACTCTACCCTACCCTACAGATAAAGGTTTCTAGCCTGTAGTTGAACCATTGAACTAAATCCATTTATCAGGAGATGCCGGCAATGTTAACTTTTTTGTCTGCCCCGTAATAATTTTTAAAGCTCTTTTTGCATTATTGTTTTTTATCCTTGTATTATTTACAGCTTTTTGAGCATTTTATTTATGATTTAAACCGTGTGTAGGGTATCATGTTCCATAAGACGTTCAGAACTGCCGTGGGTGTAACCGTGTAACCCATAACCCGAAAGCGAGAAAGTTTGTTTCGATCTAATTTGGTTCAGTTTCATTCATGTGTAGTAGGCATATACCTCATAATAGAACTTATTTTTGAAAATTGGATTAGCTTACAAAACATTGTTCAGAAGTTCCTCTAAATTGTATAACCCTAGATCGATTTAAATTCGGTACACTATCTCTTCGTATGTTTCAGCAGACACAATTTTTCTGCAGTGTGCAAAAGAATCACGCGTACATTGCCATATCGTGATTGATGTACTCGCCCCCGTGTTAATTCTAATCTTTCCACAATGTTCCGAGTCAATAAAATATATGTAGGCTTATCGGTTGAAAGGATAAATGATATTTTCTCAGTCTTTATCATGGCAAGCAGCCACTTTTGGACAGTTTTGGCGCCACAGCCAAACATCCTGTAAATTGGTACCATAAAACTCGGTAAAACAAAAGAACTATTTAAAGAAATTTCCAGATCTTCACAGACTAGGATATATTTTAGGCGAGCTTCGTTTAGTCCAAATTCAACGTTTAGAAAATTCTTGGAAAACAACTTATTTAGTTTGGGTAAAACTGATTCTGAAAGGATAAGGCAGAAAAAAGGCTGAACTCTTTTTTAGGGTTACTAAAATGGCTTTCCCTGTGAAATGGAAAGCATCTGATTTGCAAGTTTAATTAAAATAGAGAAGTAAATTTATAGTTGTGTTAAAAGCCTTCAACTTAGTTTGCCTCTTCACCGGCGTCCTATCTGTGTATTATTGTAAGTTTTTAGACTTTCAAACAAAGTATATCTACATCAACAGATTTAAACTTAAGCTGCGACCGAAAGCGATGCAAAATATAAGACATTTGCTTTAAGTTTGTCATGTAGAGTAAGAACTAATTCCTACGACTCCAAGTTATAAAACATTTCATCGAAACTACGGTTGGAAATCGTCAGACAATCTTTGGAATGTATTAAGCATATTATATCACAAAAGAAGGAAAAACATGCTAATCTTTTGGGTAGTGGATTAAATTAAAACAGTTTTGTCTTCAGCTTGAAGGACAAGCTCTAAACAATATAAGACCAGAGTAGACTCGACTGGAAGTCTCCGAAAATTTAAGTTGTCGTCAGTCGCGACCGTAGGTCCATGTTGGTTTGGTGATCAATTGGGTACTTATTCCTTGAAAATGACACTTGACCAGACCAATGGTCCATGACATGACTACCAAATTACTGCCTCAAGTAGCTCAACAAGCACGAGAAAAAGAAGATTAAAGTTTTTACAAACAAATCGTTCCATTTTGAAGTGTTCTAGTAGACTGAGTAAACTAATCGACGTTTCTCGATAGCCAAAACCCTCTCGCGTCGAATTGGAAGTCTCCCGGAAGCCGGACAAATCACAACCACAAACATTGAAAGAAACTGTCCCGTCCCACCTCGTTAGCAACAAAATTACATCATTCTATATATTACTTGTTTTTTAGTTCCTTCACTTCTTTCAAGTTAGGGTTTCTTGAAGCAAGTTTATTTACTTGCCATTACATCATAAGCTACTTTGAAGAGATGAAGTTGTCTCTCTTTTTCATCAATTTGACAACTCCCTTAAAACAAAGTTTTAACGTTAAACGCTGTAAACTCCAGAGTGAAGTAAGTCACTCTCTATTAAAGTGTCAATTCACTACATTAGAGTGTTAATTCACTCCAAAAATAGCTAAATTCACTCCAAAAAGAGTGAACGTCAATTCAAAAGAGCGGAATTTCACTCTTGATTTAGTGCCTACAGGGATCACTCTTAAAAAGAGTGATAATTGCAGGCACTCGGACGAATAATGCCATTTTTACTCTTGCTAGATTGAATTCCATTCTAATGGAGTGAATTAACACTTTTTCACTCTATTACAGAGTAACTAACTTCACTCTTTTGATATTAGAATGTACTAATCAATTGATGAAGAGAAATGTTTCAAAGAAGTCCGTTTTGCTATGGGACGTTCTACCCCTGGCCGTACCACACCAGAGACTTTCAAAATGGAACCTACATACTGCCACTGTGCTTGGCGCTCAGAATAAGCAGTGTGGTGGTGGTGGTGGGGGGAAGCCAGTAAGCCACAACTAGAAAAGACCATGACCGGCCCGACTGAAACCAGTTGGTAAGAAACTCGACGGTAAAACACCTTCTGACTATCTACGGATGAACAGCCTACTAACTGAAATGTATTGACATAGGTTACTGAACTCGAAAATATGAAAGAGAACAACCAAAATAAATAATTTCTCCCGGTTTAATTTTCGGTTTTTAAAAGGAGAACAATGTACGCGTTATACAGACTTACTTTTCCCCAACAGAAGCCAATGCACTCTGTTGAAAACGAACTTTCATTGAAAATCCAGTTTTTTTTTTTTTGTAGAACTATGGCTGCAACAATGTCAAATCCTTCTCCTTAATTTGGGATGCGACTCGTTTAGCTTCCGTGAGTATATAAAAAAGCCTTACAGATTATCTGTTTATCTATTCCCATATTGCAGACTGCAATCGCCATTATTAAACCTGAATTATTTTAACAATTGCAAGGTAAAATAATTTTATTGTGATACCGCAAGTGGCCGGGTGTATATCTCGTTAAACTGCTACTAACATCTTAACAGTCACATCTGGCTTTATCATGATTTACCCAGTCCTACCACTGACAGGTGTATTTCTCATAGTACATGATTTCATGTGGCTTTTTACCAATTTTGGAGTTTTGCATTATCGTAACTTCAATTGCTTTCATGAATAAATATAAGTAAATACTTTTCCATCCATTTAAAAGGTTCCGTGAGTCAAACTCATTTTCTATTGTTCCTTATACAACATCGTGTAACTCCACAGCACGATGTCTATATAACACACCCAGTATACTGTAACATAGGTTGCATTGCCTAATATGTACTTTAGTCTTCATGAACATACGGACACCTTTTGAACAATCAAATGTTGAATTATGTATCATAAATAAAAAAGGCGTGTTCTTTTGATTGCGAGTTACGTGTGTGTGTGTGATTGAGGTGCAAATTCTTTTGTTATCCAAAAGAGGTATAGAGTTAAAACAATGAACTTTCACTACAATACAAAATCACATAAAGTAACAAGGGGGAATTCCCTAATTACTTTCATTGACTCGGATGATTAGATCAAATTTTCCATTGACATAAACATAGACACAAAATATACTTAGGGTATTTAGAAAATGTGTTTAACTTTATTTCAACATTCAGATTTCAATGAAAATTTTCCACCACAAATATATCCCCACCCATCTTATTAAAAATTGCATAAACAGGTTGCCTTCGAAACAGAGATTGAACGTTGCCACCAGTCACTCAAGATGCTAGGACGTTGAGGTAACGAACACACTCCTTTTATACAATAGACCTTTGTCTTCTATTGCAGTACTGTGAAAATGAATTGCACTCATTTGTTACCCTAATTAGTTTTGTTGTTTGAAATTTTGTTGTCCAGAAAGGCTTAGCTTTTTATTATTGGTTTATCGTTGGGTCAGGTGTAATATGTCACAGAACTTTTCAAAAGCATGAGATGATGCCGAAATTATATTTGCTTAATCTGGCAGTGTTCTTGATCAATTTTTTGAAAAAATTTCAATGAAAAGAAGTATATAAGGTTATAATCAATTACCCGAAACTTAAAGAAACATTTCAATCATCAGTGAAATTTTGCAACTCTCTTTTTCTTTCGTCAAATACTGTCTTTCATGTTTTATACTCACGCACGTGGCCAAAATGTGTTGGAGAGATTTAGAATTGACTTCGAGTGGGGGTAAAACATTTTCAGGGTGAGGGGCATTTGTGTAAAGATGCATTAAATCAATCGAAACTTGAAACTTTCTGGGGGTGAAAAAATTTTCAAGGGTGGGGTTTTTAGCTGATCCCTGGCCCCTTTGACTACGCGCTTGTTTATTCTATAGACGAATCCGGACACAAGTGATGGTCTGATTTTAGTCGGCCATAACTGGGGTCCATCACCTTTAGTCATTTCATTTCCTTGTTTACCATATCGTGCATAATTTTATACTGAAATATATATTGATTCCTTCATATTCACTGTAAATGAGGCTTTGAAATTACATTTAGCCAATAAATGATGACGATTTAAGGCTGATGGACCCCACTAATGGCTGCTTACAGTCACTAAACACGAGCGTTGGTCGGATTCGTTCATAAGCATTGGGTTTATCCAAGGAGTCAACTCAACTTGGCATGAAATTTACAGTTCACTGAAAAATCGACTGCCACGTAGTTAAAAGAACCATTGATGACGTAGGATACTATGCAGGTTTGTTAATTCAAATTGGATTAACCATTAAAATATTCATTTTGGTTTACGGGTTTGTTAAGGAATGTCTGCAATAATTAAGTTTGGAAAACTTTGTATATCTTAGCGAAGCTTTTAAAGTGTTGATGTTTATATTCAATGCTGTTTATTTTTGAAATGAGTTAAATCAAGATGGGAGAACAGAAACAGTAATTATTCAAAAAATTGAGTTGAATGTATTTTTTCTTGAAATGTCACGAGAGAACAGATATTTCAATAAATACTCTAAAGGGTATTTAGCAATTAAACGTGTTTAAAAACGAAATGTTCAGGAATAAGACAAGCGTGCTTAGCATCTAAACATGTAAACAAAAAAAAAAGAGGTCGGAAAAGTGTTTAATTCCTAAATACCTTTTAAGAGTGAATTTTAAAAATAAATTTGTAGGCTGTTGAATTGAAATATTTTTTTTCATTTTGAACATTTTGGAGGGTATTACTTTACTTTCAGTGTTCCTTGAAAAAATCCAAGGAAAACAATGAAATCTTTGTTGAAAGGTAAAGGGCAGTCCCCCCAAACTTATTTTGAAGAAAAAGCTAAATAACTAAATTTTCATCGTATTTCACTTCAAAATATCTTAAATTACATTTTATGACATTACTATTGCATATTCAAGGTAAATCAAGCAGTTATTCCTGGTGAATTTCACATTTGAAGAGAAAAAACATTATCACATGACTCCCAACAGCTAATCATGAAACTGGACAGTCTACTACACTTCTTCAATTTGGGTGACTGCTCTTGCCCTTTAAATTACTTTCTATATGAATTTGAAATGAAAATGTCATTATTACTTCAATTATCTATAGAGGCTTTGCAATTGCGTCACGGAACCGCCATGCTGGAGGACATTCATGTCAAATACACGTGGCTTTGTGCCGAACGCACTGCACAGTGCGCACTGCGACATGCACGGTGCATACAAATTCAACGAGCAAGCGCGTCCCGTATGGTTTACTACGTATTACATGTACTCCAACATGTCCGCCGGAGAGTGTTATGACGTCATGTGAAAAGCCTCTATTGCGTGATGCAAACATTAGTAACGTAGGAAGATTGATGAAAAAGAATAAATCCAAAGACATTTTAGCATAAAAAAAAAAACAAAGGAAAGATTGAAACTCTCTGGATCATAGCCCAATATGCTCAACAAATCCGGCGTTCGTTTACGGATGTAGTTTGTATTATTGTGTATCTCGCTTTGAATTTCGCCTGACGCATAATGCATGATATACTTATTTGTGCTGAGTTTCCAAGTTCAACATCAATAAAACGAACAGCAAACAAACAAACAAAATATAACAAAAACAAACAAAATTACAAATACACTTTAAGTCATTGTCAATATCTAAAATGGATTGCATGTATGATAATTTCAGCAGCCATAAACTGCAACCGTAAAATTTATTTACTTTAATTTCAAAAATTAATAAAAAAGAACTGCTTGACATCAAAGTACAAATAAAAGGTACCATACCTGAACCAGAAATATTCCAACATTTTGCCTGGGTCAACATGATTCACATTATATATTTAAGAATAGTTTTGGGCTCAACCCAGATTTGTGGTTTTCGCTCAGTATCGTAACTCATCTCCGTATGTTCGATAATATTGGCCCAAGCTATCATTGATTACAGTATTCTTACCGTCAGTGGCATTTCCTATTTAACCATGAATCTTTCATTAGGATTTGATTTGAAATAATTGTTAACTTTTTAAAGAATCACTCACCGTTTTTTTCATTTATAGGAGATACCATTAGCATATACTTGCAATATTGTTTCAACAAGCGGTTTTTCAATTGATAATCCAGAACATCTCATAATTTAACCGTGATTACCGTTTTATATCTACATCGGTATCGTGGCAAATTAAAGTATTTGAAAGAAAAGTATGCTTACCTGACGTTCGCTGAGTTGCAACAATTTCGCAAGTTTTTTCCTTTCCGGAGGAGATAAGTATTTCTGGTTTTCAAATTTTTTCTCTAATTCCATTGTTTGGTCGTTAGAAAACCGTACCTGTCCTCCTTTTCTTTTGTGCAGAGGTCTTTGTATAAATGGACTCCAGACAAACGGCTTGCCAGGAACTGAAATGAAAAGAGCGGTAAAAATATTTAAGACTATTGAAAAGAAAACTTCAGAACCATACTGTTGCTATGTTTCGTAATAGGCCTATAATTCCTTATAAAAGACTGAGACACACAAAGTCGATAAAAGATCAAAACGGTACATTGTTTTTGGCAAAGAAGCAATACCGGGGTTTATGAAGATATATGTATAAAGAGTATTTACGAGAATGCCAAGTGAGCGGTTGAAAAAGAAGTTATTTAGGCCTGTATATGTTATACCGTTAATCCGTTTCAAATATGTTGAACAATATTACTTCGGAACTCGGAGAAGTAAAATAGCATCAAATCGCCTGTTTCTTATTTGATCATTTAATTGAGCTGTGTAAAGGATGAAAGCCTATTTTAGGTTTAGGAGATCCCATCTTCCAGAAAATAGTAATGATGAAAATATTGCTGCATCCTCTTGGATTTCATCATATATACTTAAACTGCTTTGACGACACGTGTATGGACTTCCCCCTTCCCCTACGCATCCCAGCTTTACACAACACCTGATTTGTTACACACATACACTGTTAACTTATGTACACATACGCTAAGTAGGCCGAAACTCAAAATGTGAGCTCAATAAAAGAAGTTGCTAATAAGCAACAACCAGATCAGTGAACTTAAGAAATAAAGTTGTTACTAGAGGCAAACTGGAAAACAACTTTCTGTTTACTCGAAAAGGTGAAAAACCTTTATTTTTTCCTTGATACCTGATTTGAAATATAATACAGTAGAAATAGGAGTTACGCTCGAACTAAAAATTGATCTGAAGTACCGGTACCTATGCTCAGTACTTCTGGCGTGTAGTATATTAAATTTTTTTCCGCCTTTTGT
This sequence comes from Holothuria scabra, assembly GCA_037179385.1. Lineage (NCBI taxonomy): Eukaryota > Metazoa > Echinodermata > Holothuroidea > Aspidochirotida > Holothuriidae > Holothuria > Holothuria scabra. The sequence goes on from CM074194.1 coordinate 11,995,738, forward strand.
TTGGAGTTCCACCTCAATTTTGTTTGGCTAGGCCATTGGTCTGTAGGTGGGGAACTTCTTACCGACTCACTTATTTACCTAATCATATCTTAAGTCGTAATTAATATGAAGTAATTTGAGGAAATTTATTATACAATATGTAGGCCTATATACAATAATGTGCTCCACTTTGAATTCCTGTTTATACATTCGTAAGCTGTTTCCAATGAGAAACAATCATACAGTGGTTTTACTCGAATGATAAAAGCAACAATCAACAATTAACCTGAAATGACTTTACTTGCAATAACTTTACATGGACAAAGCAGTAATTAACGTCTAACTCGAAGTAACTTTACCAAAGTATAGCAGCAATTGATGACTATTGTTACAAAATACTACAGGTGGATATTACCAATACTTCATACATTCTCCTTGTTCCCAACAAGTCAATCAGGGGTTTTATTGGCGGTTATTTTGCCTCAACAGCTTGTTTCAACGACTTTCGATGATTACGCCATTCTACTTCGGCATTTACACAAATTGTGACTGCAATTGTTCGGATATACCTTCCCATTGTTGTTAACCGTTGTAAATGGTCATTTGGCGGATGGCTTTGTTGTCTATAACCAATAGTACTACTTGAAGGACAAACATTGATAAGAAGGCTCTAAAACTCGCGACAAATGTGAAACAAAAGATTCCAATAATAACATTGTTTGTCCAGCAATATAAGACAAATCTTGACTTTTGTTCAGAAAGGTAAGACACTTTTGTTTTTCGAGTTGAAAGCAAGTTTGGTGAGCTCGTTGACTTTTCTCGTTACTCAAAGCACCGAATTAGCGGGTCATTGCAGTAGTTTAGTATAAGCTTTTCTATGTTTAGCTGTAAATTGCCATCGAAGTACTCAACGCTGTTTGTTCTCCAATTGTACGGCAAGAAAAGATACGGTTATCGATTCAAAATGGAAGTTACAACGATTGTTGAATTAAGACGTTACTTCTCACGAGTCAGTGGGAGTTTGAAGAGACAATGCTCGTGCCATCAACCGGCAGACAGATATCAGCAAGATTTTGAAAGTAGAAAGGATAATGATAGAATTAGACATATTAAGAATTAAAAATGATTTGCAAAACGTGCGGCGCTGTTTGAGCTTGGAGGCAAATCACAGTGTTTGCATGACTTGAGAGAATTCAAAAAGGAACAATTCATGTAAATTTTGTAATCAATGCACCGGTACCATATCATTTTGGAGTAGAGGAATTTTATACCACTTCCAACGTCGAAATTTTTACCTAATTCCGTAAAACATATAAAAAACATAAAAATAAATATTTTGGTTGATAAAAATACCACGGATATTTTATTATGATATTTATGAGAGAAGAGCTTTATGAGGATTTTGATATTTTGCAAATGAGCTGCAGATTGCCTTGCATCAAGAAATTTAAGACATTATTGAAGATAATTTCGTATAAAAGAATAATCAATTATCTGCATGCCTTCACAAATTCCAAGGCACCTGCCTGAGATCTCAATGAAGTTGATATCCTTTCCTATATTTATTTTAAATAAACACAAAGTCTTTGCACTTCCCTGGAATAGTTATAGTCAAAGGTAAATATTTAAATATGCACCTAAAATAATCACTAATAGGTGATTAATTTTGGAACAAGTTAAAAGTGAAGCGGAACTATAGAATGACTTAGGAATCCGTACGGAATTTCGTCCGGAAAGGTACAAATGAGAATGCAAATCATGCTAGACGAAGAATTCTAACCTGATTGGCTGGAGTTAGAAATTCTTCTTGACCATTCATGACTGGCTAAAAGAACCTTTCGCTTTAGAACTTTGAATGAGAAAAAAAGATGTGGTATGAATTTTATAGAAATAAGAAGATCTTAAGGGTTTAGGAGTAAGCCTACAGAATGATCTTTTTGAAGACCAAGTCGTTATATTTATGTAAGTCTGTGGGCATAAACATATTGGAACTGCACTGGCAGTTCGGATGGAGGGGGGACGGGGGGGGGGGGGGGTAAGCGTTCTTGCCAGAAATGTTCATAACTCCTCTTCTCTAGATTTTCTGTCTTTGATACTTTGAGAGTATGATTACAAATATTTTTTCACAAATAGGAGATATTCTACAGTCGTTTCCCTCCCTTATCGCCCAATCCTCACAGTTAATCATTTAAGATACTAATTTTCTACAGATTCCGACTCAAACATATCATCACCTCCTTAACCCTAACTTAACCTTGAGATATGATGTCATGCATGATTTTACATCTCTCGAGAAAGGAATTTTATACTTCACAAATCAAATTTATGAAGATTCAGTGCCCTCATCATGCACTATAATGTGTAAGTTCTTTTATAGTTCTCGAGTCTCAAGTCCAGTAATAATTATCAAGACATTTAACCCGCACGGAAACGTACAAGTAACATAGTTGCACGACCACTAAATTCAGTGACCATAAAATAGGTAAACCGAAAATTTGTCAGAAGCCTTTTCACTGCATACTAAATGTAAAAGAATCCACAGATTTTACTGGTTTTCTACCTCAATATTCCATAATTTTTGCTTCATCCAGAAATGTTAAATTAAAGAGTGACTATTTGTTATTCAAGTTAGATTTCTCGACATATTATTTTCGACGGTTGGTAATGCACTTTTTGTTGTATGAATGTATTTACAGAGCAGTGGATGGTTTTTGTGATTTGCGATTCCTCTATAAGCAAAGGGGAAAAAATGTGAAACTCAAGATGGATATAAACTGACATAAAGGAACCCCAAATTAATTGCAACATTAGCTATTGTTGTCAATGTCTTTCCCCCATTCAGCTAACATTTACTGGAAAATAAATATTGAAAATCAATAATGAACCAACGATGTAATTAATTCTCTACACAAAACTAAGATTTTACTGACAAAACCGTTGTCACATGATTAAAATCAATTCGTGAAGTAGGATAAAAAGGATTTTCAACCAATATAATGATGACTACATTTTGCCTTAAATATGGATTCTTTCACCTTAATTCCATGATTTTCTTAATCCACTTTAAGTATTTTTATACACATTTAAATGGTCTTTGTGTAACATATTTCATGGCCTTATATTTAGCGTTTTGATGGGGCTTTTGATTTGTTTATTCTTTTCATTCTTTGTGCACATTAAATGTTAAATCGACTTGAGTAAGTACTGAGCCTGTGTCATTTTCTCCATATGGGATTTGGTGAAAACAATGTCTTATAGGGTTAGGCAAATCAATACCCAATAAAGCCACAAGGTTACCTAATGGAAGATTTGAGAAGACGATTCAGAAATTTGCCTGATGAAAAGTGAACTTCCATTCAAAAGAGCATGTACAGTCAGTCGGACTCATTGTTCCCAGCTGGGATGGATCATCCGGGCTCTGACAGAAATGTATGTATGTAGTCCCTCATTCGCACCAACGATGTACGTTATTTAACTCCCGCAGAAAAATAAAAAAACGAATTTTATTCCTTTTCTCACATAAATACTCAAAAGATTGAATTTTGTTTTTCGAATCCCAAAATGTTCATATTTTGCATATTAAATCCCAGATTTTCGGGCTAGACAAACGCCTCAGATTTTTTTTTTTTACCATCCTTTCGGTTGCCAGTCGTTCCAGTTGACGAGGAGGGAAGTGTTTGAAGTCATGGAAGCACACAGGCCCGTAACAATGAGGTAGGCCAGGGGGAACGTGCTCACCCCAATTGTCCAATATAAGATCTTGAACTTATCGAGGAAAAAATAATACCCCCCTCCATCAAAAAAAAAGGCCTCAAGTAAACCTTCAAAATAAATCCTGTCAAAGTCAAACTTTCGCACCGTTTTGGACCTATGATGTTTGAAACAGGCGAGATTTTTTTTTCAAAGGGGACAGGGTCACTTCGACCCCTCCCTCAGACCTTGATGTGCCGCCCTCTAAATTCATAAGACTGGCTACGAGTCCGTAAGCAAAGGGAAGGGGCAGACCAACTACATTAAAAATATACTTTGCCCTAAGCAAGCAACAAAGGCAAACTTGATTGTAGAAAATAGTTAGGGAGGATTCGTGCTCCCAGCGAATGGATGGAAGGGGTGTGGGGTTACCATTAAATACGTGTACATCCCCATTTGTGCCCCTTTATTCTCTCGATGACGGAGTTCTTTGGAAAACTTTCATCTTTAAACTGACATTGTGGTTAACTTGAAGAACCACGAATCAGGAAAAGCGATTATCTATTTATTTTAAACAAGATATCCCGGTCGGTGCTTGGCAGTATCATATTATTCTATTTTTGCTCTCTGTCAATCAAAGATATGTTACAATATATTGATATTGATACAAGCTGTGGCACTGAATTGGTTGGCAGACAAGTCATATGAATATGTGAATGTCATTACTATCGTGTTATTTATTGGTTAAATCTTTTGCACTTGACTTCATAGAGGTTTTAAAATTGCATTCAATTTATGGTGTAAATGAATCATCGATCTTCGTGTGCAAAGATCCAGGAATCCAGGCAAACCCATAATCAAAGGGGAGGGGGCACACATAAAATGATTATTCAGCCCCTAGAAATTTATCAATAGCATTGCTTAATTAATGTCCTTAAATGTGTGTCACGCCCTCCCAAGAATGCTTGTCACCCTGACGATATTTTGCAAACTTCATTTCCGTGCCCAGCTACGGGCCTGGACCCATGATGTGATACATACTTGAAAGAGAACCCCCTTCTCTGATACTTTTTAAAGACTTGGGAAACGTCGTCTAATCACTATGGAGCTAATGCTTAAACCTTTGAAACTTATTGCAGAGCGTTTCTTTTTCTAAAATGTGCTAATCATTTTAAGATATAAATTTTAGTTTCAGAGGTAATGAGTTACGACCAATACTCTTTTTTGTGTACGGCACAATCTTGCGCACAAAGATTCAACCTACAAAATCTTGTAATATTAAACACGCATTCAAGTATCATGGCGGGGAGAAACCCATTTTCTTCTCATTGCAAAATTTTCAGGAATGTTTCACATTTTCAAAGAACTATCCCAAAAATTCCAAATGTTTTTAATGGCATTATCACTATGTCGTCCTTGCAGCTAAGGTCATTTTTCCATGCTATAATTTCTTCACAATTTTGACAAGAAAAAAGTTCTAAATCATGCACGTGTTTGCAGTACGAAAACGGCTATTCTGACAGTGGAAAATATTCCCCCGAAAATATTTCTGAAAACATCCGGTACTATGTCTAGTGGCAAATTGACGGACGATTGTGTAGACTAACTACGTAACAATGGGGAGACTCGTTCGCGCACGCCGCCAGTATTGTTCGAGGTGTGATCTCATAGGTGGTGAATCAAGGCCATGGCGACACCAGGCCCCTCTATGTCACCCATTCAACAGCGGAGTAAGAAGCGATTCACGCGACCACAAAAACAAGTATTCCACTCAAAAAGCTAGCTCTAGACTGACTAACGTGGAGGCTACTAATATTTGTCTAAAGGTGTCTCCGTATTCCTTTTATGCGAACTGTCACAAAGTCTTTGCGTCTCCGAAGTTGTGAAAAATGTCCAATTAACGATGTTTGTCGTAGTATTTCGTCTATGTTTGCTTGAAGTAATACCAAAATATGAGTTGGAACTTTGTATGTCTTGTCAACATGAAGGAAAGCTTTGAAATATATAGTAGCTTATATAATATAACGTTGAGATATCATACAGACTAGTAGCATATCTAATATAAAGTTGAAATGCCTATATAATATAACGTTGAGATGTATAGACTAGTAGCCTATAATAAAACGTTGAAATATAATACAGACTAGCGATTCTTGCATTTATACCCGTTAAGTGTTTCGGTATGAGAGTTTAAGAACACCATGACGTCATAAAAATTACCATAAAGAGTTGAGAAAAGGATGGGGTGGGGACGGGAGGATCAGATGGTAGTTAATTATTTTCCATTGAGGCATCTAATTCAGTTTTATACCGGATTAACTTTTCGTGAATATGATTTAGAGTACACGAAAATATGTTCACGAATATTTTTGGGAGAAAAGTGGGTTGAATCGTGGCGGGAGATATCCCGAGGGTGGGGTGTTCTTCTCTTTCAAAAGTGCAAAAGTGAATTCGGCTGGATGCTGAAGGGCAAAAACAAAAAGGCCACAGGAGAAGGTGATCTGGTCCTGGAGCTACGTCCTCATAAGGGACACTTACACACAAATGGAACAACGACATGCCCCGATCGGGGACTACTGGTCCGGTCGGGGTGGCGGGAAGGGCTGCGATGTTATAGCCCCGTACTTTTTCTGCTGTGAGAATTTTGGACAGCCTTAAAATGCAACATGGTGCTTTTATTTTCTTAAAACATATTGGCTGCTTTTGTTATTAGCTATTTCGGCAGAATTGGCTCCGGAGTTCTTGACACTTTATGGTTGGGGGCTATTTTTCTGGATAAGAGCTTTACAGAGATACAGAGAATTACAAAGAACTTTCAAGATAAAACTTTATTACTTACACTCTAAAATGAAAGCCAAATAGAAGTATAAACGAAGCTAAAATTAAAATTAAGACACCACGTTTTGTTTGTGTTATTTATAAAATATTTTATCATTTAGAAATTTTGCATTTATCTTCTTTATTTGAGAACAAAACACATACACGTATTTTATTCTTCATTTTAGAAGGCCATTTTCCGTCTTTTTGCTTCTTTATAGGAAGGTACTTACTGAAACTTAATAATAACCAGAAAATGTTTTTGCTGATGAAATCTTATGGATTATTTCATAAAATTATGGAAATAATAACTTGTCTTGTCTCTGTTGTATAAGAGTTGCAGTAAAGTATCATATACTGTATATATATATATATATATAAATATATATATATATATATATATATATATATATATATATATATATATATATATATATATATATATATATATCGCTTGATTACCGGGAATCATACTTTCAAAAATTTCTCTGGATGATGAAACTTATAAAAAGTCTGTGCCTTGCCCCTTCCTTCCAGACTCGGTTGAAATGAAAAAAGAAGAAGAAAAGTACAGAAAAGGAAAATAACAGGTGACCCAGTTTGACACCTTTGCAAAATATAGGTCCAAAAACAGGTTATCCAGAAATAATCTATGGACAGTTCAAAAGGTTGGGGTCCTTGACATTAAGTTTGTAATATAATTGAAATATTCGCCTACACAAGTCTTTAGAATCAATTAAAAAATTATTTTTTATCTCCGTGAAGTGAAAAATGTCTCCGCCGAATACCGAATTGTCGCGGAATTACGCACCTGTATCAGTACACACCTGCGTATTAAACCGTTAAGTGGTGCAAAGGCCAGGCTCGTAAATAAGATGTTGATGAGCGTACCATATGTCTGGTCAAAAGTGGGCCGGACATTGCTTTCCTCGTGTCACCGTATGTCACGTGATTGTTCCTTTGAAAACCGTGGGAATCGGCCCAGACTACGTAGCTCATAACAATATGTCAATGATGTCGGTCAAAATAAAATCATTCGATAGAAATGCGAGCAGATGTATCGCTCTGACACCGCCGACATTTTGTCCTTTGATAATCTACACGTTCTACATCTTTAGGAAGTGCGGTTTTTCCAGAGGCCAAAGGACGCGTCTTATTTGCTTCAGGAGAAACGCTTTCAGTCTTATTGAGAAAGATCAAGACCGTCATTTTTGAGAAATTGCTATGAAATACGATAACTGAACAAAATCGATTATGATGAAATTGACAAACAGTTACGGTAACTCCTTCGTTTTGGAAATGGCGTTTCATGTAGAAAATTGTTTGTAAAATAGTTTGGGGTCGTGAGGAGGGTGCATCATAAAGGAAAAAGTTGATTGTATTAGGTAATGGGTATACCCCCACCCCCACCCCCACCTTCTCTCTCCTCATTGACTAACTCAACGTGGGTTAATTTTGCCAATATAATGACTCTATGAGGAAACATGGTAAACACAAGTTAGTCAAGTGGTGTCTGAACGTTAGTCACTCATATTTGACTAATTTGTGATGATATCTGACTAATTTCCCAGTAATGGACTAAAGAATGTTAGTCAAAACTTAGCCAGGACGACTTAATATTTGTTAGAAACTAATTCATCTGGGTCAATAGTTGTCAAATATTAGTTAATATTGTTGACTAACGATAGTCGGTCCAGGTACTGCTTGACTAATTTGTGTTTACAGTGAATAAATAGAAAACGTTGGGAGGCTTGGAGACTCCTGAGAAAATTTGGCCATTTAGACTGAAAATTTAGCATCTGGGGGCAAATTTCACGTTTGTTCATGAAAATTCAAAAGTAGTAGGCCTAGTGGGAAACTTAACTTCCTCAAGTGAGTCGCTAATTCGCGAATTTTGACGAATTTTAATCTCATATAAATTCGGAAAATGCTTTGTATATGCGATCAGCATTTTAAATTTGTACATGTAGACCGATGTGCCGTTATAAACGTTTTAAAAAGAAATTGGCCAAAATAACTTTCAAATATCTACATTTTTCTGTTTTCTTTATAAAAAAAAAGAAAACAATAAAAGACAACATAAAAAATCATTGAAAATTACAAATCTATTGTCTTATCCTATTATTATAACAAAATTGCCTTTTCCGTCGGATTTGGTAAAAAAACAAAGAAATCTGGTAAAATTTTGTAGTTAAGCAAACATTGCGCATGCCTTGACAATATATTAATGGCTGGATGCGCGGGTGGCGATTCCTAGTTTCATCACATGGGTACATTTTGTTTCAAAGGGTTCATTGAACGAAAAAAGTCGTATCCACCGTATGCCACTTAACTATATCAAGTTATCTTGAACCTTCCACTTTTAACAAAAATTACAAACAAGAGAGGAGACTGGTTTTAGGATTTTCTCATTCAGTCGATAAATTTTTGTGGAAACAGAGTAAAATTTCGAAAGCTATATTTACAACGAAATTTTGATGGTGTAGCTTCAATTTGAGGATGATTTAACGAGATTATATCATTACATGGAAGCATTTATACCAGTGATGTGGGTTCGTTTTTTAAGTAAATAGAGACCGTAAGGGTTTAAAACTCAACTTATAGACATCTGGTTTAATCTAATGATATAACCACGGATTTTCCAGTTCTGTGAGAGTGCCATGGAGAGATTTCTATTAAAACGGGGCTGAATCATTTTACTCAAGATTGAAAAGGGTGGGGATATAACATTTAAAGTCGGAGTTTGTCTGCATTTCTTAAGATAATTTAGATATATGTAGACCAAAACGCTTTAAATTGAACATTTGTGCCTATATCCCCCGGATTCCTCGGCCCTTTCTATTTATTTTACTTTTTCAAAAGTAATTATGGAGCATTGATGGTTTGCCTTACAAATTAACTTTATCATTCTGAGCCGGAAAATTTAGTCCATTGGTCTCACGATCAGATGATCAGAGATGTATATCCCACTGTTTTCATTTCATAATTGAAAAAGGCAACTGTCACGTGATCACGTCACGTCAGTCACTCACGGAAAGGTGTATTCATTCATAATTATCGTGTATTATTTAACACTTGAGTAAACATTTATTTCAACAAGGGCCCCATTGATTGTTATTTTAACCAGTATCAAGACAAGATGAGCAATCCCAGCACATCATCGGAGACAGGTCACCGGAGTACTAGATTATCCAGGGGTGGGGTCTTCGAAATAACCTGTGCCGAACTAAATGGATTGTAAAGGTTCCCATACTTCCAAACTCCAACTCCGCCTCCTTTTGTCAGAGCTTTCCCAACCTCTTTTGAAATACATATTTCAACGCCCCTTCACCGATTTACGAAATTTTCTCTCTCGCTGTTAAAAGGTGGCGAGGGTGAGTCATGAACAGTTTACTGAAACGAATTTCCCCTATCCCTATCTAAGAAGTACTCGAGGTGAACGGCACAACGTTCTGTTTTGGACTAGCCGTCGAAAAGTGCATGATTTCACCCAGAGCACCCACACTGGGGTGTGCTACGACAACCCGCATATCCACTGCTCTTATACAAGGAAAGCTGAAATTCAATCGCTTATGAGCGAGGCTTGTAGGAATCGAACCCAAATAAAGCGACAATGCTTGCCCTGGAACACTTTTTATGGACGTCTTTCATAGAAACCGTTTTTATTATTTCCTTACTAACAGGAAAGTCAGCCAAGAGAAGCCTATACCTTAAACCTTTGTAAAAACACATATTATCCTGACTTAGCGATTGCTATATAGGTTAAGCCATGGAAGTGCTGCCCACTTCCATGGTGTAACTATACGTGCCGATTCGGGTGATGCTACTAATATATTTTTAAAGACAAATGCTCGAATGTGACGAGGACAATGAGTTACAAAGGGCAGTTGTGAAACAGTTCAGTATTAAGCTTTCTGCAAAAATAGCCTTTCTGTGTCTAATTTTAGTGCTATGTATTCTAACCACATTTAGCGTAAAGTGTGTCGTTTGCATTAACATGAGGCGTCCTTTACTCTTGTCCTCGAAATTTAAAATAAATTATTTTCAAATTTCTGATAAAAAAATGTTCATATTCACACGTACGTTAGAGCATGTCAAAAAGTTCGTAGGCCGACCATGTGCAGACTCACGGTGTAAATACTGTTTATTTGCTAGTATCTGATAATAAACCCGAGGACACTAAAAAAACCAACGAACAGCCTCATCATCTCGCAATGAAAGCATGTTCACCTGCCAGTAACTGCTAACAGTGATAATGTTTAATGTCAGCAAACGCAAACTATGTTCGTATACTATTTTCTTAAAACAATGAAACTGTGTTCCTATGTGCAGAATCACAGTGAAAATATGTTCATTTGCTTGTCTCAGTAATAACACTTAATCCCCAACGAGCAGACCTCCTAGCTCGCAGTGAATATATGTTGAACGTCTAGTGAATCATAAGTGATACTGTGTTCCTATGAACAGATAAAGTATATCCATATTCAAATCTTTGATACGGTGAAACTGTATTCCTATGTGCAGACTCACGGTGAAAATACCTTTATTTGCTAGTCTCTTCAACTGATTACAACAATAATACTTTGTATCTGTGGGCAGACTCGATCTGCTGGGAGGAAATGTTTACGCTATGGTACATATCTTGGTATACTCATATTTTTGAAACTGGATTAAACATTCTCATTCGTAAACACTTTTTGAGGTCAACGCTGCTGCTTATATTATACTTTTAATGTCGTAAATGGTAATTTTACTGCAGAGATTCTACGTTAAAATTGTGGTAATATTCTACAGTAAATGTAAAAGTATAATTCCTTTCGGTCATAGTTTTACTTGAGAGTAAACGTTTAAAATATGTTATCGAGGCTACCAATATAACCAGTATAAAAATCTCCTACAGGACGTTTTGATGTACTAGTGGAAATTTATGGTCTTAGCATTACGTCTACGTATCTTCACTTCTGATGAGCAGGGATGTGATATGTGGAAATACATGTTGACATGTGAATGCACGCAATGACAATCCATCTATGTAAGTCACTTGTACTAAACTGTTTAAAGGGCCTACTTATTTCATTTCATTTATTTGATTTCCCACAATATTTGATAGTGATTGGTACAATGTTCATAAATAAAAGTAGAATATTACATGAAATCAAAATATTGTGAAGAGAGGCACTCTAAAACCCATTGGGTTTGTCGAGTGGGGTGCTCACAAGGAAGAGAAAGAAGAAGAAGAAGAAGAAGAAGAAGAAGAAGAAGAAGAAGAAGAAGAAGAAGAAGAAGAAGAAGAAGAAGAAGAAGAAGAAGAAGAAGAAGAAGAAGAAGAAGAAGAAGAAGAAGAAGAAGAAGAAGAAGAAGAAGAAGAAGAAGAAGAAGAAGAAGAAGAAGAAGAAGAAGAAGAAGAAGAAGAAGAAGAAGAAGAAGAAGAAGAAGAAGAAGAAGAAGAAGAAGAAGAAGAAGAAGAAGAAGAAGAAGAAGAAGAAGAAGAAGAAGAAGAAGAAGAAGAAGAAGAAGAAGAAGAAGAAGAAGAAGAAGAAGAAGAAGAAGAAGAAGAAGAAGAAGAAGAAGAAGAAGAAGAAGAAGAAGAAGAAGAAGAAGAAGAAGAAGAAGAAGAAGAAGAAGAAGAAGAAGAAGAAGAAGAAGAAGAAGAAGAAGAAGAAGAAGAAGAAGAAGAAGAAGAAGAAGAAGAAGAAGAAGAAGAAGAAGAAGAAGAAGAAGAAGAAGAAGAAGAAGAAGAAGAAGAAGAAGAAGAAGAAGAAGAAGAAGAAGAAGAAGAAGAAGAAGAAGAAGAAGAAGAAGAAGAAGAAGAAGAAGAAGAAGAAGAAGAAGAAGAAGAAGAAGAAGAAGAAGAAGAAGAAGAAGAAGAAGAAGAAGAAGAAGAAGAAGAAGAAGAAGAAGAAGAAGAAGAAGAAGAAGAAGAAGAAGAAGAAGAAGAAGAAGAAGAAGAAGAAGAAGAAGAAGAAGAAGAAGAAGAAGAAGAAGAAGAAGAAGAAGAAGAAGAAGAAGAAGAAGAAGAAGAAGAAGAAGAAGAAGAAGAAGAAGAAGAAGAAGAAGAAGAAGAAGAAGAAGAAGAAGAAGAAGAAGAAGAAGAAGAAGAAGAAGAAGAAGAAGAAGAAGAAGAAGAAGAAGAAGAAGAAGAAGAAAGAAAGAAAAAGAACTACCTCTAGGAAAGTACAAAATGAAAAGTATATGACAGTATGAGGACAGGTGACATCAAAACAATGACCAGGATGTTGTTAGAGGAGATATAACGAACGTTTTTTCAGACAATATCTTCTTCAAATTAATATATTTTTTGAGGTGCCACTATTTGATTGACAGATCTCTAACTAATCCCTGGTTGAACTTCACCCGCCCCCCCCCCTGTTATATAGAAATGTCCTCATTATTTCGACAGCCCCCTTATCCCCCCGACAACCATGCAGTATACGTATACTAAATGAATTCAATGGCAATGGGATGTTAAAATATAGGTACCATGAGATGTTAGGCATTTGAATTTTCATTTTAATTTTCATGGAAAGTTTATTAGGCTATTGGCCGGTACAAAAGTTACGGGTCTTAGAATCGTCCCGCAGAGTGAGTAAAATAACAGAAATGGTACCTTTAAATAGATTTGATTTCTCAATTACATGTAAGCATTAGTTTTGTTTTTCAACCACAATGCAGAACGAGTAGTCGAAATTCAGGAAACTTTTTGAAAGTGAGATGGAGACCATTAACAAAACTATTTCAATCACGAATTGCAAACCGCAAATCAGAGATCCGGACCTCACTTAAGGTCCCTGGAAACAAAAATGGAGGCCAGATTATCTGCAGTGTAACTTTATCCATTGCAGGGCTGTTTTGAAGATCTTGGTATTTTATTTCATTGAAGAAACTATAGGGAGCTAGCGCGAAAGGTCGAAAGGTCAAATACAGTGGACGCGATACTTGTTCTGGAGGGAATTTCGCCGGGCACCACATTGCTAAAGTACATGACCTAGTGTCCACGTGTATTTGTTTCGTCCTCCAGATCTTTTTCTAAAGTCCTCCCGACCCTCTGGCAAAGGGTCGTTCGGCGAAGCCAAAACTTTCATTGCTTCCAGAAGAATCCATTACGTCCACTGAAGGACAATACGTGACCAACCTCACGGCCTTCAGACCATTTACGTTATTGGTCTGTCATGCATGGCTCCATTCTAGACTGGATGAAAAGAACAGATACTACACATGATCTTAGTATTTTTTCTAAAGTCCTCCTTACCCCCTGGCAAAGGGCCGTTCGGCGAAACCAAAACTTTCATTGCTTCCCGAATAAGCCATTACGTCCACTAAAGGACAATACGTGACCACACCTCACGACCTTCAGACTATTTACATTACTGGTCTTTCATGCACGGCTCCATTCTAGACTGGATTGAAAGAACAGATACTACACAACATCTTAGCCAAAAGGCTTTCCAGACCACGTTGCATAAGTTGACTTGTGCAAGCATAAAACCTCTCTTTAGTGTGTCCAGCTATGAAATAATACATGTGCCCACATTTTCATCTAAGTTCTGGAAAAATTGATGAGACAACCCCTTACAAAAGTTGAGGGAGTCCAATTCACATGTCCCTCATCCTTCACTCTTGATATAGATGATAACGGTATGTAAATGTGAACCATCGTCTACAATGTAATTATAATAAACTTTTTTTCAATAGCAATAAATTTGCACATTTCTTCGTAAGTTACTTGGTATCTCTGAATATGTATTAGCTTCAAAAGAATTCATTTTGATCTTTAAAAATTTTGTGATGTGTTAAAGAATGGACTGCTTCGTGGGCGGTGTGTATCTAATCTCTTGTTACGGTATAGACCTTGTGAATATGCATACGTATATGCATATTGATAGGCTCATCATATGTATGCATGAGGAACACAAAGTGCGCCCTCAAATGGAGGCAGTCGTGTAGTATTGTAACCTCTTACAACAAATGTGAACAATTATATAAGAAATGAACGCTGTGCGTAGGTATACAACGTGTTTCTTTATTTCGATCCTACATGATGTTGGGTGACCTCAGTGCATAAGGTCTGTAGGCGATAGACGTGTATTGCAATATTCCTTTTAATGACATTTTGACATTGAAAACTTTAGTCAAATGGCTATCTTTTGAATAAAAGTACAGATGTGAGAAATATCATATTACATCGCACTTTCTTCGTCTGCACCCAACAGATTTCCGATGTTCATAAAACGAAAAATGACAAACATGCCGAAATCATTGTTTTTACCTCTTCTTTACAAAAGGATTTTAGGACAAGGTTGGCATCTTCGAACCTAAAGTACCATGACCTATAAAGTGCGTTAACCTCTGCTTTAAACTAGGATTATTATGCGGTTTACCCTCAACTTCATATTCAAACGGGATATGCATGCGCCTCCACATGAATGGAGTTGGTTTCCTGTTACCAAGGTATGGAACTTTTGATCCTATCCAGTAGTTACCAGTTGCTTTGTGCAGTAGTCAGTCTAGCAGTCGGGAGATTGGGAGTTCGAGCCCTGACCTCGTACCGAAGGCTTTAAGAACGGAACCTGCTCCCATTGTGCTTGGTGCTCAGCACATGCGATGGAGTAGGGAAAACAAGCCAGTGAGCCACAACTGGAAAAAAGCCGTGGCCGGCTCGACTTGAACCAATTGGTTGGAAACTGGGCCGTAAAACTCCATCTCCTTTGTGCGGTATTCCTGTGACTGACAATCTCAGTTGATGAGGTACGGGTACATTTCGTCACAATGAAAAATAGATTCGTGCGCACAACAGCACCTTAGCAACAAATGTTGTAAAACCGACGCCTGGATGGAAAAACAGAGAGATACGCAACGCAGTGACGTAGGTGCATAAGTACTATAGACAATTCCGTGTGTACAAACAAATGCTGTCACCACTGGACGTCAAAGGGTTTGATAAGGCTCGCTCAGTGGGCTCTCTTAGTGGACTCGCTTACACTGTCGTCACAGTGAGAGGTGGATTCCAGTTAGTCAACTTTCTGTGTGAAATCGTGCAGGCGTTAACACGCGCAAGACCTAACATACACACGTGTGTTCTTGCCCATCCTCTATAGGCCTTATGCATTGACGACAAACTGACGTCATCTTTTGGACAGAACAATGGAACACGTGACCACAGGCATATGATTTCGCCCTGCACGTGTAGCAGACCATACGCGTATTTGACTGATTGACAAATCACCTGTCCGCAATTGTCGGTGTTGGTTTGTTTTGCCCCCAAAGAAGGGCATACTTTCCGCTGTGTGACATCATATGTACAAGGTCTATAGACGAATCCGGACAGCAAGTGATGGTCTGATTTCAGTCGGTCATAACTGGAATCCATTACGTTAAGTCTTTCAATCTCCTTGCTTACCTGTATCATGGATAGTTGTACACCGAATTGTATCTTAATTCCCTCAATTTCACAGAATATGAGGGTTTGATATTCATCTAGACAATAATTGAAGACGATATAAGACCGATGGACCCCACTAATGGCTACCTGTGCACAGTCACTAAAAACAATTTGCTGATCGGTGATGTGATGTTAGCGTGAACACTCATATAGGTTTAAATATTCGCCATTGTATATATTTCTCTATACTTTTTGTTCAATAAAATGAAGCGACATGCCGGTGAACTCATGCATTAATCACCCTTTCCATAACTTTACTAGAAATAAGCATCCTCAACCGGATTTAAAATCGCGCAGGTCTTGTTCACGGTTATATTTGTCATTAAACGTATCAGATTAATTCATTAATATATCTTATAGAGTGACAATTATCATACTCTGTGTAATATAAGTCCGCAAAGCAAATAGCCTGCTTGATTGGCCCGTGGCTTGTTCAGAGAAGCGCGGAGTAATAGCTAATCGCAGTTTACAAAATCAGCTAATTATTAGTATTGAAAACCTGAAAACTCGATGTTGGAAATAAAGTGCAACGTGTAACCAACCTTTCTCTTCTGCACCCATATTGGTTTTACTCGTAACAGAGTCATATAGGCGACATATTTGACACCAGCTACGAAGGTAAGAAATGGTAAGAAATGTTAAGGTACCTTTCAGGTTAAATCTACAGTATTCTGAATAAATAGCACCCCTTCTCCCCATTCCTTTACAAGCTGTACAGTGGCGTAGCCAGGATTTTTTAGCCGGGACGCACGGGGTGGGGTAGGGACAAACGAACCTTTTCTGGGGGGGGGGGGGACATTTTGGCATAATAAATTGACCGCGACAAAAAGGTTGTACTCTCCAAATTTTCCATGGGGACGGTTTTGTTGTCGGATGGGGGCACCCGTAGCTACGACACTGAATCCTCCAAAGTTTACAGACTATGGTACAACTAGGTGACTCATTCAAAACGGTACATTATGTCTCGGACAAGGTTATCCTAAAGCTTCCACTCATTAACCGTTTAATTTGTTTCAAAATTTCCTTAATGAGTTGTTGTTCCAGCGATGACTCTGACCAATAAAGTCAATAGATAAAGCGCCATATGGCAGGCATATGATACCTAATCCAAACAAAGCCAAACGATTATCCTTTTAATTTGTTTTGAAATTTTTCAAGATGTTTTGTCTTGTATTATTGTTTTTAATCGCTAAATCAATACATAAATGTGTCCCTGGCATTTAATCCCAACCAACCACCGCTTTGTATCCTATTTGAATTCGTTTTCAGATGTCCAAAATGGTTGGCTTGCTCACTGTTTATTCTAATCGCCATATCAATAAATAAGGAAATCGCGATGTTTCTGGTAAGCAGTCTTCAAACAGGTTAAGATACATTCACAAAAGTACAGGCTTACAGAAAAGGAAGTCGCAAGCCATTTCTGGTTTTAAAATTTCCTGATTTAGGCGCTATCTGTATCCTATCATGTTTTTACAGTCTAAATACTAGCGTTAAATTGCCACAGTGCGAGGCCCGCGCGACCCTTCGTTCCTTCGCTTCCCATTTTCGATGTAAGGCTATTTCCTGTGTTTTGCTATCGAGTTGGAAAGTTAGCTCGGCTAAAACAGGAACATTAGAAGCACGAAACCTAGCAACAAGCCGTGTAGTCGTGAAGAGATATCTTCACAAGTTTCGTACTTAGTTTCCTGCAATCAACAGCACATATCTATAAATCATATGACAACGACAGTTTGTGTTACAGGATTTCTTTCCAAAGAAAATACTATAATTTTGTTTTTACAATTGTCTGAATACAATTAAATGACGTCATTTGTGAGGGCGCCCTGTTGCAGTCAATATTTTTTTTAGAAAAAAATTGTGTTCATCCATAGGACCATATGATCTGCCATATAGAGGTCCTACTACTGTATTACTGCGTCTCTCCACTAATTGCTAAACTTTGTTGACAAGACCTTGAAAGTTGCGGGGCCATGTAATCAACTAAATATTACGATTTTCTGTTAGAAAGTAAACGAAAGAGATGTGTATCATAATTGTTAACAAGTAGAAATTTACTTCCATTTTATGATGCGACGTACTTTGAAAATGTCATAAGATAAATACCGAATCTCACACCGCAAATAGGCATAATCTTCAGAATGACACCAACGAAGGGATACTACAATTAGTTGTACAGTTATGACGCGAATCATACACAAACGAGGATAAAATTTTAAAAGTACTTTGACCCCTGAAAACTCGAATCACACTATATGAATAACAATTACAGAAAAATAACAGATGCATGATGAATTCAGATTGAACGAAACCAGCTGTTTGCTATTCTACGCATGCGTGAGTTTTGAATATTCCTTGTAAGATTGTAGCGAAGGGCAACTGACATAGTGTATAGGCTATTTGTACTCTGTAAAAGTGACTACAGTGGTCATCACCTGTTTCAGTTGGCATTCTACTTTGAGTCGGAAAACATTTCACTCAGTTAGAGTTAATTATTACTCTAAGCTTGGTAAAATTTACTTCTATTTCCCATAAATGAGGGGTCACTGGAGGCAATGGTAAAGAGTGAACTCCAGTTTTTACATTTGAAGAGTTAGAGGTACCAACAATACCAACGATATTCGATCTCACCAGAAGGTGGGTTGTGATATACTCTCTCAATTCTGCCAAACTGGCATTCACGCGCCAAGGTAAAAAGCCAAAATGTCAACTAGCAATGTAGATAAACATTTCATAGGAACAAAGCGATTATGCAGCTTTCAGTGTTAGGGAACTTTGCATTACATTAATTGACATACAAATATGTGTTGGTAGCTATGCAAAGCAAACAAGGAAGTGTAAAAAAGTCCATGCTTGTCATCATTGACCTCGTTAATTAATATTTTGATGAAAAATTTTAGATGTAGGGTACTTGAAAGGTCAAACTAGCGACCCAGTTTAAGACTTTTTATTTATGCATCAATTTAATATGCCGAGTCGTTACAAGCTTTTCAACTGAAAATAAGAAGCTAATTATTATTGCAGTGTTCTCTTTAATTAATCTTTACCCTCTGAATCTAAAAGAGTGAAATTAGGATCGGATTTTTAAAATTTTAGAATATTTTCTCCTAAAGAGTGAGGATGACTTTCATTCGATTTAATTTTTTTCACCTTCATTTTTATTGGTCCCTAATTTGTCTTCATTAAAGTGATTTTTTATTCTTCCTAGAGTGAAACTTTCGCTATTGGAATGATATGAGGGACGAATCCAAATTTGAACTGACAAATCTGAATCGAAGGAGAGTAGTTTCATTCTTTTCGAGTGAATATTCACTTAATTGTTCCTCAAATTAATACCTCTTTTGGTGAACGTTCTTTCGCTGTGGATGGTCCTTGCATTTGGAATTCTCTCCGCCTGATCTTAGATTATGTCCCTCCATTGGTATTTTTTTTAAATCAAGAATTACCTTTTTAAGCAAGCTTTCAATGTTTCGTTTTCTTTTACTTTCGTTTTAGGCCTTGCTCTGTTTCTTTGGTTTGCTTTGTTTTATTGTACAGCATAACAGATTATATTTTTTATAGTTGTGCTCCTCTATAAATTATGTTATTAAAAAAGGAATTCAGCCCCACTTTTACTATAGAAACCATAGAAGTAAAACCTTCATATACTTCCATTTGGTCAGAAAATCGACTAATTAAGATCCTTTCATTTAAAGGCCCAACTCGCCCTAGACATTTTCAATTCTCCTACCCTACTTATATTAGCCCCTCCCACAACTGTCAAAAACCCATCCTCATCCAGACATAATCTCAGTTTATTGCTCAGTTCAGTTGTGAGTACCCAAGACCTAACTTGTACTCACTCTCAGTAGAGTGCATGCTGTGTATTATGAGTGACAGTACTCTACATATTCCAATTTCATGTCCATCGAAGAGCTGTGCCAATTGAGAATTTCATTCGACTGCTACAAAAATTGTAGTTTCGGGTGAGAATTGACCGCCTTTAAATTCAGCCTTTCGGGTGTGTTGTAAGTAAATCGGTGTACTGTTTCTCCCACGGTGTCTATGGTCTGTGTCTTGGATAACAGTGGATATTGCGAAAATTAATCACATGAGCAAATCTATTCTAACAAGTTTTCGTTTGAAAAACACACTCTCACTGTTCTCCCGGTCATGGGGTTTGTTATTGCACGCCATCTTGACTGGGGCGAGAACTTTGCTAAAGGTATAACGAGAGCATGTTTGGTCTAACGGTAAGAATATCCGCCTCTCACGTGGAAGGCCCGAGTTCGATTCCCAAGTCGAGTCATACCAAAGACTCTAAATCTGGAACCTACTGCTGTTGTGCGTGATGCTCCGCATAAGTAATGGAGTAGGGAAAAAAGGCCGTAGCCGGCTCGACTTGAACCAATAGGTTGGAATCTGGGCCGTAAAACTCTATCTAACTAAGTTAAAGGTGTGGGGATATGAACTAGACCATAGTAGATCTTCTCTTTAAGTAAATTTAACCGAAAATTTTTGTGATGATTATTTTACAAAGATTGTTGCCAAGTACACTTTGCTTACAAAAATCTTTCCGTGTTTGGATTTCATAAATAAAAATAAACTGATTACGCAAAGTCCCACGACAATTTAAAAAACAGCTCGAGGACACAAGTTGAGGTCACGCCCCCGGAATTCTTTGTGCCTACATGAAACATTACAAACTAGTTTCTATGGGAATTATAACCGATCCTGTGTTTGCACGGACAAATAAAATCGGCTATAAGAATCGGCTATCCAAGAAAAGCAACCTTAATATTAATTTAGTTACGGACTAAGTCTCATAACCATCTCGTCAAAAATTAAATAAATAAAAAAATCATAAAAAACTAAAGTCGCATTGGACGGAATGGAATCACTCCAAAAATAACATTTATGTTTCACACTTCAAAGATGAAGTTATTCCTTAATTGGTATAGAATGCGTCCACGTTCACTCAAAGTTGGAAGCCACGCCCACTGCTGGGCAAAACCAACGGTCACCAAGTCGGTCGTCATTTCCACTTTTCACGATTCAACTCCTTATTAGTTACTCAGCCATTTTCTCGTGGTTTTTCAAAATTTACTAGTAGTGTTCAATAGTGGAAACAAATAACTTGGGAAGCAACTTCACAAGTCTGGTTGCAATATTACATAAATTTATAGCCTATTTAGAATTTATTCAGAACTATTGACAGACAAAAATTAACACCTTTTGAAAACATATGATGGAATCACCTTAAATTAAAAAAAGGAATGGTTGAAAAAATAACTTTTTTTCCATTAGCAGATTAAAGTTGGATAATGGTAATCTTCTTGTAAACTTTAACTGTTTGTTAGTTTTGCATACTGATTCACTTTAAGTGAGTAAAAACCACGGACTTTCTATACATGGATAGAGCATACTGCTCGGTAGATTGTGGCTACCATACTGTATGTGTGAGAAAAAGCGCACCCAGATGGCTGTCTGCAAAGATTTTGTGTAAAAGTTTGGACTTGCTCAGCTCAAGTACCAGATTTTGCAAGAAAGTTTAAATATTTTTGAAACATGGAAAGTAAGGTCAAAATCACTTCACGGTTTGCAGGAATATGACATTCTTTATCATTCAAGTTTAACTTATGTTTTAAATATCACAGAGTCGTCGTCAAATCAGACGATTCATAGAGCAGCGGCCATCTTGGTGCGCCTTTTTTGTGCCAGTTCGGTGGCGACAATCAACGAATAGGAAGTACACGTTACATGCTCTGTCCATGCCGCATATAGGAAGACCGTGGTAAGAACTCAATAAATAGATTATGAAATATCAGTTGAATTTTACAAATCTTTTCCTATTTTTTTACAGGAATTTCAATGTTCAGTCTCAAAAAATCAATTCAGAATTTTGAAACTGTAATTTCGGGGAAATTTATTTTCTTGGGTGTTTCAGTTGTTCTAACGATCAGCTATTTTTCCTAATAGAGAGAGAGAGTAATCCACCCGCCCAGACAGTTAGCCAGGATGGAGGATCCCTTCCCCTGTATTTTTCTCACCCTAGATATCTTGAAGATTTTCATTGGCTAAATACATTGTAACATATTTTGCTCAGTATATTTTTTTCGTTCCCCTGAAAAATTCTCGTCCTCTTCAGCATCCTGCCTGGCTGCGGACCTGCCCCTTCCCCGCTCAGTCAACTCATCGTTATTAACAGAGAGACGAGGCATGACGAAAATAAGGAAAATAAGTTTTATTGACCTTTCTTCATACAGAGGTTTGTGACGTCACACTCATTTAGTTTCTTTCGATAAATAGTTTTAAGAACTAAACGGCCCATCTTTCGCAATTTATTCGAAATAAAAACTTAATCTCGATCATTTAATTAACCGATCAAGAAGGAAATTCATTTTCAATATCGAATTAATTGTCCGTGAATACATCCGGAACAAAGTTTCATATCAAAAGTACAAAGGATGAATGCAGAGACGTTATCACAACAATGATAATGATCAATAGGAGAACTAACACAATGCGTTAAAACTGTCTTTTAACGTGCATGTCTTTCAGTGAAAGATAGTATGACGAAAGTCTCATCTGTAAAAGAAAGGATGGGTTTGGGGTAAGCATCGACCCTCAAACGAAGTCAATTCTCACCATAAACTACATTTATATAGTAGGCTACAGAAATTCACAGTTGGCACAGCCCTTTGATTGACGGCAAATTACAATGTGCAGAGCTCATAGCGTAGCTCATATCACACGTCATGTACTGTACTAATAATGTCCTGATTACACAACTGAGTCTTGTGTACTCACACTAAAGTAATCAACTGAGATTGTGTCTGGATGAAGACGAGTTTTAGACAGTTGTGATAAAAGTTTAAGTTTATACCGATAGGTAAGGAAAAGTGAACTGTCTGGAGGTGAGAGAATTTTGCCTTTAAGTTTGTTTACTCTGGGAAGCAACTCTTAAGAGCAATCAACAGTTTTTCTCCAATACGGAAATATTCCAAATTAATTATAAGTCGTCAATTAAAGGTCCAAAGCAGTCGTCCAAGATTTACTTCAAACCAATAGCCAAATCTCATAAATATCCTCCTATTACTCTTACAAGTATCTTTCATGATATGTTAGGACAGACATATTGCATATTCATGAAATTCCAGAACAGACTCTTTGTAAATCTCACAATTGAGTGAGAAATATAGTCACTTGATTTAAAAAAAAAACATTCATGAAGTAAGATAGTCTACTATATAGACTTATCCAAGTTGGGGGTGAATGTATTTTCCTTTTATAAACACTTTTTTCGCAAAATATACCTTCTCATAGGACCGAACGACACAAAAACGTCTTTAGGCAATGATAAAAGACAATGGGACCAAAGACAACGCAATTTTTCATAATTTACCGATTTTAATCGTGGCAAAATCCTACTAAGACATGCTTTAACTCTCTTTATGAGATTGTGCAAAGAATTAAAGGTCAAGACCAGTTCCTAAACTTACTTCGAAGCAACAGCTAAATCTTACAATTTTCTTCTAAGTTCTCTTCAGAGTCACGTATCTTTCATAATATTTCATGTCTAAGCTATCGCACATTCAGGTAAACCAAGCAGTTCCTTTCAGTAAATTTCACATTTTTGGAGAAAAATGGTGTCACGTGACTCTCAACAGCCATTCTTGACGCAGGACAGTTTAATGCACTTCTGTAAGTTGGGATGGCTGCTCTTGCCTCTGTAGGCAGGGAGACACGTGGATGTAATATTGCAATTCCCACAATGTTACACTCATTTCGGAATATACTATATTCCACAGATTTACGGTCAACAAACTCATACCAATTTGCTGGGAAAATCTCTTAACCTAATTTTGTTGTAGTTTTTGTGTTTTCATTTTGGAATCTTTCTGATAATAGGTTTCTTCAATGAAAGCTCTCTTTAGGGCGTGGTTCTCTTGAGAAAGCTTGGGTTTTCCCAACAAACTAGGAATTTCAATATCCCACCTGTTATCCTATTTATTGTTTATGTCTTGTTTACTCTTCGCAGGGCGTTGTTCTCTTTTGGTATTTACAACTTGGAACTTCTCCAAGTGATAGAAGTTCTTGAATCAAAGATGTGAGCAACGCGAGCATGGTACAGTACAGCAATATGCAATGACGGAATCTTTAACAAATTCCATGAGCGTATAGAAACTTCCTCATGTTGAGGAGGAATTGAAGAGGCGAGATAAAGTTGTTAAAATATATCAAATATGTACATAAATTATAACCAAAGATACCAAGAAGTAATGATCAATCCTTTTCATTCAAATTAAGGGGTAAAGGGGCATACTTGTATACTGTTAGACCACATGGGAAAATCACGTTGTTTGCCTTTTGCATGAAATTAAGTGGGCCTCCATTATAATCGTGCCTTTTATGTTAGCTAAGATAGAGTTTTACGGCCAAGTTTCCAAAAACTTGTTTCAAGTCCACGGCCTTTTTCCAGTTTTGGCTCACTGGCTTGTTTTCCTTACTCCATTGCTTATGCTGAGCACCAAGCACAAAGGCAGTGCCTTATATGGAAACTTTCCTTCGCAGAATTCCTCTGTTGTCAAATAAGTGAGGCAAAACACCCACTTTGTCATTTTTTTTTTTCAAAACACATTATCAGAATTTTTTTCAAAACACATTATCAGAATTTTTTTCAATTTAGGTTTCATCTTTCTCTTTATCTTTTTCATCTAAACCTTTTCTATTATTCCTTAGGAATGCTTATTAATTTTCACAATTTTTCACATTTTAAAACCAGTATTCATCACCGAAGGCAGTTCCAATTTTTCCAACCTGGTTACTCCTTTTCCCGCCCACCTGCTCACAGCTGTCTAAAGTTCATTGACATCCAGACAAAGTAAAGTCTGCTGCTTCTGAGCAAATCCTTGTAAACTTTGACGTTCCTAATGTGTAATTAGAACACTCGCAGTGCATGTTGTGTAGTATAAGCTACACTGCATTTGATATTAATTAAAGAGTTGTGATCATGGAGAATTTTGGTAGACCATAATTGTAGTTCGGAGTGACGAATGAACCGTAAAACTTCAACCCGGCACTGCTAAACTTTCTAACTGCTTGGGCAGAGCAACTGACTGAGTGAATTCTTTCATTCCTAATTATGAAATTGACCCCCAGCCTATACTCTGAGGTTAGAATACAAGAATAATCACTTTTATCCAACTTTTCTCCGAAAATAATTTATATCCCCCGTCTACGTAACGTGTGAGTTAATTTAAATTTAAGGGAAAAATAAGGTCATAGAAAATTGAATAATTCACTTGGGTTCTAGTTCATGAGAGACTCTTTAAGATCAAGTGACAATCAATTGTGTAAACGAGCACTCCAATTTATGAAAAAACAACCCTTTTTCGATAATGTCACCTTTAGTTCTGAAGTGCTATTTAGAAAGATGCTTGAAACAAAAATAAGATACAATCGGTAAAAGTAGACTGTACATAAGTAAGTTTGTAATAGGGTGACCATTTATTCCATTTAACTGTTTAATGCTTTCTTTCAAAGTTACATTTCCCCACCCCCTTCCAGGAAAGAAATAATGTGTTGCACTATGACAACAGTAGAATGGTAGTACGGGACGTCTAAAGCATGTTTATGCACTTGTCTTTCAACTTTTTGTGACCTGACTAATAATATTTAAGGTGGATGACACCTTAATGACGTAGCCTTTACATCATATATTGTACCTCAATCAAATAATTTGAAGTGTCCACTAGAGGCTCAATCAATTAGCTGTTGTTATTTCTGTAATATTGAATGAATTAGTGCAACAATCGTAAAGATATCCCCATCTATTGACGTTATTAATACCGGGAGTACTGCAGAAAAGCCCATGCTACCGAACCATAATTTTGCTCTATTGAGGGTCGTAAGCACTTTAACGCTTCCCAGTTCAAACTCGTTGGTAGGCCTATTGAGGTCTATTGCAATCATTTCTGCGAAAATAATTTCCTCCGAGCTGGCTCTTTGCTTTTATTTATTTCACAGTGCTAGCGGCTTCCGACTCCACTTGCAACACTTACACTGATTACTATACCAACGAGCCTTTCCTCTTTGTCCCTTTTAATGTTTCCTGTATGGGTTTATCTCGGCATCCAGCCCCCTGACTTAGCGAATTGGACCCGAGTACGGAAATCCTGTCTCGCGATTAAGAGAAAACAATGCTTAACGGAAGTGAGTCGGGTAGACAGGGCAGCGCCACGAAGGACGCGGTTCCCAAGCTTCGGCGCAGCTGGAAGACCTCGACCTCTTGAAGATACCAAACAGGGAAAAACAGGTTCAGACTGATTTGGTGAAAACAAAATCAGTTAAAAAACCTGTCTAGATATGTACAGAATACAGACATCACTGGGGATATTTTTCTTAAAATAAATGAATGAATGAATAAATAAATAAATTATGTATAAAAAACAAAACTAGATGAGTAAATTTTAAAAGTGATGACACGGATCTGTATATTATTCTTTACTGACATATGGCAATATTTTCTTTTGTAATTTCAGAATTGGTTTGACTTTAATACAGTAATACCCTTTTTGCATGAATTTGGATTAAAATTACTGCATATGTCTCTCTAAACAGCCTGCACAAATTCTTAGCAATCGAATACCAGCTAAGAAGTCACGTGCTGGGGTAGATTCAGCAAGGAGTCAGCAAGTAGGTCACGTGTTTTGACCACTTATAAAATTAAAAAAATGTTTTAGGTTAGTATCTTTTCCTGCAGGACAGATAGTTGACAGGTCAAACTCTGTCTCTCTCACTGTTACTTAATTTTGACTTTTTTATTCTCGGTATTTCTCGGTAATTATTTTTATTTATATCGGTAAACCTTAAATTATTAAAGATTACCGGGCCTGCCCAGTCTATTCCACCCACATCCTGATTTTTAAAACATTTCCAGTTCTTGATAATTCATTTTTGCTTACCTCCTCCCCATACTCTCTAAAACATGTTTTACGTTTAGCCTAAACATTTATTTTGCCACATACTTTGTAAACACGTTTGAATTTAAATCATGTTTAGCTATTAAACAGTACAAGTTAAACAATTTAACATGTTCTTAGACGTGTTTAGGAATTAGATGCATAGCCTATCTTTACCACTTAAACATATTCCTAAACAGTACGTTTATGGTGTAAATGTGAAAACATGAATAGATCATTAAGTAAATGAAAAAAGTTAAATTAGCAGGAAAAGAAAAAGAGAGATACGGTCAGCTACCAGATTGGCGGTACCTCCAGTTTTTCGAATATTTTACAAAAAAAAAAAAAAAAACATTCACTGTTAATAAACATGTAATTAAAATGTCACACATGGTACATTTAAATGTTCCATAAAATTGTTTAAAATGTCATTTGATTGTCATAAACTGCGATTCAGTTGTAAAAAGTAACTCATGTCCTTAATACGCATTGATTTAAGTACCTGCAGAGATAGTTCTCAATTACGCCACAGCTGAGGGTAAGCCTGTATACGAACATCATGTACAGGTGTTGCCCCCAGACATGTCTGAAATATGCCACGTGAAAAGCTCTTATGACGTCAGTTGAGCACTATATATCTAAGCAGGTATACGAATGTACAAATTTGGACAACAGACACGTTTTAACAGTGGAACGCCATACTATCATAGAGAGCTGGAATTTTGTCTTCCCGGAGCAAGCATTTAAGTCCGATAATATAACTATGAGGATTGCAAAATGTCTGGACCAAAAAAACATTAAGAAACCGGGACCATTTAACCATCGAGGCATTTTCATTTACACTCGTCCTTGCATAACTAGTGCGTGTTATTTCACGTTATCCCTCAATCAGAAGAACAGAATTAGGCCTACTAAGTGTAGGCCTAATAAAATTCTTTGTTGATCATTATTTGATTCTTTTTGCTCGATTAACAATTAAAAACTAAGTGACTTGTATATTGATTCAATTGGAAGGTGGCACGAACAATGGGATACCATGTTACCATAAACAACAATGGACTCAGTATATATATTACACATAAGTACACCCACGAGCAATTTTCAAAGAATTCGTCAGAACGTGTTGATCGCAATCATAGCTGGAACCATGTGACGAGGACTTTTTTGGTAAAGCCGAACCAAACAGGAAGTATGCAGAACTCTGGAAAGCACGGTCTACAATGTGTATGTCGAAGTGATCAAATACCCTTTCTTATCTGCAACTGATACATATAGATTCCATGCCCTTTATTTAAGAGAATGTATAGATTTTGTACGCCTTGTTCCAGAGAATACTAATAAAATTCTTTAAAATTATACCTGCTCTTCTCTCACTTTCTAAATCCTTTAAAGGTCTAATCCTGTCACCCCAAACTGTAATTTTTTTTTGGTAGTCCAGAAAAATTCTCAATTGGCACAGCTCTTTGCCTGACAGTAATTTTAAAAATGCAGAGTGCTGTATAGCACATGTGACACAACATGTACTTCACTGAGAGTGCTTTGATTAGCTACACATTTGGGGTTTGCCAGTTTGAAGACACACGCTGACAGCCTGAGGCAATAAACTGAGATTGTGTCTTGATGAAGATGTATTTTAGACAGTTTTGGGAGGGGCTAAAAGTAAGTTAGGATAATTAGAACTCATTCTATGCAGTCGGCTTATTTCCACGTGTGCGTATTTGTTTCTAATTATGAACAATGAGAAATGCTGGCGACGTAATTTAAAGGATTTCCTTGTCATATCAATTAATCAGAAGAAAGAAAAGCATACCGTTAATGTCGTGCTTAAAGGGAAATATTGCGTTGTTTTACAAGGAAATTTCATCCTTTTAAAACCAATATTTATTGGCAAAGAGTGGTAAATAATTACAAATTATGCAGTATGGTAGCCTTCTTTTCAAGAAATAAGTTTCCCTTAGGTAGAAATTCAGTTGTTTTTTGATCATGAATAATTTGTTCACCCAAACTTTCAACATTTCAAACTGTCAAAAGTTTCAACTTCCATAACTTTTCTTGTTCATAATATTTTGAAGAGATGGATTGAAAATGACTGTAGCTACTGTATTTACTTTTAATGCTATTTTTTTTTTTTCCTCAAAACACTCTCTAAAAAATGTCTGTTTAAATTGGAAGGAATCTTATCTGAGGATATTGAATAGGAATGTTCTGATCATATGTTGGAATAAATTAGTCCTAGAAATGATTGCAGCTGATTCACTTTTGAACCGAATATAACCGTTTTTGGAGAGATCTCCCATTTACTTCTCCTTCGAAGAGGAATTGCTTAGAGTGTACCACATATGGCCTTGAAAGGTTGTCGGTTGTTCTACAACGCTTGGCCACCACGACGGCATGGATAAGACTGTGAATAAATGACTTACAAATTAAAGCATCGGATCTGGCGACTATTCAACTCAACAGTTTAGATTCTATAATAATAATTTAGATAACTCGGTTTATTTGAAAGACCAGTTAAAACTGGAAACCCGTGGTTACCTCTTGGATAAACATCCAACCTTACTCTGATCTGACCGGGAATCGAACACCGAGCCACCAGGTGGAAAAGCTTCAAATGCCATGAACGGCTATCCAGGGGAATGGGTAATGCCCCCCTAATCTTTGAGAAAGCCCCCCCCCCCCCCGTAGACTTTAATATAATAAACACAGTAATTTCTGAAGATTGTCCCCCAACATTGAGATCAAAGAGACCTTGCCAAGTGCCACATCCATTATCCACTTGGCTGCAACACCAGTCCATATTATTTGTCTACTGCATTCTTTACAATGGAATAACCAAAATAAATTCATAATTATGTGACTATTCGTTATTAGAAGAGTCAAATGTTACAAAAACGTATGTAATTCCTTTTGCTTCAAATCGATGTTGGATCAAATATGTTGAAATTAAAGATTAATAAGAAGGCTCGTTTAATGTGCGACTTGCATGGAGGAATTTAAAAGTGGGTCCACTGGGTGACCTTTGTGGCTCTTAGAAAAATATCTTTCTGGATAAATTTACCCCACCAGTTAACCTATACAAGTGTTAAAAATTTGGAGAAAACCTTTAATAGGTTTCAAAAACTTGAGGACTGAATGCCCAAGCGTCGTGTACCCTTCGTATCACTGTACTATAAGTATAACTGACTATTGAGTCTTGAATACACCGTCACATGCTAAGAGTAACGGTTTGCCGCTTCAAGTGTGAAAAAGTAAGTGTTTATAAATTAATTTCCACCTGCTACTCCAATAAATGGTAATGACCCCCCGTAAATCGGACGGGGTTTACGGCAAAAAGCCTAACGACCTTAATAGCCATACTGGTCCTTAAACTGAGAATTGGAATTAGCAGTGTTGTTATCTTGAAAATTGCTGTTCAATTATTGTCCTTATCAATTTCCTCATAATGCGACTCTTCAAATTAGCCACAGATATTGCTTTGATATTCTTACACTGTGTTAACGTCGTGAGTTTTATACTAGGCTATATACAAGCCTAACCAGATTCGGACGATGGCTTGTTTTCATTGCAACAACTGCCGCTCGACATGTGAAAATTTCCGATAAGCGCTAATACGGTAATGAACGATTTCCAAATCATATGTTGATCCCGGATTCGTTGAGTCTTCGAAAATCAATTCAGGAAGTGCACACTTGACAAGTGAATTGAAGTGAGCTGCAGACCGAAGCGTCTTCGGATGGGACAGGCACAGTGAGAGGGCGAGCCCGGGGCTCGATGACTGGGGATGAGTCAGCCGCGTAGGTCATCGACGGCAACTTAACATGTAAAAAACTTACGTATCTCCAGTAGGTTGATAGGGGGCCATGATATAGTACACACATCAGGAAGCGTTCGATAATTAACCGAATAAGGAAGTTCAAAAAAGTTTTCGTTGTTTGGTATGCATCTTAAAAATTAAAATATGGGATACCAGATTTGAAAGCAAAAATGCAGATAGGTTTGTTTCCAAGGACTAGGCAGACAAAGATGCATACGCTCGGTACCTAGGTCGTGTCAGAGAAGTATAGGCCTATTCTACGGTAAAACCGGGTAAAGGTCATAAAGCACGGTGCTGTTAATCCCGATATCGGCATTTTATACCTCAAGTGAGGTACAAGATTAACTGCAGCACGTTTGAACCGTTGTTTTACCAGGGAGTTGTCATGGCCCTAACAACACCTTAGTTTTACTGTTTTTATACCCAAGCGCATGATGCATTATACCAAAATAGTCGAGAGGTCGGGAGTTCGGGTCCTGGCAGGGTCATACCGAATAGTTCAAAAATGGAACCTTCTGCCTTAGTAATTGATGCTTAGCATAAACAGTGGAGTAGAGAAAGGTGTGACAATTTTTTTCGCTCCTCAATCAGACAATTGTGAAATATTTTGTTATATAATAGTCTTGACATAACATGATAGGTATACTTGGAAGAAAAAAATTGAGGCAGAGATTCTGTTTCCATATAAGTTTGAAACGACTGCTCATATCCGCTAAAGGCCTAATCATCTCACCCCAAACAGTCACAATTCTCTTAATTTTCTAAAGCCCCTCATAATTGTCCAAAAATCATCCTCACTGAGACACAGTCTCACTTTATTGCTTTAGGGTGAGTCTACAAGAGGCCCCAATGTGTAATCAAAACACTGTCAGTACAGTTACATGTTGTGTAATTATGAGCTACAATTCTTTGCATTTTCTGAACTTGCTGTCAATCAAAGAGCTCTTCCAATTGACATTTTCTTTAGGCTATTTGAAAAATTTTAATTTTGGATAACAGGGCAACAGTTGACTACATTGAAACTTAAATCGTGCAGAAAAGCTTATCATCGTATGGTTCGTATATATCGAAAGGTTGTGACTTGTTGTGGAAAATGTAGACCTTTTCTTAATAATAGAGTATGGGAATCACAAAGACTCACTTCATGCCAAAAACACGGACTAAACTTAGAAACTATCTCCAAAAATCATGACGCCTTCCTATTTTCTTTTCTTTGGAAATTTTTGGTTGACAATGTAAGATCAAAGTAAACGTTATTTCTTTTTGGAGGAAGGAACGACGAAACCGCATGAAGATGTCACGAAATATCTAGGCACGCATCCATGCATTTGTTCGCTTGTTCGTTGTTGACTTTAGATCAAAGCCAGAGCTAACGCGTTCACTTCCCACTCGGTTTCCCGTACCGGGAATCCGAAACACTCGCAATTTTTAGGCCACTTTCTGTTTTCCTTTAAATCTTTTGGAGGCATACAGAAAGAAAGAATACACGAAATTTATTTGAGCAAAAATACCCAATAAAGGAAATACAGACGAGTGATCTAATTCTGCGAAAGTAATGGTCAAAACCTTAACAGTTTGAAGGTACTGACTTCATAGTAACGTTAAAGCGAACACATTGAGGTGGTTCTTTACATTCTCAAAATTTTCCAGACCTGTAATTTTTTCTTCATATATCAATAAATATGGTCGAATTTAGATGATTTCCATACCCTACTTACAAATAAATGTTTCATGAGTGAGAAGTTAATGATACAATTCGATTAGAAAAAAGTGACCGTTATCTTGAAAGACCGAAAGTTGAAATTTTGCCTGTAACATAATTCATGTTACGTCCTTTGTAGTATGTTACAATTTGAAACAAGTGGCGATTGTATCCTGCTTTGTTAATTGATGGCAAAACTGTACATGCTTTTTACTCCTTTTTTAACATTGAAAATATTTTCTTTCTTTAATTGACTGACCCAACTGAATTAATCCTACACTGATTCTATACAATTGTCATCATTCTATTATTTTCCAATATTCGTTACAATTAATTAAGGCCTATGTTACCATAACGAAATAACAGTTCTGCTCCCATAAAAATGAATAAACAAAAATGTGACTAGACACTGTTGAAATTATCCACAAAACCGATACAAATCCGGATAGAAATTAAATAATTTCATTTTTCTGCATAATTTTTGGATCATATGCTTTGACTAATTATGCTAATAACAGAATATTAAGCACTGTCATTTGCTAATGTACCCTCCAACACCATTGTTAAACTACTAGTAGCGTATCAACTCAATTCGCTCCATTAAAATGGTGAATTTTAGTAGGCTATATTTAAAGGGAATAAATTGAAAAAGTTTTCTAAAATGAAGGTAAATGGTATTTGCTTGTGACATTTGCGGTCCTGAAAAAGTAAAATTGTCGCATCATTTAACTTTTTAAGTTTAAAACCCTTTGTTTGAAACAATGCTTTCATATCTATTTTTTTTTTCAAATTAAATGGGATAAATATTGAAAACCATTTTCAAAAGGAGCGTAATTCATGTAAAAGTTAGGTGCATGATTGATGGACCAAGCAATAACAATATTAAGTATGGGAAGCGCCAACTGGGAAGCGCCACCATCAGTTGGCGGGTAGGGTCCAGGAAAATTTTTGACAAAAATATCTCTCAGATTGCCGGCAACGGTACTCTCTAGTATTTCTGGCCATTTGAGTTTCAGCTATCAACTTATTCTTCATTTTTTAGAAAATACAGGTAGGGAAATTTTCGCTTCCACTGTGGCACTTTGACTACTGTGGATAGGTGTCTATAGAACTTCAAATGTGTTTAAAATTTTTCGTGAATATGGAAACATCACCACCTTTTAACGCTGTATGCCAAGGAAGGGTCTTGTAGAATCTAAGTAGGTTACGCCATCATCATCACGGCGTCAAATATCTCTCAGATAATTTATTGCACAATTTCACGCTCAAAATTTCACTGCCAGTAAACATGCGCTCCTGCATTGTGCCTTAAACTTTTAAGCTGTTAACAAGATGGAGAAGTTCCGATGATTTCATTGGCCAAATTATATCTAGTAACTAGAAATACTCCTTTTGGCAATAACGTATTTGCTCCTATAGTCACACTACTCCACTGATCGATTCAACACTGCAATCTCGACCAGGGGTCAATGTCCTTTAAACATCCGGCAAAATGGCCTCCATTGCCTGCGTTTACTTCTATCGTTTAGCTGCAATTACACAATATGGTATATATGTGTCCATCCTCACGGTAAGAACATGTAGACTGTATACAGCAAGGAAAAGACATTCGGGATTTTCCCACTCTGTCACCCAGCAAGTGACAGTGGCTACAAAAAGTCATGTCCAGTACAAACTACCATAACGTGGAATTTTTAAACTAATTTATGACATCCCTTATTAACCTTACTGACCAAGAAGTTTTACTTACAGTTACACCAAGAGCGGTTAGAAAGAGAAAATCAGTCCTAAACGCGAGATAAGTGAAGGATATACAGTACTTCATTGCTTGGGTAAACTACAAAAACCCTGACTGTTTGTAGCCTTGCCTGTATTTCTTCCCTTATCGGCTGGCGTTCTAAATAGGTAACAGTTTGGAACTCCAAAGCAAGTCTAACGATACCTCAGATATAGGTCAATCAAACTCTTGAAGAACTGAAAAGAAAAACTCACAAGAGGAACTTTAAGTATTGTTATAGGCTTATGTAATATTTGCCTTGCTTTGTTTTTCTTAAGTGCAAAAGTATATTTAGTATCTTGGGAACTGCGATTTAAAGTTGCGATGTTATCTTTCGCCATAGCATGGAAACAGCTAAAAGTTAATGCATTAGTATTATGCACAGATCATTTTTCTTCATATGTAAGTGTTAACATCAACCAATATACCATCTTCATGTAGATCCTCTTTTCTTTTCTTTTTCTTTTTGTTTTCCTCTTATTCACTCGACTGTTACAAAAATCTACTCTCAATTTAGAAAAGCTATTTTGGTAAGCTCTGATAATACCCGTCTTTTATGTATTGATACTCATGTAAGAATTATTTATATTATTATATATATATATATATATGTATTGTGTCACTTTGTTTTAATACATTTGGTGTCTTTGAATGTAAGCAAATAAGACAGTCTTATATCTGTATATGGAAATGCGCGATGTTTTTACTCAATTACCATAAGACATATTCACAACTCTTTTTACTCTATTGCTAATTATTGATGATCTGAAGTGACGGAGAAATGAGAAATGGATAACCGTGCATATGCATCGATCGACCACATGCATAATTATACATTTTCAACTTACATGACATTACATTGATTGAATATACATTGCAAAGGCATAGATATGTATAGCATGATTACCATCATACAGTATGCCAGTCAAGGACCGATGACATTATTCTATTTTTGATTTGCAAATATAGCTACATATGTATGCATTTTTACAGGCAAAAGCCGTTGACACCTATCACTTATTTTGTTATGTCACTTCATCGCTAACCATTGTGATTTGCTAATCTGCTGGTGTGTATGGAATACATATAAACACGTATAAGCAGTACTACAATCACCATCATCGCTATTGAGCAGCTTTTTATGACATTGTTCGTTCGAGTGCCTCCTTATTGTAAACATTAAACAACAGGGAGTTAAGACTTGTGAATTACATTGATTGATCATGTATTTGAGACTAATATAAAAATTCAGGAAATATTGGAGGCAATGCGTAAGATCAATCGGAAGTACTGATTCAGTATTATCCAAGGCACTACAAAATCATCGCTTCCTGCCTCCTATACCCATATATCAGTCAGTGTTAGTAATATCAAAATAATAACTAGCCATATATACCCTTGAACGAGTTCGGGAGCTTGCTGACAATCGCGGCAATAGGGTGTACATTATAGATACCGAAAGTCGTACATTAAGTTTACAATAACGCATGTATGTATTAGTATAGGCGATAGTACCGCTATAGGGTCAACCAATTGGGCCAACAATACAGCCTCGTTCAAAAAACAGGCTACAAACAGACAAGTTCACCCGAATATCACTTGGTTTGGAATCCAAGCCTCCAATGTTTTTGGCACCAGCCTATTCTTACTTTTTTCTTTTGAGTACAACTCCCTTTTCTTAACTCGGCTCATTTTGAAAATCCCGGGAATGACATAAGCTCGTAGCAAAGCTAGTGCAACCGAATACAATTGGGGCTTGGTCAGTGTAACAACGCTGGATGGTACAACATATTAAAATGTGGTTTTAAATCTAGTTGCAGCTACTATAATGCCTACTCTTTATTTTCCGATATCTGACCGATCTGATGACATATGAATACTACCCTTCCATCCATCTCACAAAAAGGATCAAGATTGGCTTTGGCTTAACTAATTATTGATACACCGATTTAAATTAAATTTTGCACCACAGAAAATAAGAAGCTTCTTCTTATATCCTTCATGTGGAGGTCATGTGCAACAGGTAATGTGTGATCGGCAATTCATGACGAGTTTGATGCATGATGTCACTTCGAAATTTAATTTTTGACTTTAATACCGTCTGATCGGTAACTAATGCCACTACAAATATTTCTGGATTTCTTAGTTCCAACACTGTTACTGACCTTGCACTATCTGACTATTCCCCGTATTGGTTACACATTCTAACACCGGTAACCTACTGTTATTTTTATATGAAGCCTACGACACGAAATATGATTTCTACCCATACATTTAACCAAACGAATTTCTATAATTCTCTTTGTTTTGAAACTTAAAAAACAAAGCCTGATATTTAAGGTTTCCATGGTGACATAGGTATGACTTCGTTAGATGCTCGATGTCAAACGCATCAAGCCAGAAGATAGTCTCATACAAATTTATAAGTTATTGTCCATTTTAAGGGATCACGAGATTATTTTACAATTATTTTATGAATAAAATGTCTCAGTATGAAAATTTCTGATATGACTATATGGGCTTACGAAATACAGATAATGTTGTTTTATGCTTTTCAACATTCTTTTCAAGTACACTTGTAGAATGTTTCATGTCATGGGGGCCTATAGAATTTGATTTTCCTTTATAAAAATGTCAGTAACACTTACTGTGGACTATCTGATTAGGTATTGAGAGACAAGTAATACAGGGTTAAATTGACAAAAAAGAAAAACAAAACACAAGCTGTCCAACTGTCCAATATTCTACATTACTTAAGTTTGCATGGTATGAAAATTGGTTCAAAAAATTTTCAAACTTTGATGAGGTACAATACATCTTGAGAATGGTACATAATAAACACAAACATATCGATTGTGGGGAATTACACAGTTTTCTTTAACTGTTAAGTAAAGAATTACACTTCTTTAATCCCGGTTGAAAATAATTGAACGTTGTCCTCTGTTACCCTTGTTACCTGGATGTTGATCCCTGCCTTTTTGTGAAAGTATGGTGCACTTAAATGGCAAGAGCAGTCACCCCAACTTGAAGTAGTGTAGTAGACTATCCTGTCTAATGATTGGTCGTTCAGTGTCATGTGACAACAAATTTCCTCTTCAAAGGTAAAAAATACTTGAAGTGACTGCTTGCTTCACATTGAATATGCAATATTGAAGTTATAAAGTATAATGAAAGATACTTGAAGAGAGATAAAAGGAAAATTTTGATATTTAGCTGTTGCTTCAAAATAAGTTTAAGGGGACTGCTCTTGACCTTTACGTCAAAATTTGTTCAAAGTTATAGGGTTTTCTTATCGAGACCCTGCTGTAAATCTATTTCAAAAAATGGGTTGTCGTGGAGCAATGACACGCGTTTGTAACAATAATTTTCACGCACCTGGTGTTAATGAAGCTATCTCGACCTACAGCAATGATACCCTTTGTATAGGGTGGTTGGTTTCTGTTTTCGGGGTTGGAATTATATTTCAATGCAAGAATGCACACTCGCTATACATGAATATTAATGCTGGACAAGCAGCAGTAAAAGAAGCATTTCCACTCGACTGGGGAATATTAAAGGGAATTCCCCCTCACCCACCCTTCTCCCTCCCTTTCTTGTCCTACGCACTTCCACGTAATCAAAATACCAACGAAGAATGATTTCACTTTTAGAAATTCCCTTCCTAGAGAATTATTGTGATTAACTTCAAAAGTACAGTTAAATATAAGCACGGATTTGTCACGACTCTTTCTAACATTAAACTGTTCGCTAACGAAATTCTTTTACAAACTGCTTTGTGTCTAAACACAGTGACATATACTTGTTTGCGATACTGACACTGTGCTCGGGATTTCCTGCAGGCGCAAAACATTTTCAATACAAGAAACTTAATATACACATCCATATCATGTTCGAAAACAATCTCAACAAAGCCCGAACATGATTGAATGACACCAAAAAACTGCATGCTTTGGCAAATGTTGCTATTTGGTATGTATTTAGAATGTAGATAAGATGTTATACAGAAATTTGCTTATTCATGAATTTCTGCTTGGTTTTATTACCTTCATAAAAAGGCGTGTATGCATAATTCACTGTCAATAAGGAAAGAATTGTTTTCAACAAAAATGTCAAAACTATACTTTAGTTCTCCATAAGAATGCTATTGCGAAGTTAAAATTACTATCAACAATTTCCGATGCTTCTACACATTAATCGGTTGATAACGCTATAAAAGACATCGAACCATTTTTAATTAGTGGCACAATATCTATTTTCGTGTACCGATTTGTATCAATATAATTGACTGAATATTGTTTCTGTTTTTCCAACCCATCAACCACGTTCCTGACAATCTAAAACAAAAGAGTGAAAGTCACTCCAAAAAGTGTGATATTTCATAATCGGAGTGAATATTCTGCTCTATTTAAAATGAACTATTTTCACTCCATTTCTAGTGAAATTTAAAATAACTAATAACTAAGAGTGGTCCCTCGTCGCACACTTTTTGAATTGAATTTCACTCTGCTATATGTACAGATATATGCTTGTATTCTTGCGACCTTTGCATTGATTGGTGTATATTTTGCTGAAGAATTACCTGATTACGTCACTTTCAAAGTAGTTTGGTTTAAATGTCTAGCCAATCTCTGGTCCAGCTACGGTGCCGGACTTTGATCATTTTCAAGTCACACATTGTATATAAAATTGATTACATTTTGGTGCCGGTAAAACGAGCATGATGACTTCATAGTGACAATTTAACACATAATGAAAACGTACTGTATCTTTTGAAATGTAGGCTACAGTTATGCATATAAGCTGTAATACAGGTATCAAATGAACTATTCTACTTCAGTACAGGGCAATGCTTATTATTGGGGTAATTAGTGATAATAGGTCAAGTTTAGCTTTAAAAAAGTTAAATTTTGAATTTGTTTCTTTCCTGGCCTGAACGATTTTGAACATAATTTGAAAAGTATCTGGCCACAAAATTAAAACCGAGTTGAATTGTTAATTTCTCACTAATAGACATTTATTTGTGTTGTGGAGGTTAAGAAGTTTGACCGTTTGTTGTTGGTATTTGACAAAAAAAACTTCAGAGGTTTGGAAAAATTTAGTGAATTGCACTCAACAACCCAACTAGTCCTTTAATATTAAAAACTTCTGGCAACTTTTACTTCACACAGTAAAGTGCCAAAAAACTAAACCTTAGCAAAGCCAAATTTTGTCGTATGAAATACCTTATTTTTGAGAAGTAAAACAAATATTTTATGATTTTTCGTCTCGCTTT
The DNA here is from genome assembly GCA_037179385.1 of Holothuria scabra. Classification (NCBI taxonomy): domain Eukaryota; kingdom Metazoa; phylum Echinodermata; class Holothuroidea; order Aspidochirotida; family Holothuriidae; genus Holothuria; species Holothuria scabra. Next base: position 12,035,168 of record CM074194.1, read on the forward strand.
TAATGGAACTATGACAGAAAAGAGTTTTCCTTTTCAATTTCTTTTAGACGAAACAATTAAACCAATATTTTGTCTTCAAATATCTCCGAATACTTTCCAATTTATCGCTGGCAAGTATTTTCGAAGTTTCACTATATGAGGGGTGTTAATAATTTGAATGATATTCTTGCGGTTAAAATCTATCACCTCTTAATTAGGCTAATGGAAGTTATAATTTATTCACATTTCCGACAAATCAACATACTGTAGCTCGACCCATAACTTTTAATGTTACATTTTATATCCTTACAAATAAAGATTTATAAAAGAAACTTCTTTGTAAAATCTGCAAATTCTCAAAACAATTTGTGTTTGCGCTTACGTATACAGATGTAAACAATGAAGTCTTTCCTTCAAGATTTCATTGAACTTTTTGTTAAATATTCAGCTGGTTTGCATAACAAAGCAAACGAACAAATTTACTGAGTATAACTTCCCATTAGAGCCAATTGCAGCTCGTGTGAAAATACAAAACACACTACAGTCTGTACAAAGTTACTGGACTTGAGTTAAGATGGCTTCGATTGTATAAATATTTGGAACAATTATTAATTGTTATTACAAGTTCGGCTTCCCTTGTTCGCTCATTATACTTTCGCAATGTATTGAAAGTTAACACTTCTCATCCTTCATATAATAACCATTTGTTACGATTGGATGGCTGTACGTTTTAAACATGCCGTGGTTTTGTTTTGTTTTAAGAAGTATCGAATGTGCGAAATTTATCACTGAAAGTGAGTTTAGTTATGGCCAATTGCCTACTATTTAAATGCCATTAATTTTTGGAGACGATTAATAACAAGAAATAAAGACCTTTAATTATTTCCTTATTTTTTATACATAAAAGCCATTTATTTTTCGATAATGCACCAAAAGGAGCATTTTGCATTTTAAAGAACTTGTAAGATTTTTGTCGATAACAAAATTAAAAAGAAGCAGTCATACTAGCGCTTTGTCATACAGATTATTACTATATACGAAGTTCGAATCTTGTCCCTCGTTGCAAGCATTAACGTATCATAATACCGAGCGTTGATTTGCACGCATATCTGAGGCTACTCGGACACTGGGAGCAACAGTTTTCGGTTTTGAAAGATGGGTGGTTTTACGTTACAAGAAAATGAAACGGCGTGCCAAATGGTTAACTATTCATTGCGAAATCATATTTGATGAGATATTCTATCACAACAGAGCTGAGAAGAGCCAACTTCTTGCATGGCTGACTTTGGGGGAAGTTTTAACCAGTTCTTACGGCTAACAGAAACATGTCCTTCCCGTAGTGCGAGTCATTAACAAGGACTCGGAAACTACATGTGTTTTGAACGAGAGTAAAGGGCAACTTAGACTAACTGTTCTCAGCAAGCCGAGAATCCTTGCTGCGGCATTAATTAAGAAATGAAGGTATTATTGTAAAGTATGCAAAGCTGACGTTATCTCGATAAAAATTCACCAATTTATAATACAATAATACCCCTTTTTGTTCTTTCCTATAAACGTCACATGAATGTAGAAGGCCTAGTAAAAAAGTGAAAATAGTATTAAAAAAAGGACATTGCATGCAAATTGCTCACTGAAGAGTAAGTAATAAAATCGTAATTCTCACATGACAATGATTCATGATTTATTCAAAATTTATTAAACTGCTTGCTTACCTTTCTGGTAGGGATCATTCCGATCAAGGAAGCCGGTTGAATAGTCATTTCTGGCGTAGGGGTATAGAGGTGGGGCTGAAAATGGAGGTCCGCCGAAACTGTGATGCATTGGAGATGACGGAGTTAGCCCCGCCGACATCGGCCCCTCATAATATCCCCCCGTGTGTCCTGTGTGGGGGTGCATAACACTGTTTTGTGCGGGTGCGGTGTAGCCCCCGTTTTGAGGAAGCTGATTGCTGTAAACATTAGGAGGGAGCGTAGGCGTGGGCCTAGTGGGCATACTTGGACTAGTTGGCGTTACGGGGTCCGCCGCATGTTTACTCTGGCCCAAAATGTTCTCTATCGAAAATGGCGTGGCTGAGTTCGGTGACGGTGAATGGGGATTAATATTGGGGTTGTGATGATGGTAGGGGATCGTGTGTCCGTTTGGTAGGTGCACTGGTGTGGGCTGAACCGGCTGCAACTGTTGATAGGTCTGGTTGGGTGATTGCATTGGCTGAATGGGCGTAGGGGCCATGATTGGCGACATCGCATGGCTGTTCATTCCCATGCCTCCACCTGGAAAAGCACTATGAGCTGGCAAAGAGTACTGTACGGCAGACATATTGTTTCCTTTACGACTAAAGACTGGTTAAGTTTTACTTCTCAGACACCCCAGCACAACGGTCTCTGAAGAACCTTGCGCGGACAGAGGTCGAATCTTTGCATGCAATGCAGTTGCAAACTGAGAATTCGTCTTTTCCTGTCAACAAAATGAATTCTTTTTATTCAAAATAACACTCATTGGTAAGAAAATCCATTCTCATTTGTACAGAAACACACAATACAAAACACAGAGCTAAAGTTAGCGATCCACCGTGGTCGGTTTAAAGATACGTTTAACGGGAAGTATCACAGTGCTATTTTCCCTTTGAAAATATTTTGTTGAACGTTTTAAATCGCTTTTACAATGTCTTCACAGACGTGGGTTTTCCTTCTTGCTAGTATTCTAATGTTGTTTAAAACAAACGCCTTCCTATGAAGACATCTACTCAGCCACTCGCCAACTTACTGACCTTTTTGCCAACTTTGTGGTTACGAAAAAAAGTTTGAATCGATGAGACTTATTAAACTTTGAAGCTGCATAAACTACATGCAATAGAAGACAAGACCCCAACGAAAATGGGCTGGACTTAGAGCTGCCAGCATCCGGGATGTTTGCTTTGAGTGGCAGGACACCAGCACACATTGGTCTGGCGAGTGAGTGATAAGGGAACTTCACAAGAGTTTATTGATACACACGAAGTTAAGTGTGTGTCAACAACAAGGCTGTTAACAGGTTTCCGTTCTTTGAAAAAGAGTAGAGCGTCGTGTTTGGCGGTAAATTTGGTTTTTAAAATCAATAATTGACACGTTGTACAGTCAACGGACGAAAGTATCAATGAGCGATGATTTGCTAAAGCTCTCTTTAACATGCTGTATTCTTCTTAATAAGTTCCGCCCCTCGTTAATGCAAAGAACGACGGATATAGCGGTGTAGTTTGTAATAAACTTTATGCGACTTCTCAATCGAGAAATTCAACGTTTATTATTCAGAAGTCTTGGAAGGTTCCCTCGAAATGTGCGAACAGATTAACAGTTTATAAAGTTCCAAATTTTAGTATAACATGAATAATAGATAACCGAAGGTATACTCAATATCCTAGGGTATGTATACAAAATTTGCAATATATTTGCCAGGATAAATATTCGACTACTGTCGAAGTTGTAAGATATAAGATCGTACAGCTATACTATACTGCCTAAATAAATGTAGGTCTACGGTAAAATCTAAATTTTAAAGACAGAATTGTTTATTTCACAATAGAAGGGACGGATAGGGCGTAAAAGAGGACAAAGGGTGGTAATATTGTGTCCAAGAGAGGAAAGGGGTACGGTAATGTATGAGTGGGCAGAGTGAGGAAGTAAAACTTGGACGTTAAGGGAAAAAGAAAGATTTCTTTCTTTGTTTCTTTTTCCTCCCTCTCCATCCCGAATCCTATTGAATTTGCGATAAAATAAAAATTTGATGAAGTTCGTTAGAAATTTCCCAATGTTAAAAAAAACTTTAGTCTTAAATCATTTCACAGAAGTGGGGGCAACTTGATGCATGCAATAAATGACTTAAAAAAGGATTCTATAAACCTATTTGAAATATTACAAAATGTTGCTTGGATTTACTCTTGTGTATATATATACCACCGTCAGTAAAACCTGTATACGGTTAGTGAATATATAAAATGACGTGGTTTACGTGTCCGTCCGTAACTTACAGCTTAGACCTGTAGATACAACATTTATTTCGATCATATTTTGAAACATGCGGCAATATTATAAAGGGTTGGTTTAAGAAATGAGACAGTCACAGTCATGCTCGTATTTCTACGTAGGTCAATATGGTTGTCGGTGGAATAACACTTCTTCTATTCAATAATCTTTAGGATTGAAATATTTACAATGTACGGTACAAATCATCCGGGCCGTCCTCTTCCGAAGAGCCCCTCGTTAAGTCCATAGTGCATACAACACAAAAGGGTAATGGATGAATTAAGTTTTATTTAATCGTGAAAAATCATGTCTCTTATTATGGGTTGCAATGACAAATCTAAATTTAACCACACTGTAGAACCAAAGCAATTGCCATATAATCGAATGGGTGGGACGTTGTGTTAAACTGGAGCTCCCTGGACATGACATCGGCCCTCTTGCATTCCCTGAATATGTTGGTGCATCTAGAAATTTTGGAACAATTCGTGTCGGGGGGGGGGGGGGGTAAATGGCCACATAACATGTCGTAAGTTCCTGTCACAGATCACACGTATAACTCCGAGCTACATCTTACTTCACCATACTAATTTCATATGTCGTACATCGTAATTTATCATGCATTATTCTATGCATCATATGTCATCGAACATTACTACATAATACATCATACCTTATCATGCATTACTCCATACACCATAGTACATCATACATTGCATTATATTCCATCATACACTATACTTCCTACATCATTCTTTATCATACCTTTGCATGACAATGATGAACAACCTAACATGCTGAACCACATCTTCTATGACATTCTTCAAACTTTTAGCTGAGGTTTTCATCTTTTTATCGATGGACAAAATATTTGAATTCATTTTAATTATTTGTTGTCATTTTATTAATTTGTTTAATTGTTTATTGTTGTAATTTATTTTACCCAAGTTGGGTATGTTACAGTTTCATTTGAACAATTATTTTTGTTTTTAATTTTGTTTTTAATGTTTGCATTGTTGCATTAATGTGCAACTTTTCAAGTACTGCAATGTTGAAATGTAAACTGCCGTATTAACAATTAGTACATTATTTTACCAGTACTATTTTTACAACTTTTTAAAAATTGTTTCACGTTTCTCTGAGTGGAAATGTATTTCCTTTCGCCCTTACGTATGGTTTGAAAAAGTATTTCTATTTGTAACAGAAGGTTACCAGGTAAAGAAACCTATGATGACAAGCACATTCACTGAAAATATTTAGTCAAGATTTGTACTAAGCCTATTAATGGTTATGGGGAAAATTCTGACTCTGACTGGTTCACAAATTTGGGTAACTTGTGATAAATTGCAAATTTTAAGTCTTTGCTGATGTGACACTTTGAAACAACGAATAGTTATAATGGTATATTTTGCTGCCGGTGTCCAAAATATGGCCTACACTGGCCCAAATGCTGTGACAGACCTAAAAAGATAAAGAAACGGGGTTGAAGTAATTTTCAGTTCGTTTGATTGTGTAGTTTTACATTTTAAATTTTTCCATAATTTTTTTTTGTGTTCGAAAAAAGCAATCCTTGTTAATTTGGTTTAATCTCGCCTTACTGTAGGTGGAGATTTTGACAATCAAAGTGTTTAAAAAAGAGTTTAATGCAATAATAAGTTTTTATATGTTAGAGGGGTATTTATTCGAAGCATTTTGGTGAAATTTGCATTGAAATCTGACGAGTGGTTCCCAAGATATGAGCAAGTAAAGTTGCCACATTTTCAACAAACAGTGAACTTGAAGCAAGCACATTTGACATCATATCCCCAAATAAATGGACAGTCTTTTGTTTTACTTAAAACTCTACAGTCTATATTTTCTCCTCAACAGTCCCATATTATCAAAATGTAATTGCATAAGAAGCATGAGAACTTTTTAAACTTTGCAATCCCCATAGTGAGGTCATGAGCCTATTAACTTCAAGGTCAACACAATAGTCTGAAAAAACAAAGGGAAACATGTGAAAATTAATTTTTTTGCTTCACTTAAATATTATAACGCATTTTCGAGGTAGAGCTCCTACGGGATGCCGAGCCTACGGGTTCACTCAAGTACCATTGCTTGTTTTTGTATTAAAATTAATCAAAGGAATTTCAATAAAAGTAGAAGATATTGCAGGATGTTGTTTTATTCTTGAAGGCGTGTCTCCTGGGGTCATACTATTTCTATCACACCAATGCTCCCATCCCGCTTATACTTGCACTCCAACAGACTTAAACAGACTTTTAAAGTGCGTAAAGTTTGCCCTCCGACATGGCGGTTGCTTCCCCTAGTCGTAACGTTAACTCACTAAGATCTGTGTAGCGGCATAGTGATTCGGTCATCCTTGTCATTGGAGTGGGCAACCGAGCCTGCCTAGCGTCTTTGTGGTCACGTCCCATGAAGTCGTGGTCTTACTGCAATGAATTCGGGACCGTGATTCCGATCCGTTTTTTGTAATTTTTCTTGTAACATCTTCTCCATTTCTGGTCGGAAAGAACACAAAATTTGCTTACCAGTGTAAAGATAGGATTTGCATGGGAATACTTTGAAAGTTTAATTTATACTTATTTTTCTGTGACGTCATATAGGCGGGCAGCTTTCATCGGACTACGCGTGTTCGATTAAAGCTTTCTGTCGGCGTAATACCTCGAAAGACCAGTAAAATTAAATATTCATAGACCTCTTATGCTGGTGCTTTTCGCAAGGAGGGGGGCTGAACTAAAAACATGGACATTAGCCTTTTATTTTCCTAACTTCAACGGAGTATTATAATAATTGTAACTAAATTCGATTAATTAAGATGAAAGTTTATTATACAATTATACATACTAGACGATAATAAGAAAGATAAGAAAGATTAAGGAGAAAATGCAGTCACCTCATCGTGAATTTGTGTAGCAGTCTATCCTGTTTCTTGATTGGCTCTTTAGAATCATGTGACAATACATCACTGTAGTAAATGTCTATGCAATGACAGAAAATAGAATAATGAAAGTAATGAAAGAATAACATAGTGGTGTCAAATCATTGAAAGCACTTTTAACGGATTCTTTTTATTCTGTAATTGTTTAACATTTTGTAATATAACACATATCTTTGACAGCGAATGATTTCTCTTAAACTGTGAAATTACCTGGAAGTTCCTCTTCGATTTTAATTTGAATATGTGATATGTATTGTGACAGATTCTAAGAAGAAAATGAGAAAAAAGAAATGTGAAATTTGGCTGTTGTTTTCAACATAATTTTTGGGTGATTGCTCTTGCCCGTTAACTAACCAAATTAGTTGAAATTATATTTGACTAAGTCACGTGTCTGTTCGCATTTGTCGGTAGGAAAAACTGCAATCGTCAGTTGGCGCCTTCAGTAGATGTCCGAAAACGACCTCTCTATGTTTGCACCACTGTGAAGGAAGTTTGTCATAGATAGACAAACTGACTGAATACCAAACTAATCAAGACAGGAACTTTAAACCAACCACGTAGAGGAAAAAGATGCCAAGATCAAAAAGTAGATAAGTCACAACCAATTTTTCGCTGACAATCAGTGTAAGCTACTCCTTTTTAGAAAGAGCGAAAGAATAGGAATGAGGGCGCTATTGCTATTTTCAACTGACCTTTATCCTTCACATGGCTTTTTACGGACAGGTACAGACCCAGAAACTTTGGCAACATTTCACACGACTCTCCCACTGACTTTCAATTATTAATTAAGTTTTTGACAAAACGTTTCATACAACAAAAATAAATTCATACTATAAAACTTTATCATTTCAGTCAAATAAGCCAGCATAAAAGAATTCGGAGAAGAGAGAAAACATTGGTACCGTACGACGTGGGCTCGAGTCATACTATTTATGGAACACCTATTTAACAGGATTTCTTTAGAAGAGTCGGGAAGTTTCAAGGGCAGGAGCAGTCATCCCAAATTGAAGAAGTGTAGTAGGCTGCCCAGTTTCATGATTGGCTGTTGGGAGTCATGTGACAATGTTTTTTCTCTTCAAATGGGAAATTTACCAGAAATAACTGCTTGGTTTACCTTGAATATGCAATAGTAAAGTCTTAAAATTATGAAAGATACTTTGAAGAAAAATAAGATGACGATTGTGTTATTTAGTTTTTCTTTAAAATAAGTTTTGGGGGACTGCTCTTTACCTTTAAGCAAAATTTAACTTCTCACATGTGAAAGAAGAACCAAATCTACACAATGTGCTGAAATTTTCTTTCAGATTAGACATGTATTTCTTCAGATATCAGCAAATGAAATTTACTAGATTTCTTTTCCAAAGTGAGCTTTAGGGCAGCAGAGATTATATCACTTCCTCACGTTGACAAGGAATGCTTTGTTTCCCTTTGTTTTTTCAGACTGTTGTGTTGACCTTGACATTATCAGGAATAAGACCTCACCATGAGGATTGCAAAGTTTGAAAAGATGCTACTTAGGCAATCAAATTTTGATAATATGGGACTGTTGAAGAAAAAGTAAGCTGTAAAGTTTAAAGAAAGACAATTGACTGGCCATTAATATGGGGATGTGATGTCATGTGCGCTTGCTCTAAGTTTACTGTTTTTTAAAAATCTGACAACTTTACTTGCTCATATCTTGAGAACCACCTATCGAATTTCAATGCAAATTTCACCAAAATGCTAAGAATAAGTTCCCCTCTAACAAATCAGACCTTGGTGTGACCTTAAACCCTTCTTTTAAGCATAATTAAGGCATATGAGACGGAAGTGTGAAGGGCTAGGATGAGTCAACGGCCCCAGATAAGAAGTATGTCCTCCGGTGGGAGGACGCGTAATAGCTCGACATCTTTTAAAAGCTATAGACCTCCTTAAGGGGCTTTACATTGGGTCCATGAAACAATACCACCATCACCTTCAAGGAAAATTTTCTTTTCTATTGAGACGAAGTGTTCACCTTGTCTGCATATTTTTTAAAATGAACTTATGAAAAGAACTCTCAGGAAAATGCCTTAACGGACAAGAGTAGTGATCCCGAACGTATTTTAAAACAACAGTCAGATCCCCAAAGACCTCTTCATATTTCGCTTCCAAGCTCCAACCAGCCTACCTTTCATGATATTTTATGATTTATACATTGCATACATTGCATATTCAAGGTAAATATCATTGAGTCACTCTTTAAATTTCCTAATTTAGAGATTAAAATATCGTTACATGACTCTAAAGAGCCAACCATGAATCAGAGCAGACTTCTATGAACTACTTCCGAGTCAAAATTGGGGTGACTTCATTATAATTTTCAGTAGGATAGGTTATTCAAAAATATATATATATATATATATATATATATATATATATATATATATATATATATATATATATATATATATATATATATATATATATATATATATATATATATATATATATATATATATATATATATATATATATATATATATATATATATATATATATATATATATATATATATATATATATATATATATATATATATATATATATATATATATATATATATATATATATATATAACAAATATTCGAGTTCCCTTAGATAAAGATTCACTTAAAAAATCCATAGGCTATGTCCACAATAAAAGCGCTACCTTGTCTCTCGTAAAGGCAGCCCTTGTCGGCAGTATGGAGAGGGACGATGCGCACTGTTTGGAGAATGGTTTCCTGTACTACCCAACCTTTTTTGGTAACCAACATGCAACAACCAATATTGATTTCAGCCGGTCCAAAATATCGTTTTCAGGGCAAAATGCGTATTACAATTGCCTTTCATTCACAGAAAATTACAGGACAGCGCTACCTATCTAGGACAGGTGTCAGACAAGTACTGAGGAAGCCGGGGGAGCTTCCGGGACTTCCGGGGAGGGGGGGGGGGTTTCCAACGAAATTGACATATTAAAATGCTAAAATGCAATCGCACGCATTTATCTTCTACGCCAGGGGTAAATTTTCTCACTTCTCACCCCCTTGGCTATGAGTTTGGCTCGGACCCCTTGTTAAATTTGGTCACACCATTTCATAAACCTAAGAGTGTTTTCCGTTACCTCATGTAAACTCAGAATAATTCACTTAATTAATTTTTCATTTTAAGGTAAACGGTAACACCCCATCCCGAAACATTGAAGATGTTAAGAAGGAAATAGATAAAACTCGTATTAATTTAACACCGATGGCTGCTGTCGGAAAAATAACCAAGCTTCTTCAAAACTGTAATAATTTTCACAATTTCTTCCACTATTTATTATTTGTTTGTTTTCTTTGTTCATATCATAAATCATCATCTCACCTGCGGGTTGATTGACTACACCTCGAATGATTTATTGCCTTCTGGACTGTTAATAATTTAGAAATAGTTTGCGGCAATTTCAACCTCATTGCCACTTGACTTAAGTTAATATAGACAGGCCTGTCAGATTGCCGCTCACGCAGTTTCATCTTAGCATTTTATCCACATACCTTATCAAACTTTATCTTAGAATAATAACTTATTGAACTGCAATTAAGCAAATCGTTATCAGATTGTAAATTTACATACTTACCCACTTTGGCACAATTCGAGGGATCGTAGTGTTCGTCTGGTTGACTGGAAAGTCCAATCAGTAAACTATATACAAACAGAAAAAACAGAGATAAAGTTTGAATACTCATTGAATAAACCTTACTTTGCCCCTAGTCTATTTTTATTGTGTTTTGATGCATATCTGTGGCTATATGTGTATATCACATGTGCTTCATTGACAATAATGTAGACGAATCCGATTAGCGCTTGCCTTTAGTGACTGTAGGCCGCCATTAGTGGGGTCCATCAGCCTAAAACCGTCTTTATTTATTGTTTACATGAATTTTAAACCCTCATATTTATAACTTGGAGAATTTAGGATACAAATTAGTGTACAACCATCCATGATAGAGGTAAGTAAGGAAATCGAAAGATTTAAAGGTGATGGACCCCAGTTAAAGCCGACTGAAATCAGACCATTACTTGCTGTCCAGATTCGTTTATATGCCACAATTTATTGGTAGCCATTGTTCTGGTGGTAGAATATTTAAGGGGGGGGGGATTGGTTCAGGGACATTGGCCCATTAGAATTCCTCGTCAGTAAAAGGTTTCATTTCCTCGGGCCGTTGTTTCCTGAGTATCGCTTGCCTTTTTCTAAAAGTCCCCACGACTCTCTGGCGAAGAGCCAAGGGGCGAAAACCAAACGATTACTCCCGGAGGAGTTCTGCTCCCTTAAGGAGCTTAACGTCCCAAATGGACAAGTACGCCCTCCAAAGGGCAAACACTGAGTGGTCCTGCTCTAGACTGGCTGAATAGAACAGAAGCCACCTTGCCCCTAACCTAAACAAAGAATACAATCGATGCGATACAATGACAACAGTCAATTAAGGAATTCCTTTTTAAATAATGCATCCATCTAAATCAGAACCCAAGTCTAAAGGTAAACAAAGTGTGGACATAAAGATGATGAAAATCATACCTACTTGTTAAGTTAAAAAAAAAATACTCTCATCCAAATTTCCTTCAAATCTATTCAATATTGAACAATTCTAATGCAGCGAATGCTTGTTTACTTCATGCCTACAAGTGTCAGATTCCTCCGATCCGCTCTGAAGCTGTTAAAGCGGCAATCGGAGTTTGTAGTACAACTTTTATTCTGCAACACATGTGTACATTGACTTAAAGCCTGACAAAAACGATCGGTTATTACTGTTAAACGTCGTGATTGGCTACAGTGAATAGGAGCATGCCTTGTGTTGCACCTGTGTGGAATTTTGTTACCCGACAAATATTCAGGAATTTTCATTCAACAGGTTTCCTCTACATAACATTCAAGTTAAGTTCTGTATACTGCAAGACCTCTTCAATGTTTCTCTATTCTGCTACATAACCAGTTCAAATAGGGGAGACGATGTACTGGACAAAAGATTATTCTTCGCTGCATGCCAAACTTTCATTGCCCTTTTAATCTGGAAAGGGTTTTCACTTCCACAATGAATATGCATGAGCTACATATGCAAATTTGACACGTGAAGAGGAACGCATGGTGTATTCTTCATCCCATCCTTTTGTTTGTTAGACCTTCACTACAAGGACAGTCGGAGGGTAATGTTGTCATGTCATTAGTCTATACTACAATTTCTGCATTTCTGCATTTTCAAAACTTACCTTAAATTTCGGAAATAGTCATACTTTGAAAAACGGGTTTCCGGAGGCCCGTTATTATCCGGAAAAGCTCTTTTAACTGTGTTTTCGGTGCCGTCAGGGCGAATTTGTAAAATTTCCCACAAGATTCGGATTTCATTTTTCCCTAGGCTGGCCTAAATTCCAATTTTCCTCTACCTATTTTACTAGTGGTATGATAGATAATGACGTCATAACTAGGCTTTAGCAACCGCCACGTCCGAGGGCGAGACTGAACGAACATATAAGGATTTCACTCCAACATGACTGAAATACACCTCTTGAAAAGCTCCTATGACGTCACCGAAATTCCGGTACAGTGAAGAATAATTGCACAATTTTGCACCTATATAGACACCCTTGAAAAAACAGTAAATTCAAACGTGACAGATTTTATTCCTCTTACCCCTCCCCAACGACAGAGGTCCATGTAATCATCAACAGAATATAATTAACTCTGTTATAGGAGCTACATACGTAACTAAATTCCAACTAAATTTTCGACCGGTGATTTTAGCATCTCAGATTTTAGAGAAACAACTGTTGAGGTTCTGTTTTCAGATCTCAAGCGACTCGTGTTTATGCATCCATGTTGCTAGTCTCTAAAAGTTAATAAGTTCTATATAATAGTAATTCCTCTCAGGCAGCACTCCTATATGTTTACTTATAAATGGGACAATCAGAGCAGCAGAGTTTGACAACGAAAATTAATCTTTATTCGAGCACTTCATTTTTCCTTTCCACTGATTATTTTTCAGAGTCAACAGACCTTAAAGAGGTTTTTCAAGTAAGAAGAAACGTTAATGTTTTAGTTACTGTTGAATCGGAATGTAGTAATTTTTTCGGGTAACAAAATTCCACACATATACAAGACTTGACAACATCATCCATACGGTGACGAATTACAACACCAGAGAGTGATGACAGGTTACTATTTTGTTAGTTTCAACCACGGACTTCTTATACATGGACAGAACATACTGCACGGTAGATTTTCACTACCGTACGTTTAAAAAAATTGCACCAAGATGACTGTCTGCTATGGTTTTGTGTTAAGGTTTAGACTTGTTCAAGCCAATTTCCGGATTTTGCAAGAAAGTTGAAATATTTTTGAAATATATCAAAATATGGACAAAATCACTTCACGTATCGGAGGAATATGATTTTGTTTCCCATCCAAGTTAAACTTTTGTTTAAAATATAACATCGTCATCGTCAAATCAGACGATTCACAGCTTCGCGGCGGCCATCTTGGTGCGCCTTTTTGTCCCAGTCGGTGGCGACAATCTGTGGATAGGAAGTACACGTTACATGCTCTGTACATGCATATAAATACGTTGTTTTAACTCAATGTATAGTTGCATATCAGAATAAAAATCCTGGAAACTTGAAGAAACAAACTCCGAATGCCCTTTTAACGCCATTAAAGAACACAAATCAAACGAGTACTAAAACATTTTCAATTTCTAACCAAATGTAGGAAAATAAAATTCACATTTCCTGTCAATCTTTAGAATAGCCACTTTTACAAAAGACGGAAGCTTTTTGAAATTGCGCAAACGAAACACGTCGTCAGATCGAGGTGTTGTTTTCGCTAAAAGAGACATTCCTACTTGTAAAATGAAGTGAAAACTTAAATTTTAAAACACAACATGGTCACAACAGGATTTGGTATGTTGGAGGGGTACTAATTCTGAACATTTCAGTGAAATTTGCATTGAAATCCGATAGGTGATTCCCAAGATATGAGCACGTTAAGTTTTCACATTTTCAACAAAAAGTGAACTTGAAGCAAGCACTTATGACATAACTTCCCCACATTAATGGGCAGTCTTTTGTTTTTTTTTAAACTTTATACTGAATTTTCTCCTCAACAATCCCATATCATTAAAATGTGATTGCATAAGTGGCATGAGAAACTTTGCATCCCACACTTCACCAGTTGTCTTCTGACAGAAAATGTACTATTTTGAATGAATATTGAAACAGTTGTAAAGCGGTTACACTGCGACGTATTCGGGTCGGAACTATGTCAATCAGAGTTAATATATCATTTGCATATGAAAATAAAATCCAAATAACTTCTTAGTGACGTCACACCTACATACATTTTTCATTGGTCAGGTTAGTCCGATAAAATCCGTCTATCGATGTAACTTAACACAAAAAGCCCCCCCCCCCCCAAAAAAAAAAAAAAAAAAAAAATCATATTCCTGCGGTACAACTCATATATTTACACAGGTTGGCAAATTTGTTAGTCTTTGGACGAAAACCCGACACAAATGGGATTGTAATCCGATCCGACTTAACTAAATTGTGACCGCGAATCAAGGATGTTTCGAATCTAACTTACACCAAAGGAAAATGTCTTGCCTGAAAAAGAGAAGCGCTGACAAAGAATGATTTGATCAATGTCCAAAACAAAGCCCGGAGTAATTCTGCACTCCCAGATGTGGGATTGTTTTACCTTTTAATTTTTGTACAAAAAGTTTAAAATTATATACGCATTTGTACAAAATTAATGATTTTTACCTAACATCCTAGGGCGTGAACGAAATAAAAACTATTGGGTTTGAGAATACATCAAGTTCTGATATATTAAAGGGGTACTTATTCTAAGCATTTCGGAGAAATTTGCATTGATATTCTACTTTCTCCCTTCTCCTTTTCAAGATATGAGCAAGCAAAGTTGTCACATTTTCAGCAAAAAGTAAACTTGAAACAAGCACATGCGACATCATATCCTATATAATAATAATATAATAGTCAGACCGTGAACGGCAGTTGTTTTACGACGCTAAGGGACCAAGAATGTGGGAGAAGCCGTTGGCTTATCATGAATTACAACTTCACGTCGGGTGGCAACCAACTCAACAATTTGGATCAAATTTGGTATTTTTTAAAGGCCAGTTCAGATGGGAAAACCGTAGATTGCTCTTGGATTAAAAACCCACCTCACTCCTCACACCCTCAATATCCTCACATTAATGGGTAGTTTCCTTGGGTTTCCTTCAAACTTCACAACTAATTTTCGCCTCGACAATCCCATATTTTCAGAATCTGATTGCATTGGTGGCATTGGAACTTTAAAAACATTGAATTCTCCAAAGGGAAGTCCTATCCGTATAATCCCAATTACTGATATTTTGCGACTTAAGTATAAGTGTCCGATTTGAACGGAAGCTTCACCACATTGTGTAGATTTAATTCCTTTTTGTTAAATATTTGCTTTAAGTTCCCCTTTAAGTGTAGTCTCTCCATGGAGCTATTACGTAATAGCTACATGGTCTCAGTCAAGTTCTAAAGGGACTTTTGAGGCTGTTTTCCATTGGTCGATAGAGAACGTAAATTTGATCTCCCATTTGTTTATTAACACAACATAGATACAAAAAAAGCCTCACATAAGATTTTAAAGAGTCTTAGAATCATTGTCTAATCGACAAGGAACAACAGACATGAAATACATCAATAACGCTATGGATAAGAATGAAGGAACGATTAATTAAAATAATCAATTAAGATTTATGAAATAATTCACCATTTGGAAATACATCATCCCTTTGCTTTATAAAATTTACATAAAAAATGCGGCAGTCACGGTGCTAAAACTTAGATCAAATCGACTACACTGTTAAAAATGTGACAGACATGTTGTAGAATTACAGGACAAGTAATAAAGAAATACAAAGCGGATATGGAAAAGTGCTGTCAATCTTTTAAAACAAATTAACAACACTTTTTCCGTTTTCTTTATGTATTTCTTTATTTTTCCTTCTGTAAATCTACAGACATTTTTAACAGTGTACCTGTTTTTCAGCTTTTTTGGAAGATTGCTCAGTTGTTATTTATGTTATTTGTTAAGTTATACAACGTACAACAACTTAACAACTTAAAAACATGAAACCAGTGTAACTGAAGAGAGAGCTCTTCAGACTACCATTTCAAAACAAAACGTTCCGCCGGCTGATGCGCCCTAAAGAACAAGGACTTCCTTGATTGGCTGTTGTCATTGTATGGTATCGATTTTATTCTTTGTTGGGGCTAGGGTTTAGCTTAGTGATTAGCGCTGTCCTTAGCCAGTTTGGAAATTTTCTGTTAACAGAGTGCATCGGCCCGAGTTTTGAGAACCTTTACAGAAAATTACACTCAGATTATCTAACGATGTTTTAAGATATTTCCTTCGGCAAGAATCGGGATCAAACGATAATGAAAGGAATTAAGGGGCACCCGAAAGGTAAAATAAAATTAGAATTTGTCAAACGAATACCGAGAAAAAAAGAGGTTCTGTTTCAGCTTGCGATATATTCCTTTAAATTCTGATTATTTTGTTTTATTACTAACTAATATTCATGAAAAACAACTCGGGTACTAAAATATTGACAATATTTTATTTTTGGCAGCCATTTCGGATGATTTAACAATAGGCCTATATATTTTATTGGTTTTTCTTGATTTGTATAACCTATTCCACTGCCCGTAATACCCCCGCTAAAAAAAATAAAACAAATGCCACCGCGAAGGACTGTGTGGTGTCCTTGATACTTTCGGTACACTCGACCCTATATTCATTGCCTATCAGCCGCAACCGATCTTCCGTATAAACAGGGAGCTGGGGTATTCCCTGGTATTGCATCGAAGTCATACCCCCCCCCCGTAAAACAGTCATTGATTCACATGTGAGGGGAAATGGTTGTACACAATATTTCGACTATATTAAAGGGCAAGAGCAGTTTCCCGACCTTGAAATAGTGTAGCGCACTGTCCTGTTTCAAGACTGGCTCTTCAAAGTCATGAGACAGTATATTTTCTTCTCAAATGTGAAATTTATTGTGAGTACCTGTTTGATTTATATTCAAGAAAATTGTGAGATTTAGCTGTTTCTTCAAAATAGCATTGGGACGACTGCTCTTGCCCTTTAACAAGGCAAGCGAGTCTGCAATGTTTGATCACGGAGATTTTGAAAATAGGTATTTCGCTAATTGATGAGCTGTTCAACACACAATTAAGGACCTGATAGGGGATTCAATTAATAATTATTTTCTTTATGTCTCCCCTGTACAAATTCATCGACTGCCAATGCAAGGGATTATGTCAACATAAATATCAGATAAACCCGGGGCTTAACAGCATAAAGGCGCCACGTTACCATTAATAAATACACATTGATTAGTACGTCGACATGTCACCTTCTGCCCTCGATTTATTAGTTGTGCGATATGATTTCATGATATCAACTTAACGTCGCAGACATCATATGCATGGCAAAAACCGTCCCTTGGCGTGACACAAAATTACTTTTTGGACTTAACGAATGCCAAAGGTTTTTAATCTGTTCAAAAGTGCTCCGAACTCAATTAACATTGTTTTAATATACCTTGTTTGCGTATCGTAACATTCACAGATAACGGCAATGGCGGTGTAGCTTTGTATGCATACTAGCAACCACAACAGGTGTTGCGTCCTTATATTTGCTTTCCAAATTGTATGTTATTGATGGGAATGAACGATACATTGGTGGCATCGGTGCTATGGGAACTCATTGATGAATACATTTTCACTTTGTTAACTGCATATCGTATCCTCTTTCTGTAAGAAAGTCTTTAAAATTCTACGATAAAAATTCCTTCGAATTTCCATACATTTCCTAAGCGGTTTACACCGTCATGACAGGCCAAGTTTTTTTTTTTATAATAGTTTACTTCTATTTTGTCTGCGATGAACAGTACACTGGTGGCAGCGGTAGTTTATCTCTTACTCTCCCTCCAAAAATGAAAAGCAGTTCAAATTCCTAGAATTTCCACAAATTTCTTGGGAGTTGTATACTTTCGACAGTGTCGCGTCTTTCACTTTTCTCATATCTTTGTATCATGTTATTTTGAAAGATAGATGACATGTACAACGGTGACGACAGTCACAATTGTACATCACGTCGCGTCACGTCGTCGCAAATCCGCCATGCTGGAAGACAATCAGGCAAATAAGGGTACGCTTGGTTCTGTGCTGGACTCACTGCATAGTGTGAACTGTGGCAGGTGGTATGTGCATTCATTGAGCAAGCGTGTCGAGTGCGGTCTACTTCGAAGTTAGGCCTACACTCCAACATGGCCACCCGGAAGTACTATGTCATCATATGAAAAGCCTCTATACAAAATAGCCACAGAAAAAGGAACCTTTAGCTGTTCTTTAAAAATTGAGACGTTTAATTTGTCTTTGAAACTTGTCACCAACTGAAACACTGAAAACATTTTTTATGGAAATGTAATTTTTATTTTACCATAATTTAGTATTTTTTATTTGAACTTTTGTAATTATAATTATACCTCTAACAGTGTCTACACAGTGTCGCTATTATAGGGTTTGTTTGCCTGAATGATACCACAGATAACCCATAATGAAATGCTTGCTGTGAAATGAACATTTTTGTGAAAAATCAAAAATTTTAAACGCAACATGGGTGGTTAAGATGAAATTCATGTTCACCAATAAAATGAAAAAAAACCTTGTTTCATTGCTACTTTTCCTATTTTGTCACCAAAAAATCCCTGTAACAAAATAAAACATTTTTCATCCATTTGAGTTCATTGTACTCCCCCCCCCCCCCCCCAACCTTCAGAGCTCAAAGTCCACGGTTTTGTTACTTCCTACTCTTATTTCAAGAATCAAACATTTGACTGTTTTGAGTTTATCAAAACTTTTACGAGAATCTTTAAATTATATAGAGTTCATCAAATTAAATAAAAGTAACACAATTTAGTTCTTGAAACCAGATACCATCCTCAGATTCTCCTTTGATGTAGTTTGGAAGTAATACAATTCTTTTATATTAAACCAGCCGTTCTCAAAGTTTCTTTACACTGCCCTTCAACCATTAGGAACCGTCCAATGCCCCTCAACTACCCCTCTACAGCCTAAGTTCATAGCGGTCGGAAGAGCAACCCGGCAAGTGAGCAGTTACCGTAGATTACACCGGTAACTTTTACAAGTAATATCTCTGCAGTACAATATCCGAATGCGAAAGAAATAATTAGAGTGGAGTTATCATCAAGGGCAATGAGTTTTTGATAATTTTGTGTAACAAAACGTACCATTTCTTTTTCCAAATCCCTTGGTTATTTCGTTAGTTAGTTAGTTAGTTAGTTAGTTAGTTAGTTAGTTAGATGGGTTTTACCGCCCAGTTTCCAACCTATTGGTTCAAGTCGAGCCGGCCACTGTCTTTTTTCCAGTTGTGGCTCACTGGCTTGTTTTCCCTACTCCATTGCTTATGCGGAGCATCACGCACAACGGCAGTCGGTTCCATTTTTAGAGTCTATGGTATGACTCGACCTGGGAATGGAACCCATGCCTTCCGCGAGAGAGGCGGATGCTCTTACCGTTAGACCGAACACGCGGATGCATTATTGTGGACTAAATTGCTGCAGCAATGTGTCTGCCGTAACCTGCAGGGAAGCGCTACCCCACCGAATCAGTGCCAAACCCCTGCATTGCCTTTGCGTTACGGAAATGCTACCTAAGACTTTCCAGGTACGAAGGGACCTTTTTGAAAAACTCTGCATAAATCCTGCAGAATCTTTGTAACAATGCACCTACGCGAAAAAAGCTCCTTTTAAATTCGCGGAAATCGCTTTGTGTCGGACAATATATTAGAGTCTGGCATGATGGTTCATGTGTGTGTGTGAGGGGGAGGGGAAAAGACCCATCGAATTTCTTACGCCTTTAGTGATGCGGTATGATGTACATTTATGGTATGTAAGTGTAATCATATCAGAGGTTTTTTTACTAAGACTGAGTGGAGACAGCTATCATCTTTGTTGGCCATCGTTGCCAACATTGCCTCAAGTAATTAGTCATTAGAAAGGTTAGCCGGGTAGCCATTTGTTTGTTTTATATCTTTATATAAGGCAATCGGAAGATATTCTTTACTGTTTAATTTATCTAACAAGTAGCAAAGCTTTTTATCAAACTACCGTTTCATTAGGATTCTTTTGTGTATAAATTGTTTACCTAGTTTCATCTCTAGTTATTCAATCCACTATCTCACCAATTCACAGTCACGGTCAATATTGACAAGTAGGCCAAGGGGACACTGTTAACAAAACTTGATCGAGCTTATCACCAAAATTTAATGACACGGCAGATGCTCCCTCGGATCGTGTAGTTGCGGTCCTCTGAAATATTCGGTGTCTTACTGCAACCTTTGCCCACCGATCCTTCTTGTGAGGGCAAAGTTACCTTAGAGCCAATTATTGACTAGACCTGTTTATTATATTGACTTTCAAACTTTTGGGCAAATTTTGAGCCAACTGGGAAATGTTCACCAGCAGTGCATCTTGGGAATGGGTCAAAGGTGGAAGTTCGATACCTCAAACTTTGCGACAGTTATACACTTTGCAACAGATCGATCGAATTTGTACACTGCCATTATCAATGCAGTCCAATCTGCCAATAGAGGTTATGCACGTGACGTCAGCGCGTTTCACTGGATGGAATTGATCAAAGGTGATAGACCCCAGTTATGGCCGTCTAAAATCAGACCATCACTTGCTGTCCGAATTCGTCTATAAGTACAGGAATAGAGTTCATGCACCGACGTCACAGCGTTGCGCGCCTTACCATCCAGGCGTCCATTGTGCAACAAATGTTACTACGATGCTCACATGCGTGTATCTATAACTCACATATTAGGTATGATCAGTTTCATCAAGTATGCCAAATTGGAAGCCGCTGACGTCACGTGCATAACCTTTATAATTCCCAGCTTACATTCAAATATGGAACTCTTAATTCTTTGGCCTATTCTGTCGCCCATTCTTTCGCCCTTGTGGATCCCATATGGGATTTATAAGGGGCCATATGGGCCAGCCCACAGGAACTTACACATATGGTGATAGTTTTGGGTCTCATATATAGGCAATTGACTTGTAGGAAAAACATGGGTTAACACTATAATATCCACTCATGAATGTGGGTTATTCATAAATTAAGTGGGTCCCTCACCTGTTTGCTATATTGGGGCCAACTACCAGCGTTACTACCGGACTTGTGAGCATGCGCATGCGCACACAGGCGAATTGTTTGTCATGGTTCATTTGACCTTTTGACCCAACCGAGAAATATATTCCAAAATGTCTGTAGTTTCATATTGTAACGTGTCTTGTCAGTCTATTGTTTAATAATGTAATGATCTAAACAATTTCACACACTTGTGTATTCCAAGGCGAGCCATTTCTTCTACTAGACTATAGAGGTGAAATAATTACAAGTAAAGTACAAATATGTGATGTTATTTCATTTGAAAGTCCGATGCACTTCTTTTAAGTTCATTTTCCTTTTCTTCAGTAATATATTATTCATATTTCTTTATACACACAAGTTTACATGTAAAAAAATGCTGTCGTAGTTAAAAGAATTATCATTAACTGACGTTCCTTACTTTTGAATACAATATTTTTTTAAAAAAAGAAATAAATGCCCCAGTTATTGGCTTATAACATACATAAATTATTGTCTATAAAGAATCTACTTAATTCCCCCTAATAGAATAATGAAATTCAAAGTTTTGTGGAAGTCTATACTGAACCGAATATTGCTGTCACTCGGTTTCAAAAGTCAAATTCGTTTTATACGTATCAGTTTCTGGTAGAGTTTATTGTAACATACTATATAAGAAGCAGGATAGCAGATGTCAGGCTGGAAAATAATCCTCTGCTGAACCTCTATATACCACCTCTGACTTTTCTTCACAGGGGAGAAATGAACAACAACAACAACAACAAAAACAACAACAACAAAACCTTTGTCCACTCCTCAGGAAAGGACATTTTCACTACAGTGCAACCAACCCCAAATAAAAATACATAATAGTTTAGGTTAGGTTAGGTTAGGCTAGGTTAGGTGGAGTTTAACGGCCTAGTTTCCAATCAATAAAATACGTAATAGGGCAGTTCCATGAATCTTTGCATGAACGTAGGCCAAACGGATGAGCCAAAGGCTTCGAAAGGGATCACTGTGAGCCCTGATCAGCTTTGACAGTTTGAGATGAAGGATCAGCGTGGGGTTCAAACTTACAGGAAACACCCTGTTGGAAGAGGTGTGTCTCTCTGACGTCTGAAGTCTAGAATATGTTAAACAATGCGGGCATTGTAGTGAATCAAACAATCAAACTAGATGTAAAAAGAACAAAACAAAAACAATTTAACTTATATTATGGAAATTGCTCTGAATTGATGTAGCTGTATTTTTGGTGTAACTTGCCGTACGATACGGATTTCCCCCAAACGGTACATAGTGAAGTGGTTAGAGCATCCGAATTGCATCTATGGGGTCTGGAGTATGACTCCCGTCCTGGTCAGGATCATACCGAAGACTCTAAAATGAAAACTCATGCCACTGTGTTTGGTGCTCAGCATGAAAATGGAGTAGGAAAGCAAGCCACAACTGGGAAAAAGACCATGGACGGTCCGACTTGACCCGGTGGTTAGAAACTGAGCCGTAAAACTCCAATCTACCTAACGCTGCATTTTTCACTTTTTTCTCTAGAGGTCATTCGTTCTATTTATGAACGGAAGAGGTTTCACGGAACACTTATTTCTCTCAATTTATTTTTTTGCACAAAAAGATATGGTGATAGTTTTTAAAGTGCTCCATAAATCAGACATTGTGATAACGTGTTTGCCCAAAGTTCTGATCCCCAATCGTGATATTTATCTTGAAAGTGTATCAACTGAGGCATATTCTCTAAGTATGGCATCCAAAATTCCTCTTAAATGGGGATGCCCAACGAATCAGATATGAAGGCTACTACCTGCCCGTTCACATGATATTGTTGGACCATGTGAACTAAAATCGAAAGCGCACTTTTTTACCAATTGAATGCTGCCCCAGTTTGCTGCGTGTATTGCTCGCTTGTATTACACATAGTGAAAGAACGCCCTCAATTCGAATCAGCTTTCCACTACCTATCGTTTGCTGTGGCGGGATATCATGTCTTAGTGTATGAACACCACATTTTGTTGATGAAATGCCAGGACCGTAGCCTGCGGGGTGAGGGGTTCGAATGAAAGTTTCCCTTGAGGGAGGGGCTTAAAGTGAAATCAAGTTTTGACCTCATTGAGGGGGTTGCAAAGTTCGATAAGTTCTAATGGCACTTATGCAATCACATTTTAATAATATGGGATTGTTGAGAAGAAAAAACAGAAGACTGTACACTAATGTGGGGATATGACGTCACATGTGCTTGCTTCAAGTTCACTTTTTGTTGAAAAAGTGAAAATTTTATGCGCTCATATCTTGAGAACCCCACATTGAATTTCAATGCAAATATAACCAAATTGCTTGGAAAAAGTACTTCTCTAACATTCTAAATCTTTTTGTGACCTTAATTCTTTCTTTTAAGATTTCTAGTGGTTTGTTTCCCCTACTACATTGCTTATGCTGATCGTCAACCACAATTATGGCATAGGCTTCTTTTGTAAAGACGTCGGTATGGCCCGGTCAGGAGTCCCCTCCCGACCGCCCAGTCGCAAGTACGATACTTTTAGCACTTGACTATGACAGTATGAAGTCGGAAAATTTGCTGTTCATATCACTGTTAAAAATTTCTGTAAATTTACAGACTTTTTTTAACTTAAAAACTTTTTGTATTTTACTTTTAATAGAGATTTTCTGTATCTTTACAGACACTTTGTATTGCTACAATAAAAAAAGGTTGTTTAACATGTATTTTCTGTTTATTTGAAAAACCATTTCTGTCTGCTTTTTTAACCAAATTTTACTGCTTTGTAAAACTTTTTCTGTAAATTTACAGAAATTTTAACAGTATTTTGTATTTTTCTGATTTCACATAAATATACTGTCATTTAACAAACATTCATTTTGTTTTTAAGCTGAAAAAGAAACAAAAATAAGCCCAAACAAACAAACAAATAAGAAATAGCCAGAAAATTTTCAATATATAACATGCATCGTTCTGCGAAGTTTCAGTTAAAAAAGAAAACATTTTTGGCAAATTTATGGCCCTATTTGAAAATTAACTTACATTTATTATACTGACAATTGGTATACTGATGTCAACTCATCGCCACAGGCGCTCATGCACTTGATCGAATTAAAAACGTTTCACAAATTTACTTGAAAGAGTCTGTAAATTTACCACTTTATGACGTATATATATTTTGCATAAATGGGTGGAGCTTATTTTGTAGGCATTTTCCTAACAAAAGGATTGCTGTTGCTTTGAATAATATCTTTTTTGGCGTTTTTTAATCAGGAAGTGATAAACTTATTGTTTACCTTGTCTGGAAATGTTTGCAACCAATGTATTTGCATTCTTTGTCATATTTATTTTAAAAACAATTATTATATTGTACAAAAAATGTGACTTTCCAATTACAAAGTTCCTAGAGATAGCAGTCTACTGGACAACAATGTGATAACAAAGTATCCTCATTGTGTTTTGATTGAAAATAACTTCGTAACGACACATTACGTTGATAAGCAAATACCTGATCTACGTAATGGTGAAGTGTATGTTACGTAATAACATATGATAGGAAAAAAGCGATATTATAATAAATATTAAAACGCCGAGAATGAAAACTGTAGGCTGTAAATTCACATAAAATTAAGGTAAAAAAAAAAAACAGAACAATTCTGTAATGCGATTTTACAGTAGACATTTGTAAACTAATTTACATGCAAAAACTGTAAAGAAAAAACAAACACTTAATGTTTTTTCATGATTACAGTCTGGCTGTAAAAAAACATTATTTGGTTGGAAAAAAAAATTGCCATAAAAATTATGTAAATTTTACAGAGAAATTTTTAACAGTGTGCAATCACTTATGTGGAGGCATTTTGGTACGAACGCCTAGTATTTCATCTTAAACAGTCCCTGATACAAGTCACTTCAAGACCAGGTATGAACTGTTTGATTAGTTATCATATGGGAATGTTCAGTGCATATGTGTTCAGTGTACACGCTTAACTGTGTGAATCATTCTGAAAATATGGTACATTTTCCGTCAAACTGAGCCCCTCCTACCCAAACACATAATAAATTCACACATTTCACTCACTTTTGATCCCCTTAACCACCCCCTTTAAGGTGTTCTAAGTCTAATTTCCATGTCTTGAGAAAAAAACTCGTCAATTTCCAGTTAAAAAAGAAGTGGTTTTATGATTTTCCTATTGGAAACACAGATTATAGGGTGTTTGCGGTCGCCGTAGCAAACAAAACTTGCCATAATTCTTGCCTAGTGTCATTGGTCAAATAATTTCAAGAGATATAAAAAATTACACATATTTCCCTAAAACTTTTTAAGATTCAGTTTGATTGGACAAAGAAAACCCTCGTCATTTTGACATCAAATTGGAAAAAAGCTAAAAAAATTTTCAATTAGATTACGTAATACCGTTTCGCGTTCGAGCTCATAGACCGATTCCGCGAAAAATCCTGTTGTGCGCGATTTTAAGGTAAACATGCCCATATACGGTGATGAATTTATTTGACAAAGGAATGAAGCTTCATATAGACATTGTTCATACGAAGTGACATGGCGGAAAGTGGACCTTTTACCCAACAGCAAATGCAGATCGCTGGTTTGTGAATTTCAATGCGCACGTACTTAGCTGTAATTAAAACACGACGATTTAGCTACGTAGCTTATGCCTTTCCCTTAACCGGCTTCCGTCCTGCCGCTTTTTCATTTTTTGTATTTATAAATATGATTTGAAGTCACGAAGTGAATTTGTACCGTAGTGCAATAGTTTAATTGAAAAAATTAACAGCAGAATATTACTGCAACAATTATTAGACTAGCTGATATAAAATATTCCCCCCTCCCCCCACAGTTCTTTTACCCTAACCCTAACCTTTATCAAAGAACGAATATTTGTTTAAATTTTCTTTAAATCGATTGTCATGCTTAAAAAAATTAATGCTCTTGCCTCTCGAATCAAGGAGAGAATATTACTTGCAGGGGACGATTTTTTGTTTTAACACAACAAATGTGACTTTGATTACGTGAAGTCCATTATTTTGATACATGTGATCATGTGCCAAACGTTTTCCACCTCTATTGTGAAATTTTACCTCAAATAGAGGCTTTTCACATGACGTCATAATACTCTCCGGCGGCCATGTTGGAGTACATGTAACTACGTAGTAAACCACACTAGGCGAGCTTGCTCGTTGAATGTGTACACACCGTGCATACCACAATGCGCTCTGTGCAGTGCGTTCGGCACAAAGCCACGTGTATTTGGCATGAAAATCCTCCAGCATGGCGGTTCCGTGACGTAGTTGCAAAGCCTCTATAAGTGCTTGATTTGCATTAAATATGCTACAGTTAAGTTACCAAATATCTTGAAAGATACATGAGAAAATCTGTCCGCTTGAAGAACGGCGGAACGAACTGGCCGATCAGGGAACGAAGTGGCCGATTTTTTGACGTCATTTAACCACAAGAGTTGTTTGCTTAGTCCGCGCAAATATTTACCCTGCACGAAAGACGAGAACTGACCATTGTTCTGTTACAGTTTTGGTGCTAACAATTTTCTATAATTCCACCAAACCTGGACCAATTTTTCTGGTTTAAAATTCGTTTTAATGTCAACTTATCCATGAAGTTCAGTTTTAGCGAATAATTCTCTATTACTCCGAAAATTACGTCATTATGCTTCGAGCCACTTTTTGTCCACTGCAAGTAAGTTAACCCCAAAAATGTGACATCTGAAGATATAATCCCTAAAGCAGGCGAAGGCAATTTTGTCGTTCCTTCAAGGAGACGAAATCTGTGATGACTTGGAAGAGAAAGAAGAAAAAATGTGATATTTGACTCATTGCCAGTTTCAAAATAGGTTTTGTGCGACTGCTCCTACCCTTTAAATTTAACCCAAAGGAATCACCACGTATGAATTAAAAAAATTTCCACATGAACACTCTAAAAACAAAAGAGTGAATAAGCTCACTCTCGAATAAAGGGAAACATGTAAATTCACTCCATTAGAGTGTTGATTCACTCCACTTAGAGTAAAATTCACTTCATGAATAGTGAAATTTACTCCACTTAGAGTAAAATTCACTCTTCAAAGAGTGAGAGGATCACTCTTTTTTAAGAGTGGTTCCTTGAGGTACTCCATGAAGAGTGAAACTTCACTCTTTTTGAGTGAATTTCCATTCTCTTGGATTGAATTTCCACTCCTTTGGAGTGAGAATATAATTTCCCCCTTCTAACAAGTGAAAGTTCTCTCTTTTATTTTTATCGTGCAGGTATGGTGCAATCGAGCAGCCGAGGAAGGAGCAATCTTGTAAAATGAGACACTTATACCCAACCTCAACGTGTTAAATCACTTTTCCTCAAAGTAGATTTGATTTGTTGAAGATTTACACCAGCTCAACTCATTCACTCTAAAATAATTACCCAACCATTGGTTCCGTATGCCTCCTGATCGGAATTGGTTAAAAAACTGCCTAACTCAGTTGGTTAAATGTTTTACTCATTAGCTGGGCAAAAGAAATTACCCAACTATTTCACCCAACTAATTCTGAACAGCAAATGGTTAAAATTTGTACCAACACGTTTGCCCAACAGCTGTACCGTTGGGTGCTTGTTTGGATTTCAATATAACCTGATATATAATTATATGATTTGGGCAAGAAGGACATTTAACAAAGTACCCTAAAACTTACACCGTTTGCCTTCCAAGACTTGTTTGGGGTACCAGCGACGATACTTTTTCCAAAGTCCTCCCGACCCTCTGGCAAAGAGCCGTTCAATATAAATGGTGGTCTGAAGGCCTTGAGTTTGGCAGTTTGGTCAAGTGTTGTCCTTAAGTGGACGTATAGCTTCTCCGGGAAGCAGCTTCAAGTTTGGTTTCGCCGAGGGGCACCAGCGACGATGCACTTGGTTAATAAACAGTGAAGTGTGTAGTTTGAAACAACAAAGTCAATCGTGAACTTTTTATTTCTTCTCCCATTGATTACGTAGTAGTGAAAACATTTTTTTCAATACGACCATTGCTCTTTAAGAAATTTCGTCCAGATTTTTAATGCCGTTCTACCGCTACCTTTTTATTTACCAAATCCAACCTTATTCAACCATGAGATCTTATAATTAACCACTCACGATAAATAATTATCTGTCCTTGCAACTCCCTGGTAAAACTTAACTGACCTTTTACTAATCATCTGATTGGTCAATTACTTTCTACCCAACTGTTAAGTACTTTAAAACTTGCCCAACACCTGGATTTTACCCAACCTTAATTTGCCCAACAATATGGGTACAGTTGCTTACCCATTTGGCAATAATATGCCCATGCTGGGCATTTTTTTATTTTGCTCAAGGCTTTTTACCCAACTGTTTTTAGAGTGTAAACTCTGGTTTAATCTACGAAAGTGCCCACTGCCTTTTATTTCAAGTTGTGGGGCTCTGCATGAATTGTTTTCCCTACTCCATTGCCTACACGGAGCATCACGCACCGCGGCAGTAGGTACCATTTTTAAAGTGTGTGGTATGGCTCCACCTGGAAATTCAATCCGGACCTACCGGATAAGTCGGCTGTTCTACCATTAGAACAGACACCATCGAAGCACACTTTAAGCCGCGGTCACACTACAACGAATTCGAATCGTATTTCGATCCCTTTTTGG
Organism: Holothuria scabra; assembly: GCA_037179385.1. Classification (NCBI taxonomy): domain Eukaryota; kingdom Metazoa; phylum Echinodermata; class Holothuroidea; order Aspidochirotida; family Holothuriidae; genus Holothuria; species Holothuria scabra. The sequence continues at coordinate 12,063,999 of CM074194.1, forward strand.
GATTTTGTTAGTATCCTCTAGATCTCTGGTAGAAAAGAGCCAAACATGCCAACCTGTCAAAATATATAAGTTGTACCGGAGAACTATGAAACTAAATTTATACTGATTATTTCCTGACGTCACCTTGAAAGACAGATTTGTAACGGTCTAAGCTGTCCGATAAAAATGGTGTGTCGGTTTGGCTAGACATTATATGCAAATGATATCTTTACACTGGTTGACAAATGTTTTGCTCTTTCCGACCAGAGATGAAAAAAATCGGATTTCGGAATTCGTTGTATTGTGAATGCGGCTTGATAGCTGTTATGGCGCTATTTAAGCACTCATAATTTCTGACCTTGTTTATTTTATTCTTTTTGTTTTGCTTTGTTTTAGCTTTTTTTCCTGTTTTCACTACAGCCATTGGTCCTCGTCCAAAATAATATATTGTAATACTCTCCTTCTTCATTTTCTTTATACAGCCTCGAATCTCTTGACTATGCCGTGCCAGTACACAGGTACAGGCTGAGGATAAATACGGCACCGATATGGCAATCATAGGCGTGTCAAGACCTACTAAGGAAGAGGGACGTTCTCAGGTACCTTCTGCAATCAGGACATACATTTTACCAGACAAATGGCATCAGCCATCTAAAATCGATATTTGGTGTCGTGAGGAGGCGATGGGGGCTTTGATGGGGGTGGGGCTGGATAGAATTGTGACCTTCCTCATAGATCGTATGCCTCATTGTGCTTGACGGTTACACGGCTCCCCTCAGATTTTGTTTTGTAATGAACTTGAGAGATTATCGCTTTAAAATGTTCTCAAAAGTCCAGAAAAGGGATCTTAGACCTCAACAGAGTGCTTTTTTGAAAGTATTCACGCCATCTCTTCACCGGTCTCACTCAACAGTGTAGTAAAAAAAAAAAATCAACCGTAACCAAACTTCGACAAAATAAGCCCCGTTCATCAAGTCTTCTGAAACGAGGAAACGATCACAGATGTAGAGTATTCCTGTTCTTCATAAACGAAAGGCGCTCAAACAGTCACATCAAATAGCGACAGAGCATTTTTAGTCGCAGATTGGGGTCCATTTAGGGGGAGCACCTAATATATCATGCCAACATGCTTGACTGTAGTCGACATGGTAAAGTGCATTTCTAATTGCGCTCTTCAAGTGCAACCAAGGCAACATTTGGCGGGTCTTTTGTTTTAGTACTTTCTTTTATTGCAGACGTGATTCTGACATTAAAATGTTCTAGAGGTGGTGGTTTATGAATTGAAATCGAAGCTTTCCGACTTAAAAAGCTGATTGGAGACGGAAGAGCAGTACAATATCGGTCGAGACCGTCAAACCTTTCTCCTGTTCATCTATTTGATTGCTCGTGGTAAAATTTTAGAGTTGTATTTAACTGCCTTTTTCTTTGTAGAGGAATAAGTACGAGGTCTCCTTTTTTGAAAAGTAACACAACGTCGCGAAAGGGTGCAGAATTAAAATTCGAAAGTTTATTTTCCAGTCATAGAAGTATAGCGCCCTCAGTTTTTAAATGCTTCCAGTAATGGCATCGTTAACTTTATAGTTTTAATCAATCTTTTAGGGCTGAGATTTAGAGATTAACGAGTTGGTAGGTAATGTAGCTAAAAAGTACCAAAATTGATATTGTTATTAGAATTAGCCTATTAGTATTATTGGTATAATTAGTATTATCACTTTTCAAACTTGGCTCTCTTTTTCAGTCAGGGATTATATGATTCAATTCCCTTCAATATATTTTTTATGGAAAATTTACAACGTGAGCACATTTCGCACAATGTGCGAGCACAACTTAAGTGTCTGGGTGTACTTTCTTGTTTTTGCAAGGCAACATTTAATTTGATTAACTGCCATGATATGTAAACTTTTTTTCAATTTTTAATGACTAATCGACGCATATATATTTTGTTATAAAACCCATGAATTCAGTGACTGCCCAACCACCTACACCGTGGAGTGGGCTGTGTTTTTCAGCTCATCAGCTTCCAAAACCAACTGAACAAGGAATATGCAGTACAGCCTGCTACGGAGTAAAATAACCACCTGAAGAGCTCGCAAATTGGTGAAATTTCTGAATCATTCTTAGTTACTTTTTCCACTCTGAAAGCAATTGGATAAAATTTCATCCAGTGTGGGTTCGCATGTCACCGACTAAAGTGTTGGACAAAATTGCATCAAAATTTGGACAAGAAGGTGTTCATCTAAGGTGAAGTTCAGAAGGTTCAGAAAGCTCGCCAGGTAGCCTACGTACCGGTGCCTCTTTGGCTGCGGCTCCCTTAGGCTGGTTTTTTGTAGCGATGAGCTGAACGAAAAGACTTCGTCCGCTCCGCTGGGTATTTGCAAGGCGACAACTTAGGGAAAACTTTTAGCCAACTGTTTTTCAATTGCCTAACACCCAAGCTAAGAACTGACACTTTCGTTTTACATTTTGAGGAGTTTTTTTAACTTTTAAGCTAGCAAGAGTAACTTGACCTCAGTTGGGGTCAATCGGCCTAATGGCCTGAGTTAGAACCGACAGTCTGTATATTTCCAGTAGCGTAGAAAGTAAAAAATATGTGTGGTGGGTTAGCACTTTAGGGATTCACAACTTCATGGGGGGGGGGGGGTAGGGATTCGTCAGTTACGTGCATAATTATCATACTTTTTATTTCCAATGGGTTGGGGTTTCTGAGCGGATCACCCCGAACCCACTCACCCACTTTTCTACGCCATTTTGAATCTTGGATCAGATGCAGAGATCAGCCAATCAATTGTGCTGAACAATGATTTCTGGTTTCTTTCCAATCCAGGTGAGTGCAAATGTGAGAAATACAACTTTCTCCCTTGTCAAGTGTTGAAATTTTTTAACCTTGTGCCAACAATCATTTGTCTTTGAGTAATATATCCATAACCTAGGTTATACGTGTTTACTCAATTTTTTTACTTTGTTTTTGCATATTAAGGATTTTCGCTGTAAAACGCCATTCATACATAAAATTGATTGTTAACAGTCTCTCATACTTATCTGAGTTGAAGCAGAGAATAAATTAAAAAAATAAAATGAAAAGAAAAGAAGGGAAGAGGAGGGAAAAGAAAAAAAAACAGAGAGGAGAAGAAGAAGAAGGAATTGAAATGATAGCAAACAAAAATAGAAAAGGAAAGAAAAGAAAAGAAAAAAGAAAATAAAAATAAGGGGAAAGACCACCAACCACCTACACCGTGGAGTGGGCTGTGTTTTTCAGCTCATCAGCTTCCAAAACCAACTGAACAAGGAATATGCAGTACAGCCTGCTACGGAGTAAAATAACCACCTGAAGAGCTCGCAAATTGGTGAAATTTCTGAATCATTCTTAGTTACTTTTTCCACTCTGAAAGCAATTGGATAAAATTTCATCCAGTGTGGGTTCGCATGTCACCGACTAAAGTGTTGGACAAAATTGCATCAAAATTTGGACAAGAAGGTGTTCATCTAAGGTGAAGTTCAGAAGGTTCAGAAAGCTCGCCAGGTAGCCTGCGTACCGGTGCCTCTTTGGCTGCGGCTCCCTTAGGCTGGTTTTTTGTAGCGATGAGCTGAACGAAAAGACTTCGTCCGCTCCGCTGGGTATTTGCAAGGCGACAACTTAGGGAAAACTTTTAGCCAACTGTTTTTCAATTGCCTAACACCCAAGCTAAGAACTGACACTTTCGTTTTACATTTTGAGGAGTTTTTTTTTAACTTTTAAGCTAGCAAGAGTAACTTGACCTCAGTTGGGGTCAATCGGCCTAATGGCCTGAGTTAGAACCGACAGTCTGTATATTTCCAGTAGCGTAGAAAGTAGAAAATATGTGTGGTGGGTTAGCACTTTAGGGATTCACAACTTCATGGGGGGGGGGGGGGTAGGGATTCGTCAGTTACGTGCATAATTATCATACTTTTTATTTCCAATGGGTTGGGGTTTCTGAGCGGATCACCCCGAACCCACTCACCCACTTTTCTACGCCATTTTGAATCTTGGATCAGATGCAGAGATCCGCCAATCAATTGTGCTGAACAATGATTTCTGGTTTCTTTCCAATCCAGGTGAGTGCAAATGTGAGAAATACAACTTTCTCCCTTGTCAAGTGTTGAAATTTTTTAACCTTGTGCCAACAATCATTTGTCTTTGAGTAATCTATCCATAACCTAGGTTATACGTGTTTACTCAATTTTTTTACTTTGTTTTTGCATATTAAGGATTTTCGCTGTAAAACGCCATTCATACATAAAATTGATTGTTAACAGTCTCTCATACTTATCTGAGTTGAAGCAGAGAATAAATTAAAAAAATAAAATGAAAAGAAAAGAAGGGAAGAGGAGGGAAAAGAAAAAAAAAACAGAGAGGAGAAGAAGAAGAAGGAATTGAAATGATAGCAAACAAAAATAGAAAAGGAAAGAAAAGAAAAGAAAAGAAAAAAGAAAATAAAAATAAGGGGAAAGAAAAGAAAGGAAAGGAAAGGAAATGAAATGAAATGATAGAAACCAAAAATAGAAAAGGAAAGAAAAGATAAAAAGAAAAGTAAAAAGACGAAAAGAAAAATGAAAGAAAAAGGAACAAATGGAAAGGAAAGGAAAGAGAAGAAAATAAAAGAAAGAGAAAGTTAAAAAAAGGGGGACAGAAAAGAAAAGAAAGGAAATGATAGGAAAAAAACATAGAAAAGGAACGAAAATATGAAAAAGTAGAGAGAAGAAACGAAAAAGGAAAGAAAATAAAAGAAACAGAAAGGAAGGAAGAGAAAGGAAAAAAGCAGAGAAAAACAAGGGGAAAGAAAAGAAAAGAAAGGAAAGGAAATGATAGGAAACAAAAATAGAAAAGAAAGGAAACATAAAAAAAAAAAAGTAAAGAGAAGAAAAGAAAAAGAAAAAATAAAAGGAATGAAAAGAAAAGGAAAGAAAAGAAAAAGGTCAAGTCAAGTCAAATAAACAATGAAAACGAAAAGAAAGGAAGACCGAAAAACAGCCGGTTCTGGTCTCAAAAGTTCCATCTTGGAAGTGTTCAAAGTTATTGTTTTGTTGTGCATGGGACAATGATACATCAGTACCACAACCTGGGCAAGAATGCAACTGATACATGAAAGTATAGGCGAAAGAAGTGGGTTAGCACCGTGGAAGGACTTTGAGCCCCAGATAAATTTGAAGCTTAGGCTTAAACTCGTAAACTGATCAAATATACCGTGGCGCTCTTTCAGATGTACTAAATAGGTTTTAGTAGTACGTGCGGGCTATTCACAAACGCAAATCCTCAAAATCGACGTCGACATCATTCTTTCTCAATCCATCCATAACATAAGGAGGAATCTTGATGGGAAAGTTTAAGCAAAAATTTAATTTTAATATGTAAAGCGGAACCAAATCTACACAATGTTGCGAAACTTCCTTTCAAATCGGAAATGTATTTCACAAGACATTAGAAAATGAAATCACTAGATTTTTGTTCCAAAGTAAACTTATGGGCAGCAGAGGTTATATCACTTCCTCACATTGACAAGGAATGCCTTGTTTCCCATTGTTTTCTCAGACTGTTGTGTTGACCTTGAAGTTAAAAGGGATATGACCTCCCTTTTGGAATTCAAAGTTTGTTAAGTTCTCATGCTAGTTATCAAATCACATTCTGATAATATAGGATTGTTGAGGAGAAAATTGGCTGTCCATTAATGTGATCATATGTGCTTGCTTTAAGTTCATTTTTGTTGAAAATCTGACAGCTTTAACTTCTCATATGCTGAATACCACACATCGGATTTCAATTAAAATTTTACGGAAATGGATAGATTGAGTATCCTCCATCTTGTTCACCACATTGACCTTAAAGCCTTCTTTAAAGTATGTCTAAATTGTCTTTTGGTATAAAAATATAGAATTTAATTTGCCGTGAACAGGTGAAGTAGGACTGAAACCCCTATTTTCGTTCGGTTTGGCTTGACATTTAGATTTATAAGCTTAGTATTGTATGACAGCACACACTGAAAGAACACCGAGTGAACGCCGTACAATACGTGCTCCGCGCTCGGTTGGTATATCCCATTCTGTGCCCACAATTCCATGCGCCAACGAATAACCGATGTCTTCAATTTGATGTACGGTAGCCCGGGCTAGGGTAGCCGAGTGGGACAGTGGTCTATATTACAGCTGCTGTGAACCAAAGTGTTTTCGAATCCCAGTCGATTTCAAACTTGGATTTCCCTCCGGGTATATGTTTCCCTCCCACTTGGCATGGCTGTAGGCTAAAACCAATTGACCAGCTGACGAATTCCGTAGGGCACCAGACTGAAACACCCTCGGGTAGACTAGTTAACTAGCCTACTCAGTTGCCTTTGCCGTAGCCGGGACAAAATCGCCGGCAGTTTAAACACTGAATGCGCAAAACGCCTCCATTTTTTAACACGTAGTGTATGTACGATTTGGAAATCTTAGGGAGGTTAAGGATTTGGTTGTAGTAGATTTGCAATGAGCCAGTTCGGTAATTCGTTTTGATGGCTATGCACATGCGTACATCCTCCAAATCGAACCTATTCCGCACCTACGACACGTATTCCAAAATTTGAGTTTCGTAAATTCGTGAAATTATTTCTCTTAATCCATACATAACATAAGAAGGAATCTCAAATGAGGTTTTGTGCAGTGAATTCTGTATAAATTGTCCCTTTGGTGAAAAATATGCATTTTTCATCTGCCGTATGAAGTATGACTAAGTCCCTTATTTTCGTGCGAGGTGGCTGGACATTGAGATATTGCTGTATGCACGAATTGACGAAAACAAGGGAACGTCGTACGTTATCTGCTGATCTCTGTTTATGCCACGTTGTGCCGCACATTTCCATGCGCCAACGAATTCCCGAACTCACTTATTAATAGTACCACGTGTAAAGGAAGGGTGGCATGTCAGCATAAAAACCCGACTTTACTTGATAGTCAAGAAGTGTTGTCCTTCAGTGGGCGTATACCTTCTCTGTGAAGCAGTTTAAAGTTTGGTTTCGCACGAACGGTCATGACCGCAGGGTCGGGATGACTTTAGAAAAAGTCAAGGAGAAAGCTTCTCTGTGGAAAAAATCATTAAGAATTAGGCCTATGTCAGAATTTTTTGCGGTTCTCAGGATACACGTCTTCAAAGTCTGAATGTTTCTGAAGTAACTTGTTGCTTGTGCTTAAAGTATTCCTCAAATAAAAAAAAAATCAAAAATAAATATTAAAGAGTATGAAAAATGAATTCCAACAATTCAACTCCCATCTGTTTGAGACATTGTTTATCTGAGATAAATAACGCTGAAGTTTATTCACTTAAAACAAATTGGCCCATGGCACAATAATTTGTGACTTTCTTGTTGTACAACTCATATCACCTGCTTTGTTTCTCTTTAAAAATTAAAAATGTTTATATGACCTTGAACCTGTTTGCTTGCATAGCATGTTGCACAGAGAGGGCTCAATCAATTACATGCCCTTAAAACAGTAAGAGTGCTATCACACCTTGGTGCAATGTGAAGTAACTTCCAGAAAAAACAAAGAAATACAAAGATTGCAATTTGATTAGTACAGCAATGACATCACAAATGCGCCATTTTAATATGAGTGAATGAACTTCAACATTTCATATCTCAGCTCAGTAATGTCCTATGAAAATGGGGATTGGACTGTAAGAATTCATTTTCCATGGCCATTAATAAGTATTTTTGAATTTTTTGACTGGAAGTACACTTTCATGATGACGAGTGTTGTACTGGGTTGATATTTCTTTTGTTAACCCTGTATTAGTTATCTCTTAATTACTCCTAAAATTGTTTGCGTTTTGGTAATAGATACATGACTTTCAAGGACACAATTTAAATTTTCAAAATGAAACACTCTGGACGTACTTTTGTATACGCTATTTGTTAGACAAATTTTTACGGCCCAGTTTCCAACATACTGGTTCAAGCATGTTATCTCCATGCGGCCACGGCCTTTTTCCAGTAGTGGCTCACTGGCTTGTTTTCCCTACTCCATTGCTTATGCCGCGCATCACGCACAATGGCAGTAGGTTCCATTTTTAGTCTTTGGTATGACTGAGACGTACTTATGTAACAATAATTGTAACATTTGTACTTGAAACGAAGATTGCAAAAACAAAGGATAACAATTGGCCGTACACGGCATGTCTCTCCCTAGACATCACAAGATTTGCATATTGAGCCCATGTTTATGCATAATTAAGTGGAAGTCAGAAATTACCCTGTTAAATGGTCATTTTTTGATGGATTTGATGGGCAGTACGGTACTGTCCTTGGCCGTGAGTGAACCGTACTTTTTACATCCAACAGCCAACTTAGTCGTTTTCATGTCACAAGACCTTTCGGTATTAGTAGGTTTCGATTCGATTCATTGCGGCACTAGATATGATTGCAAGATTAGAGCCAAGATCTGGGCTTGTTCAGGACTTAAAGCGAACCAATCAGCAACTCCCTGAGCGAATGTATTATGCAGACCTCTCTTCAAAGTAACCAAGTCAGGATTGAGTCCTGGGCATGACGTTAAACTGCATCCAGGTTGTGGCTTCTGTTCTATTCAGCCGGTCTAGAGCAGGACCACCCAGTGTTTGCCCTTTGGAGGGCGTACTTGTCCTTTTGGGACGTTAAGCTCCTTCAGGGAGCAGAACTCCTCCGGGAGTAATTGTTTGGTTTTCGCCCCTTGGCTCTTCGCCAGAGAGTCGTGGGGACTTTTAGAAAAAAGTCAGGATTGAGTCTTCTATTACTTTCAGTCTTCTAAAACTCTACTGTCATCCAAATGACAGCTCTGTTGAAGTTAATATTAGTCAAAGAGCCTCACCAATTTAGAATTTTGCTACCTCGCGCAAAAATGTAGCCTTAGGAGTGTACTATCTGTCCTTAAAAATATTTATTAAAAAAAGTCAAATTAAAGAACAACAACTGTTAATTATGTAACAATAAAGTTTTGTCAGTGGTCAGTATGCTACTAAAGTCTACACTCTCCTATGCATATTCATTTTCGAATATTTGAACACCAGTTGATTTATACAACGGATTTAATGGACCTTGAACTATCTAACAAGCAGGTTAAATAATTTTTTACGAAGGGCACTTAAATTTAACGAATCTCCTCACGTTCACGTTTTTTGTCTTGCTATTGATGTGAAGAAGACGAGAAATAAAATGAGCTATCTATATTTAGGTTAACTATAGACGAATCCGATTTGCGCTTGTGTTTAGTAACTGTAGGCTGCTACTAGTGGGGTCCATCAGCCTTAAATCGTCTTTATTTAATGTCTACATGAAATTTCAAACCTTCTTATTCAGTGAAATTGAAGGAATTAGTATAAAATTTAGGGTACAGCTATCCATGATACAGGTAGGCAAGGAAATTGAAAGGTTAAAAGGTGATAGACCCCACTTATGGCCGACTGAAATCGGACCATCACTTGTCTGTCCGGATTCGTCTGTTCGTCCGATTCTTTGTAGATTATGAAAGATGGTTAGAGTTGGGTAGTTTTGAGCGAAATTCTCTAGTCCTTCTCACACTTTTCCGTTTCTTAGATAAGAATAAGAAAGAGAGTTGTAGGAAGAAAATCCTCATGCCTTTCATGTAATTACACCCTCAAACGATATTGCTAAGATTTTACCAATATGGTGGTCACAGATTAACCAACCTATTCTGTTGGTCCAAAGAACGTCACATCCGGCGCGAAGAGTCAATCACGTGACGTGTTGGAGTGAAACAGTTGTTGTCGCGCAGTACAGCAAAAGTGCAGACCTATATACTTACTGTGTAAATGTACCTTGTAAACAAGTGCAGTCTTTTAAACTTGTGAATAATAATCGATTTTTATTGAAATATCCAGCTTTCATGATCAGATCGCCTTTCGAGAACTTGTCGTGGCGGAAATTCACTTTTTTCTTTATGAGATGGCCTGTAAAGGCAATGGCCAGTCTCGCACAATAGGCCTACCCCGATAAGAATCGGTTTGTCGCCGTTCGAAAGCGAGTGTTTTGTGCACAGGCACCCAATATTTTCGCATTCGCCTGACATTATTGATACTCTGAGATTTCTATTCAACCTTGATCTTAAGAAACTTTGCCAGTTAAGCCCACAATCCTGTATCCTGAGGCTCTGGCAATTGCATACGTGTACTGCACTCACTGCCAGAGTGTCGTTCTTTTCATTCCAGCAGAAGTTTTCATGACCCAGGTCACGCAAATGCCCGGATGTTGGACGGACAGAATTATGGTTGAAATAACCAAGAAAAACCACTCAAAATTAATATTACAATTAAATTGATGCATTATTTTAAATTGTGATCAAATTAACATTTTGTAGTACATGTTAACCAGTCTTTCTCGGTTACTTTAACCAGGAAATGGTTGGTTAACCTGTGAACACAATACTGGTTAAATTTAACCAATGAGTTTTTAGAGTATAGGCTATCACGTAAGAAAAATTTGCAGCTAAATGTTGACTGATGAGGACCCTTTCATACTTCAGACATTGTCCGGGTGTCCTAAGCAGACTCGACGTGTAGAAGCAGGTCACGCCTCAACTTAAGTTTCTTTAGCCAGTCATTAAGGAAGAGCCATCCAGAAAATTTTTTGCCCTTGAGTATATTAAGTACACAAAATACATTATTTGTGGGGTACAATTTTAAGTTTACCGAAGAAACATAATAACACTTGCCGCCATACAGCCTGACAGCCATACCGAAATAAAAAAGGTAAGAACTAGAATGAGAATCTGTAATGGTCAAGAGGCTACCGGCCAATTCACAACCGGAAAACATTCCCCTTAAAAGGGAAGCTTAAGCAGAAATTACATTTCCATATGTAAAAGAGGAACTAGATCTACACAAGATGCCGAAATTTCCAGTCAAATCGGACTTGTACTTGTCGAGATATCAGCAAATTAAGTGACTAGAGTTGTGATTAAAATGACATGTAAGGAATGCTTTGTTTCTTTATGTTATTCAGACTGTTGTGTTGACCTAGAAGTTAACAGGATGTGACCTCCTCATGTGAAGGTTGTAATGTTCTCATGTCTTTCATGCAGTCACATTCTGATACATGAGTTTTTTCGAAGAGAAAATTGGTTGTAAGGTTTAAAGAAAAACAAAACACCCTTTATAAATGTGAGGCTATGACGTCATATGTGCTTACTTCAAGTTCACTTTTTGTTGAAAATGTGACAACTTTACCTGCTCATTTCTTGAAAACCACACAGAACTCCAATGCAAATTTCACCAGAATGCTTCGAATAATTACTTCTCTAACACACCTAAGTTTGATTTGACCTTAAAACCTTTTTTACACATTTATATCATTACAGAGAATTCAGTCACTCTCTAATTGAATGAAAAAAGGTGAATTTACTCCAAGAAATTGAAATTCACCCTTCCACGAGTGCCCACGAGTGCCTGCAATAGATTAATCTTTTTAATTAGATATCACTGAAAATTAGTATCTTCCGAAAGCAAAATGCTTCTGAGATGCAGTTTTCACCTACTAAAGGAGATTTTTTCTGCATTATTTGAAGTGTATGAATTTTGTCTCCGAAAATGCCTTTAAGAAGTTTCTGCTGTTGTTGAAGTCCCCGCCCCTCAAATTGTTTCATGAACACCTATTCATATATAACTTTTTTCAGGATTTTCAGAATGATGAACAAATGTCAGTTTGTCTAGTGTTAGTGGCGGCGCTACGGGGTACGGGGAGGGAGGGGGTATTTTGCCTCCATTAGGTCCTTTCCCCACATCCCCCGAAAGTTAGGCTAGTTACTAAAGAATTTAGTTTAACCGAAAAGTAAATAATATAACTCTTCAGAGACTTTATTTTATATCCAGAGGTATGCTAAAACCTCAGAGCTTCCAGGACTTTGCTCTTGGACCCTCCACCACAGGAACTTGTGCTTTGGGCTCGGTTCCGCGCTTCACCCGAAAAACTGGGGCAATGCGCACTGTTAAACAAGAAATTTCCTAACTGGCTAACGATACCCCTAATCCCTTACCTAATCCCTAACCCTAACAAAGAATATATTCGATACAATACGATGGTAACAGCCAATCAAGAAATACCTTGTTAAACAGTGCGCATCCACCCCCCAAAATTTTGTCCCCAACATTATCCTTTGCCCTTGGTTTGCCCCCTCACTTTATAGGGTCACCAAATAGTTGTATAAAGTGCTTGTATAGGCCATATAGAGCGGAAGGATGATTTTGGAGGTGTTGGCGTAAAGTTTTGGGTAGATACGCGCTGTTTAACAAGGTGTTTCTTGATTGGCTGTTGCTATTGTATTGTATAGATTGTATTCTTTAGGTTAGGCTGTTAGGGATTATTAGGGATTAAGGCTATCGTTAGCAAGTTAGGAAATTTCTTGTTAAACAGTGTGCATCGCCCCAAAGTTTTGTGCATACGGGCGATGATCCTGTAAAGACATTAACAACTGCGAAGGGCAGGCAGCGATATTCTTTAGGGTGGATAGTGGGTAAATATGAAAGATGGACCAACAATTGAGGAGGAAGGAAATATTGTGTAAAGAGATCGGTAAACGTGCGGGTGAATCATTTTGTAATGTGGAATGATAGTTGTGCAGAGGATTGATTATCAAGTGATGCTGGCCGGAAGAAAAATTATTTTGTTACATACTGGGATTCACAATTCATGAAAGTATATACGCAAACTGAGCAGTTTCTTTTGGTTAATATCATTTTTCTGTTCATGGAGTATTTAAGACTGAAAAGAGGTGTACCACAAAAAGTAAAACCCGATTACGGAGACAGATAACATCATTTTGAATTTTCTGCTACACGAAAATAATATTTTGTCTGTAACAACATGCAGTTTCATTGAACTTATGTATTGTTCGATCTTCTATCGCAAGAAATAAATAAATGAGATTTTGATGAAAACACCAGTTACAACATTTGCGACAAAATTAACTGGAAAATAAATCAAGTAGCAATCAGGGATCGATTGTTCTCGTCAAACAAATAGCCTAAGTTAATTGAGGTCGTCGTTTTGTAATATGATAACAATGGATAGAAAACTCAGTTGTACTCAACATCGTTTCTAAACGTATTGCTCTTTCTTTGTTCAATAACAGACATTGAAGCAAAAACATCGGGATTATTTGCATAGTGTTTGTTACTTGTTGCAAATGATTTTAAAAAGTCGTTTGTTTGGAATATTTCATAACGATAGACCTTATCCATTGACGATACTCTGACGTCATTTTGTTGGAGTAGCAAAAATAGCAAAAACAGCAAAAACAAGTGGTCACACCACTGAATTAAGTGTAGAATATACATGGAACGGTGAAACGCATTCTAGGATAATTCGCCACAAGTGTGTAGAAGACTTACATGTATCTGATTAGTTGACTAATCAGCTGTTTATACTTTTGTTGATGTTGGCTCGTTATTCCTCCAAAGAAGGGAGTTAATTTTTGCATTGTGACGTCATATGCATAAGATCGATAGATCTATATATAAGACTATGCATTGAAAATAGTCAGCTATTTAAAAAAGAGATTAATTGAAGTCATTTTGATGGTGTAGTTCCTTATATGAGAATACTTCAGTTTAAATATTAGTTTATGGTTGTCTGTGAAAATGGTAGGGTTAATTGTATTTTGGGAGATTTTACGGTTTAGTCTTGTTCTTTAAGGGAAATATTGTGTTTAAAATGCCGCACCAGCACGACGTACGAAGGAAATAGTTGTAGTCGTATTCAAACCATTCAGTCTAACAAACTCAAGAGCAGCTTTATCTTAAAAAAATATTTAGCATTGTTAGAATTACGGAAGTTGCGTCATTCGAATTGTAAAAAGTTTTTAACAAGGTGTCTTTTGATTGGCTGTTTCCATTGCATTGTATTAATTGTATTCTTCGTTAGGCTTAGGACTTATCGTTAGGAATCACGATAAGGGCTGTCGTTAACCAGTTAGGAAATTTCTTGTTAAACAGTGTTAAACCCAAAAAGTTTGGGTGAACAAAGTATTATTGAACAACCTATCTCACTTACTGAGTGCTACATGAAAAACGTTTATTCTTGAAAACAATATCTCCGCATCATGTGTAGTATCTTTTCTTTTCATCCAGTCTAGAATGGAGCCGTACATGACAGACCAATGATGCAAATGGTCCGAGGGCCCCGAGGCTGGCCAGTTAGGTTTTGTCCTCTAGTGGACTTAGCTTCCTTAGGAAGCAGTGTCATAATTTGCAGGTTTCGGCGAACATCTCTTTCCCAGAGAGTCGGGAGGACTTTGGAAAAAGCTTTCTTTCTTATCTTGAATGATGTTTAATATTCTCTGTCAATAAATATCAAGTTTAACAATTATAAAAATTTTCTGTAAATTAAACGCAATATTTCCCTTTAACCTGTTAACTGGAAAATCAATCAAGAAGCAATCAGGGATCTATTGTTCTCATGGATCAAATGAGATCATTGAGGTCATTGTTAGCTAACACCATGGCCATGGAATGAAAAACTCATTTTACACACAATACCGTGTGTAAACATTTGACTTTCTATGTTCAACAAACAGATTGACGCGCCAAAAAACCTTCATTGTCTGAATAGTGCTCATTATATCTTGTAAATGATTTCAAACAGTTCTTTGTTGGGAATATTCCATATGAATAGGTCTATACAAGACGCTGCATTAAAAATAGTAGACTCCTTTAAAAAATGAGATTTGATTATAGCAATTTCATAGCGCAGTTTCTTTTATGAGTACTACAATTCATATGATTGTTTGTGTAAATGTTAGGGTTTAATGTATAGGGAAGTATTCGTGAGGGGTATAATTTTGTCCTTAATAGTGCTCACTCTATAGCGGCAGTACTTAAGTTTGACGACACTCTTCGTTGAGCCCCTGTTTTGCACTAGCATTGTAGAGGTCATCGGTATTCATTATCTTAAGTTGGTAGTCAATATTTTCGTCCTGAATCGGTCTTATTTTACTAACATACCAATACCATCTAGTGACCAATATTTCTCGTCCTCCACTCTATAAAAATGGTATAGACGGATCCGATCAGCGCCTTTGTTTAGTGAATGTAGTCAGCCATTAGTGGGGCCCATCAGCCTTATATTGTCTTCATTTATTGGCTACATGAACTTCAAACCCTCATATTCAATGAAAATGGAGGAATCAAGATAAAATTTAGTGTACAACCATGTATGATAGAGGTAAGCAAAAAATTGAAAGATTAAAAGTTGATAGACTCCAGTTACGGCCGACTAAAATCAGAGCATCACTTGCTCTCAGGATTCGTCTTTAAGTATGTTTAACTTTGTAAATCCAAATGTTTTAATTCATAGAAATAACACTTAATAACAACACTTAGTGGCATTATCCGGTTGCCTGTATATACACTATAAAAAAGGGTGAAATTTCACTCGTTGGAAGAGTGAAGGGTATAAAATTCACACCAAAAGAGTTAGTTAGTTAGACAGAGTTTTATGGGCCAGTTTGCAACCTTTCGGTTCAAGTCGAGCCGGTCAGTTGTGGCTCACTGGCTTGTTTTCTTTTGCTTGTTTTCCTTTCACACCAAATCGAGGAAATGCACTCCAAGAAGAGTGAAATTCACTCCAAAAGAGCGAGATGTCACTCTTGATGGAGTGCCTATAGGCACTGCTCTTAAAAAATGTGATCACTGAAGGCACTCCGTGCCACCACAACCTTGTAGAAATTTATACTATACACAAGATACACACTCAAAAAGGGTGTTTAGGCATTAAACGTTCTCTAAACAGTTTTTTGCCCCACTCTCTAAACACGTTTAAATACTAAACACGCGTGTCAAATTCCTAAATATTGCGCTTTCAAACATCTTTAATTGTAAACATTTAGTAATGAGTGTTTATTGGCTAAACATCTTTAGAATTTAGTTTTGAAGGGTGCAGTTCAACCGATAGCTGAGAACAGACCAGTTCAACTGAGTTTCTTCAAGAAGCAGTATTGTACAATAGGTCAAAGGTCAACAGGTAACAATTTCATGTGTGGCGGGATGTAAACACACGTTATTAAACAATATCGCTATGAGCGGCCAGCGCAGCGCTCACATGTTTTATTACCAGTTGATCTGAACAGAAAGGTAACTAACGCACTCGCACATATTAACTTCGAACCCATCTACTGGCCTATCATGGCATTTTAAGTTCAACATATCCGTCCCCGTTCAGATTTTGACCTTCAAGGGGATAAAGCTAAGAGGCTTCACATTCACCCATATGTAACCCATCAAGGTGATGAAAATCCCTTCCTTTTTACAACAATTATTTAAACGGTTTAAATCGCCTTCAATCCATCCCGATCTAGAATTGCGGAAGCATAACAGACCTTTTTTCTAAATAGCACTTGGACTTGTGGGATATGGAGTTTTGTTGTGCGACGTATATTTGGCCACAGTAAAACGCAATTGATATAAACGACGCGTAGCAAAATTCTGTCCCACAATACTTTGTAAGTACAGGCTTTTCGGAAAAAGGTCTAATTTTCTTAAAGAGCCAGGCTGGCAAAGAATCAGCAATAACTAATCATTCATAAACTGGGCAAATGCCTGGCTCCTAAAGAGAACAGAAAATTGACGGTGTATACCACATTTCTCCAGACGGTGCTATCTCTCTAAGGGTGCTGTGCTCCCTTTGTGACTGTTTTTTTTTTTTAGTTTACCGTCGTCATCATACTTCGAAGCGGACCAACTACGATACTCGTAAGACAATGAAGTTACGTCTAACAAAGGACAGCTACTCAGCTTCGCAGCTACGCAGCTACGCAGCTACGCAGCTACGAAGGCAATTCGGTTTGTACAGCATAATCGCTGACTTGATCCGCATGGTCTCGAAATGACTTCTTGGAGACTTTTAAAATGTTCTTTTTCCTTATAAAATGGCACGATGGTAAAAACGAAAATGGTTATTTCTTCTGATCGACTAAAGGTACCGGAACTATTTATACCCCTGCTAAAGGGAAATATACACACATCCACAAATTATTTCTATTAACTGTACAGTCTCATCTTCTAAGAGTCCTCTGTCCCCAGTGACAGTTCAGATTAGATAAAACATTTTCCAGATGAGAATATCGGTATTAAGCTCACAAATATTGTGAAAAAAAGGGGGCCAGCAATGGGTAACAGTCGATGTGACAGGCTGTCGAGGAAAACGTCGGTGCAGTAAATCTAGCTTTGAAAGAAACGCAAAATACATAGTCTATCAAAATTTCACTGTTTGACAAACAAACTCGTAAATGCATGAATGTTTCTCTCCCTTATTTCGATTACTTTATACACATATTTTAAATCAATCAGAATATCTGTACTTAAGAATTCAAAAATCACGAAAGTTGTCACGTTTTAGCCTTTCCGAACTTTTCTTATTTAAATGTGCTCAAATTATTTTCTCAACTTAATAATTTTACTTTGTAGACTACACTTTTCCCAGTTCCTACATAAAAACAAAAAAAAAATTAGTTTATTTAGTTTATTTATTTTAAAGGATGTAAATTTGTAAGTGAGATGGAGTTTTACCGCTAGATTTCTTACCAATTGGTTAAAGTAGGGCCAACCACGGACTTTTTCATTCGTGGCTCACTGACTTATTTTCCCTAAAATGCGTCTTTGCTTATGCTGAACACCAAGCAAAATAGCAATCTCTAATTGGTTCAATTATTAGAGTATTCTGTATGACCCGGCGAGAAGTCGATCTCTTGACCTTCCGACTGCAAGTCACGAGATGATTCTTTGACTACCTGCTCTAAATGTTGTAAAAAGAACATGAACATAATCATATCAATGCCGCTCCATCCTTTAAAGGGAAACATTGCTTTCTTTTTACAAGGATATTTCATCTTCTTAAAACCAATATTTATTGGCAAAGAGAGATAAATGATTTCAAATAAGGCAGCATGGTAGCCTTCTTTTTAAGAAATAAGTTTCCCACAGATAGAAATTCAGTTGCTTGTTTTTTTGTTTTTTTTTTTCCTCCGTTTATTTCGAGACTCGGTGTTCATATAAACCAACAATCGAACGCTTTCAAACATTCTTTTCTAGACAGTTACAATATATACATAGTTAACATAACATATACAGATCAGCATAAATACAGTTTAAAGTCAGATTATCTTTACATCGACCTATAGTTACGTTTTGTATAACACTCGTTTATGAGAATACCAGCAAACACTTTTTCACCATTTGTCCTCAATATTTTAGATAAGTAAGATAAAGTTAACAAAAGGCAGAGAACATGACATCGCACATACATGAAGACATGAAGACATTCTCAATGAAGCATAAATCATATAACAGAGAACACCAGTAATTGATCAAATAAATTTCATTTAATAGAGGAAAAATATGGCAAAAGGGGAAAAGGAAAAAATTTAGGGAGAATTTCGTCGGAATGAGAGGGCATTAACAAGTTCATGATACCTTTTGACTCTTTTCGGAGAACAGCTTGGTTTGGAACAAATATGGTTTTCTACTTTAAGTATAAATAACAGTTTATGGTAGAAACTCTTAAACTCAGGAATTACGGAGTTAAGTTTGCAGCAATAAATAAAATGTTTACAATACAAAAAAAAACAAAATTGTATGGGTGCTGTGGAAGGAGCTTATAACCAAAGAAAAAATCGGATTTACTTAAAATAAATTGCCTGCCAAAGAGATGCTGTTCGGTGTCTAACAGAAATGAGGAAGTGAACGGGCAACTCCAAAATAGGTGCTCCAAAGTTTCGATTTCGGTTTTGCAAAATGAACAGTGAGGGGAATCAATTTTTTTCATAGCAAACAGCAGCTTGTTGGTGGCAAGGATTCTATGCAAAAAGCGGAATTGGAAATAAATAAGCTTGCTATCAGAAAGGGAAGCGCGGGGGATAGTAAAAATTGTTTGCCAATCATCCTCTGTGAAGTTGAACGTATCGTTCCAATGAACAATACATCTAGGAGGCAAAACGATTTTATCAATAAGCTTACAATAAGAGAAATACGTGACCCGGGGATGATTAAGCGTAGCTCTAAACATAGAATCAGGATTATCGTTGTTAAAGGGGTTTTCTTTCCACTCCACTGGGACTGAAGCTAACAGTCCGAAAAAACTAGTAAAAGGATAACGTGTTATATTAAATTTGTTACAAAAATCGACATATGAGATCAAGTTGTGGTTACCATCATATAGGTCCTTGACATATAACACACCAGAACTGTGAAGTTTTTTATCATACAAAATTTTACCATCAACTTTTATAAAGTGATTGTTCAGAGAACTTGACTACCATAGTTATTTACAGGTGTATGGAAATGCAAAGAACTCCATGCATTGCATACTTGTCTAATAAAAACATTGTGAACTGGACAAATGTCCTTGGGGGTGAAATTACACTGAAAGATAAGGCCTTTACCGAACGAATTTAAATAGTGATCAAAGAATAATTTCCAAACAGCGTTACTTCCATCAAGATATCTTTTCACCCAAGAGATTTTTAAGGCATAAATAAAACTTCTTACATTAGTAATTTTTAGTCCGCCATTATTGTAATTGTTATACATTGTCCTTCTTCTGATCTTGTCAGGGTTTTTGACCATATAAAATCAAAAATAGCGGATTGTAAATCGTTTATGAAAGAGTCCGGTGGATCAGGAAGAACTTGAAATAGATAAACTAGTTGGGAAAGGGCAAGATTTTACAATGATATTTCTGCCAATTGGGGTAAGATCTCGAGAAGACCATATATTCAAAATGGTTTTTAGGCGAGATAATTTTGTAACATAGTTTAGTCGATACAGGTCGTTACCATTATGAGAAAAAGTAACTCCAAGAAATTTGATAGGATCAAGATGGAGTGACAAATTAAAATATAACACAAAAGTTGGGTGGTTTGTAACATAGGGACCTAATGGAAATAGATGAGATTTCTGAAGGTTTACTTTTAACCCAGAGGCTCGACGAAAATCATGAAGAAGCTGTATGGCTGACCCCAGTGACTGTTGGCTTCCGTTTAGAAAAAGAACTGTATCATCAGCATATTGCAATAGCTTAATTTCATTGCCAAAAATGTTGATACCTTGAATCTGGGCACTCTTAAGTATAATCTTTGCTAAAATTTCAGTACAGAGAATAAAGAGATAAGGGCTTAGAGGACATCCTTGACGTACGCCTCTCTTAACTGAAAAATACCCAGTCGATACACCATTATTAAATATGCATGAGTTTGTATTATTATAAAAGGTTCGTACCCAAGTCCTAAAGTCATTACCAAACTTAAAGTAATCAAGTGTAGCATGAACGAAATTCCATTCTAAAGTATCAAATGCTTTTTCAAAATCAAGAAAAAACAAAAACCCAGGAACATTGTTAAGATTTGAAAACTCGATAATGTCTAGCACGAATCTTACATTCTCACCAATAAATCTGTCGCTCATAAAACCTGTCTGGGTGTTACCTATCAGTGAAGGGAGTATAGTTGTGAGCCTAGAAGCGATGGCCTTTGCCGCAATCTTGTAATCTGTATTTAAAAGTGCAATAGGTCTGTAGTTTGTCACATCATGAGGGTCCTTCACAGGTTTTGGAATTAAAGTGATTATACCCCTTCTTTGTTCACATGAAAGGGTTTGCTGCTCAAATGCATAATTTAACGATTTCAAAACAAATATACCAATACGAGGCCAGAATTTTTTATAGAAGTCCATAGAAAAGCCATCGCTTCCAGGTGATTTGCCATTTGGCATACTAAAAAGTGCAGAACGGCATTCGTCAAGATCTAAAAGTCCCTCACATACATTGTAATCGACAGTATTCTGAAATTCAGGGAGCAGAGAAATACAAATATGCGGGTTAGCGTAATGAGAGGAGTAAAGCTTAGAATAAAAATCACGAACATGATTTAAAATATCAGAATTAGATGTGAGGGATGTACCTTGTAAGTCATTTAACTTATAAATGGTATTGTTTTGCTTATTCCGTTTTTCAAGAGAAAGAAAATATTTTGAATTTTGCTCCCCTTCCTCCACCCATCTTGCCTTAGATCTGATCACTATACCTTCAAGCCTTTTCTTATGCAACAGATGGAGATTATTTCTCGCATCATTTAACTCGTTAAGCAAGTTTTCATTAGTAATAGAATCAGACTCTAACTTAGCAATTTGCTTAATTAAATTACTTTCATATATGCGAGAATTCTTTGCCTTTGATTTACTAAAACGAATGGTACTTTTTCGAATAGTGTACTTCAATCCCTCCCCGAAGCTCGCCGGGTCCCGGCTAGAATTGTATGGGTCTGCCGAATAAGTAGTTATTAAAGTGCTTACTAAATCTATGTAACAGGGGTCTAAAAGTAACGAATTATTGAATTTCCAATAGCCCGGACCCCTAGATTCTATCGAGGTGTCACATTGCATTATAACAATGTGGTGATCGGATTGAAGGGGAGGGTGGAAATAACAATCAGTGACTTTCTTAACTAATTAATTCAGTTGCTTGTTGCTCAAGAATAATTTGTTCACCCAAACTTTCAACATTTCAAAAGATGCAACTTCCATAACTTTTCTTGTGCATAGTGATTTGAGGAGATGGAGCAATTTCTGAGGTTTATTGTTGAGACCGAATGATTTGAAAATCACTAGAGCTATTTACTTTTACGCTATGTTGGACCAGTTTAAACACAATATTTCCCTTTAAGAAACTATGCCCTGCTGGATTTGTTTGAATATCCATGCAGTTCTGTTGGGTCAGTTCTCGTGATAGTTCGAATTCTTTTCGAATAAAAGTGCACTTGCTCTGCATGAAGCAACCTAGTCAGCTAAGCCCGGCATCTCTGCATCAAACTGCAATGAATGAGCATATAAAAGATACAAACTCCTAATAAATAGGACACGGAACAAGATTTTCACGATAGTCATGGTGTAAGTTGAGGCCACCTACAGTATTTTTTTCGTAGAAGTATGTGAATTTCGAGGAAGTCACTCAACGAACCTTCTTTGCATGTGTTACTTTGGGTATGGGATGAAGTTTTCTGAAACTTGTATGGAAGATTTGGAATCTTTGAGGTGCCAAATGTCCATCAAATATATTTGGTCATACGGCGTTACAAGTACCGTTGCTGTCCCTTTATCTCAAAATTTATTCAATTACTCAGGGAGTGTATGTATTTGCGAGTACAAATGTTATTTTGAGGGAACGAGCAGAAAATAACAAATCAAATGCTTACCATACATAGTAATTATTGTTGGTTAACTTTGCTTGATACTTGAATTTTTTATCTTATGTAATCGAAATGTACATAATATGGTGCAAATTAAGCGCAAATTAACCCCGAACGCAATGTGCGGCTTTTGTTTTGAGAAATAATTTATCCCTCCTTTTTTAAGTAAGTAAGTAAGTAAGTAAGTAAGTAAGTAAGTAAGTAAGTAAGTAAGTAAGTAAGTAAGTAAGTAAGTAAGTAAGTAAGTAAGTAAGTAAGTAAGTAAGTAAGTAAGTAAGTAAGTAAGGAAGTAAGTAAGTAAGTAAGTGAAGTGGTAAGTAAGTGAAGTAAGTAAGTGAAGTGAAGTGAAGTGAAGTAAGTAAGTGAAGTGGTGAAGTAAGTAAGTAAGTAAGTAAGTAAGTAAGTAAGTAAGTAAGTAAGTAAGTAAGTAAGTGAAGTGGTGGTGAGTGGTAAGTGAAGTAAGTAGGTAGTGGTAAGTAAGTAAGTAAGTAAGTAAGTAGTGAAGTAATTAAAGTAAGTAAGTAAGTAAGTAAGTAAGTAAGTAAGTAAGTAAGTAAGTAAGTAAGTAAGTAAGTAAGTAAGTAAGTAAGTAAGTAAGTAAGTAAGTAAGTAAGTAAGTAAGTAAGTAAGTAAGTAAGTAAGTAAGTAAGTAAGTAAGTAAGTAAGTAAGTAAGTAAGTAAGTAGTTCTCTGTGAGGAGTTCTCTGTGACAGCTGCCAAGTTCATTGGATATAGGCGTTAAGGTATGTATTGAATTTATTAAGCATGTATCATTGTTCACGCTTTACCTGACCTGCAGAGTTTGAGCAGCATTATGATTCTTGCTTTGCTGTTAACACTGAATATATTTGTCTTAATAGCACGGCGTTTCATCTATACATCCTTTACAAATGTTGGCATTAAGCAGTCCGTCACATTTGACCCTGGCTATACAGTTATACACGCAGAAGTTTTGTAAATACATAATTTCACTCCACTTTAACAAAATGATTCATATATTTTCTACTTTAAGGCACTACTTGAACTAGTAATCAAGTGTGACCTATAGTGGTGTTCTGTCATAACATGTATTCCAGTTGAAGCGTTTTAAAGCGACAAAAAAACGAGAAATCGCTGTCTTATTTTTCATCTCGTGAAAATGATTAAACGCTCTTTAAAATGGCATATTGTTTATACCACAGTAATAAACCATGAAAAGAAAAATGTTCTGTTTACTTGCCAAAACATCTCGCTATCATCGTAATGGGCTACGCACTTTTATCAACTTACGTCATGTGGCATACTTCTTCTTTTTTCTTTCATTTAGACGCTACACTTGACTTTCTTAACACTTTTAACCAGAGGAAATTCTTAGTTGGTGAATTTCAGAGAAAAGACATCTAGTCAAAGATCACGTAAAAAGAATGAATAATTCTCAGATTCCTACGAGTCATTAATCATCCTAATAGTCAGTAAGAAAATAAAAAATTAAGAGCTAGTTTACAGCATGCTCGCCCGTTGAATATCTGTAATTGCTCCCGTCTGCAACCGTGCTATATGAACTCCTTATCCCGCCTGCCGTATCACGACTGTTACACTAATAATCATAAGATGGCATGTGTGCTTCCATAAATTTCCATGCATCGACTGAACCAAACAATGTAGAAATATACAGTTTCTGGTTCCCGCGCACTTCACACTCGATTTACAACGGAATTCGAAGGCATCTCTCATACCTAACACCTTAATGTTTTCCCGTGTATATTTTCCCGCCATCGACTATTAACACTCGTCCAATTGGTGCGAGATCGACTTGTGATTTATGTAGCTAATTTCGAAAATGTTGCATGAAAAAGAGGGACTTGCAGATACCATTTTAAAATAGCACTTAGACACCCATTTGCAATAATACTTAACACGATATGTTTGAAACCTCGAAGTTTATACCCTGACACAGAGCCGAGGAATCATTCATTCACAACATGGATTCATTATGGTAAAATTCTGGACGATAAACTAACAAATCATCCCTACCTATGTCTCCTTATGCCTCCGTCAATTATTTACTGAGCAGGTGAAGTTTATTCGCTGCCATAAAATCTCTAAATAAACCAAAAATAAAGAAAAAATGGAACATATTTTCATCATTTGGTTTGACAGTTGTGCTGAAAGTTTTCCTTGACTGTAAGTCAGTCTTGACAGGGCAGAGGGTGTTCCGCGCTTATATCATCCCGCCATAGCATTGCTGGGAATGCTAATGAAATACATAAAGCCCCGAAGAATATAGCAGTTCGCTTTGTTTCAAGAACTATATGGAGGTGTGTTTCTCACTCAAGGTGAAAGATTTTATGCCCTTTTATACCAGTCGAAAGTAAAAGAAACATTACCAGCTCTTTCAAAAAGTTAAGCCAAATAGGGCGATATGTTTCATGTCCGTTTAAAGGCTTTTTAAGTAAGCTTTTACCTCAGTCAAATCTAGAAAAATGAAAAAATAAAAAAAAAAATAAAAAAACTAAATAAATCTAGAAAAGTACAGAGGGAGTGTTACTTTCTAAAGATAAAATGAAGAAGAATCTATGTCATTATTTGTATTCACGCTTCGATACCAAAATGTTAGTTAAATCTAGAATAATTATTATCAGAGACCAGTCCGGTATACTGAGGGAGTGTCTTTTTCTAAAGATATTATAAAATACGATGTATGCCATCCTTCAGTACTCTTGTTTCGGTTCCAAAGGCTTAAACATATTATTTTATCGATAAACTTATCCTCAAAGCTGGAGAATTTTCCAGAAAACTTGTGGGGCCAGCGAAGCTAATTTCAATTTTTTAAATTCAATTACATAATAAAAAAAACCTTGAGATGTGTTTTTTTTTTTTTTTCATTTCCATAAACTAAGCACATGATCAAAAGTTAATAAGTTTCCCGAAAGTAACGCTTATCTGGAGTCCACAGAAAAATTAAAGTCGCCGCATAATTCATGATCATTCAAATCAAAAAGGTTACACTCTTTGCAGAAAAGGACCTTATTGTACCATATGATAAATCCTACAGGCTCTTAGAGAATCATGTACACGAATTTTTTTTTTTTCTGGAATCTGTTATTAACTTTTGTCCTCCAGGGACAACTAAAAAACTCTTTCTTTTCTTAGATTGCATCATTCATTCATGATGAAACTTTCCTTCTTACTTTTTGTTACATCCTCATTCTCTGTCTGATTAACTCTTATCGCTCAAGGGAGGCAATGAAGCTCACAACACGCACACTTGATATTGACAGCAACAGATGTACTAAAATACACAAACAGTTACGTAACATTTGCGGTTACCAGACAGGCAAGTCAAGAATGTGATAATTGCTTTTTACGCAGTGTGAACACAATGAAAGCACAGCTCATTTAAGGGCACAAATCATGTAACAAACTCAGATACCGGTTACACCCCACACTGCCTTTGATCTTCTAGGGTGTCTATGCTGCTCTCTCAAGACGCAACGTCACGGCATGTTCGATCAGAGTGTTGATGGTAACTCCCTGATTTGACGCATGGTCAACAAATAGTTAGAGCACCCGACTTATACAGCTGTGGGTTCGACTCGCTGGTCTATATAAACAGATATACGTATGACTCTAAACATGAAACCTACTGTTTATTTGCTTGCTACTAAGAATGAACGACGAAGATGGGAAAGCAGGTCAGTGGGTCACAACTGAAAAAGACCGTTACCGGCTCAACTTACAATTGGTCAGACACTGGACCAAACCTCATCTAACTAACTGACTGATGGACGAACTAGAGTGTATCGTACAATGGTTCTTTAGGCTAAGAGCGAGACTTTATTACACCGCTATTAGTCTGAGTTTTAGTAGACACCCTGGTTATGCAGAAAGCGACGTCGAAGTTGCTTTCTGTTGAAATCACATTATAAGAAAAACATTAATATATTTATGTGGTGTTTGGGATTCTTCAATCTTTATGTCGATTTGAGTAAAAAATGAAATGCTACATTTCAACCTCAGCATTCATATTGTGAATGTAATTGGTTAGGGGATTCAAGTTCGGTAGTGAGGCAGCGAAAAGCGGGAAAGTGGGATAATAGCATAGGCTGTATTGATGAATAAGTTGTTTGCTAATGTGACACCGAACACCCACCTCTTAAATCCCTATGAGTAAGGCATTGCAATACAACAAGGTCTTAAAGGAGCACACCTTTGAAAGAACGACCTTGCCGGGAAAAGTAGTTCCAAAGTAGACATACACCGTCAATTTTAGGTCCTCTTTGAGTGTAAACTGCTCACATTAGAACAATCAGTTTCTGCTTATTTTTCGTGTATATGAAAGAGGAGATGTTAATGTGTAAGTGATGCAAATTGGGATGGATTGAAGCTAATTTAGATGCGGATTAATATAGAGGTGGGTGCAGAACCCATAAACTTCTTTCCCATGTAGTTCAAAATCTAAACGGTCATGCTATGGTGAATTTGTGATGCCATGATTGACCAAATCCTTGGCTTTCATGTGACGGGTAGCTTTAGTGGGATTTGAACTTTGACAGGGCTGTGGGGGCATTTATTGAAGGAAAAATAGTGTGTAAGTCAATGGAGAAATTAATGGTGGTGTGCTCCCATAAATATCAACTGAAGTTAATCGCTGTAACCTGGTGCTCAAAATTGAGGACGTTCTCTGTCGATGTGAGCGACTGCGAGCTTTCTCTTTTTTTCACGTGCTTGGAAACGGAAACGAACCCAACAAGAAGTCCCCCCCCCCCCCAAAGAAAAACTGGAACTGACGTCAAACATGAGGAAGTAACTTTTTACAATTGACAATAGACAATACACGATATACAGTCTACTATTTACGTGAGCGGATTAGGTTACAGTGACCCCCAGTGCCAGGCATCCCCTTCAACGAGAATCCGACTTGAAGCCGTGTGGTCTGGAATTCGACCGCTGGCAGGATCATGCCAAAGATTTTCAAATTGAATACTGTTCTTGTGCTTGGTTGCTCAGCAAATACAATGGAGTAGATAACAAGTCACTGAGCCACAATTGGAAAAGGTCATGACCGGCCCGACTTAAACCAACACTCTAAAAACGTGTTTAGCAATTTAACATTTATTTTGCCCCATTTTGCAAACACGTTTAAATTCTAAACATGCTTACCGATTAAACAATAAATATTTAAAAGCGAAGTGTTCAGGGATTAAAAACCCGTGTTTAGTGTCTATATGTGTTTAAAAAGTAAAGGCAAAAATTGTTAAGAAAAACTTTTAATTCCTTAACATGCTTTTAGAGTGAAACTGAGCCGTAAAACCTCATCTAACTTATCAACAGACTCCGCAATTACGGATATTCTTGCGCCTGCCTGTGAGAGCTGGCAGTGACGTTACCATTTCTACCTACAACATGACCTATCGTAAAGTATAAGAGCATGCAGGGGTGTCGATTTGGTTTTCAAAGTGGGGGGACATTTGGCCTAATTTTTTTGCCTTGTCCTGGTAAGGTTGTAGAGCCGCGCAGCTAGACATCTTCGCGAGAAGAAGGGGCGGGCAAGCATCCAAATTTTAAGATTTTTGGGGGTATGAACACCACTGTATTAGGGTCGTAATTTTTTGCTTTTTTAAATATTTGAAAATATGGAGCTTGTATTGCAGAAAAGTTTTGATTCTGAGTTTTCTGTAAGAAAATTTGAAAAGCTGGGGGATTACTGAAGAATTTGCATCTCCTATTGGCAAATCTGAGATTGAAGGGCGACCAAAGATGGTTGTTGCTACATAATGTTATCCAACCCCTACGAAATGAGGCTCTCTGAAGAAATTTTTGAGTCAAGAGCTGAAATTGAAAAAAAAAGTTTGAATTTATGAAAGCAAGTTCATGAAAATAGCACTGCAGTTACTGATGTCAGTTAATGATCTGGTGTCGCTTATAGCAAATTTCTGTTTTTTCACTTACAAAGTCCAGACAGACAGAGCTCGGAAAATCTTAATCACGGTTAGATGAGCACTTCTGCTTAGGAATCGCAATTTGTGGCGCACTAAGCGCGCGGAAAATTTTGCTTCTTTGAGACAAATGATGAGGAAGGTGGAGCTTCTAATGGTGAGATTTCGGAATTTCTTGAGTTGTCAAAACCTCACACTAGACTGGTTTCACAAATAGAAAATTTCCGAATCCTTCCATTTTCAGTGCCGCCTGCCCCCAGTAGCTATACTCCACTGGGTGTTATAAGAGTATGGGCCAAAATGCAAAATGGTGCTAAATGTTTCAATACTTTGAGTTAATACTAGGAAGCTCCAAAGTCTTCAAAACATGATCTTGAAAGTGCACTCTAAAATCAAAAGAGTGAACTTATTCACTCTTTGATCGAGTGAAAAATGTAAATTCACTCCATAAGAGTGATAATTCACTCCAAAAGGAGTGAAGTTCCCTCCAAAAAGAGTGAAGTTCACTCCAAAAAGAGTGAAATTCCCTTAAAACGATTCGAAGTTTCACTCTTGATGGAGTGCCCACGATGATCGCTCTTAAAAAAAGAGCGATCATTGCAGGCACTCGTGGAAGAGTGAATTTTCCCTCTTCCTCTGGTGAATTTCACTCTTTTTAGAGTGAACTTCACTCTTTTTGGAGGGAACTTCACTCCTCTTGGAGTGAAGTGAATTATCACTCTGATGGAGCGAATTTACACTTTTCACTCGATCAAAGAGTGATTAAGTTCACTCTTGTGATTTTAGAGTGTGTGGGTAATTACTTCAATAGATTACATGGTCAACTAAAACACCGGGTGCACTCTAAAAGTAATTAGAATCACAACGAAAATTGTCATAGAACCCGAAAGATTTGTGCAAAAGTTCCAATAGTAAGGAACCATTTGTAATGGAAAGAAGGTCAATCTACTACGGGAAAATCACAGATCGAGGGGTGGGGGAATGGTATCCACTGGCAGACTGGTACGGTGCTACTGAGACACCGTTGCCTAGGCCTACCGCTGTAAGATTGTTGATACAAAAAACATTAAAATATGTTTTTTCCAACGACTCCTTAGCATACACTATCTGCAGACAGAGGATGGAGGTGTACCTCTAATAATTCCTGATTGAAGTCTAGCAAACGCTAGTGTGATTTTACTTCTCTGAAAATGAAATAAATACGAATAGGTCGAAAGGAATGATGTGAGCGTGTCGAAATTTTGCACTAGAAATCATACATTTTTCTAAAAAAAGCTGCATGCAGGCTGTGCACCGAGGCATTTTCAGTTTCCTTGAAATGTGTTTGCCAATTTTAGCCTACGAGGCTGGTCATTCACTACAGACCATAGATTTCATTAAAACATAGTAGGAGACGATTCATCTTCTTCATATTTCTTAATAGTGTGCTCCTTCATAACCACACCTGCTGCCCTATATGCACACGAACAATTGACATAATCGATAATCATAGAGACGAATGAATAATGTATGTATGACATGCAAATGAAAAAGGACACATCAATGAGACTGCAAGCGCGCGGAGCGCGAGAAAATTTGGGGATTTGCAAAGTTAACATGTGGAATATTGATACAGAAAGCTAGTCGATCGTAATCGGTAGAGGACACCTTTCATAACCTACATGCTTAGTCTTTTTGGTAGTAAGTTTTCACGTCACAAAAATGGGGGGGTGACTTTAACGTTAGTGTCCCCTCCACTCAAAAAGTTGGGGGACATATCCCCCTGTCCCCCAAAATCGATGCACCTGAGAGAATGGGAGACAAATGACCAGTAATATGAGGAAGAACCAAATAGGTACAACGACTATATTATTTTCAATAGTTCTTTTTATTTTACATGGGCAATCCCCCCCCCCTCTTTTTTTTTTTTTTTTTTTTTTTTGATGTGCTCAGTTCCTCCAGTTCTTAGACCGCGGGCCCATCGACAAAATGTAGCAAAGGCAAATCAAATGCGGAGCCTTTCCCAAAAAGTTTGAACTATTTTATGAGGGAAAGGGTGACTGGTGTAAAGGCTACAAGTCCTGCTCACATTTTCGAGCTAATGCACACTGTTTAATGTTCACCGTAAAAAGGACCTTCGTGATTGGCTATTGTCATTGTATTGTATAGAATGTATTCTTTGTTACGGGTAAGTCACTGATTGCCGGTGTCTTTAGTCAGGTAGCAAATTTCTTGTTAGTTAAAATAAGCCTGTGGAGTGTGTTTACTGCAAAGCTGATGCCACTGTCTCTGCGTGTGTGCGCGTAACGCTTTAGCCGAGTGGTGCAGATATTTTAGATTAACCCTTTACCGTTGTGCTCCGATCGGGGCATATTTGCGCGCCTCGGGAGTGGGCGGAAAAGCGGACGCAGCACGCCCCGCATCGGCTTCCGTAGGCCATTGACCCCGTGACCTTAAACTATTGTCTCTCTCGTTGTTGTAGCCGAATTTTCGGGTAGCTACTCGCAGTTTCGAGCTCCGCGTGAAACAGTAAAGATGGGTGACAGCCGAGCTCTCCGCATGGGTCCAAAAGGACCCAAACAACGGTAAAGGGTTAAACAGTGAGCATTTGGACGCAAATTTGACCTGCTTAAATCCAGTGTCTTAGTTTTTGATGTGATCGATTTGTGATAATTAGCTGTAAGAAGTTGTATTTTCTACTCTTTGGTTGCATAAACCTTGTTTAGGGCGCATAAACCTTTTTTAGAGCCAGAGAAGGGTGGCGCCAGGATTTGCCGGTCATGCCCGGGGCGAAGCTTTCCTACCGAGGGGAGGGACTATTTCCACGATCGACGAAGGTGATGAATTGTCAAAAAGATGAGGACGTTAAAGTTTGCGCCAAAAAATGTCTGGATTCGTTTGAGAAAAGGTGACACATTTTGAGAGTCTTATCGAAGAAATTCTGAAAAAGTTCTGGTCTATGGAAGAAATTCCTCCCAACTGAGTTTTTTCAAGTTTAGGAAAATTTGGCCCTTATTGAAGAACCTGCCTTTTTTTATAAGCACAATCAAGCGCATAGCATATACGGTTTTACGTGTGCTAACACCCCTCTATCAGCTTAAATATACATAAAAGTGTTACCCGTTGACCTGTTGTTCAATACTGCTCCTTGAAGAAACTTTGAACTTGTCTACAGTGGCAAACATCCCCGACGGCGCCTTCCCCCTGACCCCACCCTCACCCCACCCCTGACCCCGCCCCGGGGCCACAGACTGGATGCTCTGACAGGATGTTGAAGTCCAGACGTGACGTCACTGTCACATTTCGTTTCGCTGGCAACACAGTAAGACACGGATACATCATTTCTTCTAAGTTCTATGGAACAGGAAGGGTTGGAGATGTATAAAGGAAGGGGTGGGGTGATGTAACTAAAAGATCTTCCGTAGTATGTCCATATTGACTGTTTATACATTGTCTGTATGTAACAGTATGGTTATATTTTAGAGCAATGCACGAAAACAAGAGAGGGTTTTAAAAGAAAATTTTAACATAAAAACATTTTTCTTAAATCAAGCTCTTGTCCAAACAAAACTGAAAGCGAGCATTATCTCTCTAAGTGAGGGGTCGAGAGTTGGGCAAAATAATGTGTGTAATAATGTGTGAGTGTGTGGCTGGATATGACGGTACTCTACAAGGACATGCGATGACAAGTTCAACTCGAGGGCTGAGTCCCTCTTTTGCCACGGCCTCACGTCGCAAATCGAAAATCAGTGGGTATTGGTCCTTATCGTTAAGTATCAGCGGTTTTCGATTCAGGACGGTGGACCAACAGGATAGTGAGTTTAACACAAGCGCAAGCGACGTTCCTTCGTTACTGTTAAGGTGTTTCGGTTTTGAAGACGTAATTTACAAGGGAAATCAAAATAACAACCCCTGTACGGTCCTGGTTCTAGACCGAACGTTAAATCGGTCGACTGCCGTTCTGTAGACAACAGGGCGGAGTGATGCTCGATTCTGCTCATGCGCAAGGTAGTTTTTATTACTATTATTATTATTTATTTATTTTTTTTCCTGCGCGTTCCGTCGTCTTAGTCTACCTCTCTAAAAGCTTAAAATTCCCTGTTATCCTTTGATGGCAGACCGTAGCTTCCTCCAGTAGCGTGATTAAAGGGGACTGGGGAACACCCCTCCCCTCCCCCATCTCCAAAGTCAGTCGGGGGAAAATCATCCAGTCGGGTGATTCGCAGGTTCGAGGAAGAGGAAAAGTTTGAAAAGACACACTGAGCATTCAAACTTTTACCACAAACCAGCCCGTTCGGGCAGAAAATGGTTGTCAAAAAAACAAAAAAAATCGGATAGCACAATTATGCCGACGTGAGTCGGTTGCCAAGATCTAAAGTGCACAAAAGCAAAAAAAAAAAAAAAAATCAAACAAATAAATAAATAAATAAAAAATAAAAACAAAAAGGTCAGTCAATATCCTTGCCATTCGGGGGGGTCACAGGTTGTGTCCCTCACCTCCAAAATCCTGCACACACCACTGGCTTCCTCTGAAAATCAAAATTTCTTCGGGAGTAACCGTTCGTTTCACAGCTCTTTGCCAGAGAGTCGGTGCATTGATTGGTCATGGAGGATTGCAAAAAATGAAAATATCACACAAAAAACAAAGTTTTACTGATTCGTACACATTTGTGTATATTTAAACGAGCATTGACAATGCACCAAGCAAGGATATGAAGTTTATATTACAAAAACAAAGTGAAATACTTTATAATTTATTCGATAAACATGTAAAGCGGAAATGATAACAACATTAAACACGAATATGCAGAGATATAAAATCTCTCCACTTCAACATTACCCCACAATTATATTGCACTTTGTAAAGTATAGTAAAATAGATTATCTGATTGAAAATGTCCATCCCAACTTCCGAGTAGACGATACAACACTGCGATCAGTACAAACAGTTGTTTTGCAAAATATATAGCCAATGAAGCACGATTGCTTCCCGACACTCATAACAAAAATTCCCGTTTGCCCGTCTACTGAATACTTCAATGAAAGGGTCATGCCCCAAATCGAATCCTGAAAACAATGTTATGAAAAAAGTTGATTTCAAATAAATTACATCTGAGCGTACTTAAATATTCGGTCATTTATCAAATGGGTGTCCCCAGACCTATAGTCTGTCCACACAGTTTGTCACCCGAAATAAAAAAAAAAAATCAAAATTAGTTTTTATGACCAAATGAAAGCCCCCAATATCATGTCCGTCTCGTTTTTACGGAACAGCACTAGACAAAAATACTGTTAAAACTACATTTTTCATTGGTTCATGCATTGGAG
Source organism: Holothuria scabra (assembly GCA_037179385.1). Classification (NCBI taxonomy): domain Eukaryota; kingdom Metazoa; phylum Echinodermata; class Holothuroidea; order Aspidochirotida; family Holothuriidae; genus Holothuria; species Holothuria scabra. Next base: position 12,097,411 of record CM074194.1, read on the forward strand.
CAGATTTTAACTTGTAAACATTGTTGTGCAGTTGCATGTGTACAGTGCAATATCTACACATTTTAAACGAAAGTTAACGTGAAGCAAGGGTAGGTGATGTCACGACCACACACTTTTGAAAGCCTTATCTCTACCCATAATTCCATGCTTTTGCCTTGTAAATAAAAATAAGGGACTGGAACTTAATAAAGTTCATTCGGCGAAATGCACTTTCTAGCTGTTTCTAATTAATTATAGGCGTAATAAGAAGGAAAAAAGAGAGCAAAACACTTAAGACAATGGCATAATATTTGTTGCCCTCAAATTAATCGTGGGCAGCCTAATGAATATTCATGTCTACTAGTCTTGCAAGGTAATGTAAGTGCAAAGAATCACCGAGGTTTAGTGGTCCCCCTGTACACATCAGATCAAAAAATGAATTTCGTGGCAAAATAAAACGTTCCCTATCCCTACCCCACACTATCACAACCCCCTTATACTAAGTGGATACGTCACAACCCATGTGACATCGCGATTCTGGACTCAGCTTTGACAGCTTGGTAGGCTGACGGCATATCCATTAACAGGTCGCTTGTGAAATGGCACAATAAAAAGCTTGAGTAAAGACTGCCCGATTCTCGGCGTAGATCGAAGTCGAGTACTCTTTACAGTTGCTAGCATTAACAGCCAGGGTGTGGCTTCTGTTCTATTCAGCCAGTCTAGAGCAGGACCACACGGCCCTTTAGAGGGCGTACTTGTCCATTTGGGACTTTTAGCTCCTTAAGGGATCAGAACTCCTCCGGGAGTAAATGTTTGGTTTTCGCCCCTTGGCTCTTCGCCAGAGAGTCTAGGGGAATTTCAGAAAAAAAAAAAAAGCATTATCAATGCCCGTCCCTTGGGGACGTAGCTCCTTTTGGGAGCAGAACTCCTCGGGAGGTATTGTTTGGTTTTCGCCCCCGGCTCTTTGCCAGAGAGTCGGGGGACTTTTGAAAAAAGTTAGATCGAAGTCGAGTAGAATTTTGAAATAAAAAGCTGTCATATTCTTTTCCAAACCTATCGAGTCACATTAGACAGGTTGACTAACAGGAAACGTGTCAACAGTGACGGTTCTTTTTAATCGGTTATTTACACTCCTTTGATATATTACCAATATACTTCTTAATGCTAAGCTTTCATGCTACGGGAAAAGATAACAGGAACGGCTTGAAGTAAACCTGTGTTGCAGCTGTTTGCAACTGGAAATTACATTGACCTAAAATTTTTTTATTACACCAATCAAGCTATTAAAACTCTTTGAAAGGAAAAGTAAATTTGAAAAACCCGTGGGTTTGTTTCGTAACAAACCACATAAACCACATGAAATCACATAATAGAGCACAGTTGCAAGTTGGCACAGGCTAGCCGAAGCGTGGATTATTTGGCTATTGTACGTGCCCCTCATTGTCACTTGAAAGAAGTACATATTGAATGAACAAATTTGGTTCATAAAGTCTAACATCACTATCGTGATGCACGGGCTTTTGCTGGAAAATTTAATGGACGTTTGACTGAGGTTTTCATTGAATGGTTTTCGAAGAATTGGAAATTAAGTCACTCTCTTATAGAGGGAAAACTGTGAATTCACTGACCCCACCCATGCTGTAGAGGTCAGACATCTCCCACCTTTGCGGCAGAATAAAGGCAGCTTATGCAGGTCAGGTCCATATTACAAAATGGATGGGTTGCTGGTGCGTCCATAAATGCTCGTCCTATACTCCGACACCCCTATGCTCCGACAATCTCTATTTTAATCTACGACAGAACTGTTGGTATGTAGGGATTTCGAAACAAAGCCGGTGTTGGAACGTAATGGATTTGTCGGAATGAATGTGGGAATTTAGGGGGGTCGAAATATAGGGCTGTAACCAAAGTTTTTAAGCGAGCTATAACTTTAAAGCGTAGCAGTTTGTCTCCTTGGGAAACTAACAACAGTCTAAAAGCTTTTGGGTCAAGAAATAAGAAACCCACATTCGGGTAAATTTTAACCTAATTTAGGTCAATTGTAGCCTCATTCGGATGAGTCATTATTTGACCCGAATATCATTCTTTAATTCTATATTGTAGATTTATGGACCTTTTAATACAACGGAATATTTCTTTTTTAAACTCTCGTTGTCTGTATTTGATAGCTATTTTAACATAAATTGCACAGCCATTTACCGTACCTACTGTGCCACCGTGTGGATAATAAGCTGACCCTTGTCACTAGGGTGGCGAAAAGGACCAAAACATTTCCCAATATACAAATTGCAGGCTGCGATGCACATTTGCGTACCTACAGATACTAGTAACAAGGAAGTTAAATTTGAACCACGTTTTTCCCATTATACGGTACGGTTCTCCACATGCTCCACACATTGGCAAGGATCTCGGCCGCGTAGTTTCTAACCCTTAATTATTACAAACGCATTTGTTTACCAGAACAAACAGAGCTTACAAGGCGTTTTAACCTTACAGTGTCATCGGAGTGTTTTATGGTCGATGACCACATATCGATGTGATAACATACCGGTAAGAAATTTTATATATACTCATTGTGCATCTTTGGATCTAAAATTTCCAATAATTCGCCCACCCCGACTTGTGGCCCCACTGAAATGTTCTCCTTTAACGACTGAGAAATTAAGTAACGGTAGATGTAGGCAACGTGGGCGCAATCGAATTCATCATACTCATCGAAAATGGTAGAATTGAACTACTTGGAAATCCCCCGAGAGGTGAAGTGTGCTTCTGGGTGTCGTGATATAATATCGGAACACGTACCAACCTCTGATGCTGCAAACTGGAGGTCGGAGGAGCAGGCCTTCCCTGAGCCTGGGCATCCGCCTGGGCCCTCGCATGGGCGGCGGCGGCATGTGCATGGGCGTAGTTTGCGGCCTCTAACTCTGCTGCCATTTGTCGTTTCCACTTATTCCGTCTATTCTGGAACCAGATTTTCACCTGCGTCTCCGTCAAATGTAGCGTGCTCGCTAGTCCCGCCCTCTCGGAACTGGACAAATATCGCTTTACGTCAAAAGTCGACTCCAGCTGAAAGACTTGACTCCTGGAAAATACAGTCCTTGTCTTCTTTTTCTTTTTCTGATCCGAATTTTCGTCTTTATCCATCTCGTCGTCAAATTCATCATCTTCGTCTTTTTTCTCCCGCTCTTCAAGGGCATCTCCATCTCCGTTGATGACGTCATCGCCTGAGAACTTTCTCTTTTTACACTTTGTCGACGTGGCACCGGTTACGTTTGTGCAAGAGTTATGGGCAGGCTTAGTAGTGATTGGACGAATTGAATTGTAAAAGCGTGCATTATTAGACAGGGGCTGTGTAACGGGAGGTGGTGGTGAAACACCTGTGAAAGAAATAAGGAGAAAGACAATTAAATCGTTTGTTACAAATTTCTGTAGCTATTTTTTTTTTTTAATTTCGCTTTTGTTGTTTCAAAATTGGATTAGATCCTTATATAGTTATATCTATGTTAGTTATTTTCTTTTGTTAACCCTATTAGTCAAATCTACAGTATACCTGAATTGAATATCGTAGATATATATTTTACGAAACTTGGCAATTAAATTTCATTATTCTAACTCTTTTTCGGGACATTTTGTATTGGTATAGAAGGAAATTGCTGCTTATCCATTCATTGAATTTAAAATGGTAGATTGTGGAGTTAAGTTTTTCTCAAGACCATTCAACCTCGTGTCTTAATTCCGTCGAGTGACTTGACTACACAAAAATTTCTCTTACAAAATTACTTGGGTGAAAGCATTAATTCTTCCATCGAGAACTAAACGTATTTGTTTCAAAAGGAAAAAAGGTAGGAAGAGGGTGTGTGTCGTATATGTACAACTACCATACTCTGCCCTAAGATCTACTTCTATAATCTGCCCGAAATGAAGTATGAAAGCAGTACCGTACATAAGACATACGGTATATAAACAACCCCGATTTTCAGTGAAGTCTGGAATGGGTATGCTTCCCCTCACACACCTAGCAAAAGTACCGTAATTAAAAATCATTCAATTAACCCACACTGCCGTATGCCTCTGAAGTTTAAGGCTTTTAGGGCTTTAACGGTAATAAAAATTCATTCTTTTTTGTAATTCGCAAGTCAGTGAAAACAGACTTGACTTGTAGAAACTATGTCGGCAAGATGACTCAAAAAATACATCGTTATGAACTTTGTATAAGTTTTTGAGGTACTTCAATCAGACGAGTGCTTTTGAAAGGAACAGTTTAATTTGTGGAAACAATCAATTGAATAGCTGTTTGGTACCGATCTTAAAAAAGAGTTTGTAATTTCCATTCATTTCTGTTACCACAAAGCTATGTACAAAATGGCTTTAACAAAACCACAACAAAGAATTCACAATTACCAACAACAGGCCTCATGAAGGAAGGCACTTCGTTTGTTTCCTGCTAAGAAATTACACGCAAATGAAGCACGCAGGCACACACCCGTGGAATTGAAAAATAGACTGGAGTTTATTGACACCGAAAAATGAATGAAAACGTCCTTTTCTTTTTTGTCGACAAAATTTGTATTGAAAAAAGATCAAAGGATCACCGAATCGATTGCTATGTGGTACACACTCAATGTCAAGCATATAGGTAAACACACTTCTAGTGAAAATCTATTCGAAATCCTATTATGAAAAGCTTCCGAACGCCGCAGCATGCAGGCATTGGTTGAATGGGGACGTTTTTCAAAAGTTGGAATGACAGCCAAAATATAAGATGTTCAGTTCAGTTTAGTTCAATTATTTCGGGGAAAATGTGCGTTTAAAAGGTTGCCTGTGATTAGAGTAGCACATCAGGCGCGGATTCAGACATTTTAAAGGGGTGGGGGTGGGGAGGGGGCAGGGGGTGACATAAGAGGAAGCAGGGGTGTGAGAGAGTTGCACTGCTAATTTCCCATATGTTTTATTGTTCAAGGGGATGTGGCGAAAAAAGGAGAGCTGGGGCCACAACAATAGCCCCCCCCCCCCCCCCATCCGCGCCTGCATACACTTTTAGTGGAACTGAGTAAAACTTCAAAGAAAATGAAGAAAACGTGAGATCCAAAAAAGAGGTTAAGGACTATTCTAACCCACCCCTCCACTACCCTTCCATAAAAAAGTAAATATTTGTAAGCTAATATTTGGCGGAATTGAAAAAAAAAACCGTACTAAAAAGTAGCCTGCATGCTTGTTCACTCACAAGCGAGATTTTAAAGTAGCGCATTGAGTTGGTTCATGAAATTCACCAAATTTTTCCCTAACTGTAAAATTCCCTTCTAAATACTTCACAGATTTTTGGATTTTTGGATAAGGAATAAAACACTTACTTTCCCCCACTTTGTAAATACGTTCAAGTTCTAAACATGTTTAGCTTTTAAACACTAAATGTTTAGCAATTGAACTT